>CM060411.1:210366030-211039726 GCA_030545235.1 Helianthus tuberosus | reverse complement strand
ACCGAGCTCATCAAATCATGTAGCAACATAGCAATGCAAGTAATTGCACCGTTTTGATTACTTTTCATACACACAGTAAGTAAATTGTATTTCATTTGACTGAGGTTTTATATACACAACTTATTTTGCTTTCTTTTTTGTCTTTTTCTGTAATGAGTGAATTGTAGCATGCAAAATTAACTTAGATAATTAGATTATTGATTAGCAAATCGTATCAAATCCTGTAATCAAACCGGTATCGTATCTGTACCGAATTTACTATACCAAATCATTTTCGGTACCAATTTGGTACCCACCTTTTGGCGTTTTCAGAATCGTTACTTTCGGTTCGACACCGGTCTAGCACCATACCTGTATTTATTGATTTTTACCTTCAAATACCATACCGTATTGTACCGAGCATTTTCGGTGTCGGTACCTAATTTCGATGATTTTCTAGATCGGTACTTTCGGTGCAGTTACCGGTACCGATCTCATCCATATTCTAACGTGTTAGCACCGTAATAACTGAACTGAAAACAACCGAATTTTCAACGTGTAGGACGTGTGGGTCCTATTATTATATATTAGGTTATTTAAAATCGTTTTTTAGGATGGGGTGACTATCCTTACCACGTTATTTTTGTTTATGTTTTGATATTCGGTATCTGTTTGTCGTTGCTGACACGCGTTTTGCAATAATTGGATCCCCGCCGCAACGTGCGGGCGGAAAATCAACTAGTTGTTTTAAAATTTTTGTATCACTTAGTCCTTGTGTAGTGGGGCGCCATCTCACCTTATAAAGCCCCATAAGGCCCTTGAACACCATTACGGGGGGCTTTATGAGGGCGCTATAAATGAAAATTGGGGGTATGGCGCGATAATTTTAACGGCGCTATAAATGAAAATGGGATTTGCTTTTGAAGTGTTGACCAATCAAAAATTATTAAGGGTTTTTTTAATATTCTAATGAAATTGAAAATTAAGAATTAGGTAATGATGGGTAGGGGCTTTATGACTACGGGCTCTAGTGATATAACGCCCCATAAAGCCCCCGTGTGACGTGGCACGACACGTGTCGCATAACGCCCCACAAGGGGCTTTATGACTACGGATGGCCTTAAGGGTAAATTGGAAATGAAATATAGGGCTAGGTTTTCTTTTACCTATTTTTTATATTTCAGCTTCTTTCATTAATTTATTTCTTTTAGAAATATATGATTGTAAACCCGTTACATCTTACAAACAATTAACTAAGTAAATAAGAAAGTCTAATAGGATCAACTTGTTAATTATGAACTTCAAGGCTGATGTAACGAGAAATCTGTGCTTATTAACTTCATAATATTATTATTATTATATATAGTAATACTCAAATCAACATAAATTGTTTAAACGCATGCACTCACATATATATAACACGATAGTTGCGGCAACTGTTTGGAGGCTTTGGTTCGCGCGTAATCAGAAAGTGTTCGAAGACAGCTTTCTTCCGATCTTGAAGATGATGGAGATGATTAAAGAGGATTCGTTCATGTGGATTAAGAACCGTACAAAGTTCACGAAGCTTGGCTGGGAGAACTGGAACCTGTTTGTTATCGCTGATTTGCTGTAATGTTTTCTTTGTTTTGTGGTTCGGTTTTTTTCCGTTGTTTTGTTTCTAATTTCTTGCTAGCTCTTTATATTTATATATAAAGCGAGTTGCCGTTCAAAAAAAAAAAAAAAGAACAACCAATTAAGTACTTTATGATTTTAAGGACAACTAGTGGGTTACTAGTTACTACTCGTGCTTCACGAAGAGTTCAAAATATAGATAAAGGGGTTGTTTGTTTACCTCTTAATGAGTCTCTTAATAGTTTAGACCTCTTACTTGTTCAACACTTAATGGTTCAAAGTGTTTGTTTCACGAGCAGATGTCTAAATGGTTCAGACATTTGCCTCTGAATGGTTAAGCATTATACATAGTCTGAATGGTTAAGACCTCTAATCTGAATTGGTAAGACATTTGCCTCTGAACGGTTAAGCATTATACAGGCTCTTAATGGTTCAGACCTCTTATTGGTTCAGCACTTAATGGTTCAGACCTCTTACTGGTTCAGCACTTAACCATTCAGATGTTGCCAAACAGCCCCAAAATAAGTAAATTATGAGGGACACGGCTCCACGATGGTTCAGAATGTAGATAAAATAAGCAACTTGCACCAATGCTTACGAAATTAAGGAAAACATCACATTGTTAAAATTAGTGTTAAGGAAAATGAAGGCGAGAAAAGAAGACATAAAAGCATAATTGTATTTCAACCAGCATAAAACATGTTAAAAAAACACAAATTAAAATCTTAAAACATTTCACATTTCGAAGAATAAACTAAAAACTTACGTTGTAAAAATAAAAGACAAGAAAAAAGACGTAAAAACATAATATATTTATGCTGGCTCAAAACATGTTTAAAAAAAATTGAACGGATTAAAATCTATAAATTTTGCATGTGTAGGGGAAATACTAAAAACAAATGAAAAAAAATGGGATTTTTACATATTTCCCCCTCCTAAGTCTCCTTATTACGTATTTCCCCAAACCATAAAATCAATTACATATTTCCCCTTTTTCCCCCTCCTAAGTCTCCTTATTACGTATTTCCCCAAACCATAAAATCAATTACATATTTCCCCTTTTTTGAGAAATTACCCAATTACCCTCAAATAACTCCTGCGTGTATATCCCAATTCGTATAATCAACTCATCCAAACCCTACACAGAACGACGTTTCTTCTCCCCCACCAAAGACGACGTTCATCTTCTTCATCAGGTATGTTCAAAAACTCGAATCTTGTTCATCTAGTTCGTTCGTAATTTCATCAGACAACGTTAACTTGCTACATTATTCATCTGTTTTTTTCCGAAACATCTTCTTCATCGATTATCCCTGTTTACAACACTGGTTCATCAGACTGGTTCGATCCTGTTTACAACACTGGAATATATAGAACAGAAACGAAAGGGAGTTCAACAATAATTATATCCCTTTCACGATAACGGTTGACAAGATCCAGGAATTTCTTACGGATTAAAAACAGGCCTAAATTTCATATTTTAACTGGTTCGTTCGTAATTTTGAGGATGCTGTTAGAACCGTTCAGTTAGAATTGTGTGTGGACTGTTAGAATCATTTGTAATTTTGAGGATGCTGTTAGAATTGTTCAGTTAGAATCGTGTGTGGACTGTTAGAATCGTTCAGTTTTGAGGATGCTGTTACAATCGTTCAGTTACAATCGTTCGTAATTACGGATTAAAAACAGGCCTAAATTTCATTTTTTTTTTCCGAAATCATTCAATTTGGGTCGTGTCACATTATCCATAACGAATAATAAGCAAAGCAAAGACCATTTAATAGCCTTACTGATAAACTATATATGGAGATAATAGTTAAAAAAGCTTATACTCACATCAGACAAGTGGGGCTCATGTGTATCTCCTACAACATGTAAAGCTTCAAGCATAGTACCTGTTGAGCCACCATACGTGATGGAGAGAGATGTTCGGTTAAATGACTTAAGAATTCAAAGACAAAGGGCTACTCTTGGACCGACTGGGCATCATGAGCACCCTAGTTGCATGGTGGACTGTTAATGGTGGTGTTTAATTATAAAACTCAATTGGTGGTGTTCAATCATCTTCGTAATGCTTCGATTTGTCGGAATTATGTATTTTTATGAACGGAATTTATGTTTTTTGAACGGAATTTATGTTTTTATTATGAGTATTATGGTTTTGTGTGTGTTGTTTAACAAGAGTAACAAGTAGAAAAATTGGAGTGATACTACATAATCCGGGTAAATATGTAATTGATTTTACATATTAAAATGGGGAAATATGTAAATATTCATTAAATAGTTCATTAAGGGTAAAATAGTCATAAATAAGAGTCATTTAAATGAAAAGTGGAAATATGTAATATATATGAGTTAAGGAGGGGAAATATGTAATTGATTTTATGATTTGGGGAAATACGTAATAAGGAGGCTTAGGAGGGGGAAATATGTAAAAATCCAAAAAAAAATAACAAAGTAAAAAAATAAAATTTCCAGATCTAAACAATAATTAGAGTAAAATGCACGGATAGTCCCTGTGGTTTTGCAAAATAACGTATATAGTCCCCAACTTTTGAAAATTACACTGGTGCTCCATATGGTTTGACAGTTTGTTACTCGGATAGTCCCTGGAGTGGATGTCCGTTAGTTTTCTCCGTTAAGTAGATGTGAAATGACAAAATTACCCTTTATCTTCTCCACTCTATAAAAACAAAACAACCCCACCCCACCCCAACCCCACCCACCCCCACCATTAACCACCAACCACCACCCATCTAAGTGGTATAAGTTTATTTCAGTAAGTACATAGGAATTTGTCATAATATCACCTTTCCCAATTTGAGTTTCTTTAGTTTATGAAATCGATCATTTCACCCACTACTCAATCTTTTATAATCAATCAGGTTTTGCAAATTGAGTTCAATTAACCATCAATCAAAATTTGTTTGATAGAAGACTCAGTCATATTTCATTGCCATTTTCTTTAGCTTCTTGCTGTTGCTTGGATCTAAAGCCAGCTTTTGTCTTCAGTCTAGTTGCTAAATTTGAGATTGTCAGTTTTTCTACTTACATTAATTTCCTCCATTTTTGGATTTCTTGTCAAATGCTATTGTAAAATAGTTTCAAAACTCTCACTCTTTCTACATATTTGATTTCCAGATCGTTACAGTTTGTTGTTAGATTGTAGATCTTAATATATATGAAGAGTTCTTGTGTGAAACAGAGAGAAAGGTGGGTGTGTGTGTGTGTGGGGGGGGGGGGGGGGATTGGGGTGAGGTTGTTTTGTTTTTATAGAGAGGAGAAGATGAAGGGTAATTTTGTCATTTCACATCCACTTAACGGATAAAACTAACGGACGTCCACTCCAGGGACTATCCGAGTAACAAACTGTCAAACCACAGGGAGCACTAGTGTAATTTCCCAAAGTTGGGGACTATAGGTGTTATTTTGCAAAACCACAGGGACTATCCGTGCATTTTACTCCAATAATTACAATAAAGTGTAAAGATAAATAATAAAAATTGTTCAAATAAAAACTATTGGCCATTGACCTAGCATATTAATGTGTTATATAATGTGATACGTGTGTATGTATTACTATATTCATGACTTCATCGATCATTAATCGGGTGAACGTCTTCATCGCTCTATGTATTTTTATGTTCAATGATTTGTGAATTATTAAAATGTTCATCGCTCTGTGAGTTCTTATGTTCATCGCCTATTGAGTTCTTGAGTTCAATTAGGTTTGATGACACCGGGGGGCAAATTTGGGAGAAGGGATAAAAATTTAGAGAAACAAAGCATGACTCTTGGGCTGACGTCTTAAAAATTGTATGGAAATTACATTTGTGTACATGTGAAATGCTTTATATAGTATTATAGATATAGATTATAGATATAGATTATAGATTATAGATATAGATTATAGATCATAGATACGTGTGTATGTATTACTATATTCATGACTTCATCGATCATTAATCGAGTGATCGTCTTCATCGCTCTATGAATTCTTATGTTCTTTGTGAATTATTACTATGTTCATCGCTCTGCGAGTTCTTATGTTCATCGCCTATTGAGTTCTTGAGAAACGAGAAATAAACATACAAATCTTCGCCTTTGACTTCCTTAAGTTGGAACATAACTATATCACTTGCCTTTAAATGATAATCTTTTAAAACTTTTTTACATCCTGTTAACATAAAGGTTGAGTTGCCTTTATATAACGATACTTTGTGCTGATTAGACGAAGAGGCTTCATCTGTTGGGGGGATCAAAACAACATCCAAAACTTCTTTTTTGCAAAGGAGTTTACTATGCAAATGGTACTCTAGACGAGACACTATATTAACACCAACCTCGTTTTTTGGCAAAGCGAGTGTTCCGTCGAAGTCCCAGTCTTCGAGTGTTTTAGATACAGGTTGAGGTTCGTCGAAGTCCCAGTCTTCGAGTGTTTCAGATACAGGTTGAGGTTCGAATGACATTTTCACTAGCTTAAAGAATAGGTTTTTGTCGGAATGGCTATCACAAAGACTTTGTCGGGTTCTATTTAAATATAAGTCAGATAATTCAAAATATTTTATGTTTAAAGATTTTGATTACAATATTTATGAGTGTCATATTCCTGTATTATTCTACACGTGAACTCAAATATTACTTATATATATCCGCTATTATATCTTTAAATGCTGGTTATGTATCCTGCTTTTTCTAATCATACTTTTTTAGTGGCAAAAAATCTCGCGTGTAAACTCACTCTGCTTGAGGCTATGTTCAAGTTCGACTCCTCGACCGCCATGAGACCGGACTCCCTAATACGCGGGAACCGGATGGAATCCGTAAACCCTCGCTCCCCCGTCAAGTTCGAACCCAGGATTAAAGCCTCGATTTGTCTCTTCACCCAGATGTCCCTTGAAAATTACCCGACAGGATTAAAGCCTCGATTCGTCTCTTCACCCAGATGTCCCTTGAAAATTACCCACTAGGGAGGGTAGGCCTTTAAATCATAGGGAAATTGGCTTGTAATAATCCCTAGTAGACATCATTGGTCGTTGGCGGTCCAACTTTTATATATTCCCCATGCCAGTTCAACGTTTCACCTATTTTTCCTCCACCGGTTACGAGTCGATTAAAGCACCCGAATTGAAACACCATTTTCGTCATTTGGAGCACCGTTTTGAGGTAAGTTTTAAATCAATAGACTCGTATCATCGTTCTGATCAAAAGCCCTAAAACATTTGTTTGTAATTCGGAAAAAAAAACTTAACTCAGTAGTTTTTTTAACGAGGGACATGTGGAGGAAAGATAGGTGAAAGGTTGAAATAGCAGGGGCAATGTAGGGGGCTTTATTAGGAAGCAAGGGTTTGGTACGGGTGAATTGACTATAATACCTTTGTGGGTCTTACAAACATCACGGTCAATGGACGGAGTTGTGAAACGTGAGTAGCCGGCTAAGTGTCCAATGTTTTCTTAGGGACGTTTAAACTGATATCAGTACCAACTCATAGGGGTTAAACTGGTGTTTACTCTTAACAAAATCATAGATAATTAGTTAGTGGTTATATTTATCCCATTATAAAAAAACTAACTTCACCCACAACTTTTAAATGGACATAACTTTAGTTTACGTTAATATTTTTAAAAATTACACCTTAAAAACGAGTTTTTTATTCTCTTTCATTTGATTATAGTATTGCTATATTATTTATTGAAAACGTTGAAATCTAACGTGATTAACAGTGTCGAAGGGTGAGGAATAACTCAATCGTTAACCGAAACCCAACCGAAAACTGACGAAATCAAAACAGAATCAAACAAAACTAAATTAACTGAAAACTGATTAATCGAAACCCAAATTAACCAAATTCAGTTATCGATTTTTTTGTACACTCATTTAATCAAAATTAAGTTAACCGAACCGAAGCATTCATATTTACATATATTTCTAATTTTTATACCTTCAGCTCATGTATTTCATATTTTATAACTCCATTTTATGTATTTATACTTCTGTTTCATATATTTATACATCCATTTCATATATTTATACCTCAATTTCATGTGTTTTTAAGCAAAAGTTTAGCCCAAATTTGGTTTTGGCTATTATCTGAAATTAAACGAATCAAACCAAAAACCATCAATCTAACCTAATAAACCAAACCGATTAACTGAAAGATTGGTTAATAAAATAGACTGATGACTTTTCGGTTTCGATTTTGGATAATAATCGAACCAACTGCACAAACACACCATGATAGTGTCTGTATTTTTTGTTGCATCGTGTCTGTGTTTTCCGCCGCATCGTGTGACACCAGCCTTCTAGTATTTACTATTGATGAGTTGGAATGTGGAAATACTAGGTTAGGATTGATTTATTGATGAAGATGAGTTGATATCAAATAAAATGGGTCGGTATTTAAGAATGGTTTAAATGGGATTTGGGTTGGGCAGGACAAAACCAACAATGATAAACATTTCTCTTTTGGTGGTCGTTGGGCTAAGAAAATGGGCTTAGATACGGGCCGTGTTGTTGCTGGGTTATGTTGTGTTTGATCTAGTATTATTTATGCTACATTACTAGTATTATTTTAGGCGCGCTAGATTAATGAAAATATTAAGTGAAATAAATAATAAACACATGGTCGCGCTAGATTAATGAAAATATTAAATGAAATAAATAATAAACATAAAATATTAAAAGAAAAAATCATTGTTGTAATATAGGTTCGTATTATGTTTGTTGTTCATCAGTTATGGAAGTTATAGAAAAAATCATTGTTGTAAAATAGGTTCGTATTATGTTTGTTGTTCATCAGTTATGAAAATCAAATTGACTATGGGAGCTGTGGTTGGCTGGTTCAAAGTAGTCATTGAGCTTGAGTATTAACTTGTGGATCTTACATGGCTGGCAACGCCTAGCTAAGCGACGCCCCACCACACCCCTAGTTTTTTAGTATTAGTTTGTGGATTTCACCCTCACCACGTGTCAAGCAATGCCCCTAACCCATTCCCCTCCACACCCCAATAGTCTAAGGAAAACAAAAGGAATCACGACTTTTCTCATTATATATAAATATGTGACACACACGACAACTTCAATTCAAAAGTTTTGATTTTACCACCTTTTGTTCTAATTATTCTCTACCAACAAATGTTGAACACGTTGATTGAAAAAAATTCTATGGCTTTGAGCAATTTTACATTTTGAAAACTTGGGGGGGGGGGGGGGGGGTATTGCACGGACCTCCCGGCCGCTGGAGTGATCCCACTCCACAAGCTAGCAACGTCCCAATGCTGCCTGGCGGTGAATACCCCATCCCGAGCTGAGTCCGTTTCCCTCTGGGAAGAAGGTGGCAGAATACCCCCTGCCTGGACTCGAACCCGGGTCTCTGTGAAGAGTAGAGGGGGGGAC
The DNA here is from genome assembly GCA_030545235.1 of Helianthus tuberosus. NCBI lineage: Eukaryota > Viridiplantae > Streptophyta > Magnoliopsida > Asterales > Asteraceae > Helianthus > Helianthus tuberosus. Next base: position 211,030,740 of record CM060411.1, on the reverse strand, counting down.
GTGGGGGGCTGTGGTTGGCTGGTTCAAAGTAGTCATTGGGCTTGAGTATTAACTTGTGGATCTTACATGGCTGGCAACGCCCAGCTAAGCGACGCCCCACCACACCCCTAGTTTTTTAGTATTAGTTTGTGGATTTCACCCTCACCACGTGTCAAGCAATGCCCCTAACCCAATCCCCTCCACACCCCAATAGTCTAAGGAAAACAAAAGGAATCACGACTTTTCTCATTATATATAAATATGTGACACACACAACTTCAATTCAAAAGTTTTGATTTTACCACCTTTTGTTCTAATTATTCTCTACCAACAAATGTTGAACACGTTGATTGAAAAAAATTCTATGGCTTTGAGCAATTTTACATTTTGAAAACTTGGGGGGGGGGGGGGGGGTTTATTGCACGGACCTCCCGATCGCTGGAGTGATCCCACTCCACAAGCTAGCAACGTCCCAATGCTACCTGGCGGTGAATACCCCATCCTGAGCTGAGTCCGTTTCCCTCTGGGAAGAAGGTGGCAGAATACCCCCTGCCTGGACTCGAACCCGGGTCTCTGTGAAGAGTAGAGGTGGGACTGGCCAACTGCCTGGACATTTTGAAAACTTTTGCATCCAAAGAATTAGTATAGATCACCAATAACTTATCACCTATACCGAAAAACGACATAGATAACTATATAAAAATCCTCACTAAATTTGGTATTAATCACCAATAACTTATCTCTAATTAAGGTAAAGATCATGTGGAGGTAAACCCCAGATATACAAGTGTATGTGTGGATTGTGAGCTTTTTTCCTCTCTTCCAAAGTGTTCTTGACATGTGGATATAAAATTACATGTATGTAACATCACTTAAGAATGTAATGCACCAATTTTGTGTTTCTAAGTTTGCAAGATGTGAGTCAATGTGTCGAAATAAAGGTTGTATGAATAAAATCATTTGAGAGACGACAAAATAATTGTTATACTTATTATCACTAAGGTCGACAACACATGAATTTGTAAAACTATGCATTAATTTTTTATAGAGGGATTCAGGAATGAGTATTTTAACCACATTGTTTTTCTTCGATACATTCACATTTGCATTTGTTGCAGAAGCTAGTTCGAGTGTTATGAACTGGACCCGGGCCCAACCAACCCAATTAAGGCAGCCCAACAAAGAAATAGGAATGCTGTAGGATATAAGAAAACAGGAGCAGAGCAAATAGGGCATGAAAAATATGATCAGTGTGTTGTCTTCTTTCACATCCCCTTTCTGTAATCTCTGAGCTTCCCATCCCTCTTCTTTGTCAGTGGTTTATTTTTCTATTGTAATCGTTCTATTGAATCAGTCGAATCGCAATTACTTACATTCTAATTGATTATCTCTCGTTGTGTTAATTTGAGTCACAACATTGGTGCTTTCATTGATCCATTGCATCGATGGCTTTGGAAGATCTCGAACCACAATTACCTCGTTTCACTGGCTTTGATCCTAACTCGTGGATTTCTCAATCCGAGCTATACTTTCGATTTTACTCAATCTATGGTGATGAACGATTCTCATATGTTATTGAAGTATTTGAGGATGAACCATTCTACTGGTTCAATTCCTGGTTTCGGAGCGATGACCTCACATGGAACGATTTCACTACTGCAATGCTTCATCGATTCTGTTCTTCGTCCTTAAAAGCTGTTGATACCGTTGTCGAATTGTCCCCGCCACTATCTGCTCTCAACGTGTTTGATGAAATGCCTGCAACTTTGGATAAACATGACTCGTTGCTTCTTCAATTGAGGGATCAAATTCCACAACATCCGACTGATTGCTATGATGTGTTGGTGCCACTGAACCCTAATTTCTCGATGCCTTCGATTGGTGAGTCAGATGTGGATCTCAGTTCCTCACAATTTCCAACTGATTCTATTTATCAGCAGGTTTATCTCAGTAACATGAATAATATAGATCTAGGGTTCACTCAGGCCAACCGTTTAGCTGTGGCTCCTTTGATTCAGTTTGATTCCTCGCCGATTATTACTTCAATTGACAATTCAGATGTTATTCATGAGGGTTGTCTCGATATCCTACTTTCACAGAGCTTTGTTCTGGTATATTCTGGACCTAAATTCATTATTAGTGCTGTTAGTACGAACCAATTCCAATTTGGTAGTTTTGCTATGATCATTGATGGTCTTCTTTCACCTTTTTGTGATAAAGTGCAACTAACAGATTTCGGTTTTGATCCTGGTCCATATTTTTTTAACACGCTTTATTCTAATCGCATCATTATCATGCCTAACCATATTGGTGTGGATTTGTTTGAGTTTTGTGCTTCTAATTTGGATCATCATTGTCACTCTGCATCTAAGTTGTTTGTTTTCGATTATGATTCAGACTCACCCGACCCGTATACAGCCCTTACTTCAGTTTCTATTCAGCCTGGTACTTCTAATGTGGTGTTTCCGTTCCAAACACACCTACCCAATTCAGCAACGAACACTTTCTTACCTTGTTTTGTAGTCTCTCACTCTACACGTATATTCAGTAGCGTTCTTAGCAAGTTTCAGGAAAATCTGACCATGGAGACTTCTCCCATTATAAACGATATTGAAACTCTTGACATGGTATTGCAAAGGGCTACGACTCTGGTTGCGAGTCCTCGTTATAAATCGCCACCAAACAAACCAATGGACAAAATCATAGGACACATTGGTCGATCAATTGACCTTATGTTGTTTGCTAGTCAAGATGTATCAATGAACAGTAATGAAAACCTTGGGGCCTTACGGAGCAACATGATGACTATTGTACAGTTTCGTGTTACAGATCCTTCTAATAAATCAGATTTTCTAGCTGTTGTTGTGAAGATACTTGAAGTGGCAATAGATTTTTCATGTTCTTGTGTTGAAGAGATTTTGTATCTCAGGGGAGGATATTTTAAACGATCAACCTTTGCCAAGTTTTCCTTGCACACATTGGTAGGTGATAATACGACTACTCGTCTTTGGATGGATACTCAAGGTTTAATCTCCTTTTTGTGGAATAGATGGAGTTTTACAAATTCAGTTCTTGATGCTTTTGGGTCCAGTCTTGGTTTTACAATTTTTAATTGCTTGCCGATAGTAAGCGACCTTCCCGACGTTGCCACACCACAAGCTCCTAAGGTGCTTGACAATTGGTTGTTAATGCTCATTTATATGAACTGTGAATCAATGCAAAAGAACGCTAAAAAGATACTATGGAAGAAAATCATTGTGGGTTCTCTCCATGATGTTGTATTTGAGTTTGGTCATTTGATTTTGGGTCCTATACCTGTTGTTATTACTCATATTGTAACCCATTTTGACCAACCTCTGTGGATGTTTTGGGCTACAAACCTCGATGCAATTTCTATCCTTCTTAAGCCACACCCATTTGTACAGGCTGCTAAGGCCATTGTTAAAGCTAATGTTGTTTATGGGGTTCTTCTGTTTCACATCGGAGATAAGCGCCTTCGTTGGAAGGGGAGCACCACACTTACACATATAATATCTGATAGTTCCTCCATAAACAAGAAATTATCATCTCAGTTTCGAATAATTTTGGTCTCTTCATCACCGTATAATGCTACACAAGTGGTGTCACACAAATCTTCAGACTCTAGTGTACATGATATCATGACACCGACTCAATGCGCCAAATCCATGTACTCAACGCATGTTTATGTATCAATTAGTGACCTGGCTCCAACATTCCTAGAGCTGGTAACATTTGTTACTTTTGGCAGCAGTCTGTCTGTTACATTTACATGGGAATATATTGCTGGCATCGAAAACGTAAACCATGAATTGATGGCCTTGGTAATTATGAAAGACGAGCTGGAGGTACATACGCTTGAACCAAAACAAATGAAATTCGCATGTATGGTTGACCTTTCCAGTCGAGGACGGATGGTTTTGGAGGCTGCCAACTTAATATATAAAATCCCGGGGCATGCTGAATTGAAGGTTTTGCGAGCACTCTTAAAGATTTGTGGCAGCCTTGGAATTATTGTGGTTCAAAACGAAGTAGTGACGAGGATGCTTAAAAGTTCATTCCAATGCGCAACACACATCAGCCCAATTATTGCTACTATTTTGGTATGTATGCATGTCAATTGTGATGCCATTGCATACATTTACAAAGTATACAAGTTACTACAACATAATGATATTCTTGCTTGGAATAACATGCTACCGGGTGTGGGACTGCATGGAAATGATACTGATGCTCCATTTGATGTGTATGGAATGTTAAAGTGGGGTCCATTGCTATATTTCCCTAAGGCTATTCAGCTTTTTGCAGTAGCTTTGGTGTCTATTTCTTTTGGTCAACTTTTAGAAGCTCGTGTTTACCAGCCATTATTGACATGTGCTTCTTTTCTTGACCCAGACGTAACATCCTTCGCGGCTCTTTATGGACATAAACCGCCAATCATATATTGTTCCATTCACGTCTCTTTTTGCAATGCCAAATTGCGTGCACACTAGTTGGAACACGATGATATGCTCCCTATTTTCACAAGCAACTTTATCTTCACCCGACACCGAATAAGGGCAGAACATGTGGATATGTGGGATTTCATTGCCGGTTTGTTCAATTATTTTACAAACCTACACCTTGAGGACAAGGTGTATTTGAAAGGGGGGAGTAATGTTATGAACTGGACCCGGGCCCAACCAGCCCAATTAAGGCAGCCCAACAAAGAAATAGGAATGCTGTAGGATATAAGAAAACAGGAGCAGAGCAAATAGGGCATGAAAAATATGATCAGTGTGTTGTCTTCTTTCACATCCCCTTTCTGTAATCTCTGAGCTTCCCATCCCTCTTCTTTGTCAGTGGTTTATTTTTCTATTGTAATCGTTCTATTGAATCAGTCGAATCGCAATTACTTACATTCTAATTGATTATCTCTCGTTGTGTTAATTTGAGTCACAACATCGAGGCTATCACTTTAGCTGGAACTCGAAATTTTGTTCAGAGCGTGGGTAGCCGATCCATGGTAGAGCCTTGAAATTGGTCACTAGACGGTTAATACATGGAACGACCATAGCATCAATTGTAATCTTCCTTATGCGGTTTCCTTGGTACTACTAGGATAGAACATTGCCTATAGATCCACTAGATTTGACAAGGACCAAAATTAGATTTAAGCTTCGTATCTATAGCACCTGCATTGTCTACATCTTCTACTTATATTTCCATCAACCTAATTCCATCCCACTAGTATTAAACCAACCTCACATGCTTCTCCTTACCCGATAAATAAGCTCACTATTCATGTATCTTAACCATCTACCGACTCCCACCCTAACCATGTTTATTGCTCTTCTTCTCGAATTCCAACCTCAACGTCTCACTAATCAACCCATGTCCTTTCTCCTCATACTCCAAATTCTTAGAATAATATAGTGGGAAATTTGTTAGCTTCTTTGCTACCCACCCCGTCGGTACTAGCCTCGAACTTTATACCATTACACTAGCATTGAAATGGGGAAAATTACAAAAAATAGCCACCTAAACCACTTTCAAATTTGGCCATCTCACGCATCCTTGGAGCTGTGCATCAAGCACGGGATGCGTCTTTGGAAATCCCTTCATTGATGCGTCTGGAAAGACATGGGATGCGTCTAGGAAGGCATGGAATGCGTCTGGGAGTGCATGGGATGCGTCTGGGAGGGCATGGGAGGCGTCTAGGCCCACCTGCAACATTTGAAACAACACATGTCCGGGTGTTTGAGAGGTCTGCATATGGACACATCCCATGTTTGATGCGCTGCTCCATGGATGCGTAAGGTGGCCAAATTTGAAACTGGTTTTAGTCAATCGCCATTTCGTAATTTTCCCATTGAAATATCCCTTACGACGAAAAGTTATTGGCATTGAATATAATGCTCTTTTACAAAATGGTACTAGGAAACTTATCCCAAAATCCACAAACATTACAACCAGAAGAGTTATTAACCAATGGATATAATTAAACAAACCCATGTGAGTTAAAAAAAAGTTTGATACTAATATATTTTGAAGAAACTTTGGGTTGCTATATTCTTACCATCACGTTATATCTTCAATTGTTATCATTCGAACACTTTGTAACATCATGGTATAATTGTCTTATTATTTTTCTAATCATATATCTGTTCAAATTTAACCTTAAAATTTGTCCTTTTGTCCTAGTGTACATGCACCGTCAATATCCCACATATGAAGGCCAACTCTTCTGGTACTATTTTATATATCGTGGCAGAATTTTGTGAAGAAAGTTAATTTAGTACCAACCAATTCACTGTTCCATTGGACAAGCATGTCACACTATCTAATCATACCATACCAAATATTCGAATTTCCATAAGCAATGGGGCCTCAAACATCAATCTTACTTTTATCATTGTTTCATTCTCCCACAACTTGGTTTAGGGTTTTCAATGTTTTAATTAAAAAAAAAAAGATAGAAGTTGTATGGGTTTTTTCGAACTTTCATGTAGAATTTTTACCCACATTGTGGATTCAACTCCACTTTACATATAAAAAAATCAAGAATGATCGTACTTTCAATTAGGGGTGCTAAATGGGTCGTGTTCGCGGGTTGGCAGGTTCAACCCGATCCGAACCCCGAAAATTTTAGACAAGCCCGAACCCGACCTTGAACCCGAAAATCGTTTCATACAAATGAACCCGAACCTGACCTGAATATTCGCAGGCTGACCCGAACCTGACCCGTTCAACTAGATTTTTTATTTTTTTTCAGCAAGTTAATATATTAAAATTAGGGAAATTGGATTTAAATAATCCGAACTTTCACCTGTTGGCCAATAACACTCCGAACTTTCAGTTTGGCCAGCAGCACTCTCAACTTTCATCCTATTTTCCCAAAACACTCCCAAACTAACATATCACTAACCAAGTTAGTTTTTAAGTTTTATTTATTACACAAACAGTCCCTGTAGTTATAATTTACTAGTTTTAAGTTTTATTTATTACACAAACAGTCCCTGTAGTTATAAAAAAAAATCATAAAAATAAAAAAAAATCTAAAAATTCAAAAAAATCATAAAAATTCAAAAAAAATCAAATAAATTCTAAAAAAATAAAAAAAAAATCTAAAAAAATAAAAAAAAAAATCATAAAAAATCATAAAAATTCTAAAAAATATCAAAAAAATTATAAAAAAAATCATAAAAAACCGTTTCGACCCGTACCGTTTCGACGCGAACTGTTTCGACGCGTACCGTTTCGACCCGGACCGTTTCGACCCGTACCGTTTCCACCCCGGACCGTTTCGAACCGTACCGTTTCGACCCGGACCGTTTCGACCCGTACCGTTTTCGACCCGTACCGTTTCGACGCGAACCGTTTCGACGCGTACCGTTTCGACCCGTACCGTTTTCGACCCGTACCGTTTTCAACGGTACGCGTCGAAACGGTCCGGGTCGAAACGGTACGCGTCGAAACGGTTCGCGTCGAAACGGTACGGGTCGAAAACGGTCCGGGTCGAAACGGTACGGTTCGAAACGGTCCGGGTGGAAACGGTACGGGTCGAAACGGTTTTTTATGATTTTTTTAGAATTTTTTTGATATTCTTTAGAATTTTTATATTTTTTATGATTTTTTTTTATTTTTTTTATTTTTTTTGATTTTTTTAGAATTTTTTTGAATTTTTATGATTTTTTTGAATTTTTTTGAATTTTTAGATTTTTTTTTATTTTTATGATTTTTTTTATAACTACAGGGACTGTTTGTGTAATAAATAAAACTTAAAACTAGTAAATTATAACTACAGGGACTGTTTGTGTAATAAATAAAACTTAAAAACTAACTTGGTTAGTGATATGTTAGTTTGGGAGTGTTTTGGGAAAATAGGATGAAAGTTGAGAGTGCTGCTGGCCAAACTGAAAGTTCGGAGTGTTATTGGCCAACAGGTGAAAGTTCGGATTATTTAAATCCAATTTCCCTTAAAATTAACATCTACTACAAAAAAACACCAATTAAATAATAAAATTACATTAAAATCATAAAGTCTTATGTCAATTTCTATTTTTAAGTTACAAGTATAGCATAAAATACACACCAAATTTAATTTATAACATAAAACATATTGTAAAAAAATATATATTATAGAAATGGGTTAAACGGGTCAACCTGCCAACCCGATCGGGTTGACCCGAACCTGGCCCGTTTAGCTAAACGGGTTGGCGGGTTCAAATTGAAACTGAACCGAACCCGTTTAGACTAAACCCAACCCCGCGAATTTCGTGTTAGGTTCGTGTCGTATTTTCGAGTCGTGTCAGAAACTCTCACCCCTACTTACAATTATATAAATGCTGCTCGAATTTTAGAATAAGCATATATCTTGGGTCAAAACGCTTTTTTCTCCCGTTATCATTGTTTTAAGGTGACACTGTTAGAAAACTCTAGGGATCCCACCAATGCCCTACTAGTCGATAAGATCAGATAAAACACAATTTGCGCTAGGTAATTGGCTTTCAAGAAATGAAAAGCGAAAATCATAACATTTTTCACTAAATTACAAGTGTGTTTGTCCTCAAAACAAAGAACAATGGAGTTTGAATAAGCGAATATTGGAGCAACAAGGAATATTCCTAAGTAAATGCATGTTATTACAGATTGTGGAAGAATCTTCAACCAAATTTTATGGGTCAAATCTATAGCACATGAACAAGGACCAATATACCAAAAGAGCCACATGAAAATAGTCGATGCACGTTATAGAGTGACCTTTAACGTACCAGACGAGTGACTATTGATCAAAAAGTCTAGTGGTAATCGGATGGTTCACATAGCCCGGAACGTGTGCAGATTGAAACTAGACAAGAATATCAATAATTGCAATATGGAAAATAATGCATAGTTGAGTGGAAACTTGGAGGATCGATCAATTGGGTATAGATAGCAAAGTATGCGGCTATCACCAAAGTGTGCATCAGTAATCTAATGATATTAACATCTCGGATTGACATAAAACATAACCTCCGACACAAAATTCATGATCTTTGATCTTCCAACAAAAGTTGTTATCAGAATGTAGGCATTGTCAGTGTATATATAGTGGGCGCTTTATAATCATTGATCATATATATCAGATATCATGGTCATGTTATATCATATAGATAGTTATGGGGTCAAGTGTCTGAAACTTGCATATCCATCATGCATATGTCTTCCACTTATACCATAGATAACATTTTGTTATAAAATCGTAGAAAGTAGTAAATCGAACTGAAAGAAAAAGAGAGTCAATCTAACTCGATATGAGGATGCTGATCGAACCAAGTGAAGTTTATAAAACGAAAGGTGTTTTTAATCTAAGTTAGTGTGTGCGGTCGATCAACAAATTTGTCACTCTGTGATGTCGATCAACAAGCGCAGGTGTCGTGAACATTATTGATGTTGATCGCGTTAATGCAGATAGGTGCGATGAAACAAGGTTCGTCGTGATTGGAACAACATAAACCATCCATGAACAACAATACTATGGTGGAATTTCTTAAACTAAAATACCAGAAAACATAAATATCAACTTTAGGATTTCTAGAATATTTTGTTTTATTTAATTCAGTATGTCATGTATAATACAACTTTTTATTGCATTCAAGCCTTGAAGATACTAATCTAACAAGTCAGAAAACGCTAGGATGTAGATTCTAACACCAGAATCGTACTCAATCAACAACTCCAACAACTAACTTTTAAAATAGTATATATTTTTATTGTATTCACGCCTTGAAGATACTAATCACTCTCCAATCTCCATCGGCCTTTTTCAAGAACTCCACATACGTGATGAGGAGCTGATCGAGTTGAACTTGATCAAAACTGTACTCTAGGGGCAAAAGAGTCTTCTTTTGTTTGATTTATATAGGTTTTAGGGTAAATTACACTTTTGTCCTTTATGTATATAACTGATTGCAACGGATAGCGTTTAACTTCAATAATTACAGTCACAATCTTTTATTTGGGAAATTCAATACACCTTAGGTCCTTTAACACTAACCTGGTTAATTTTAAATGTTAAGTAATATCATGTGAGGACATTTATGTCCTTTTACATCCCTTGTTTATAACACCTACCACCAGTATTTTCTTTTTTCATTCCTAGCCGCCGCCACCACCTCCTACCACCACCAATTTCATATCAAATCAATAATCTAGAAAACTGAATCTGAATCAAATAGTAAAATATAACACATAAATCAGTCACACATACCTTACAGACCCCACATATCAACTCAGAACAACATTGATTTCTCAAAAACCCTAAATTCACCAATAAAAGTTAAAGGGCAAACACCGTTCTTGGACCTCCTCAGCCATAACATCACTTCTACCATCATCAAAACTTGCTGGAAAAATAGGCTCAAGTTTGCAAAAGCTGCTGGATAACACTCGACGCTCTAAGCACCGGAAACACCTCTGACGACAAATGCCACACCACCGCCGTTTTATAGCTTGCCATCACCGCCGCCACCGACGTAAACGCAATCACCGACGACACTTATGATAATATAACCCTAGAATTCAAACTAGATAGCAAGTGTCTGAGGTGGCGCACGGAGCTCCGGTTACGGGTACAATCGGAGTGTTTGTACAGTGGTCGTGATTGTTTCATACGTCGTTCTTTAACCCCGTCGGCCCAATCGGGGATTGATCGGAGAATTGAGAGGATTGTTATGGGTTTTGGTGGGGGTTGGTGGTTAGGATTTTGAGAACAAAGGATTTTGGTGGGTTTGGGGGAGAGTTTGAGGGGAACTTGGAGTTTGAATTAGGAATTTAGGGTTTAAAATGGAGGTTTGATGGTTGTCATCGCTTCAATCTTGGTTAGGGGTTCATTTCATTAATCTAATAGGGCGAGTTAAAGGCCTTCGTTCCTCGGATTAGGAAAAGAGATTGGGATTGAAGCACATTTCTCTTGGTCGGCCTGCCACTCAGTGATAGCACGGACCTTCTCCTTGTCCATGCGTATAGTTCCAGCACTTATACAGTGGCCGAGGAACATCATTTCGTGTTGCGAGAATGAGGAGAGAAGTTAACATGAAAGTCTCACAAGAAGGATGGAATCTTGGAATTGATTGGGGTTAGAAAAGTTCCTAAAGCTAAGGTAACTCCAGGATACAGGGACGAAGTGGCCTACTAGGGTTTTCTTAGGACTTTTGGGGAAATTAGGGTTTGAAGGAAGAAGAAGAACATGTTGAGAAGAAGTTTGAGGTGAGTGGAGTGTAGGGTGATTAAAAGCAGTTGTGTGAATGAGCATTTTCTAATGTTTTTTAGTTAATTATAAGTTAGGGGATAATTTTGAGGTTACCAATAGTGGTGGTGCTCGTGGTTGCCGGAGGTTGGAGTGGTGGTTGTGGAGCAAAGGTAAAGAGAGATATGGAGTCTTAGAGGAAGAGGGAGAGATGTTCTTATTCTATATATATATACATATATATATATATATATATATATATATATATATAGTCTTAGGATTCTGTAAAAAGGACATGTTTCGTGAGAAGTGTGAGAAGGCATAAAAATTCATATGTAGACATCATGTTTTGGACTTACACATAATGTTTTGCGTTGTTTTGGCAAGAAAAACACTAAACATAACAATTTAAGACACAAGGCAATGAATTCTAGGCTTAAAACTTAAAACACCATGTCAAGAATCATTAAGTAGTGTGTTTTAAGTGTTAAATAGTGTCTTTTAAATTTCACGTCCATAATATGTTTTATTGTGTTTTAAATTGTTATGTTTGGTGTTTTTCTTGCCATAACAACAAAAAACATCATGCCTAAGTTCAAAACATGATGCATACATGTCAATTTCTATGTCTTCTCACACTTCTCACGAAAAGAGTCCTTTTTACAGGAACCTCACCATATATATATATATATATATATATATATATATATATATATATATATATACATACATACATATATATATATATATATATATATATATATATAGGGAGGGGCTCATGCGAGAACTCCATTTATTGCGAGAACCGTGAGAACCAATGTGAACACAACCTAAAATAGCTAAAAAAACTTAAAAAAAACCTAACCCCCCCCCCCCCCCAAAACCTAAACCCCCACCCCCCCCCCCCAAAAAAAACCTACCCCCCCCCCTCCCCAAGCTAAATGCTAAAAACTAAAACCCCCAAAAAACCTAAAAAAAAAACCTAACCCCCCCCCCCCCCCAAAAAAAAAAAAAAAAAAACCTAAACCCCCCTCCCCCACCCCCAAAAAACCTAAACCCCCCCCCCCCCCAAGCTAAAATGCTAAAAACTAAACCCCCAAAAAACGTAAAAAAAATCTAAAAAATAAATTTTAATATTTTTTATGCTCAAATCGCTACTTTTAGTGGCCAAAATTTTTTTTTTATTTTTTTTAAAAAAAATTTTAATTTTTTTTGGCTTCTAAAAGTAGCGATTTTTATATAAAAAATAAAAAAAAATTGTGTGATTTTTAGCTATTTTTAGGCATTTTTGGTTGTGTTCACATTGGTTCTCGCGGTTCTCCCAATAAGAGGTGGTTCTCGCATGATCTTCTCCCTATATATATATATATAATTATTATTTTAGAAAATTATCTATTTGTTACTAACCTACCTCAAGTGCAATACACATGCCATAATTAACTAAAAAATTAAACTAGGTTATTATTAAAGGACCTAAGGTGTATTGAGTTTACCAAATAAAGAATTGTGACTTTAATTATTAAAGTTAAAGATTATCTGTTGCAATCCAGTATAAACATAAAGGACGAAAAGTGTAATTTACCGTAGGTTTTATTTGGGATTGTTTTTTAATTGTTAATATTTATGATTATAGGTTAATTTGGCTTATCTGTATATTAGGATCAGAGTCATAATAAGTTTGGGTTTATGAGTATTATTTATAGGGTCGCGGTTTTTTTTATTTGCTCGACGAATATTATAATAACCCTACTATATTACACCAAATTAATCATAATCTACTCCATGTCAGGAATTGAACTATAGTCTTCTCCCCTAGTGACAAGTGCCTCTACCACCCAACCAAAGTTGGAATGACATGTTTTTTTTGTTTATGATGTATCTTTTGGTTAATTCAATTCAATAAAAGGGGTTGATATATTTGATCAGAAGCTGTTTTTTCTTTCTGTTTCATCTTGTTCATCGATCTGATCCATACCAATAAATGGTACAATAGCAAGGACTTGAAGGTTTGATCAACGGCATAAGAGTTTAGTGATCGAATAGCAAAAGATGGGGTTTCTGGGGATCAGTTTCTGCAACTTCTTTGCTGAAAAGAAGACAGTTATCGGCGTGTCTCTTTCGGCATGTAACAAACCAATGTATTTGGTTGTAGATGAAAAGAGATCAACAGGGGTTAATGGGTCATTTAGCAACCAAGGAGACCATGTGGCGGTAGCTCGTCGCGTTGGTGGTTGATAGCATGAGGCAGATTGAACAGAGAAGTTTTGGTTATAATATGATCAAGGTTAGTTTTTCTTTTGTTTGTTCACAAGTGAGAAAGATGGTTGAATCACACACAAACTTGGTGTATGTACTAGTTCGAGAGGTGGGCTCTATAAACTACTAAGTTCTTGTTTTACGTCCACGAATTATCTAGTATGGATGGTAAGGGTTAGGATGATCATGGATGCAAAAGGGTTTCTGAAAACTCTTGGACCCACAACTAGGTAGTTCTAGATCCAAAGAAGTCGAAGATGGAAGTTGCATCCGTGTTAGGGCTGGCAAATCGTGTCTTATCGGGTTTAACAGGTCTATGACGACGTGAATAACACAAGTATTAAACATGAATAAACTTATTTAACTACTTTATATCTCATATCTATAATACAGTTGTATATTTTATGTTCCAAGGAGAAAAAAATGATGGATAGTAGCCTTCTAATTCTATTTATTTTTAAAAAAGTAAAAACCAAGTAGTGTACATTTTCAGTAAACAGGTTTAATCATATCTTATACAGGTATCTATTGCCAACCCTAATCCATGTATCAATCAATGCCTAAAGATCTTGTGTTGTAATTGGCGAGTTACACTAAGGCCAAAGAGGTATGTGATGCCTTGAAAGGTTTATTGGGGGGGGGGGGGTGGATTGGATAAGAACATCTAGAACTCAAACTCTCAAAGAGAGTTTGAAAACCTTTAGATGAAGGATGAAGATTTTGATGAAAAATTCATGGAAAAATTAAGTGGTTTGGTGTCAAATTTAATTTCTTGAACCGTCACCGAAGAAGGGGGTGGATTGGATAAGAACATCTAGACTTCAAACTCCCAAAAGAGAGTTTGAATACCTTCAGATGAAAATGGAAGATTTTGATGAAAAATTCATGTAAAAAGTAAGTGGTTTGGTGTCAAAATTAAATTCGAGCATTATGTGGATGAGTGTCCAAAGTGAAGTAAAAGGAAGAAGTAAACTTGATTCAATTGGAAAATAATGATCCAACTATTTAAAGAAGGTTGATATGACCAACTTACAATTAAGGGGGTGATTGTTGGATTTAATCGAAATTATTCACTAGTGGTAAAAAGGTCTTTCTTAGTCCGGTTTATACAAGTTTTATTTGGGTTTGTTTAATTAGTTGTTTAAGTTTATTTAATGGATCAAGGTAATTATATGTTCAATTTGGGTTCTTAGTATGTTAGGATTAGAGTCATAATAGTTTTGGGCATCTAAGAATAATTTATAGGGTCACAAGTTTGTTTTTGTTTATGGTGTAGTTTTTTGTTTATTCAATTCAATAAATAGTGTCAACATGTTTGATCAGAAGTTGTTTGTTTTCTATTTCATCTTGATTCTTTGATCTGATCCTTACCATTAGATTCAAGAGTTGACAGACTTCTATTTGGACTAATTGTACAAAGGAAAATAGGAAAAAGTAGCTCAAACTTTAAATATGCATAACATGGGATATAAGTGCTTCGGTAAGCCGGGTCATATGGAAAACTACCCTAGACGATTTAACCTACTTATCAAACCCGAATTCCTTTATTTGGGGCCAATTTCATCACTCAATATATCCCCCCCAATTTGACCATTTTCAATACTTTCATTTTAGCTAAAAACACATAAATTATTAATTAGCATAATGTTGGTGTCTATATATAATTTTTAACTTTAATAGTTTATAGTCAATTTCCAAACTTGCCAAATTTAGAACTCTCCATAAATGACACCTCTTGTAATGGTTTATGCATTTAGTTTAAAGGATAAATTACAAGTTTTGTCCTTTATCTTTAGGGTACTTTACAGGCGGTGTCCTTTTTTTCAAATGTTGACAGGCGGTGTCCTTTATTAGGTATTTTGTTACAAGTTTTGTCTTTTCCACCCAACCTGGTTAAAAAACCCAGTTAATTGTTGGGTGTAAAGGACTAAACTTGCAACAAAATACCTAGGTAAAGGACTAAAATTGCAACAAAATACCTAGTAAAGGACACCGCCTGTCAACAATTAACTGGGTTTTTTAACCAGGTTGGGTGGAAAGGACAAAACTTGTAACAAAATACCTAATAAAGGACACCGCCTGTCAACATTTGAAAAAAAGGACACCGCCTATAAAGTACCCTAAAGATAAAGGACAAAACTTGTAATTTATCCTAGTTTAAATGAATATTTTTTTAGAATTACTCTTTATTTTAATATTCTTGCTACCATTTTGCGTTAATCTGTCACTCTCTTCAATCCTACCCTCGCATTATTTGTTGTGACCGTCCATAGCCACAAACATCTCCCCTAGAAAATTGTGTCGTTCGTGACCTTTCTTTACTCATGGAAAAGGTGCTCCATTGGTTCCATGTTATAAATCTTAATATATAATAAGCGAGAAAGCCGTTAGCCTTGTCATGGGGTTGGGATTTCCCGTTACCAAACCCGACATAAGGATGTGCATCAATCAAATGGTTTTAGGTAGTTGAAAAGAGAGAGAAATAATTGAATATTAGTTCGAGAATCATACTTGAGTTGATGGGGGGTATTTACAAGTGAAAGAACTTTGATAATTACATGCTCTACAGTCGGTTAACTCTTGCGTGTCTTTATGGAACATGTTTATTAATAAGGGTGCTTCTATTGTGAATGTAGTCGATATGAAGGTCTAGGTAGTTGTGATTGTATTCATAAATGTTTCCTTTTCATCCACTTATGTGCTATACAAACAATGAAATAATATTTTTGGGCTACAATATAGTTTACGAAACAAAGTCACAAGAAAATAAATTTACACCTCGCCAACACCATTATTATGTTATGTACCAATTGGATTTAGAAAGATGATAATCCGCTGAGTGAGTCAAACTCAAAAGAACTTAGTAAGAAGAACAAGACTTTCAGATCACTCTCTAATTTTTCATTCATAACATTACAAGAAATCGAAAATGCCTATGAAGTAGTGGGTTAGTGGTAATTGTCAAATTCTCTTAGTTGTTAAGCCTATAAAAGGCCTGTTCGATTTCTTGTTATGTTATGAATGAAAAATTAGAGAGTGATCTCAAAGTCTTGTTCTTCTTACTAATTTCTTTTGAGTTTGAACCATTAAATGGGTTATCATCTATCTAAATCCAATTGGTACATAGCATATCACTTATGTGAAGAAGAAAACCCTAATTATTCATGTAAGTATAATAGATTTTTTACACAATCTCATGACAAATCTTATTCAGTTAATTGTTATTGATTTTTCTATATACAATAATACAAGTATTTAAATACATGTTTTTTTATATCTTACAAGAGTTAAATATTTGTCTTTATAATCAAATAAACAAAGCTAATTGTAGGAAAAAAATCAAGAAATTATAATATCTCATTACAAACATTTTCAATCAAGACATATTTTATATGTTGTACTAAAACTTTTTCAATCAAGAAATATTTCATATGTCGTACTAATATTGTTGATTTATCTCAGTGCAGGCCTTAACCCAATTTGTAGGAGTTGTTACAATCATGAAAAAAGCGAGAATCTTGACTCATATGTCAGGATTCCAGTTAAGACTGAGTGTAGTGGATTAACTCTAACATATACCTCAACATTTTTTGAGCGCTAAACAGTGTTACTGGAACAACTGGATTCCGTAAAAAGGCAACCTTATTTGTTTGAAGGCCTTATTGAATTGTAACCTGTCTAAGGAGAATCTCGCTATTAGAGGCATATACTTACAAGACAAAACATGTGTTCGATGCGGCTTACAAGAATAAACGACTTATCATATTTTGTAGGATTGGTTTGTAGCAAAATTAGTTTGGTGGTAAGTTCTTGTTTGGTTGAAACTGCCTTTCCACTCTTGAGATCTCTCTTTGGTGCAGCTTTTGGGCTTGGTGGCAAACAATAGCGGGTCGGTGGACAGGGAAAAGGTTGTTGGGGCGGTGATTATGCTAACTTTTGGGGAGATTTGGAAGGCGAGGGACAACAAACATTTCAACAACCATAATGTCGCAACCCCCGATCCCTTATCTGTCCCGGGAACGGGCGGACGCGAACTCAGAATTTCGGTGGTATCAGCTTGTTAATTTGGAAGCGGAAATTACATCAGAACCGTAGTTAGGAAATGTTTATCAGAGTAAAACCACCATATTTAATATTAATAATCACATGGGCAAAACCCAAGTTTCTTGTTACAATACGTTTATAGGGATAAACCCTATTTTATTGAATTTAAAACATCGTCTTTTAGGTAACTTTTATAGCCACATTTTTCCCAAGCCTTCAGTGCTCTCCAGCTGGCTTTTTACTAATTGGCTATCACATTGTGTTACCTGAAACGCGTTTTAAAAACATTTGTCAGTGGGAAATACTGGTGAGTGAATCCCAGTTTAATCAAGAAACATTTTATTAATTAAAACAGTATTGAGAGCGATCACATTGTTTATTTCTACACAATTACTCATTCAGTACTGTCAATCCTGACTTGTGGGTCATATTACACATTGGCTAACTCGTTGTCTAATGGTAACGTACTGTCATCCCCGACTTACTACTCGCGGTAGTAAATTTTGTATACAAAACCCCAACATACCCGCAGTAATTGAAGAACTACAAAGACTCAATCACCGCTTAATCACATTGTAAAACAATTAAGGTTTTTTAAAACGTTACAAAAAGGTTAACAAAAAGAGGATAAACTCACATTGCTATCTTAAACTTCGCGTAAGGGTTTCCTGGGAATAATCTATAATTTATACAAATGTACATAGGTTAGTATCATAACCCTTTGAAAATATTAATGATACCCTCCCCGAGACGGCATTCCAACAACTACGTCGGGCAGAACCACGACAGTTATTACGGAACCCTAAATCAATCGGGCAGCGTATCTATTACAAAACCGAGGTTATAATACTTACAACGGAGCAGAACCTCGCTAATTAGGGGGTATAATACCAGCTTTATAATGCCTATATTCAGAATTTGTGATTGAGAATGAAAGAAATGAACGACGAAAAACGAAAACCCGTTGCCTGCTTATATAGGTGCTGAAACTGGTTCCCACGCGGCCCGCGTAAAGAACAGACAAGGCTTACGCGGCCCACGTCAAAGCTGGGTCAACGCGTAGCTTGTCCTGGTAATGATCTAGCCTCGCCACGATGATGACACGTGTCATCACCGGGCTGCGCCATGTTTCTTGATCTTACGCGGCCCGCATAAGATTGAGGTGGGGTTCACGCGGCCCGCCTCAACTTATATTTCAACGAAATCTGATTTAAACCTCTATACCGCCCGCGTAAAGGCTTGGGGTGGGTCTTACGCGGCCCGCCTCAACTTAATATTTTCAGATTTTTATTTATTTTAATTACTATAACGTATTTCGGGCTCGGTTTTCACATACGGGGTGTATTTTGGGACATATTGGGATATTTTAAAATATACTAGGGTATCGGAAATATTATAAGGGTGTTGGTTTTACTGAAGGTTGTTACATTCTCCCCACCTTGTATTAGAGCTCGTCCTCGAGATCTGCTGGAATAAGTACGGATATTTCCTTTGCAAGCTCCCATGTGTACTTAGGTCCTCTTTTGGAGTCCCACTTTACTTTGACCAGAACTAATCTCTTGTGCTTGAGATTTTTGAGTTTCCTGTCTTCAATTTGTAGAGGCCTTTCTACAAATTTAAGTTGTTCATTTACCTCTATATCCTTAAGAGGTACTATCAGTGATTCATCAGCTAAACACTTCTTGAGATTAGATACATGAAACACATCATGTATACCTGCCATTTCCTCTGGCAGTTGTAGCTGATAGGCTACAGGTCCTATTCTTCTAATAATATCAAAAGGTCCAATATACCTGACACTTAGATTTCCCCTTTTTATGAATCTTACTACTCCTTTCCAAGGAGAGACTTTCAACAATACTTTATCTCCTACTTGAAATTCCAATGGCTTGCGTCGGTTATCAGCATAACTCTTTTGTCGATCATGTACTATCTCAGGTCCAGATAGTTGCTTTTCCCCAATTTCTGCCCAACAGACTGGGGTTCTGCACTTTCGTCCATAAAGTGCTTCAAATGGTGCAGCATTGATACTTGTGTGATAACTATTATTATAAGAAAATTCTATTAACGGTAAATGATCGTCCCAATTACCTCCGAAATCAATTACACAAGCTCTAAGCATGTCTTCCATCGTTTGAATTTTTTTTTCTCTTTGTCCGTCTGTTTGAGGATGATAAGCTGTGCTTAGATTTAACTTGGTTCCCATTGCCTTTTGGAAACTTGACCAAAAATGAGAGGTAAATCGGTTATCTCTATCAGAAACAATTGATAAAGGAATTCCATGTAAAGAAACAATTTCATTTACATATAATTTAGCTAGCTGTTCCATACTAAAAGTTTCCTTAATTGGTAAGAAATGGGCTGACTTGGTTTGCCTATCTACAATCACCCAGATTGTATCATTTCCTTTCTTTGTTTTGGGTAATTTAGTAACAAAATCCATTGTTATCAATTCCCATTTCCACACTGGCATTTCTAATTGTTGTAGAAATCCTGAGGGTTTCGGGTGTTCAGCTTTGACTTATGAACAAGTTAAACATTTAGAAACATAGGCTGCTATGTCCTTTTTCATTCCTATCCACCAGAAATTCTTTCTTAAATCTTGAAACATCTTGTCATTTCCTGGATGCAACGTATACTTAGACTTATGGGCTTCTTCTAATATACGATGACGTTGGTTTCCTAATTTAGGTATCCACATTCTCTTTTCATGGAATCTCCAAATTCCATCGGTTCCTTGTTCTAATTCTTTTAGCATCCCTTCTAATTTTTCTGTATCATCCTTGATTACTGATTCTTGTGCTTCTCTTATCTGATTATTTAAATCTACTTATAGATTTAATTTAAAAGAACGTACCCTTTTTGGCTTTTCATAATACTTTCGGATTAAAGCATCTGCCACTACATTTGCTTTTCCATCATGATACTGGATATCACAATCATAATCACTGAGCATCTCCATCCAGCGTCTTTGTCTCATATTCAACTCCTTTTGCTTGAAAACATACCTTAAACTCTTATGATCAGTGAATATGGTAAACTTACTACCATAAAGGTAATGTCTCCAAATTTTAAGAGCAAAAATTATAGCTCCTAATTCTAAATCATGGGTTGAATAATTCTCTTCATGATTCTTAAGTTGTCTAGATGCATAAGCTATAACCTTTTGTCGTTGCATTAATACACATCCATAACCTAATTTGGAAGCGTCACAATAGACTACAAAGTCTTCAGTTCCTTCTGGTAACGCTAATATGGGTGTATGGGTTAATCTGTGCTTAAGAATTCTAAATGCTTCGTCTTGTTTTAATCCCCATTCAAACTTAACAGGTTTACAGGTTAGCTTAGTTAAAGGAATGGCTATTCTAGAAAAATCTTGAATAAATCTTCTATAATAACCGGCCAATCCTAAGAAACTTCTAACCTCGGTTGGTGACTCATGGATTTTCCATTTAGTAATTGCCTCGATCTTTGTGGGATCTACATGAATTCCTTCATGATTGACCAGGTGTCCAAGAAACTGTACATGTTCTAACCAAAACTCGCACTTGTAAAATTTAGCATAAAGCTTTTCCTTTCTTAATAAACTTAAAATGCGTGCAAATGCTTTGCATGATCCTCCTTATTCTTAGAGTAAATGAAAATATCATCTATAAAAACAATTATGAATTTATCCAAATATGGCTTATATATTCGGTTCATCATGTCCATAAATGCAGCTGAGGCATTGGTTAATCCGAATGGCATGACAGTAAATTCATAATGGCCATACCTTGTTCTAAATGCGGTTTTAGGAATGTCCTCTTCCTGTACCTTTAATTGATGATATCCTGACCTTAAATCGATTTTAGAGAAAAATCGAGCTCCTTGCAGTTGATCAAACAGATCATCGATTCTTGGTAATGGGTACCGGTTCTTAATCGTGACCTTGTTTAATTCAGGGTAGTCAATGCACATACGCATTGATCCGTCCTTCTTTTTAACAAATAAGATTGGTGCTCCCCACGGCGACGAACTTGGCTGTATGAATCCTTTTTCCAACAATTCGTCTAATTGTTTCTTCAGTTCCTGCATTTCGGTGGGTGCCAAACGGTAAGGTTCTTTGGCAATCGGTGCCGTTCCTGGTATCAAATGGATCCTGAATTCAACTTCTCTATCTGGAGGTTGCCCTAGCAATTCTTCTGGAAATATATCTGAAAATTGAGATACTATTGGAATATCCTTTAAATCATTTCCTTCAGTGTTAGTAATTATAGAAATCAAATACACTATAGAACCTTTTCTTATGTAATTTGCAGTTTCATCACAGAGATAAATTTTGTAGATCTAGATGGTCTATCTCCTTTAATTGTGATCGTTTTTTCCTGTTGGTGAATTTACTTGAATTGACTTTTGATCACATAAAATACTGGCTTTATTGGCTATTAACCAGTCCATTCCTAAAACAACATCAAATCCTGCCAGATTCATGGGATACAGGTTTGCAATAAATTTCTGATTTAAAATTTCTATTCTTGTTCCCTTCAAGATTTCAGAAATCCTAACGGTTTCTCCATTAGCTGTCTCTACTAAACATTCTTGTGGTAGTTTAGTTAATGACTGATTTAAAAATTTGCAAAATGATGTATTAATAAAACTTTGGTTTGCACCAGAGGCAAATAATACTTTAGCAAAAACATCATTAATTAAAAACGTACCAGCTATGACATCTGGAATCATTTTAGCTTCATCTGCAGTCAGAACAAATGCTCTAGCATTTTGAGTATTCTTGTTGTTTGTAACTGGAGCTAATTTAGGGCAATTATGCTTGATTTGACCTTGTTCTCCGCAGTTGTAACATATCCTATTATTAGCTTTCTTCCTGCAATTTTCCTCCTTGTGTCCCGATATTTTGCAAAAGTTACAGTATATGGAGCATCTTCCTGAATGCTTTCTTTTGCAATTCTTACAGTAAGGTGCGGAGGTAGAACCTATATTTCTCCCACGGTTAGAATTTCCAGAACGAAATTCTTGTGTGAGTTTCTGGGTTAGGTTCCTCCTTTGATCCTCTTCTCGGGTACGAACTAATTCATCTGTCAAGGTATTTGCTAGTTCTACAGCTTCTTCTATGGTTTGAGGTCTAGCTGCCTTGACTACGTGTCTTATCTCTCCAATTAATCCCCAAATATAACGGGAGATTAACACTGGTTCAGGTGATGCAAGAGTTGGCACTATTCTAGCATATTCGAAGAATATTTTAGTGTATCCCTTACTATCCACACCAGTCATCCTAAGGTTTAGGAATTTGTTAGCTATCTGTTCCTTCTCATTTGGTGGGCAGAATTTCCTTTCTACCTTGTTTTTAAATTCTTCCCATTCCATATTTTAGGTTCTATCACTTCCTCTTGATTGGAGGATAGTGTTCCACCATTCTAACGCTGAATTTTTAAACAAATTAGAAGCAAATAATATCTTATCTTCTTCAGCACACTTGCTTATTCTTAAGACTGCCTCAGTCTTCTCTATCCAGCGTAGGGTTGCAATAGCCCCTTCATTGCCCGAGAATTCCATTGGTTTACAAGACCGGAATTCTTTATAAGAACAACCGTAAGACACGGTTCTCCTCCTTTTAGGAATGGGCAGTTGAAGTATAGGTCCATTGTTTACACTGTTTTAGGGTTCGATGGGTCGCTTACTACTATGCTTACTTTTATTATTCGCTTCTTGAATAGTTTGAATAATAAATGGCATGGCATCTATGATTCCTTGTGCCACTATATGTTGAACAACACTATTATCCATTTGGTTTCCATTGTTATTGATGCTTGGATTCTCATTAACCACGTTAATCTTACTCTGGTTATCATTATTCAGATTTCCTTGATTTCCTTCGTCGGCTATCTGAATTTTAAACATTTACCCCATATTAATATCACAAGATAATATTTAATATACTTAATCACATGACACGCAATCTAGCAAAAAACGTCGATCATTGCGACTTTTACTCTATTTTCCATATACTATTATGCATCTATTACATACTAATACCAACAGAAATAGAATTACACTAATAGTAATAGGCATCCGTACACACATATTTTATTTTATTATTATATTATTATTACTATTACCATCTCCTCTATCACATCACGGATATGGATTTATCCAAAAATCCATAGTGCGCTCATCGTATTTCCATACGAGACGCTCTCCCACCTGTCTCATTCTCTCACTGCTTTCTAAAATTTCCTCCCCAAAAGTCCTAAGTTCTTGCATGTTTTCTGCACTCATTGGGAGTGCAGGTTCTAGGACTGGGTTCGGAATCTGGGGTGCGGGTTCCTGATATGGGGGTGAAAGTGCCTGAAATCGGTAAGGATCTTCTAAGATTTCCCTAATGTAGTTATCATGGTAATAGGGATTTAAAGGGTCCATACCTGGATAGGCTCCTATGTTCTGTATAGGTTTGTCTTCATGGATCGGGTAACGTTGCATAAAGTCCCTATTATCGTCCCACCAGGGATTGTAATTTGGGTCTAGGGGATTTGGTGCAGGTACCCTAGGTATTTCTTCTGGGTTGAAATCATGCATCTCCACCTGGTTTTCAGGGTTTTCAATCTCCATGGATTGGTCTGGGATTAGTGGTTGTGGGGCTACTAGTTGTTCCAGACTTGGGTCAGCAGCAGTTATGGCTAGGATATGGAAATTAGCTAGGCTTCTATTAAGCATATCCTGTGTATGGGCATCTGTCTTTCGCTTAACGGCTGCTAAAGTTCTTTGCTGTTGCAACTTTCTCATTCTCTTCCTACGTGGAAAGGCTTCCTTACTGAACCATCCTCGTTTATTATGAGGGAATGGCTCTTCTGACTGAGCTTTAAAAGTAAACATCCCTTCTTCCTGATCAGCAGAATACCCAGAAAGGGCAGGCAAGTAAAGAGGTACCTTCACTCCTAGGTGAATCAGACAACTGACGACACATGTCTGAGGTTGATCACTCATACTGTAAACTAACAAATAGTCAAATAACACATAACAAATAAATACAGTTATGCACGTATTTCAGTAATTTATTTCCTAACACAAAGTTTAAATTTTAAGTGTCAGCAAAACACTTCTTTGGTTAGACCAGTGGCTAGGCTCTGATACCACCTCCTGTCGCAACCCCCGATCCCTTATCTATCCCGGGAACGGGCGGACGCGAACTCAGAATTTCGGTGGTATCAGCTTGTTAATTTGGCAACGGAAATTACATAAGGACCGTAGTTAGGAAATGTTTATCAGAGTAAAACCACCATATTTAATATTAATAATCACATGGGCAAAACCCAAGTTTCTTATTACAATACGTTTATAGGGATACACCCTATTTTATTGAATTTAAAACATCGTCTTTTAGGTAACTTTTATAGCCACATTTTTCCCAAACCTTCAGTGCTCTCCAGCTGGCTTTTTTACTAATTGGCTGTCACATTGTGTTACCTGAAACGCGTTTTAAAAACATTTGTCAGTGGGAAATACTGGTGAGTGAATCCCAGTTTAATCAAGAAACATTTTATTAATTAAAACAATATTGAGAGCGATCACATTGTTTATTTCTACACAATTACTCATTCAGTACTGTCAATCCTGACTTGTGGGTCATATTACACAATGGCTAACTCGTTGTCCAATGGTAACGTACTGTCATCCCCGACTTACTACTCGCGGTAGTAAATTTTGTATACAAAACCCCAACATACCGGCAGTAATTGAAGAACTACAAAGACTCAATCACCGCTTAATCACATTGTAAAACAATTAAGGTTTTTTAAAACGTTACAAAAAGGTTAACAAAAAGAGGATAAACTCACATTGCTATCTTAGACTTCGCGTAAGGGTTTCCTGGGAATAATCTATAATTTATACAAATGTACATAGGTTAGTATCATAACCCTTTGAAAATATTAATGATACCCTCCCCGAGACGGCATTCCAACAACTAGGTCAGGCAGAACCACGACAGTTATTACAAAACCCTAAATCAATCGGGCAGCGTATCTATTACAAAACCGGGGTTATAATACTTACAACGGAGCAAAACCTTGCTAAATAGGGGGTATAATACCATCTTTATAATGCCTATATTCAGAATTTGTGATTGAGAATGAAAGAAATGAACGACGGAAAACGAAAACCTGTTGCCTGCTTATATAGGTGCTGAAACTGGTTCCCACACGGCCCGCGTAAAGAACAGACAAGGCTTACATGGCCCGCGTCAAAGCTGGGTCAACGCGTAGCTTGTCCCAGTAATGATCTAGCCTCACCACGATGATGACACGTGTCATCACCGGGCTGCGCCATGTTTCTTGATCTTACGCGGCCCGCATAAGATTGAGGTGGGGTTCACGCGGCCCGCCTCAACTTGTATTTCAACGAAATCTGATTTAAACCTCTATACCGCCCGCGTAAAGGCTTGGGGTGGGTCTTACGCGACCAGCCTCAACTTAATATTTTCAGATTTTTATTTATTTTAATTACTATAACGTATTTCGGGCTCGGTTTTCACATACGGGGTGTATTTTGGGACATATTGGGATATTTTAAAATATACTAGGGTATCGGAAATATTATAAGGGTGTTGGTTTTACTGAGGGTTGTTACATTCTCCCCACCTTGTATTAGAGCTCGTCCTCGAGATCTACTGGAATAAGTGCGGATATTTCCTTTGCATTTCAGATTCAAGCTCCCATGTGTACTCAGGTCCTCTTTTGGAGTCCCACTTTACTTTGACCATAACTAATCTCTTGTGCTTGAGATTTTTGACTTTCATGTCTTAAATTTGTAGAGGCCTTTCTACAAACTTAAGTTGTTCATTTACCTCTATATCCTTAAGAGATACTATCAGTGATTCATCAGCTAAACACTTCTTGAGATTAGATACATGAAACACATCATGTATACCTGCCATTTCCTCTGGCAGTTGTAGCTGATAGGCTACAGGTCCTATTCTTCCAATAATCTCAAAAGGTCCAATATACCTGGGACTTAGCTTTCCCCTTTTTATGAATCTTACTACTCCTATCCAAGGAGAGACTTTCAACAATACTTTATCTCCTACTTGAAATTCCAATGGCTTGCGTCGGTTATCAGCATAACTCTTCTGTCGATCACGTGCTGCTTTCAGTCGTTCCTTGACTTGAATAATCTTATCAGTTGTTTCTTGTACTATCTCAGGTCCAGATAGTTGCTTTTCCCCAATTTCTGAACAACAGACTGGGGTTCGGCACTTTCGTCCATAAAGTGCTTCAAATGGTGCAGCATTGATACTTGTGTGATAACTATTATTATAAGTAAATTCTATTAACGGTAAATGATCGTCCCAATTACCTCCGAAATCAATTACACAAGCTCTAAGCATGTCTTCCATCGTTTGATTTTTTTTTTTTTTTTGCTTTGTCCGTCTGTTTGAGGATGATAAGCTGTGCTTAGATTTAACTTGGTTCCCATTGCCTTTTGGAAACTTGACCAAAAATGAGAGGTAAATCGGCTATCTCTATCAGAAACAATTGATAAAGGAATTCCATGTAAAGAAACAATTTCATTTACATATAATTTAGCTAGCTGTTCCATACTAAAAGTTTCCTTCATTGGTAAGAAATGGGCTGACTTGGTTAGCCTATCTACAATCACCCAGATTGTATCATTTCCTTTCTTTGTTTTGGGTAACTTAGTAACAAAATCCATTGTTATCAATTCCCATTTCCACACTGGCATTTCTAATTGTTGTAGAAATCCTGAGGGTTTCTGGTGTTCAGCTTTGACTTGTGAACAAGTTAAACATTTAGAAACATAGGCTGCTATATCCTTTTTCATTCCTATCCACCAGAAATTCTTTCTTAAATCTTGATACATCTTGTCATTTCCTGGATGCATCGTATACTTAGACTTGTGGGCTTCTTCTAATATACGATGACGTAGGTTTCCTAATTTAGGTATCCACATTCTCTTTTCATGGAGTCTCCAAATTCTATCGGTTCCTTGTTCTAATTCTTTTAGCATCCCTTTTAATTTTTCAGTATCATCCTTGATTACTGATTCTTGTGCTTCTCTTATCTGATTATTTAAATCTACTTGTAGAATTAATTTAAGAGAACGTACCCTTTTTGGCTTTTCATAATACTTTCGGCTTAAAGCATCTGCCACTACATTTGCTTTTCCTTCATGATACTGGATATCACAATCATAATCACTAAGCATCTCCATCCAACGTCTTTGTCTCATATTCAACTCCTTTTGCTTGAAAACATATCTTAAACTCTTATGATCAGTGAATATGGTAAACTAACTACCATAAAGGTAATGTCTCCAAATTTTAAGAGCAAAAATTATAGCTCCTAATTCTAAATCATGGGTTGAATAATTCTCTTCATGATTCTTAAGTTGTCTAGATGCATAAGCTATAACCTTTTGTCTTTGCATTAATACACATCCATAACCTAATTTGGAAGCGTCACAATAGACTACAAAGTCTTCAGTTCCTTCTGGTAACGCTAATATGGGTGTATGGGTTAATCTTTGCTTAAGAATTCTAAATGCTTCTTCTTGTTTTAATCCCCATTCAAACTTAACAGATTTACAGGTTAGCTTAGTTAAAGGAATGGCTATTCTAGAAAAATCTTGAATAAATCTTCTATAATAACCGGCCAATCCTAAGAAACTTCTAACCTCGGTTGGTGACTCAGGGGTTTTCCATTTAGTAATTGCCTCGATCTTTGTGGGATCTACATGAATTCCTTCATGATTGACCAGGTGTCCAAGAAACTGTACATGTTCTAACCAAAACTCGCACTTGGAAAATTTAGCATAAAGCTTTTCCTTTCTTAATAAACTTAAAAGTGCGTGCAAATGCTTTGCATGATCCTCCTTATTCTTAGAGTATATGAGAATATCATCTATAAAAACAATTATGAATTTATCCAAATATGGCTTACATATTCGGTTCATCATGTCCATAAATGCAGCTGGGGCATTGGTTAAACCGAATGGCATGACAGTAAATTCATAATGGCCATACCTTGTTCTAAATGCGGTTTTAGGAATGTCCTCTTCCTGTACCTTTAATTGATGATATCCTGACCTTAAATCGATTTTAGAGAAAAATCGAGCTCCTTGCAGTTGATCAAACAGATCATCGATTCTTGGTAATGGGTACCGGTTCTTAATCGTGACCTTGTTTAATTCAGGGTAGTCAATGCACATACGCATTGATCCGTCCTTCTTTTTAACAAATAAGATTGGTGCTCCCCACGGCGACGAACTTGGCTGTATAAATCCTTTTTCCAACAATTCGTCTAATTGTTTCTTCAGTTCCTGCATTTCGGTGGGTGCCAAACGGTAAGGTGCTTTGGCAATCGGTGCCGTTCCTGGTATCAAATGGATCCTGAATTCAACTTCTCTTTCTGGAGGTTGCCCTGGCAATTCTTCTGGAAATATATCTGAAAACTGAGATACTATTGGAATATCCTTTAAATCCTTTCCTTCAGTGTTAGTAATTATAGAAATCAAATACACTATAGAACCTTTTCTTATGTAATTTGCAGTTTTCATCACAGAGATAAATTTTGTAGATCTAGATGGTTTATCTCCTTTAATTGTGATCGTTTTTTCCTGTTGGTGAATTTACTTGAATTGACTTTTGATCACATAAAATACTGGCTTTATTGGCTATTAACCAATCCATTCCTAAAACATCATCAAATCCTGCCAGATTCATGGGATACAGGTTTGCAATAAATTTCTGATTTAAAATTTCTATTCTTGTTCCCTGCAAGATTTCAGAAATCCTAACGGTTTCTCCATTAGCTGTCTCTACTAAACATTCTTGTGGTAGTTTAGTTAATGACTGATTTAAAAATTTGCAAAATGATGTATTAATAAAACTTTGGTTTGCACCAGAGTCAAATAATACTTTAGCAAAAACATCATTAACTAAAAATATACCAGCTATGACATCTGGAATCATTTTAGCTTCATCTGCAGTCAGAACAAATGCTCTAGCAATTTGAGTATTCTTGTTGTTTGTAACTGGAGCTAATTTATGGCAATTATGCTTGATATGACCTTGTTCTCCGCAGTTGTAACATATCCTATTATTAGCTTTCTTCCTACAATTTTCCTCCTTGTGTCCTGATACTTTGCAAAAGTTACAGTATATGGAGCATCTTCCTGAATGCTTTCTTTTGCAATTCTTACAGTAAGGTGCAAAGGTAGAACCTATATTTCTCTCACGGTTAGAATTTCCAGAACGAAATTTTTGTGTAAGTTTCTAGGTTAGGTTCCTCCTTTGATCCTCTTCTCAGAAACAATTGATAAAGGAATTCCATGTAAAGAAATAATTTCATTTACATATAATTTAGCTAGCTGTTCCATACTAAAAGTTTCCTTCATTGGTAAGAAATGGGCTGACTTGGTTAGCCTATCTACAATCACCCAGATTGTATCATTTCCTTTCTTTGTTTTGGGTAATTTAGTAACAAAATCCATTGTTATCAATTCCCATTTCCACACTGGCATTTCTAATTGTTGTAGAAATCCTGAGGGTTTCTGGTGTTCAGCTTTGACTTGTGAACAAGTTAAACATTTAGAAACATAGGCTGCCATGTCCTTTTTCATTCCTATCCACCAGAAATTCTTTCTTAAATCTTGATACATCTTGTCATTTCCTGGATGCATCGTATACTTAGACTTATGGGCTTCTTCTAATATACGATGACGTAGGTTTCCTAATTTAGGTATCCACATTCTCTTTTCTTGGAATCTCCAAATTCCATCGGTTCCTTGTTCTAATTCTTTTATCATACCTATTAATTTTTCAGTATCATCCTTGATTAAGCATATCCTGTGTATGGGCATCTGTCTTTCGCTTAACGGCTGCTAAGGCTCTTTGCTGTTGCAACTTTCGCATTCTCTTCCTACTTGCAAAGGCTTCCTTACTGAACCATCCTCGTTTCCTGATCAGCAGAATACCCAGAAAGGGCAGGCTGTGAAGAGGTACCTTCACTCCTAGGTGAATCAGACAACTGACGACACATGTCTGAGGGTCCTTGATCACTCATACTGTAAACTAACAAATAGTCAAATAACACATAACAAATAAATACAGTTATGCACGTATTTCAGTAATTTATTTCCTAACACAAAGTTTAAATTTTAATTGTCAGCAGAACACTTCTTTGGCTTAGACCAGTGGCTAGGTTCTGATGCCACCTCCTGTCGCAACCCCCGATCCCTTATCTGTCCCGGGAACGGGCGGACGCGAACTCAGAATTTCGGTGGTATCAGCTTGTTAATTTGGTAGCGGAAATTACATCAGGACCGTAGTTAGGAAATGTTTATCAGAGTAAAACCACCATATTTAATATTAATAATCACATGGGCAAAACCCAAGTTTCTTATTACAATATGTTTATAGGGATAAACCCTATTTTATTGAATTTAAAACATCGTCTTTTAGGTATCTTTTATAGCCACATTTTTCCCAAGCCTTCAGTGCTCTCCAGCTGGCTTTTTACTAATTGGCTGTCACATTGTGTTACCTGAAACGCGTTTTAAAAACATTTGTCAGTGGGAAATACTGGTGAGTGGATCCCAGTTTAATCATGAAACATTTTATTAATTAAAACAGTATTGAGAGCGATCACATTGTTTATTTCTACACAGTTACTCATTCAGTACTGTCAATCCTGACTTGTGGGTCATATTACACATTGGCTAACTCGTTGCCCAATGGTAACGTACTGTCATCCCCGACTTACTACTCGCGGTAGTAAATTTTGTATACAAAACCCCAACATACCGGCAGTAATTGAAGAACTACAAAGACTCAATCACCGCTTAATCACATTGTAAAACAATTAAGGATTTTTAAAACGTTACAAAAAGGTTAACAAAAAGAGGATAAACTCACATTGCTATCTTAGACTTCGCGTAAGGGTTTCTTGGGAATAATCTATAATTTATACAAAGGTACATGGGTTAGTATCATAACCCTTTGAAAATATTAATGATACTCTCCCCGAGA
Organism: Helianthus tuberosus; assembly: GCA_030545235.1. NCBI lineage: Eukaryota > Viridiplantae > Streptophyta > Magnoliopsida > Asterales > Asteraceae > Helianthus > Helianthus tuberosus. The sequence continues at coordinate 210,999,196 of CM060411.1, read as the reverse complement.
CGGCATTCCAACAACTACGTCAGGCAGAACCTAGACAGTTATTACGGAACCCTAAATCAATCGGGCAGCGTATCTATTACAAAACCGGGGTTATAATACTTACAACGGAGCAGAACCTCGCTAATTAGGGGGTATAATACCAGCTTTATAATGCCTATATTCAGAATTTGTGATTGAGAAAGAAAGAAATGAACGACGGAAAACGAAAACCCGTTGCCTGCTTATATAGGTGCTGAAACTGGTTCCCACGCGGCCCGCGTAAAGAACAGACAAGGCTTACGTGGCCCGCGTCAAAGCTGGGTCAACGCGTAGCTTGTCCCGGTAATGATCTAGCCTCGCCACGATGATGACACGTGTCATCACCGGGCTGCGCCATGTTTCTTGATCTTACGCGGCCCGCATAAGATTGAGGTGGGGTTCACGCGGCCCGCCTCAACTTATATTTCAACGAAATCTTATTTAAACCTCTATACCGCCCGCGTAAAGGCTTGGGGTGGGTCTTACGCGGCCCGCATCAACTTAATATTTTCATATTTTTATTTATTTTAATTACTATAACGTATTTCGGGCTCGGTTTTCACATACGGGATGTATTTTGGGACATATTGGGATATTTTAAAATATACTAGGGTATCGGAAATATTATAAGGGTGTTGGATTTACTAAGGGTTGTTACATTCTCCTCACCTTGTATTAGAGCTCGTCCTCGAGATCTACTGGAATAAGTGCGGATATTTCCTTTGCATTTCAGATTCAAGCTCCCATGTGTACTCAGGTCCTCTTTTGGAGTCCCACTTTACTTTGACCAGAACTAATCTCTTATGCTTGAGATTTTTGACTTTCCTGTCTTCAATTTGTAGAGGCCTTTCTACAAACTTAAGTTGTTCATTTAACTCTATATCCTTAAGAGGTACTATCAGTGATTCATCAGCTAAACACTTCTTGAGATTAGATACATGAAACACATCATGTATACCTGCCATTTCCTCTGGCAATTGTAGCTGATAGGCTACAGGTCCTATTCTTCTAATAATCTCAAAAGGTCCAATATACATGGGCCTTAGCTTTCCCCTTTTTATGAATCTTACTACTCCTTTCCAAGGAGAGACTTTCAACAATACTTTATCTCCTACTTGAAATTCCAATGGCTTGCGTCGGTTATCAGTATAACTCTTCGGTCGATCACGTGCTGCTTTCAGTCGTTCCTTGACTTGAATAATCTTATCAGTTGTTTCATGTACTATCTCAGGTCCAGATAGTTGCTTGTCCCTAATTTCTGCCCAACAGACTGGGGTTCGGAACTTTCGTCCATAAATTGCTTCAAATGGTGCAACATTGATACTTGTGTGATAACTATTATTACATCAGGACCGTAGTTAGGAAATGTTTATCAGAGTAAAACCACCATATTTAATATTAATAATCACATGGGCAAAACCCAAGTTTCTTATTACAATACGTTTATAGGGATAAACCCTATTTTATTGAATTTAAAACATCGTCTTTTAGGTAACTTTTATAGCCACATTTTTTCCAAGCCTTCAGTGCTCTCCAGCTGGTTTTTTACTAATTGGCTGTCACATTGTGTTACCGGAAACGCGTTTTAAAAACATTTGTTAGTGGGAAATACTGGTGAGTGAATCCCAGTTTAATCAAGAAACATTTTATTAATTAAAACAGTATTGAGAGCGATCACATTGTTTATTTCTACACAATTACTCATTCAGTACTGTCAATCCTGACTTGTGGGTCATATTACACATTGGCTAACTCGTTGTCCAATGGTAACGTACTGTCATCCCCGACTTACTACTCGCGGTAGTAAATTTTGTATACAAAACCCCAACATACCGGCAGTAATTGAAGAACTACAAAGACTCAATCACCGCTTAATCACATTGTAAAACAATTAAGGTTTTGTAAAACGTTACAAAAAGGTTAACAAAAAGAGGATAAACTCACATTGCTATCTTAGACTTCGCGTAAGGGTTTCCTGGGAATAATCTATAATTTATACAAATGTACATAGGTTAGTATCATAACCCTTTGAAAATATTAATGATACCCTCCCCGAGATGGCATTCCAGCAACTACGTCGGGCAGAACCACGACAGTTATTACGGAACCCTAAATCAATCGGGCAGCGTATCTATTACAAAACCGGGGTTATAATACTTACAACGGAGCAGAACCTCGCTAATTAGGGGGTATAATACCAGCTTGATAATGCCTATATTTAGAATTTGTGATTGAGAATGAAAGAAATGAACGACGGTGTAACACCCCGAAAACGGGTTGGTAATCAAACCCCGTTAATACTAAAAGACGGGTAAAGTACCGTTAGTGGTAATAGTAACCCGATAAATATTAGGATTTAAAAAAATAATCCTAATATTAAATACAACGTGAATAAATGCTTTTAAGGAAATAGAGTTTATAAGAAGTCTGAATTAACGGGACTTAAAATAAACTGAGTCATGATTTCCCCAAACCCACTAAGTTAACTAGGAATATTTAACCTAGTTAATAAGTGGGAATATTGTTAGAAATAGTTAGATTGTGTCCTACTTAATAACTAACTAAACTTGAGGGACCAAAAGGGGAAATACTAAAAGATTGGGTTTATTAATAAAACAAAACACAACACACACACGGGGACCAAGTGTGTGTGTGTGTGTGTGTCGACTACGGCTGGAGAAAACAAGGGGAAACCCTTGTTCATCAAAGATCACCAAATTGAAGGAGTATTTGGGTCTCAAATTCGTGCATGAACGCGTAGAAACGATCACCAAGTCATAGGGATCACAAGGTATGTCACAAAACCTAGATTGGTTGAAGTTGAAATTTGAGATAAGTAGGTTACTTACAAATAAATTAATGGATTATGATCCAAGGATGAAATTAGGAATGATTTTTTTTTTGTCTATGAGTAAACCCTAGTTATTTACTTGTTGAATTGAGGTTCATAATTGTGAATTTCATGATTATCCATTTATGTGTTAAATGGGTTTTGTAGAAATAAGATGAACCCTAGAATTATGACTATTAAAATGGTGTTAACTGATTTCCATGATATGAATCTGAGAATAGTATGCATGCTAGACATAATGGAATTGAAATTATGTTTATGTTTAGTAGAAATAACTAGTTATGAGCTAGTTGTAAATGTGTAAAAATTTATGCACATTGGGTGTTTGTTAAAATGCCTAAATGAAAACTAAAGTGTTGAAATTAGAGTGAGAATGTGTATTTGAATGATATGGCAATTACGCGTAATATGAAGTGATAAGGGTTCTAAATATTATGTTGATTTAGACTTAATGTTATAACCCATGTGATCAAAAAGTAGTTAACTTTAAATAAGCTAAGTTAACTAATCATGAAGTCGAATAGTAGCTTCGGCATAGAAAATAAGTGAGGTGGAATAGTCGTGATTTTTATGACTAATTTAACTGCCTTGTAAATGATTGAAAATAGTTTGACGCCTAACAAGCTAGGTGGAAGCTTGGGAAAGGAAGCGGGTTAAACAAATCAAGAATGGAGGAAAAGCATAATTCGGATGCAAAGTAAGTATAGCTTACACTAGTCTTAAATTGTGGAATATTCTCTTATCATATAAATTACGAATGAGATAACTAAACAATTGAAATATGATGTTCCGTCGTGTAGTCGTATGGAACAAGATAATCAAGGATGAAAGAAACCATAATAATAGTTAAAAAGAAGTAAATCGATAATTCGGTCATATTATGACGAAAGGAAAAATGAACTTTTAATGGTTACCTTTTATGGTAAGCCAAAACAAATAATAAGGGCAAAACAGTAATTTAGTCACACGTTGACAATAACCGTTATTTTTAGAAAGACTCTTTTCCGCGTAAGACATAAAGAGTCGAAAGTGGTATTAAACGGTTTATAAGTAAAATGACCGTACGGTGTTAAACGGAACGAGTCATGTAGATGAGATGATATGACTTTTGTCATGTAATTTTTTGTTACAAAATGGTAGCAATTTCCTTGTTGTCACCAATTTGCCATCGAAAATACGATGACAAAAACACTCGTGTCAATTGCCCTAATGTCACCAAATAGTCACCATTTTTATATTTTGCTACCTTATTTTTACCACCACAAAATTGATCAAATTTTTTTGCCACCGCTTCATGTTTGCTACGCTCCGCCTTGTTTGCCACCGAGTTGTGACGCGTTTTGATACCATTTAGCCACTGATATTGCCACCATTTAGCCATAAATTTTTGCCACCATTTAGCCATCAATTTTTGCACGTTTTGATACCATTTAGCCACCGATATTGGCACCATTTAGCCACCATTTTTTACACAATTTGCGAATTTTGATACCATTTAGCCACCGATATTACCACCATATTTTACATTTGCTACCATTTATTTGCTACCATTTACTGATTACTGGAATGTTGGTTTGCCACCATTTTTCTCCCTGCTATTTTCATCAAAATTACATATCAACAAAACCACAAACAATATAAAAAAGTCTAATAAAATCCCAAAATTGTATAAAACATCTCGTTTTCAAAAGCATATAAAAAATACCAACTAAAACATAAAATAACTAAAATTATCCTAATAAGATAAACATCTAAACATTCAAAACCAAGTGTTTATAGCCTATCTTCGAACTGTAGCTGTTAACATAGCTTCAATTTGCGACATCCTATCAAGCATAACATATTTATCCACCTTATCTTTTTCTTTTTCAACCAACAACCCCACAATAATTCCATTGAACCTTTCTTTTTCTTCATCTTTATCTTTTTCCTTAACGAGCTCCTTGATAACTAAGTTCAACTTTTCAATCTACAAAACAACCAATGAATAGAATCAAGAAATCAGAATTAACAAAAAGTAATAATGGGTCAAGTTGGTTGCAAAGAAAACAAAATACAATTGTGAGCTACAATTCAAGTGCTAGAAGCTAAATAGCATGTTCTAGTTTGTTTACATATTAAGAACGAAATTATACCTAATTTTAAAAACATTTTTTTGTATGAAACAAACCGTAAAGAATGTGTAATCAAATCAATATGAAATTCCTTAACATTCTCACTAATTTAAGAGCATCAAACCTAACAATAAAAAACAAACATCGCAAACCAAACAAACATAATATCAGTGGGAAACGATACAAATGCACAAAAGTTATTAGTCTAAAAGGATTAAAAATACCTCAAGGTCTTCTCTGCTATGCACACACAGTTCACTAACATTGCCTAACCCATACAATTTTCCTTTATTCTTGCCCTCAGCTCATGACCACATATGTTAAATAATAAGCTTTCAACAAAAAAACGAACAACGCAATCGAATCATATTCAAAAATCAAAACAAAGTGTTGGAACTGAAATTATGAATACCTGATAAACAAAGGGCTGAAACGGCGTTGAAAAGAACGGAGCTGCCATTATCGAAGAATCAAACACAACAAATATTAGTGAAATTAAAACCCTAAAGGAATAGATCGATCTCAGATTGTGGACTCAAGGATCGGTCTTTGTTTTTGTTGTCGTAGATTTACCCTGATGCATCACTCGCACTTACTTAGAGAATGGTAACTTTGATGTTAGTTGAAGGGTGTTATTGTCATTTCGTATTCTTAGGATTCTACAATGTTCATCCGTTTTATTTTTATATTTTTTTTCATTTATGTGTGTTTTTTTTCCTCCGGCCCTCGTTATTTTTGCGCTTTGCACCTAGGCCCCAGGCGAGGCCTACACGCCTTGAATGCGCCTAGCGTATTTGATAACTATGAAAATAACATGAAGAAAAGTTTTTTCCAGTGCATTTTCTTAATTGAGAGTCACAATCATACATCCCCTTGCACATAACTAGCTAACGTAACACTTAATTCTTCATTCAAAAAGCAATACTGAAAGGAAAAGAAAGCAGAACATGGATGTGAAAAACATTGTTTCAATCCCTTTTAGACCCCTTAGACCATGTGTAGTGGGAGGGGGAAGACCCTTGGGTGTTTTGCGCCATGTGGCGGTTCAATCAGCAAGAGGGCTTTATGGGGCATTATCTTAAAATGGGTGCAGTGGTAAATGGGGTGTAAGGTAAAAAAAATCTATCCAACCATTTTTAAGTTTGGTGATGCTGGAAACAGCTTATTGGCCAAAGAAAACAAGGAGAAGCGTGGAAAAAAGGACACTCCACCCAAATTATTGCTCAATAACGCCCAGGGGCGGTTGATGGGGCGTTTTTTAACAAAAAAGTTCACCACTACGGGTGGTCTAAGGGCTGTGATTGTGAATAACGAACTTCTTTTTAAACAAGTATGGAAAAAAGTGATAAATATTCTAACGGCCAATCATATACACGCCAAATCAGTGAAATCAACAGACAATTATTTTAGGACTCTTCACTTTGCTAATGCATCATTACCATAGTGGGTTATAGTATCACTGAATTCTTCCACATACCATATAAAATAGCAAAGTTAATAATATATGTGGGACAAGATTGAACTGTCTCAAGAATACACAGTTACAGTAACTAGCATGACATGAAACCTCTTTTCATGATTCAAATTAAATAAGAATAAGAAAAAGAAAAGAGAACAAGCGATCCAAATAAACCGGGAAATGCTTCTGTTCTCTCCTTTGTAAACCTTACTTGTGTGACTATAAAAATAAGATTATTTCAAACTTGTATACATAGAAAAGCGCACCCTTGCAGACCGCATACCAGCACCAATCATCAGAAGCCAACAGTCAAGTAATCAGTTAACTCAGGACAGATTGTCACTTTGATAGTACATGGTACTGATGTGGCCCATAGTTGTCAAAGGCGCAAAAGGTGAGCCTTGGGCCTAGGCGCAAGCCGTTACGACGTGATCCTATATTTTGGCCTAGGGGGTCAACTGTTGACAAACTTTGGTCAATCGTAACTGAAATCATCTATCTATATGTATGTATGTGTATATATGATCAAAATGTAAAAAAGTATGTATATATGATTCTCAACAACCCATCTGTAAATCGTAAGAAAAGAGTACGCGCCTCTATTAACAACCATATTTGCAAATGTCTTGTGTCTAACGCCTAGGCCCCAGGCGAGGCCTATGCGCCTTGGGTGCGCCTAACGCCTTTAATAACTATGAGGCTACCTATGTGTGATGTGTCATCCTAAAAGTCTTTAACCTTAATCCAATGTCTCCACGAACTGACGAACGCCTATCCTGGATCATGTTCTCAGAGAGGTGTAACTCTATCAAATCCACCCATCCCAAGTTAATACAAAACTGAATAACTGGACCGTAACCAGGTTAACTGGCAAAACCAAACAGAATCAACCAAACCAATGGTTAACCATTTTCGAAAAACGGAATTTCCTGGTTTGGTTTCATTAATGGTTTGTGTCATAATAGAACTGCTATCATAGCAGCGCTATGTTATGCTTTCATTTAGATGTTTGGTTTTGATGTTAGCAAATCTTTAACTAATGGCAATGTCCAAAATTCAGGCCCAAATATATAAAATGTACTGAAATCTGTTAGTTTTGTGATAACTCAAATCTTATATTAAACCTGACCCAAATAAGACAAGCCTACAAATGAAGTCTAGCGGTCGATCAGTTGACCAATTCATTTTGTAATTTAACCGATGACCATGGTTGTAAAAACCTATGGCAAATCCCAGGATTTAAAAACCTATGGCAAATAGTTCATGTTGATACGCTAATTGAAGCATTTTAACTGTTCAGAAACCCTAACTGAAGGCTCGATTCGTTCTGATATGTAAATAACAACGAAATATCACTAGCTGAATAAGTTTAACCTAGATCTACATGATCGTATTGATAACGAGCAGTTTGTTGTAAATTTGTTTGAAATTTAGTTCTGATGATGACAGATTTTTCAATGAGTTGAAGAGAAAGGTTACCTGAGGGCTTGAAACGAGTGGCCGGTGATGATTGCGAGTGTTCCGGTGACGAAGTGGTGGTGGCGAACGGACGGTAGTGAAGTGCAATCGTCGCCAGAGAGGAGGATGATTCCATCGGTTATGGTTGAGAGGATGATGATTCGATCAATGATGGTGGATCGAAGTTTATGGTTCTAGTGACTTTGAGGAGCAGACTTCAGAATCAAAACCCTAGATCTGATAACTTAATTGATATTCACACTTAAATTTGGGTGAGCGGGTAAAATTTTGATATTTCCGTTTAATTTTTTTCACTAAATTGTGACCATGTGACGGTGGCAAGGTGAATGGCCGTCAAAAAACGGTGGCAACTTCCATAAAACGTTATATTTTTACATATTTGTCACCATTTTATGACCGTATTATATAAATTATTATTATTTTGGATATTTGAGATGTATTTGCTACCAATAATATTTTGGTAGAAAAATGGTAATTGATTTTGCTACGATTTTCTTTCGGTTGCAAATTTTGGTGGCTATTGCCTAATTTTCTAGTAGTGATAATAAATATCATCTCGGATAGATAAACTGTCAATTCGGCCAAACGGGTCAAAAGGTGTAGACATCACCTTTTGACAATATCGACTAATGATTCTTTTGTCAAGTTATATGCTTACAGGAATAGATATTCAACGGATACTCGCATTGTTCATAATTAGCAATTATAAAGAAAGGTATTAAAACCGGGTAATAAGTTGATCCGAGCCAGGTATGTATTATAGATCAACTCATCATTTAGAACTTGAAGTTCTATGAGAGTTAGGCAAAGTAAAAAGGACATTCGGTTACCTTAAAAGGTAAACCGAAGGATTTAAATTATAGACATAGTGTTTTTAAAACAAGATTTGGTTAAAAATGAGATTTTTGGGCGTGCATGGCTTAAGCAAGCCCTTCGTCGTAAAAGAAGGGTTAAAAATGACCAAAACGTCCTTGTAAGCAAAATTATGCAAACAACCCTTAGAAGTCGCTTGAAAACGAGTTTTATAATCAAGTCAATACTTAGAATAAGTATAAAAGTGTAAGATGTAAATCCTTGGTCAAAAGACTCTATATGAGTCTTTGCCGTAAAATGATAATCTGAGGGGTAAAACTCGGATTATATAGATCGCCACATTAAACCCATCACAAATATAGTTGTGATGGAAGATCATTTGATAAATAATGTGGAAATAAGAGGCTAGAAATAAATGAGTGTGAATTATACGTAAAAGTGCTTAAATGCCCTTAACGGGTCAAAATTCGGTAAAAAGGGTAATAAGCCAAACACTTAAAAGTCTTAAATTTTGTTAATCCGGATGTTGGATTTTAATTCCATATGATGAAGGATCAAATTACAATCACGTAGGAAGAAACGGTAGGTCAAACGGACAAGCGGATTGAAAGATACAAAAGTTTTCGTGTCAAAAACGGAAAAAATGGAAGGGTCTGTTACAGGGGCCACCGTAACTTACGGTGCCCACCGTAAGTTACGGTGGGGGCTGAAATCGTTACGCCAGATACCTACTGTCTTACGGTGGGGGCATTTTAAAACAAGGGCCACCGTAACTTACGGTGCCCACCGTAAGTTACGGTGGAGGCCAGTTTCAAGTCCTTGTTTCTGGGATCAAGAGATTAATGTTGGGAGGACTCGTTTAGACACGTTTTAAACCCCGTATGACTAAAGTATTTCATGTTTATGAAATGTAGGTACATTTTGGAAGCCGGAAGACGATCAAGCTCAACGAAGAACCGAACACGATAAAGATACATGCTTCCGCACATAGCCACGTCGCAAATTTTAAACGACGAATCCGATCACGTTATGTTGAATAACTTATGATTTGTAAAAGTTTTAATAAACCCAAATTTTTATAGTATGTGTAGTCTTAACTACACATCTAATTGTTGGTATTTACATGTAAAACCGTTAAATAGTAACTATGGTCTTACAAGTTGGTATCAGAGCCCTGGTTTAAGAGATTCAAGTATGGTGGGGAAAACCATTCTTGGACTTAAACCTTACGCTCTTGATAAAGATTAGTGTTTGGTTCGAGGCTTGATCGTAAATCCGGTAAGTACAAGTATGATAATGGTTAGCATGTTAAGGTGTTGTAAACAACACATAGGGTTATCGTGTAATACACGTTACCCCAATTAAATGATTGAAGTAGTTGACGAAATTTCGCGCGTTGACGCGTATAGTAGAAAAAGCCTTGTATTATAATACGGGCAATTATTGAAGTTGACATTACTAACTTTTGTTAATGTTTTAATTTATGGACACTCGCGTCTGAAGATGACGAGAGATGAATAAATTGCGGATATGATAATGGAACGGTCCGAGGAGTGACAAAAAGAGCGTACTCATCAAGGACCTAAATCGCGTAACAATCGCAAATAAGTAATGGCAAGGAAAGCCCGTTAGGGCAAGCATTTACCAGATGCGCATTTTAAATGATTACGTGAATAGTAATATGTAACAAATACGTAGAGATTGAAAGTTGCATATATAGATTGAAAACTTGGAAAAAAAACCCGAATAGGAAACCTATCCGGGATATTGTTTCCAAGAGAAACAAATAGAGGCATTACTTACATGGGGTGTAATGTGAAAATTATAAAAAGGTCGTGTATACCAGGTGTTGATCGCTTACTTTGGCCAAGTAAGTAGTGAACACATGGTACCATGAACTTTTTATGACGGACATGCTTACATCCGATGTAGTAAGGACGTGATGAATGGGACGAATCGAAAAGGTACCCAAAACGGATCAAATAAGTAAAATATTTGATAGTAAACGTAAACGCAAGCCTGAAGACGGAAGCGTATTACGTTAGTATAACGAGCCCAAGGGAAGGGACAATAATCAAGTAAATGAAAATACGAACCGACCACTAAGAATGCTAAGGCATAGAGGATAAAGTTGACTATCAAAAGTGTTGAAACTACACGAACAAGTTAAACGGGTTAGATAAAACGTAATATTGGAAAGGATAATGAGCCCGGTAATGGGACGAGATTGAATGCAAATATAGGCGCAAACCGAATAAAGGAAAGCGCGAGATATTAATGAACCCATGTAATGGGTCGGAATTAAATATGAAATGACAGCAGTCACGAATCACAGTCGGAGTGAACGAAATTTTGAAGCGCAAGAAAATGATTTTCGAACATAAAAAGGACGACCTACGGGATCAATTATAACCTTCGGGTATAAACAGTGTAAAGGTCTACGGGACTAAAATGACCCACGGATCATGAATAAAAAGGAAAAGGATCATAAAGGTAACGCCCTAAAGAGGTGAAAGCCTAAAGAAATAGCCTACGACGCTAAGTGAAAGAATCTACGGGTTACTTAGACGAGCGAGGGAACCAGTAGAGAATCCCCGCGTAAAACAAGGACTGCAAAAAGGATATATGTCAAGTTGTCAAATTTGTTTGACATAAATAATATATATATATATATATGTATATATATAGGGCAGGGTTCATGCGAGAACCACCCTTATTGCGAGAACCGCGAGAACCAATGTGAACATGGGGCAATTTTGTAAATACCAAACAACTTTAAAAACCCGCTTAGCTGCTTCCATTTATTATCGGACTTCAAACAAAACTTAAATTACATTTAATACAATCTTCACGTCCACTCTCATTACATCCAAGAATCTCAACAACCTGAATCTATCAAGAATTCGTCAATTACAATCGATTTCATCATCGTCTGGAATACATCATCACTTCACCATCATCAGTTCACCATATTGAAGAATCTGGATTGAGATTTTATCTCAGATTTGAGATTTTACCAGCAGTTATTTCATATTTCGTCATATAATCGAGGTTAGTTCCCAAAATTCGTCCAGTGATTATAAGAATAGACGATTCAATGAGTGTGTCCCTAAGACGGTATCGCCGGAATTAATCGCCGTCGAAATCGCCGCCGCCAACGAAATCATTGACGGATTGGTAATATAGATATGGTCATATTAATCTAGACACCATTTGCAAGTTTATACAATTCGTTTACATTGTTATATGATAGATAATTTGTCGTTTGTACTTTTATATGATAGATTATTTGTCGATTCAAGCTTCAAGCTTCGTTTTGTATTGTGTGATATATAGCTATGCACATGTGCATATTTTGACATCATAGGTTTAACAGAATTGGCTAGTAAGGTAATTCTTGTGTAATATGTGGTTATGCACATGTGCATAGTGTGCAATAATATGTGAATAAGGTAGTTAATGTTGATGCAGGTGACATTAGATAAGGTATTTAGTTGTATTTTGGTGTGATGTATAGTTATGCACATTTGTATTTAATGTTAGATTATGTTAATAAGGTAGTGTTATGTGATATATAGATATGCACATGTGCATAGCTTGACAAAATATGTTAATATGCACATGTGCATAATTTGCCATGATTTGTATTTAATGTTAGATTATGTTAATAAGTCTATGGGATTTTGTCGCTGAATGGTGCAAGTTGGGATCAATATTCGTGCTAGATCTGAAGGATTTTGTGTATCTGCATCAGCGATACTGCGGATCAAAAAAATGGAAACAGGTTATGCTCTCAATCATTCAAATTATGCTATTGTTTATATGGAGAAACATGAATGATGTTTTTAATAGGAAGCAAACGAATCTGACACGTCTGAAGGAGGAAGTTAACACGCTTGGGTTTCTTTGGATAAAAAATAGGGCAAAGTGCAACGCTTTAAGTATCTGTTTTTTATCAGTAACACTCGGTAAGGATCTGATTATTACCAGTAGATATATATATATTGTTATTTAGGTATCTGTTTTTTATCAGTAATTTTGAAGTAATTCTGATTTCCATCAATGATTTATATGAATGTGATTCAACTCGTTGATCTGTTAACTGCGCTTGTTATGTTATAGCACAGATCTTATACAGTGCCACAGCCGACCTAGTATGTATATGTGAACCAAATAAAGTTAATAATATCATTCATGTGCATAGTGAGTTTGAGCAGATTTGTTTAGGATACGTGTATATGATTTTGGGTAATTAGAAAATGCTGGTGTTGTTGTTTTAGGTAATGCACATGTGCATAGTGAACTTGAGAAGTTTTGTGTAAGATACGTGGTTTTGTGTAATTAGGATATGATGGTGTTATTGTGATTTTGTGTAATTAGGATATGATGGTGTTATTGTTTCATGTGATTCACATGTGCATAGCAAACATGAGCAGCTTTGTTTAATATACGTGTATATGATTCTGTGTAATTAGATTTTGTTGATGTTGTTGTTTAAATTGATGCATATTTGCATATTGAATTTGAGCACATAACATTAAACTTTACATATGGATTGATTTTAAGCATCATTATAAGAATATGTGATGCACATGTGCATATAGATGCACCAATTCATATCGTTACAGTGATGAAAAAGGTTGTTTAATGCACATACTAATTGAAATTGCATGTTTGATTATATTATGTTTCAATTATTATTGTAGGAAAAAAATGAAAAAAAACGAAGAAAAATAACACTTTTGTTGAGATCGAATGACAAAGGGGCAACAAAACTGCCAGATGATAAGGAAGGTGAATACAAAAGTGTTAAGTGAAAAGCCAAAAAAGGTTGGTTATCAGTCGATGATGCAGTTGGTAATATATGCACATGTGCATCCAATTGTTACTTTCTGTAGAACGTTGTTCTTTGATGTCACGTGCATTTACGGCAGGATAAAGAAATACAAGGAATATTACAAGTAGACGAATGCACGATGTGATGGATCTTATGTGATGGATGATATGGGCGACAAGGCAGTGGAAAACATTAATGAAAGAAAGTTGGATAGAACGATGTTATATTGAAAATCATGGCTGTTTTTTGTATGATGGTTTATATGTTGGTTATTTTCTTTTAACGATAATTTATATTTGTTTATTGGACGATGACAACTATGTGATCGTTAATTCCATAATTTGATGTAATATGGTATAGTATATGTTGGAAATGCACATGTGCATAAGGTAAATTAGTATGAATAGTGGTGATATATGATGTGTTACCGGATGATTATATTCAATTTACAACATTTTCAACTGTTATATGGTGGTTGATATAGTATATGTTAGAAATACACAAGTGTGTTATATTGTGACGTAAATGATTGTGTTGCCTATGCACATGTGCATGTTTATATATTATGATGCATAGTGGTAATTCATGATGGTGTTTGGTATAGGATATGTAGTTTACAATGTTGTATGGTCTATGATATAATATATGTTGGAAATGCCCAGGCACATATTGATGTGATATAATGTGTGGCATAAATTATGTTGGCAATGCACATATGCATAACGTAAAGGTAGTAATGTTTAATGTTGTTTGACATAGTATATGGTGGCAATGCACATGTGCATAATGTATACGTTGCAATGTATAATAGGTGGATTGAAAATGGAGTACATGCACTTAAAACATAATGACATTAGAAATAGTGAATCGACAAGTTTAGATGCTACGGTTTCAATGTTGAAAATGCACGCGTTGGGTAATGCACATGTGCATGTGTTGAAACAGTGGACATATTGGTAATTTATGTTAAATGAACATGAATAAAACAATGAATATTACACTGTTAAGTAGATAAACAATAAGTATAAACAATGAATGTAAAGAAAAACAAGTGATAATCAATATATACGTAGTTGCGTGTGGAAAATCCAGTTGTTGTATAATAAGTGTTGTACATCATCACAATGTCCTCCTATTGATTAAACGTTATATTTAGAGTATGGAATTCAGCATCAACATCAGTGCCAACCCCACCCATCTTGACCCGTCTTCACTCTGGTGTTTCTCAGCACGCCATAAGATGCATAAACTCCACCCATGCCTCCCCGGTTGTCGGCTTGTTCTTCCATTTTTTTGTAGTTGTCCGCCACCCAAGACCCTTTGTTTAATGCCATTTTGTACATAATTAGATAGTCATCCATAAGGCACCTGTTCAGAATCCATACATAAACAGAATCCATACATCAACGACATGGTATAATTTTCAACGTAATGCCATTCTGTACATAATTGGATAGTCATCCATAAGGCACCTGTTCAGAATCCATACATAAACAGAATCCATACATCAACGACATGGTATAATTTTCAACGTAATGCACATGTGCATATAAGTTAATACAATAACATTTACAATCAACATGCACATGTGCATATACAATTCTCTCAATCTAAAACAAGCTTTTCAAGACAACGATTTAGCTCATCAATTTCTATTACATAAAGATAATATAATGCATTATATAGGTAAGATGAAAACCCATCATAGATAATTCCCAATACCAACATCACTGTAATACCTCTCCTTTTGTGACCAGCTCTAAGGTTTTTATTTGTTTAAGTCCTATTTTGAGATTGAAATTGACTTGTAAGATAGCTTATGTTTTAGTTTAATACTTATAACAATAATAGATTTAACAAGCCTTAAAATTGACCAATTAACATATAACTTTAACAAAATACCAACTTAATGCATACTTAAATAACAACTACAAGTAAAAGCTAAAGTGAATGTAAACATAAATTACAAACTATACCATCTATTGACAAATTAAAGATTTATATATAAACCTTTTACCTGAGAAGATACCACTTGGCTAAAAAATCACCATCACTTCTGACCTGCAACTACCACCAAACACCAAACAAGAATGCCTAATTTATTTGGGATTCTAATAGAATAAAACCTGTTGGAGTATGATATATGTAAAATTGAATTACTTACAGCAGCCATCGTCATGTCATTGCAACTTGTTTCGATTCCAGAACAACCAAATAATTTTTCAAAACGAGATTCGAATCAAAGGCAAATCATAAATTGAAATCATAGCATAAACATCTAAATTGGATTCAAAAACTAAAACCTTCAGATGCCGTAGGTTCAACTCCAACACGAGCCGTAATCAGTATCCCAATCGAATCCCCTGTAAGATCGCCGCCGTGAAACTCACCGCCGTAGTATCCCAACGCCGTAATCAGTATCCCAATCGAATCCCCTGTAAGATCACCGCCGTGAAACTCACTGCCGTAGATCTCCGTCGCCGATTAAACAAAATCTCCAGCGAAACCCTAGATTGTGAATGACGATGGTGAACAGGGGCTGAAATAAGAGGAGAGCGTGTTTTTGTATTAAATGTCATTTAATTACAAATTTGCCATGTGTTCACATTGGTTCTCGCGGTTCTCGCAATAAGGGGTGGTTCCTAACGGATCTTTGTCCTATATATATATATATATAAAACGTTAAACTAAAATTCAGTTTTAGTCAAAAACAACATTTTATTAAACATATATAGTATGAGATGATTGGGAATTAAACCTAAAACACGACGTGACGCGATCACGGTCAGGAAAGTTATGTGGAATAAAATCACATAGTAGCCTAAGAGATGGGTATAAAGTAACTGGGCTAATAAGTCTAGTCAGTGAGACCGGTTAAGGTCAATACTTAAATTAAGAAAATGTTCAACACGCTATTTATATTAAGATTAGCGTGAGATAAACATAGTTGATAAGCGTGTATGACCAAGTGGCCAATTGGCTACTCAGTCAAGCCAAACAATAAAGGTAAGTGAGTACAAAGCGGCAGTAATGGTCCATGAGGTCATAATAACGAAAAGTATTGATCGCCTATACTGAGCAATCACAAGACAATAAAAGCAAAGTGTTGGGAAGTCAGTTCGAGTAAAAGCACGATAAAAGAATAAAGCCGAGAGGTATGTGGTATTATGCCTTGTAGAATTTCGTTAATAGCACATCTAGATAGTGCTAAATAAATAAGATAAAATCAAGAAATTCATTTTGCAACGAATTATGTATGAATGAACCAAATGAATAAGTTCGTAAAGGAAAGGGTTTGTTTGTAAAAAAAATGAAAGATCTCACAAGAAACATCCAAATGGGTGAAAATAACGGATTCACAAAGAATCCGAAAGTATAAAGGCGATGAATTTCGCTAAGTTAATCAAACAAGTCGAAATAACAAGATGGCGTTATTCTGAGTTGCGTAAATTCGCATAAAAGATACATATGTTGTGTAATTAAAAGATGTACCATATTTGTCTGATGACACAAACAAATGGTCAAAGTATGAGTAATCCTTAGAAGGTTACTCAGTTTATGTACATTGGGTTTAAAACTCAATAAATTATGTAAGAAAAGGTTTCGAGGACGAAACCTCTTTAAGGGGGGTAGACTTGTAACACCCCGAAAACGGGTTGGTAATCAAACCCTGTTAATACTAAAAGACGGGTAAAGTACCGTTAGTGGTAATAGTAACCCGATAAATATTATGATTTAAACAAATAATCCTAATATTAAATACAACGTGAATAAATGCTTTTAAGGAAATAAAGTTTATAAGAAGTCTGAATTAACGGGACTTAAAATAAACTGAGTCATGATTTCCCCGAACCCACTAAGTTAACTAGGAATATTTAACCTAGTTAATAAGTGGGAATAGTGTTAGAAATAGTTAGATTGTGTCCTACTTAATAACTAACTAAACTTGAGGGACCAAAAGGGGAAATACTAAAAGATTGGGTTTATTAATAAAACAAAACACAACACACACACCAAGTGTGTGTGTGTGTGTCGACTACGGCTGGAGAAAACAAGGGGAAACCCTTGTTCATCAAAGATCACCAAATTGAAGGAGTATTTGGGTCTCAAATTCGTGCATGAACGCGTAGAAACGATCACCAAGTCATGGGGATCACAAGGTATGTCACAAAACCTAGATTGGTTGAAGTTAAAATTTGAGATAAGTAGGTTACTTGCAAATAAATTAATGGATTATGATCCAAGGATGAAATTAGGAATGATTTTATGTCTATGAGTAAACCCTAGTCATTTACTTGTTGAATTGAGGTTCATAATTGTGAATTTCATGATTATCCATTTATGTGTTAAATGGGTTTTGTAGAAATAAGATGAACCCTAGAATTATGACTATTAAAATGGTGTTAACTGATTTCCATGAGATGAATCTGAGAATAGTATGCATGCTAGACATAATGGAATTGAAATTATGTTTATGTTTAGTAGAAATAACTAGTTATGAGCTAGTTGTAAATGTGTAAAAATTTATGCACATTAGGTGTTTGTTAAAATGCCTAAATGAGAACTAAAGTGTTGAAATTAGAGTGAAAATGTGTATTTGAATGATATGGAAATTACGCGTAATATGAAGTGATAAGGGTTCTAAATATTATGTTGATTTAGACTTAATGTTATAACCCATGTGATCAAAAAGTAGTTAACTTTAGATAAGCTAAGTTAACTAATCATGAAGTCGAATAGTAGCTTCGGCATAGAAAATAAGTGAGGTGGAATAGTCGTGATTTTTATGACTAATTTAACCGCCTTGTAAATGATTGAAAATAGTTTGACGCCTAATGAGCTAGTTTGACGCCTAATTCGGATGCAAAGTAAGTATAGCTTACACTAGTCTTGAATTATGGAATATTCTCTTATCATATAAATTACGAATGAGATAACTAAACAATTGAAATATGATCTTCCGTCGTGTAGTCGTATGGAACAAGATAATCAAGGATGAAAGAAACCATAATAATAGTTAAAAAGAAGTAAATCGATAATTCGGTCATATTATGACGAAAGGAAAAATGAACTTTTAATGGTTACCTTTTATGGTAAGCCAAAACAAATAATAAGGGCAAAACAGTAATTTAGTCACACATTGACAATAACCGTTATTTTCAGAAAGACGCTTTTCCGCGTAAGACATAAAGAGTCGAAAGTGGTATTAAACGGTTTATAAGTAAAATGACTGTACGGTGTTAAACGGAACGAGTCATGTAGATGAGATGATAATAAATATCATCTCGCATAGATAAACGGTCAATTCGGCCAAACGGGTCAAAAGGTGTAGACATCACCTTTTGACAATATCGACTAATGATTCTTTTGTCAAGTTATATGCTTACAGGAATAGATATTCAATGGATACTCGCATCGTTCTTAATTAGCAATTATAAAGCAAGGTATTAAAACCGGGTAATAAGTTGATCCGAGCCAGGTATGTATTATAGATCAACTCATCATTTAGAACTTGAAGTTCTATGAGAGTTAGGCAAAGTAAAAAGGACATTCGGTTACCTTAAAAGGTAAACCGAATGATTTAAATTATAGACAGAGGGTTTTGAAAACAAGATTTGGTTAAAAATGAGATTTTTGGGCGTGCATGGCTTAAGCAAGCCCTCCGTCGTAAAAGAAGGGTTAAAAATGACCAAAACGTCCTTGTAAGCAAAATTAAGAAAACAACCCTTAGAAGTCGCTTGAAAACGAGTTTTATATTCAAGTTAATACTTAGAATAAGTATAAAAGCATAAGATGTAAATCCTTGGTCAACATACTCTATACGAGTCTTTGCCGTAAAATGATAATCCGAGGGGTAAAACTCGGATTATATAGATCGCCACATTAAACCCATCACAAATATAGTTGTGATGGAAGATCATTTGATAAATAATGTGGAAATAAGAGGCTAGAAATAAATGAGTGTGAATTATACGTAAAAGTGCTTAAATGCCCTTAACGGGTCAAAATTCGGTAAAAAGGGTAATAAGCCAAACACTTAAAAGTCTTAAATTTTGTTAATCCGCATGTTGGATTTTAATTCCATATGATGAAGGATCAAATTACAATCACGTAGGAAGAAACGGTAGGTCAAACGGACAAGCGGATTGAAAGACACGAAAGTTTTCGTGTCAAAAACGGAAAAAATGGAATGGTCTGTTACAGGGGCCACCGTAACTTACGGTGTCCACCGTAAGTTACGGAGGGGGGCTGAAATCGTTACGCCGGATACCTACTGTCTTACGGTGGGGGCATTGTAAAACAAGGGCCACCGTAACTTACGGTGCCCACCGTAACTTACGGTGCCCACCGTAACTTACGGTGCCCACCGTAAGTTACGGTGGAGGCCAGTTTCAAGTCCTTGTTTATGGGATCAAGAGATTAATGTTTGGAGGACTCGTTTAGACACGTTTTAAACCCCGTATGACTAAAGTATTTCATGTTTATGAAATGTAGGTACATTTTGGAAGCCGGAAGACGATCAAGCTCAACGAAGAACCGAACACAATAAAGATACATGCTTCCGCACATAGCCACGTCGCAAATTTTAAATGACGAATCCGATCACGTTATGTTGAATAACTTATGATTTGTAAAAGTTTTAATAAACCCGAATTTTTATAGTATGTGTAGGCTTAACTACACATCTAATTGTTAGTATTTACATGTAAAACCGTTAAATAGTAACTAGGGTCTTACAGACGGAAAACGAAAACCCGTTGCCTGCTTATATAGGTGCTGAAACTGGTTCCCACGCGGCCCGCGTAAAGAACAGACAAGGCTTACGTGGCCCGCGTCAAAGCTGGGTCAACGCGTAGCTTGTCCCGGTAATGATCTAGCCTCGCCACGATGATGACACGTGTCATCACCGGGCTGCGCCATGTTTCTTGATCTTACTCGGCCCGCATAAGATTGAGGTAGGGTTCACGCGGCCGCCTCAACTTATTTTTCAACGAAATCTGATTTAAACCTCTATACCGCCCGCGTAAAGGCTTGGGGTGGGTCTTACGCGCTCCCCTCAACTTAATATTTTCAGATTTTTATTTATTTTAATTACTATAACGTATTTTGGGCTCGATTTTCACATACGGGGTGTATTTTGGGACATATTGGGATATTTTAAAATATACTAGGGTATCGGAAATATTATAAGGGTGTTGGTTTTACTGAGGGTTGTTACACATAATGTTCACTATAATAGACCGACGGATAGCATAAAAAAACTCATACTTTTAGATTACGAGTAGGTCGAAATTTTGTAATATTAATTGGGCTAGATGGTTAGATTTTAATATTCGTGACGCTATTTTGTAATCCTACGCTTTCGAGTTTCTTGCTGGCCCGGTGTCTATATTTTGATATATAGAAGTTTTGACGTTCAAAAAAAAAAAAAACTAAACTGTGGTTTATCTTATTATTAATGATAAGCTAAATAACTTTTTCAATACCAGATTCTCATCGTTAAAATAAGGGTGTTAATATTAACACATGGTAAAATCTTGTTTTAACATGGTGTATACGGGCCGTATAAGGTTATACGAGCCGCATAGAATAAATATAAACTGACAAAGTATGAGGGTGCAGACTTTGCCAGTTTATTTTATTGATCTATACGGGCCGTATAACCTTATACAGCCCGTATACACCATGTTAAAGCAAACTTTGGTCGTATACAACATAACGATATTTTTATACGGACCGTATAATGGTATACAACCTGAAGAAACACTAGATAAATGGTCGGAACCGAGATATCTAGGGGGTTTGAATCCGCATAAAAGGGTTAGCTCTCCCTCGATTGATTCAGTTGCAGCTGATCTTCTTCTCCGATGGTTCTGCAAAAAAGAACACCGTTAGCCTCGCCAAGGGGAGAAGAGGGTTCTCTCCTTGACCCGACTCCGGTGTGAGAATAAGTATTGGTAATGGAGAAGAGAATGTATTAGGGAAGTGTGTGTAATCTGATTTCATACCTGAACAGTTCTTGTATTTATAACCGGGAGTTTTGGGAGGGAAAACCTGTTATTGAAAAGATAACGGAAGATGCTAACGCCGTAGCAGTTATATTTTCTCCCGTTTAAGTTCTTTGATCTAACGTCAAGTTGTCTCGATCCGATGTGAATGCACACGGATCGTGGTTTGATCTATGGCTAGGGAATTGCCACGTGGAAAGTGATTAAGTGGAGATTACTCTCCAATTGCATGCCTTCGTTGTGATTTCTCGGGTGTTTGTGATGATGACACGTGTCCAGACGGTTATAACCGTCTGGGTGGTGCACGATCATATTCTTTCTAGAAGATTACTGCTGTAATCTAGTGTGGCACCTTACTGTGTGGAGACCACTGAATAAATCCTAAGTCTAAATTATCCAGGCCTGGATATTTAGGCGGAAGTATTGATTCCAGGATTTTTATCCTTTGCTAATGGGAGAAGGCGCAAGGATTTATGTTTTCCTTTGGGCGCGCGACTATAGATAGCTGATTACTTTCTTCCTTTTGTAAGACCAATGCGCGGCCGCGCGAGGTTAGAAGGTTGAAAGGTCAGTTTGTGGCATGGTCTCAAATACTTATTATGAGGTTTTTGGGACCTTACCCCTTCAAGTCCCCCCAGTCTAGTGTTGTACTTATGCAAATAAGTAGAGCACTGGACTTATGAGAGGAAAATGTTTTTTGGGTGCGAAAAATAAGAAATCTTTTATGAGAAGATTTGAATTTTTTGATTTTGTAAAGATTTTTTATGGAAAATCTTTGACTTGAAGCTGGTGCAGTAAATTGATTTTGACAACCTGTCATTGTCAGTTGTTTTTTACTGACCGTGTCTTACACGTGCGCGTGTAAACGCGTGTGTGTTCTGACATCTCCTTTTTCTGTTGCTTGGGGAACTGTGATACCCGGAACAGTCGCTGTGATGGTTACCGATGCTATTTATTGCGATAAGTATATATAACGTCTGGATAACCTCTTTTGTATAATCATTGTCTTTGTTGAAAAAACTTTCTTCATTTCTTTTTCTACCGAAACCTTCGTTACTCCTTCTTTATGTCAACCGGAGAACATCAGGAAGATCTAACTGAAGAAATGACGACTGAACTCCCACCGTTGAAGTGGACAAGGGCGTCCTTTGAGGGTTTGATTCAGAATCTCAAATTTCCGGAGAACTGGGGTGCTTTGTATCCTGAAGAGGGGCAAACGGCGGCGGAAGCTCCGGCCGGATACATTACCCTCTTTTGGGATTTTTTCTGTGACGGTAACTTTCGCTTGCCTGTTACCAGATTTTTCCTTGACATTCTTGGATTTTACAAACTTCATATTTCCCAACTTCACCCTATTGGTATGGTGAGGGTTCGGCATTTTGAATTTGTGTGCCGGACGATGCATGTTGAACCGACTGTTCTTCGATTTAGGGTTTTTCATCAGATGCATTGTACCCAGGGGTTTTATTCATTTGTTCAGAGGGCTTCTGCGAAAAAGATTCTACTGCAACCCCCAAAGTCCTTCCATGATTGGAAACAAAAATTCTTCTTTATCAAGGCCGGGGTGATTCCGGTGAAGATGACTTTAAGGGGAAAAGACGACGTTCCGATTGAAACGCTTCAGACTCCTGTTGATGAGAACTGGTACCAAGATCTGAAAGATGTGCCCAATATTGCGTTGCCGGAGAAAGCTCTTGTCGGAGCCGGCATGAGTTTGAACTGGAAGATGGAACGTGATGATAAACCCGTATACACAGAGGATGGTCATAGTAAGTTTGGGGCTTTTTCACTGTTCTTCTTCTCCCTTTTTTTTTTTTTTTTGACCTGTTTTCTTTTTGAATGTAGTTGTCTCTTTGTATGTTGTTGCCTTCAAGAGGGAAGGCGGAAGGATGGGTACCATCAAAAAGAAACCTGAAGAAGAGGTTTGGTACCATCGCATTGTAAGGAATTTTGTTCTTCCGCAAGATGCGGATCTATCTGCTCAACCAGCTGGTGATGCTGGTAAGTTATTTCTGCATTTCTTTTCCTTTCATTCTTTGTGGGTAAACCTTTGTTTTGCGCTTTTGTAGGTGAATTGTTGAATTTGGGCATAGGCCCTGAAAAGAAAAAACGTGCAACAACTTTTACTTCTTTGCCCAAAAGGAGTGAGACTGCTAAAGCTCAAATTTCGAAGGCGAAGAATGTTGGAGAGAAGAAAGGTACGCGCCGTTCCTCTGTCCCCAGATGTGATTATGTGGTGGTTTCTGACTCTTTGGAGGGTCTTACTCCTGCAGTGATTATGCGAGAACCGAAGCCTGAACCCAGGGATTCTGCTGATATTCCCCCATCTAATCCCAATGAGCCCATTGACCTGGACTCTAGTCCTGAACACTTGGTGCATCGGAAGGCTGGTAAACGGAAACAAACTGATCCTGACGCGGAGGGTTAACCTCCTAAAAAGGTGCAGAGGAAGAAAATTACCAGAAAGGGAAACCTTGATGCGTTTGTTTCGGAATCTGTTCCTGGTAAGTGTTGCTCTTCCTTGTTTTCTTTAAGCGGACGGAATTCTTACAGACTTTTATTTGTCTAGAAGTTCCTGTTTCTCCTGTTCCTGTAGAAGTACCGTCTGTGGTTAATGAAGAACTTATCTCTACTCCTCCGCGCGCTGCTGTTGCAGACCCGCTAGAGCCTTCAGAGATTGTTGGGGAAGGTGTGGAGAAAACTGCTGGGGAAAGTGTGAAGAAGACTGCTGAACCGAGCGTGGTAGATGGTGCTGGTAATCCACCAACCCCGGAATCTGTTGTTCAAGATTTGGGGAAAGAACATACTGCTGAAAAAAATTCAATCTTCTTCCCCTAGACCTTCTGATGCTATGCCTGAACATACTGAGAGGGTCACAACTGGGGAGACAAGCTCATCTGCTGGTGTTGATAAGCAATCTCCAATTCGTCCAGAAGAAACTCTGGGAGAATATTATTACCGTACTTATACGGAAAAAGATGCTTCTGATCCTCATGTCCCTGTTTGGAATGTGAAGAAAGGCGATACCTTCTCGGATTGGCGTGTATGCCAGGATTGGTTGCAGGGGATACTTCCGCCTGGTGAGATTAAGTTTCAGGAAAATCAGCCTTATGAACAGACCTATCAGTCTTATCTTGCAGAAACTGCTTCTCATGTTTCAACTACTCACTGTATAGTGCGTGAGTGGTATAGTATGCATAAGGAGCGGGCATCTTTTCTGGCATCGCAAAAGAAGTTTGCTAAAGATGAAAAACATGTGGCTCAATTGAAGGCTAAATTAGAAGCTGAGCAAGCCAAGTTTGAAGCTGAGCGCAAGATTGAGGAATGGTCTGTCGCTGGTTGGAAAAGAAAAGCTGAAGCTGAAACTGCTCTCCTGTCTAAGGAACGCAAAAATTGGAGGAGAATTTGTGAGAAGGACAATGCTGAGAAGGCAAACCTCCGCAATATCATCAATAACCTCAAAGCTGAGGTTGAAAATCTGAAGAATCAAGATGCGGAGGTGGAAAAATTAAAGAAAGAGAAAGCTGATATGGAAGCTATGTTGGCGGAGGCGCGTTCTCATAGGGAACGTAGCGAGCAACGGGAGGTACAGGCTTTAGCCACTCTTGCCGTTAGAGATAAGGAATTAGAGGAACTTACTGCATTGGTTTCTGACCAGGAACAATTAAAGAAGGATCTGGAGCTTGCGCATTCCGAGAATACTGAAACCTCCCGCCGTTTGACTGAGGTTGAAGAGAAGCTGGAAAATTCAGAAATGGCGCGGGTTTCAGCGGAAAGCGAGCTTGAACCTTTAAAGAATGATATGGCCTGGTTGAAGGACCGCGAGATTGCTTGTGTAAGTTTCTTTCCTCTTTTTTGTTATGAAATCATATGTGCGCTTTTTTGATACTTATTTTCGCACGATTTCATAGGTTGCTGAATCTGTATTAAACTCTGAAGAACTGGATAAAACCGTTGCTAATTTAATGGTTGTTGCACGACGAGATGGGTATGCGCAAGGTTATGCGGAGTGTTCCCAACATGTGAACAGCGCGTTGAAGGTTGACTGGGATGATAGCAAGTCTGCAACCTTTGGCGTAAATACTGCCGCCGCGCTTGCTTCTGTGAAGACAGAGTTTAATAATTTGCAACTTCCAGTCATGGAACTGATAAATGTGGCGCTGCAATCGGATGATCACGTGGCACAACTCAAAGAAATCTTTCCGGATGAGGGTGAAGATTTAGAGTAGTATGAAATTGTGTTTGAACAATTTATTCTTTTTGCGGGATATAAATCCCTGTTTTGATGGTGCGCTGTTGCGCAAGTATTCTAAACACTGCTGTGTTTGAAACTCTTTAGGGCGTATTTGTACGCTGTAAATAGTATGTTTCTATTTGTTTTTGTTAAATGACTTTACAATATTTTGCATGAGTACAATTGCTTTTATTGAGTAAGGCGAATGAAGTTGGTATGAAGCTCATGTGTGAGTGAGTTTATGGTCGTTTGTGACGTGATCACTGACCGCGCATGGAGCTTGTTTTAGACTTCCATAATGTTTTTGCGCTTACTAAAAGAAATTGCATGCACTTTGTAAACACAAAAATAATAGAAACTTTGTAATTTTATTCATGGATAGAGCTCAGAGGCTTACAAAGTTTTTCTGATAATTAAATGGAACTTAACTTACTCTCTGATAGTTCCGCCATATTTGATGGGTCATGACTTTCTGCGGAAAACTTATAGAGTCGTCCCTTAGGTTTTAGCCCGTTTGCTTGGGCCTTCTTCTCCCCGGGTAATCTGCTTAATCTCCTTGCGCATATTCTGGAGTAAATGCGTGAGTTCTCCATTCTTGAGGGCTTTTTCTATCTCTGTGCGCAGAGATATGCAGTTGTTAGTGGTGTGCCCGTTGTCTTTATGATATTCGCAGTATTGCGCCGGGTCTTGACCACGTTTACTCTTCATCGGAATCGGGGGTTTGAATTGATAGTCCTCAGTACTTAGAACCTCCGCCGGGGTCTTTGTTAGGGGAGTCCACTGCCTCTCCCTATTTTCTTGTTTGTGTTCCCTTTGTGCAGAGAGTTTGTTAATTGTTGTGCGGGCGTCTTCAGAGGAACGACTTCCTGATGACTCGCGCCATGATTTTTTGAACCTCTTTTCGCCGGTTAAACTTAAATCTGCGGGCCGGTTGTGCGGTGGTGGCGGCCTGTTTGTTGTGAGATTTTTCTCAGTTTGCGCATAAACTTTGGCCGCCGCCATTATCTTTTCCCAACTTGTTGGAAGGCCCTCTGTTCCGGATAAGACTTTAACCATGTCATCACACCTAACCGCGTACTTGAACTGAGCACGGATTAGTTGTTCATGAACACCGCCAATTTCTAACACTTCCTTATTGTATCTAGTGATGAAATCCTCTAGATTTTCGTCATCACGACGCCATATATTCATGACGTCGGAAGTGTCTCTAATGGAGCGCCGCTGCTGGCTGAAGTGTGTTAAGAACTTGTTACGCAGATCCTTCCATGATTCGATTTGTCCAGTTGGTAGGTTGTCAAACCAGATTCGCGCTGGGCCAGTTAATGTTTGTACAAACAAATGACACCATAGCGGAAGGGTCCAACCTCCAACTAAACCCGCGCTGGTAAACACTCTCAGATGATCATCGGGGTCTGACAACCCATTAAACTTCCCTATGTTGGATGGTAATTTTGCCTTCTCCAATGGAGCTAGAGCTATTTCCAGTATGAACTTCGAGTTTTCCGCTGCTTCTGCAGGGCGGTAAACTAAGTCATAATTATGCTCTGCCTCAGGGTTATAAACCGCTCGAGGTCTGCATTTGTTATAGTTTGGCTGCAGTCTGTTGAATACACTGGTGTTTGCACTCAAACGATATGTCTGATCGGATTCATCGGTGTGAGTATCTCGTTGGGAACCCAACCTATCATGAACCGATTGTCTTCGACGAGGGTGTGGTTCATCATGGTGTTGTCTCTGGTAACCGCCTGTCTGAGTGTATTCTCGTTGTGACGTAGATCTGGCATGAACTTCTGTATCATCATAAGTGGATTCTTCTCGCTGAGATGCATGAGCTCTAGATGTGATTGAGTCAGAGGAGCAGTCTGAGCACACAACTGTGTGTACACTGCGTTTAATGCCCCTTGGGACCGGACATACCATGATATCGGAGTTTCTCCTGGTGGTAAGATTGACTGAGCAGGGTTTGCTGGTAATATTCCTGGAGTAACAGGATCATTTGCCCGATTGGATTGAACCTCATTATCGTCTGAGGCCTCTTCTACGATTCCTTCTACTTGCAAATTGTTTCCGACGTTTGGTCGAGGACCAGGTTGCCGGTGAGATGACGAATTTTCTGCCATGTGCAAAACAGAAAAATGAAATGAACTGAATCGAAACGAGATAGAAACTAGAAAACTGAGGAAATGGTGGGCGCCAATGAAGAAACACTAGATAAATGGTCGGAACCGAGATATCTAGGGGGTTTGAATCCACATAAAAGGGTTAGCTCTCCCTCGATTGATTCAGTTGCAGCTGATCTTCTTCTCCGATGGTTCTGCAAAAAAGAACACCGTTAGCCTCGCCAAGGGGAGAAGAGGGTTCTCTCCTTGACCCGACTCCGGTGTGAGAATAAGTATTGGTAATGGAGAAGAGAATGTATTAGGGAAGTGTGTGTAATCTGATTTCATACCTGAACAGTTCTTGTATTTATAACCGGGAGTTTTGGGAGGGAAAACCTGTTATTGAAAAGATAACGGAAGATGCTAACGCCGTAGCAGTTATATTTTCTCCCGTTTAAGTTCTTTGATCTAACGTCAAGTTGTCTCGATCCGATGTGAATGCACACGGATCGTGGTTTGATCTATGGCTAGGGAATTGCCACGTGGAAAGTGATTAAGTGGAGATTACTCTCCAATTGCATGCCTTCGTTGTGATTTCTCGGGTGTTTGTGATGATGACACGTGTCCAGACGGTTATAACCGTCTGGGTGGTGCACGATCATATTCTTTCTAGAAGATTACTGCTGTAATCTAGTGTGGCACCTTACTGTGTGGAGACCACTGAATAAATCCTAAGTCTAAATTATCCAGGACTGGATATTTAGGCGGAAGTATTGATTCCAGGATTTTTATCCTTTGCTAATGGGAGAAGGCGTAAGGATTTATGTTTTCCTTTGGGCGCGCGACTATAGATAGCTGATTACTTTCTTCCTTTTGTAAGACCAATGCGCGGCCGCGCGAGGTTAGAAGGTTGAAAGGTCAGTTTGTGGCATGGTCTCAAATACTTATTATGAGGTTTTTGGGACCTTACCCCTTCACAACCCTTATAGATAGGAATTTTTTTAATGGATTAATATTCACACATTTGCCATTCGATCTGGCAGTCTATATAGTGTTAAGAACCATCAAATCGAACAGCTTATGCTATTAAAGAAAACGCGTTTCAGTTTTCTTTTTTTAGTTTTAAATAAATCTCATTTCACACATTCGTGTTCGTCAATTAGACATCAATTGATGTTGATGTCCGAGTTTGGTGGTTTGTTTGAGCTTCCTGTTTTCAGAACCTTCGTTGTGAACTTGAGAACAGGAAGTTCAACAATGGTGTTAATAAGTGTGCTTATAACTTTGTTTATCTACCCATTGATTTCAAAAAAAGTTATTAACTAACAACAAACAAGATCCAGCTGCAAAACAGGTAATACTTCCAAGTTCTTACTTTTTCTTCAAGTGTTCTTCTTTGTTCTTGACTTATCTTTAACTTATCTTCATACTCATTCTTTCACTTCAACATTTCCGCATTTTATCTATCATGTCATCGACCAACTGCTCATCATTAAGAAGTAATGGCTGCTGACTAATTAGTGGAAGAATCTCGTTCCGTATTTTCTCCTTTTCTAGTTTTCAAAGAATCTTGTTCCGTGTTTTCTCCTTTTGCTAGTTCTCGAAGAATCTCATTCCATATTTTCTCCTTTTCTAGTTCTCGAAGAATCTCGTTCCATATAGATGTCAATGATAGATTCAATCTAAGTTACACAAGGTAATTAAACCTTACAAACACCATCTAAAAAGTTATATAATGTGCTTTAAGCATTTTGAACCTAACTACAAATAACCTAACAAACCCTAACTTTCACATGGACAGTTGTAAGGAATTGTTTGAGAATAATTAGCAGGAAAATTTTTACAAACCTTACAATCACCATCTAAAAATTATACTGAATAGTTGATATGATGATTACACACAACGGTTCTCCAATTCCAGATCAACTATATTGTTGAATCTGTTGTTGCAACTCTATACATTGATTGTGGATTTAACTTGCAATATACATGGATGGAGAAGCTAACAAACAGAAACTAAATGAATTATGCAACGGAGATTGAAGGTGCCAAACAGAAACTAAATGAATTATGCAACGGAGATTGAAGGTGCCAAACAGAAACTAAATGAATTATGAAACAGAGATTGAAGGTGCCAAACAGAAACTAAATGAATTATGCAAACATAGATTGAAGGTGCCTAACAGAAACTAAATGAATGCTTCAAGCATTTTGAACCCTAGCTACAAACAACCCAACAACCCCTAACTTTCACATGGATAGTTGTTAGGAATTGTCTAAAGAATAATTTGAAGGCTCACAAATTTCAATATAAAATATGTAATTGTTAATCTTTCTAAACTGCAACACACGAATATATGGTTCCCATCACAAAGCCACTGTGTTTAAATGAAGTATATAGTGTTCTAATATCACCATATTCAAGCATTCTGAAACATAGCTACAAACAACCAAACAAACCGTTATCTGCTCCATGTAGTGAATACTTGATATGATTAGATCACGAAAGTACTCCATCCGGTAGTTAACAAACGATCATCAGGCGTAAAACCGAGCAACCGTTTAATAAATGAATGCGGCGTACAAGGTGGGGGGAATCATATAGGGTTTATGTATCAGCCTGCGATTTCTTCATGAGAGTTCATCTATGGTAGTTTTTTTCCTTTTCTAATATCACCATATTTAAGCGTTCTGAACCCTAGATACGAACAGACCCGCAAAGCCCATCAACGACTGCGTGGTTTGTGCATTGAGATAAAAGTAGATAATGAACGAATTGTTGGACCTCTTGTTTCAAATGCAGCTGTAGGATCCGTACTTAACGTACATACCGCATTCGAAGATCCTTGCATCACAAAGCCATTGTGTTTACATGCAGTGTAGAGTGTTCTAATCACAATATTCAACCATTCTGAACCCTAGCTACAAACAAACCAACAAAATCCGGATACTAAAAACGTTATCTAAAGAATTTTCTAAAATTTATTAAACGGTTGTTCGGTTTTACACAAAAGAGTAAAAAAAAATTAAAAAATATATACGGGCCGTATAACATTATACGACCCGTATACAAATCTTAAAACCCATAAACCTGATCAAACCTCAAAAAAATAAACACATTAAGCCGTATGACATTATATTGCGCGTATACATATGTATACGGGTCGTATAATGTTATACGGCCCGTATACATGTGAAACAAAAAAAAAGATTTGACTTCATTTATCTCTGTGAAAAAAACATTCTATACGGGTCGTAGAACCTTATACTGCCCATATACACTAGGGGATGTGAAAATAAGATTACAGGGGTGTGTGTATATTATTGCGTTAAAATAAACCAAAATTAGAGTAAACTGCAATTTTACCCCCGGAGGTTAGGGGTGATTGGCACTCTTACCCCTCCTAAGGAAATAATTGCAATTTTACCCCCCACTGTTCACTGTTATGTCGCAATTCTACCCCCCGGCTTCAATTTTACCCCCCAACGTTTGCTGTTATGTTGCAACTTTACCCCCCGGCTTCAAAAATGTTGACTAATCTGTTGACTATAACTTGAAATGACTATAATGCCCTTTCATATTTACCCCCTGTGTTTTGTGGACTCTGTGATATTACCCCCTGCCACCACTGCCACCGCCATTCACCACCACAACCACCACTGCCACCTCCAGCCACCACCCCTTTCTCTCACACCCACCATAGATCTTTTCCGCTCTTTATCAAACTAAAAATAAAAAAATATCTGTTCCAATCTCACACTATTCAATAAACCGCTGCACAATCATACCACCGTTTCCGGTCACATTTCCGGTGACAATGGCTCTTTCTCTGCAAGCTTTCTTCGTTATGAAACTCAACGATTCATCACCACGAAACCAATTACCGAACCAATTAACGGCGGTAACGGAACGGAAACTGAACGGAAACGGAAACCAATTCATCGATTCAAAACCTGATCAAGAAAGTGACGATGAAGATGAAGATGACGGTAACGGAAACTTTCCGCCTAGTAACAATTAAATTTATTCTGTAATATTGTTAATCTGTAATAATATTATGTAATATTCTGCATATTAAATTTATTCTGTAATATTGTTAATCTGTAATAATATTCTGTAATATTCGTTATGAAACTCAACGATTCATCACCACGATGAAGATGAAGATGACGGTAACAATTAAAATATTGTTAATCTGTAATAATATTCTGTAATATTATGCATATTAAATTTATTCTGTAATAATTTAACCATATGCGGTGTTTGATGTTATTGGAGGTGTTTGATGTTATTGGAGAATATTGTAATTAATATGGAGAGAAATCACCGCCATTAATCTGTGACTGCATCTCCAAAACATACATCCAAAACACCCCATTAAACTATCATGAGTAAAACTTAACCAGTAAAAACCAATTCAAAAGAAAAAAAAAACAAAGATATGAGAAGGTAAAGCTCGTTGGAGAAGATGACCGGAGTTGTAGGTTTCCGGTGACGGAAGTAGTGGTGGTGTTATAATGAAATGGCAGTGGCGATGGTTGTCTGTGTTATGTGAGGGAGAAGAAGAAAAGGGGTGAGGGCGGTGAATGGCGGTGGCAGTGGTGGTTGTGGGTGGTGGCTGGAGGTGGCAGTGGTGGTTGTGGTGGTGAATGGCGGTGGCAGTGGTGGTTGTGGCGGTGAATGGCGGTGGCAGGGGGTAATATCACAGAGTCCACAAAACACAGGGGGTAAATATGAAAGGGCATTATAGTCATTTCAAGTTATAGTCAACAGATTAGTCAACATTTTTGATATTACCCCCTGTGTTTTTGAAGCCGGGGGTAATGTTGCAACAAAAATTGAAGCCGGGGGGTAGAATTGCGACATAACAGTGAACAGTGGGGGGTAAAATTGCAATTATTTCCTTAGGAGGGGTAAGAGTGCCAATCACCCCTAACCTCAGGGGGTAAAATTGCAGTTTACTCCCAAAATTAAAAACCAACCTTGCCACCCCACCTATAGGGTGATAGGCATGAGGTGGTGAATCTGGCTTATAAATTCAACTCAACTACAACACAGTCACCACATAAATGTATTTATAGCTTTCCCTCCCTTCTTCACTTCACTTCACTTCAAATCCCCTTTTTCTCTGCACAGAAAAAGCCTTTGAAGAAAGAGCCTTGAGAAAGTGAACCAAATCCTTTCCTTTACTTTACACGCCTCCATATTTCCACAACCCCCCTCTGTCCACATTTAAATACCGTCAGTAGAAGAAAAAAAAAACCCACATTTCCATTCACTCAAACACCCTCTTAAACTCTCAGTCTCCAAACCAAAACAGAACAAAAACAGAGCTTTCTTGAAAAAAAAAAACAACCTTTTTTTCAAGATTTTCAACATTTTGGCTCAAATCTTTTCTGGGTTATAATCTTTCTTGATAAATCTATAATGGGTAGTGAAAAAGATAAAATTTTGATGCAATCTGATGGCCCAATCATAGTGGGTGCTGGTCCTTCTGGTATAGCAGTTGCAGCTTGTCTTAAAGAACAAGGGATCCCTTCACTTGTTCTTGAAAGAAGTGACTGCATTGCATCTTTATGGCAATATAAAACTTATGATAGGTTAAAGCTTCATCTTCCTAAACAGTTTTGTGAGCTTCCATTGTTTGGATACCCCACGAATTTCCCAAAATACCCTTCTAAAAAACAGTTTGTTTCCTACATGGAAGCTTATGCAAACCACTTTGACATCAAGCCAAAGTTTAACCAGTCAGTGAGTAGTGCCGAGTTTGATGGTAAAGATGGTGTGTGGAAAGTGTGTACACAAGATTCAGTTTATGTTTCACGGTGGTTAGTGGTGGCTACCGGAGAGAATGCGGAGGCGGTGGTGCCGGAGATTCAAGGGATTGAGAGGTTTGAAGGGGTGGTTAGGCATACAAGTGAGTATAAAAGTGGTTGTGAGTTTAGGGAGCAAAGGGTGTTGGTTGTTGGGTGTGGGAATTCTGGTATGGAAGTTAGTTTGGACCTTTGCCGTTACAATGCAAGTCCTTTTATGGTGGTTAGAAATTCTGTAAGTTCATGTTCATCATCATCATAACACTTTTGTTTTTAGTGTGTGTTTGAAGGTGTTGTGTGTGTTTATGATTAGGGTATGATTGGTGTATATTTTTTTATAATGTTGTATGTGAAAGTCAATCCCATATGCCTTTTAGACTTTTAGTTCACTTTTTTTAAAATGGGTATTTTTTTAAGTTCAAGAAAAGTTTAGTTAAATAGTGTTTGAAATCTAGAAGTTGTTGTGTCACATGCTTATAAAGTTGTAAATATTTTTTTTTTATTTTGGTGTGTGTTTATGATTAGGGTGTCATTTCTCTAATTTTCTATGTTAAAGTTAATCCCATTTGCCTTTTAGTTCACTTATTTGCAAATGGGTATTTTTTTAGTTCAAAAAAATATTAGTCAAATAGTGTTTAAAATCAAGAAGTAGTTGTATGTATAGCATGCTTAAAAGCTTGTACATTGAATCTTAATGAAGTATTTTGACTTTTGTGGTCATTTGTGTTGTTGTTTTAAACTTTTAAGTGCTATTGTAGGTTCATGTTCTACCAAGAGAGATGTTTGGGATGACCACATTTGGAATAGCTATGGCACTTCTCAAATGGCTACCTCTAAGGGTGGTGGACAGATTGATCTTGTTTATGGCCAACTTAAAACTTGGAAACACTGAAAAACTCGGCCTACGCAGGCCGAAAACCGGGCCTCTTGAGCTCAAAAATGCCACCGGAAAGACGCCGGTGCTAGACACCGGAGCTTTATCTCTAATCAAATCCGGTAACATCAAGGTAACTATCCAAAGATTCCCTGACACATAGGTTAATGGGTTGTACAATGCAAGTATTTTTAACTTTTGTTGTGATTTATTGGAATGTTTCTAGGTGGTGGAGCAAGGAGTGAGAGAAATCACTAGAAATGGAGCCAAATTTATGGATGGTCAACAAATTGCATTTGACTCCATTGTATTGGCAACAGGATACAAGAGCAATGTGCCATTTTGGCTCAAGGTAGATTTCATGCCACCAATAATGACACAAATCACTTTAGTTTTGTTTTTCTATAATCAAAATAAAAGTTATGATAATAATATTTTAGGTATATTTATATGTTAAATTTGGAGTTACTTTTTTAAACCTATAGTTATGACATACATGAAACTAATAAATGAATCTATTTTATATCCAAGTTTTATGAAATATTTATTAAAATGTACAAATTTGATTAACTTTTTATTTTTTTTTTAATTTTTTTTTAGTTGCATGTCACTTATCTACCATACTTAAAATGTTTATTTTCATGATTTTTAAATAGAAACTTGATTAATGATTTTTATCTTATTCTCAATCTCACATCACTTTCCAAGCCTTACACATTAAGAAGCCCACAAAATGGTTACTAGTGAACAAATAGGTGAAAAACTGATGGCACTTGTTTGGATGATTCTCAATATCTTAACATTTTTGTTGTCATTTTATGATGAGTTACTATCATTAACTATTTTCATGATTATATTTCCCTCATATTGTCTCATTTTTTCTTCATAAAAATGGTTTTAAGAATGTACATATTGATGATAGAAACGAAGTTTCTAAATCAAGAGAGTAATGTACATCTTTTGATGCGTATTGTACTTATCATTATAGCACTACTATTCTGGTTTTAGTAAATATATATGGAATATGAATTAGCATAAAATAAATATTCTTTTTCTGATGTTTTCGATGTTTTCTGGAGAAAGAATCCGAATTGAAATGTGTTGTGCTTATAATGATCTCATTATTTTGTCCTTCACAGTGAGTTTGGTCATTGAGTAGGACCCACATATTACAAACATACGTCACCTATTTAGTATTAAAATATATTTATAGTTTTTATTTTATTTTATTTTTTATGTCTAACTATTTTTTCTTTATTATGATACAGGGTAGTGATTTTTTTACGGAGCATGGAATGCCGAAAACGCCTTTTCCAAATGGATGGAAAGGGGAGAACGGGTTGTTTACAGTCGGGTTTACTCGAAGAGGTCTTCTTGGAACGACATGTGACGCGCTTAAAATTGCTAACGAAGTTACCCGTCAATGGCGGCCAGTGAAGTGTGATCTAGGCACGAGTTTAGGTCAAACTAAAGTAGTGATATTGGAATAAAAATGAAAACAAATTAGGGGGGATAAATAGTGTTTTTATTTTTATTTAGATGTTGTAGGGGTATTGTGGTACTTTACTAAGGGGTTTATTTTATTGTTCAAATGTTTACCAAACAATATTGTCTTTTAGGTTGTTTAAAATTTCTGATGTTCTTTGGTGGTGGTGGGGTTGAAATTGTACATTAACAAGTTTTTGTAATTTACTCTTGAGTTTTATGTCTTCAATCTAGCTATTTTGTTCTTGCTTGCATTTTATCCTCTTCAATGTCAAATCACTTGTTTGTAATGTTGCTAACTTATATTCTGAATTTGTATTCTATAACATAGTACTATATATTAAATGATATACATTGTACATAGTACTATATATTATATGATATACATGTGACATGAAAAGTAGTGAGTCATGAAATCCTAACTTTTATACTTATACTTGTGTTTTTCTTCAAATATATGTTAATTATTTATGTTGAGACATTCCAAATGACAACATGAATGGCAAAGTTATACCGGAGATTGTGTTCCAGTAGATCTATGTGTATCGGGCCATGGTACACCCGTTCGGAATCTACAAGAAAGAAAATACATGAGTATTTTGTTTCACTTATCAAACAAAACATGAATAATGATATCTCATTATAAAAGTCGCAATAATCAATCATCTATCATAGAAAGTTTTATCAGCTTAGTAGTAACCAACTCGCTTTTGCAAATTCGGTATCAAAAGGAACATAAGATCATGGGTGTTAACAGCCAAGTTCAGTCATACTAGACGATAGTTCTGTGCCGAATTGCTAGCTACACTTCAAAACACGACGAGCCAAACCGGACAAGTAGGAGGTATTGGTTGGTTTTAACGATTTGAACAGATTTTTTCAAGATTCGGTAAAAAAAAATGGTAATGATGGTTAATTAAATATAAAACATATACTTCAATCCGTATTCCAAATAAAAGCATAAATATTAAATGTTAAATGATAAGTTTCAAGTCCAAACCATCCACATTACAGTTAAACCATATAACCGAAATCTTGGATCAAACCATTAAACCCCCAAACTACCTGAAAAGCAAATTTACTTTTACTTGGACTGAGTGTCGATATTAACCATTTACAGACACCCTAACGTAGACTAGGAATATTACCGCTGACGACCAACCAAACGGTACAAAGTGGAATACATATCCATATGTCTACTATCAGTGGTGAAAAGTTGTATACTAAAATTATTAGTTATGTTAAAGAACAAGGATTTACACAGTTTGGTTAAACCTTTATGGGAATGCTGATTATTTTAGTAAAGTAAAGAATTGAAGTATTTTCTGGTACAAAACTAAAGTTGCTTCTGAATTATTGTGAATAAAGAAAATGAGGATTCACCTTTTTAAACAAACCACCAATAGAAAAGGAGAAGACACAACTTTATAGTCATCACAAATAAATAAAAGTATCCAAATAAGTCCAAAAATAACCTTTAAGATATTTATTAGAATATATCGTTAACAAATGATGGCTGCTACTTTTGTGAAAAAGAACAAACGTTGGATTCTAAGAGTCTACAAAACTCCCAACAAACCAAAGATAGATTATATGTTTATCCAAACTTATTTTATCTAGTTTAATATTTTAATTAATTAGATTCGTTGCCAATGGATAGTTAAAAAATAGATAGTTAAATTACTAGATATATCTTTATAATACATATTTTTTATTTATTTTTAGCAATATTTATCGTCTCCTACTTGAACATTTTATGATCTCTAACGTCACTTGTTCCATTCATGTAACCCTAGGTGCTTTTCTCTTTACATATGATATTTTGAATGAAAAAAAATTAAGACTTTCATGTGACAAACGATTTACCTCACATCATATGCTTGCATATACACGCTAAGAGTAGTACCATGGACACTATGATTATACGACACTCACCTACGAGCTACACACATGAAGTAGGATGGTTGATATTTTGAGCTCCTTCACCTGGTCAGATCTACTTAAGTTTGTGAAGTTTTGACGACTAGAGAACTATCCTCAGATAGTCAGACGGTCTACTTGAAGTTATCTATGCGTACACCTTAAGTGAGGATGGATCAAGACAACGCATTTTTGTGAGGTTGGCTATATGATATTTAGCAAACTTAGCTCTAATATGATACACGTAGCCTTAGGTTCAAGCTAATAGCTGAAAGTTATCCTAGTTTATATTATGTTATGATAATTGTAGATGTAACATTCACCAAACATTCTATGTATATATACCATTGCTTTTATACTACAAAATAACATCTAAACATATGTGATCTTAACAATTTAATTATTATGTTTTAATACTTTGCTAATGAAATTGGTACACACAAAGTAAGAAAATCTTAATAATACATGGTACAAGGTGTAACAAATGAGAACTAGTTAAAAAAACACCAACAAGCAAAACCTTGTGTGTACCAAAACTTATTTGACATCTCCTATTAATTGTCATGCCTAATCTTAGCCTTTATATTTCTCTTACTTATGATATATAATAATTGTCATGCCTAATCTTAACCTTTATATGCCTAATCTTAACCTTTATAAACCCATGTATCACATGAGTTAAATATAAAAAAAAATCTAGATTGACTATTATTTTAATTTATAGGTGTTATAAACTCGTGTATTACACGGATTAAATATACGAAATATGTAAATCATAAACTTTTATATAATCCTTATCACATGGTTAAAGAATGTAATAATATTATAATCTTATACATTTATAATTCATGAATTTTATCACACGAGTTGAGGTAACATAAACTATATTCTTATAAAAACGTGCCACATCGTTAATAAATGTACACTCAAAATGTAACAATATTATAATCTTATAACACGGTTGAATATGTTTATTTTTGATAGGTATATCAATTATTTAATAAATTATAATTTTATCTAGATTTTTTTGTGGGATAAATTCAATGATTTTTTTATAAGATTTGTGCGAAGGTGTTATACAATAAAGTAAAATTATAATATTATTTGTATATTATTAAACATCTTTATTATAATAATTATCCCATAATATTAGAAAGCTTCACCTTTTTTATGGTAAAATAGTAGAAGTTATCTACAAAGTCAAAAACTCCTAAAATATAATAATATTAAAATTTAAAATTAAGAGAATTTATAATAATAATAATAATAATAATAATAATAATAATAATAATAATAATAATAATAAAGGACAACAAAAATATTTTTAATTAAAATAAAAGTAAAATCGTAAGATTGATGTAAAAATTATCATATGACACCAATAAAAATCTTTTATTAATAGTTAGATTAGATATGATAAATGTCAAATCATTTAGCCTAGGCGAGGTAATGTGTTTATCTTTTTAAATATCACACACACTTTGTATATGATAATATATCATTTTTAAAAGAGTAAATTACAAAACTCGTCCTTTATGTTGATACCAGATTGCAAAATATGTTCTTTATCTTCAAAAAGCATAAAAAACATACTTGATGTTTGCAAATCCTTGCACATTGTGTCCTTTAGACATACTTTGTTATTTTTCATGGTTACATCAGACCAAGTTTACTCTATATGAGGGTATTTTAGTCATTTTACTCTAAACACTAAAATAAATAATAAAAAATAATAAACAAAACAATTTAAAAAAATACATAAATATAAATCACCTATCTCTTTCTCAATTCTGCCCAACCCCTTCTTCTTCTTTCTCTCGAAGACCAACCTCCACCTCCACCTTAACTCTACCACCATCAACCATCACCACCATCCCACCTCCACCACCACCACTGCCGCCACCTCACCTCCACCGCCGCCGCCACCTCAACTCCACTTCCACCACCACCGTCGCCGCCATTTCAACTCCACCTCCTAACATGTTTCCTCCTCTCCG
Organism: Helianthus tuberosus; assembly: GCA_030545235.1. Taxonomy (NCBI): domain Eukaryota; kingdom Viridiplantae; phylum Streptophyta; class Magnoliopsida; order Asterales; family Asteraceae; genus Helianthus; species Helianthus tuberosus. The sequence continues at coordinate 210,959,193 of CM060411.1, read as the reverse complement.
TTCATCCACTCCAATCTTCCACCACCATCGCCGCAGCCACAGAAACCGTCGCTCCTGCTGTTTCCTCCTCTCCGGTCATCCGTCGATCCTGTTGTTTTTGTACACTTGGTCTGATTTAACAATAATCCCAAAACCAGAAACGGATCGATTCTTATTTATGCTGTGCAATTGAAAGAAACACAGAGACACATATCGCGATACTTTATGATTTTCCAAAATCACCCAAAAATCAGACAAGGATTTTTACTTTTTTAGTGATTTAGGGTTTATAAGATGAAGGAGACAATGTATACATTCGATTACGACGGTTTTTAGTGATATATGTCTCTGCGTTTGGAGTTAAAAAGACTCTTTTATACCAAGTTTCTTAATTACGGCGGTTATAATTTTTTTATGTTATATTTTTGTAAGTTTTCTCTTTGGAATGAATACATTCGATTCTTGTTTATACTGTGCAATTGAAAGAAAACAGAGACATATATCGCGATACTTGATGATTTTCCAAAATCACCCGAAAATCAAACAACGGTGTATATTGTGGGAACTACGGAAACAGCAGGAGCGACGGATGACGGTTTCTGCGGCTGCGGCGGTGGTGGTGGAAGGTTGGAGTGGAAGAACAGAGATGAGGAAACAGGTATAGAGGTGGAGTTGAGGTGGCGGCGGCGGTGGTGGAGGTGGAGTTAATGTGGGCGGCGGCCGTGGTGGAGGTGGAGGTGGCGTGGTGGTGGAGTTAAGGTGGAGGTGGAGGTTAGGTTGTGTTAGAGAGAGAGAGAGAGAAAGGGAGGTTGTGCAGAATTGAGAGAGAGAGGGGGTGATTTATATTTATGTTTTTTTTAAGTTGTTTTGTTTATTATTTTTTTATTATTTATTTTAGTGTTTAGGATAAAATGACGAAAATACCATTATGTGGGGTACACATGGTCTGATTTAACCATGAAAAATAACAGAGTTATGGATAAAGGAAATAATGTGGAAGGGTTTGCAAATATCGAGTACGTTTTTGTACTTTTTCAACATAAAGGACACACTTTGCAATCTGGTGTTAACATAAAGGACGAGTTTTGTAATTTACTCTTTTAAAAAATACATCGATATATTTCATCGTTAACATCCAGATTAGAAACTTAAAGAAATTAATGGGGTTGGTAGATCATAGGCAATGACAAAGGTTTTAGGAACACCTAGGTTTGATGTTTTTGGCCTCAAGTCCTGCAGACAGCAGGATAAAAAAAATTCGTCGACACACCATTCTAAAAAAGAAGAAAAGAAACTTAGACTGTTCGTAGTGGGTGTGGTTGGTCACACCAGATGCTCAACACCACCCCCTCCCCATGTGATTTGGCCTTTTGGGGATTGTATGTGGTTTGAACCTCGAAGGGCAAGAACAGAGAAGGAGATATGTTGATTGGTTGGAATTTGTCTTGACCAACCATTTTTTTTTTCAATTCTAAGCTCATTAAATTCACATGTCTCCCTACTACCCCGTTTTATATTTTCAGACCTTAATGACGTAGATATCACGTGTCATAAAACCTGACTACATACGCACCACTGTACATGATAAACCTCATCCATTAAACATCGAGTAGTCTCATTTAAACTTATATTGAACATTAAGGGAATCGATGAACAAACTTAACCTTTTGTTGCAACATTAATATAAGTTACTAAACTAAAGATGTTTTCTCATAAAGTAAACTAACATCGAAACCATGGGGAAAATATTATATTTTCTGATAACTTTAATTTTAATTATAGTTACTTGCCTGGATGGTCCCTGTGGTTTCACGTTTTTTCACGTTTAGTCCTCACCTTTTGAAAATAGCAGGTATGCTTCCTATGATTTCTTTTTTTGTTACTTGGATAGTCCCCTGAGTAGATGTCAGTTTGTTTGTAAATAGCAGGTATGCACCCTATGATTTGTCATTTTGTTACTCGGATAGTCCCCTGACTATCCGAGTAACAAAATGACAAACCATAGGGAGTATACCTGCTATTTCCAAAAGGTGGGAACCAAACGTGAAAAAACATGAAACCACAGAGACCATCCGGGCAATTAACATTATTTAACAAAAGTTATATTATTTAGTATTAGCCAGTAACTATTTATATTATTACCTACATATGCGACTATCAGAAGCTGACCTTATTTTAGACATGTATTTTCAAGCATTTAATAAAAGAAGCATAATAATTCAAGATTGGATATAAGAAAGTAGTTTGTAGGTGAAAATATTTACTGCTTTGAAGAAATGGCGTATAGGAATGGTAGTAAGTGACATAATTTTTAATTCTCTGTTTTTTTTTTTTTTTTTCAAATTTTGTATGTGATTCAAACAATTAAATTTTTAGGATCCTTATTTATGGTTAAATTTTTAGGATCCTTGCCAATTATCTCTAGATCAAATGGTGGAGAGCTTGTATTTCTCTTGAGAGATGCAAGTTCGACTCCCACTTGGTGTAGAGTGAGGCACTGGTGGGCAATGATAGGAGACCCAGGGATCCCTGGGTTGGATCCTTGAGCCAAACGGGTTTTACCGGTAATTTTGCCGTCGTGCCTACGGGCGGGTGGGTTACCGGGTTTTCCCCGGAATTGGTGGTGGACGCGGGTTACTCTCGGAGTACTCCGTTTGTCCAGTGGGTGCCCCGAGAGTGCTGGGGATTAAGTTTGTTGGCCGTTCAAAAAAAAAATAACGAGATGTGTGTGTGTGTGAGGGGTGTATCGATATATATAGGGGCTTTATCTCATTTCTTTTAAGTTAATTTGGGGGGGGGGGGGGGGTCTATTAGTGAGGTAGCACTATGGTGGCACAATGGAGCCCCTAGGGGAGCCATTCCATACCCTCGAGCCTTAAACTAGCTATATCATCTACCACACCAATTTATAGTCCAATGTTTCGTCCATTTAAAACACTTTGTAGACCATTTTTTTACGGTGTGGCAGATTCAGTTTACCATAAAGGGTAGAGTGATTTTCACCACTGTAAATGAAATTTACAAGCCGATTTTTTTCGGTTTTTTTATAGACGTCTTTGTTACATGTTACACTACCTTTGTGCAATGTCTGGTTGCAAAACTCACATGGAAAGTAGGGTTTTTTACGAGTTCTCTCAACTCAAGGATGGTTCTCATATGAACCTGATCATATATTTATATATTCTTTTGTGTGTTCATGAGAGAACCCGCCACCATTCCATCCGGTGGAGTTTGGAATTTTGGACGCATCAACAAACATCCACTTTCAGACACTAAAGGGATATGGCCCTAATCATCCGCCAACTACGCGAGTTAACCTTGGGTCACGCGCAAGGCTATACCCGGAATAAACGAAATCCAACACTTAGTTCTTTTTACAAAATGAATTGGCGCAAGATCAAGAAGTGTCACGGCCCCCGACCCGGTTTTACCCGTTTCAGGAGCCGCGGAACAGAAACCCGTGGTATTTATATTTATTTAGGCAGCGGAAACATGAACAGGGTTGTTTAAACGAAAAATACCCAATTATTTATTTCACAATTTTGGGATAAACCCCATAATTTACAATAAAGGAATTTCTCGAGTAAATTCCCTGTTTTTTTTTTTACAAAACATGTTTATTTATTTTACTGAGCCACCTCTTCAAGCTTGTAGTGCTACACAACACTTTTTCCTTGATTCACAGTAAGTCACCTGAAACATGTTTAAAAAGAATTTTTATTAGCGGGTAAATACTGGCGAGTCATTCAATTTGCACAAAAGACACATTGTTATAAATTTACAGCATTAAGGGTTTTTATATTTGCCCCTATCTTATAATTAGCTGGTTCAGCTGTCACTCGACCGAATCTATGACTGTGGACATATCACTAATTAGGCTCGCCCACCTAAAGTGATAAATTGTTAGTAGTAATGTGCACAAAACCCCCACATACTGCCAGTAATTAAAGATTAGCAAAGACTTAATCACTGCAAAATATAACTGAAAAACATTTAGGGTTTTGTAAAGTAATTTTGATAAAAAGAGAATGACTCACATTGCAAGTTTAACTGGACAAAACCTTGCCTACTGATTTAGTCTTGTAACCCAGGTAATTAACAATGCACACGAAACTAGGTCAGTAACTTAATACAACATTTACGATAAGCTCACGAAATCAAAACCCTCACGACGAATGACAAAGTATAGCCCGTATTTGTCACACCCCGACCACGTAAACAACAAAGCGTGGCGGAAACGTCGGGGGGTGTTGTAACAGAATTATCGTTTCATAACCATGGATACAAAAAGTGATTCGTTTTATTGATAATATTAAACATTAACATTGTTTTAACACATAACAAACAAGTTTTATATCGACTATCATTGCTTTATGTCACTAAGGCCTCGTCCAGATCCTATGTGACGCTTGCATCATAGAACGTCAATCAAGCAACAACACCTGAAACATATGTAAAAACAAAGTCAGCAAAGAAATGCTGGCGAGTACATAGGTTTTATAAGAGTATCGGAATCATGGCTTGTTTACATATATAGCAATACCTCGAAAACCTTGTTTTTAAAATGTGTATAATATTGTAACATGATTAACCAACTCAAATCAAGATGGTTATAATTTATAAAATTTCGTAGCCATGATTCTTAACCCAAAAGCTTTTTGTTTTAGAAAATCATCTTGTAAAACATCTCGTATAAACTCGTTAATAAAACTCGTATATTATTACGAAAACATCGTTGAGTGACATCGTTTCAATATCGTTTACCCAAATGAACTAAATAACGCCACGGTATGTAATATGTTGAAAACACTTATATATAAGAAGTACCAGCGGCGTATCTACCATGTTTTCATCACATTACACCCGTCCCGTTATCTAAACACTAGCCAAAAACCAATCGTTACCCAAATCGTTTAACATCGTTTCCAAATCGTTTACTCGTTTAAATCGTTTAAATCATCCTCGTTTTAATTGTGAAAACTTATATATGGTCGTCTCGTTAATAACATTCAAACCTTCGTGACTCGACTACTTCGTTCCTCGCTTCTCGTATTAACAAACCTCCAAAGGGTAAGTTAATAATTACAGATTCAGTCGTTACCCACAACACCCACACATAACCATGGGTATAGTGTAATAACGGGATTTGTCGGATCCTATGGTACCATAACCTAATACTGGTCGGTTCGGCCAAAATTAATAAATGTCATTCGTTATGTAACTACAACCAACAAGTTTGTTCACATTATCGAAATCGTTATTAGTTTAGTATAAATCGTTCTATTCGTTTTTGAAATCATCGTTAAAACCTTAAAAACATTATGTACAAATGAATCACCCCAAAACATTTGAAAACAGTAAAATAAGGGAACTATGTACTCACATGTAGTGCAAGGTATCCTCAATCAACAGTACTTCAACAAACTCGAGTAAACCAGAGAAATCAAGCAGCACCTAGTAATTGAATCACTAGTCAAACAAGAGACGCCTAAATCGGAAGATCGGACAGAATGAGGTCTTGTAAACCAAATGAGTGTTGGAACTCATGTGATATGGTTTAACAAAGCCTACTTCCCAAATGAAACCTAACCTAAGTGCTTTCGACCCATCGCGACCCATTAAGGTAGCTTACGCTACTTTAACGCGTTGTGCGCGCAAAGCGAGTTCGAGACGTCTAACTAGTCCTATGACAAGTATTATATGCCAAAACATGTTTAAATAAGTTACATATGCTTAATTACCAATTATGTATGAAAAGGGTATTCTGGTAATTTACCTATGGCATATAATCTACTTATCATACAACTACCTAAACTAGGTGACCATAAGGTATAACCTCGGAAGGTTATTCCCTAAGCGACTATGGTCACTAAACATGTTTGGTCAGATCCTAAAGATCGACCAAACGGGTCGTGTTCGAAAGTCTAAGCGGGTGTTTAGTCCGCTTGACTTACGACACTACACAAGCACTAAACTAAAAACTGACGAGCTAAACATGCTAAAACATATTTAGTTAAGTTAGAAAACAGGTTTTTGATATCAAAACAAACGGTTTTGATATCCTAGAGTAGTTTGGTTACAAATTACGCAAGAATACGCATTTTGGCCGAAACTACGACTCGTCACTGAGCCTAGATAACGTGGTAATCAGTAGGTATGGTCATTGGGGACTATAACCATCGTGATTACGCTCACGTTATGAAGTTCAAACGAACTTCACATTGACCATAAACTGGTCAATGCAGAAAGTCAAACGCAGTTTAACTTTAACGCTAAAATGAAAGAAAAGAACGAAAGAACACTTACAGAAGGTCCCCGCAAGCTCTTGATTTTCCAGGTAATCTTAGGTATGAAGTGATTTGCACTTCAACTTAGAGATATTTCAGAAAATTCAAGTGTGGGTTTTGCAAGTGAAGGGTGGGGGTATTTATAGGATTTCTAGGACCGTTAGGATCGTGCCTCAAAAACCGTGCTTCAATCTCATCCATACACCTCAAGCCCATGGTTTTACAAAACCATTTGAGCCCCTAGTATTGCCCAAAACCATGTTCAATTGGGTTATGAGTGCTTAAGAGCTGTTAACAGCTGTTAAAATAGATTAGGCTGATCTGGGAGGTCCTTACGGACCGTATGGCTTTGTGCTTACGGTCCGTAAGCCTTGTGCAGGTCAGCAAGTTTAAAAAATGGCAGAACAGGCCCCTGAAGCCCCAAACTTGGTTTTCGATGCATTTTTGACATGTTTAAGCCCCGTTAACCCCATTTCAAAGCTCTAAAATGAAGTTAATGTATAGGGAACTTAAAATGTGCTAAAAAAATATCTCGGATGTCGGTTCGTTTGGTCGTACGGTTGCGTTGTTCGGTTAATTACGACGGAAGTCGTAACGGACGCAAAAACAATCCAAATTAAGCGACGAATGGAATTTTATCATGCCAAACACTAAAATAAAATATTTTAATGCTTACATAAATTTTTGGATGTCCGGATGTGTTCAGAACGTAAGTTATGCGCGAAAATGCAAACTTAAGCACTTTTTGACGCTTTTAGTCCCTGATTGAGCATAAAGTTTATTTTAGCACACCGAACACCTTAAAGCCTATTTCTAAGCTATGTAAAGGGTACTTAGAGTGTGTTTAACTTATGATCATGTTCCGAAATGTTTGTTACAGTTCAAATTGACATACTTTCGTAGTTTTGTCAAATTTGGTCCCTGTAAGCGAATTAACTTGATTTTGCCATACCAAAGCCTTCAAAACTTATTCTCAAGTTATGTAAATGTTATTTAAGGTATGCTAACACTATGTCACTATTTTGGAGTGTTTTTCGCGTTATACTAACTGCGTTTACGCACCAGTTTGCGTATAACCTTCCAGAACGCGATTTAAAGCTTGCAATCGGAATCAAATCGAATTGAAAAAATCACCAAACACAAATACACACATAGAAACACCAAAACACATATAATAACACCAAAGCACATTGTTTTATTAATAATCATCATTGTTTTACATCGTACATCGATTATAGAACACAGTTGTCACAGCCTCCCCTACTTCAGGAAATTTTGTCCCGAAATTTTAATTAGAGGAAGCTTGTGAAAACAAATGCGGATATTTCGCCTTCATCTGGTCCTCACATTCCCAAGTAAACTCTGGGCCACGCTTGGATTCCCAGCGAACTTTGACCAATCTAATCCGTTTGTTCTTCAACTGTTTGAAAGCACGGTCCAAGATCTCCACGGGTTTCTCGACAAAGTGCATTGTTTCATCGATTTGAATCTCGTCGAGAGGAATGTGTAGATCAGCGTCAGCTAAACACTTTCGCAGATTGGACACGTGAAAAGTCGGATGAATATTTCCAAGCTCTGGAGGTAGCTCTAGTCGATAGGCAACCTTTCCAATTCTTTCCACAATCTTAAATGGTCCCACATATCGAGGTGCAAGTTTTCCTTTCTTTCCAAATCTCACGACTCCCCTCCAAGGTGAAACCTTGAGTAGGACACGATCCCCGACTTGAAATTCTAAGGGCTTGCGTCGCATATCCGCATAACTCTTTTGACGGTTTCGAGCTGTCACAAGATTATCGCGGATTTTCTTGATTTTGTATGTTGTTTCCAGAACGAGCTCAGGTCCAGTAAGCTGAGCTTCACCGGTCTCGTTCCAACAGACAGGTGAACGACATTTTCGACCGTAGAGCGCTTCGAATGGTGCCATATTAATACTAGTATGGTGACTATTGTTGTAAGAGAACTCGATCAGTGGAAGATGAGAATCCCAATTACCACCAAATTCGATCACGCATGCTCTAAGCATATCCTCCAAAGTTTGAATCGTTCGCTCAAATTGACCATCTGTTTGGGGATGATAAGCAGTGCTTAGATTCAGTTGGGTTCCCAAAGCAGATTGCATGGCCTTCCAGAAATGAGATGAAAATCGAGCATCACGATCAGAGATGATATCCAAGGGCACACCATGTCGTGTCACAATCTCATCAACATAAATCTTTGCAAGTTTATCAGCAGATAGATCCTCGCGAATCAGAATGAAATGAGCTGATTTCGTTAATCGATCAATAATAACCCAAATAGCATCATGACCTTTAGACGTACGCGGTAACTTAATGATGAGATCCATCGCTGTAACACCCCGAAAACGGGTTTGGTAATTAACCCATGTTAATACTAAAAGACGGGTAAAGTGCCGCTAGTAGTAAAAATAACCCGGTAAATATTCGGGATTTAATAAGAAATCCTAATATTAAATACAAGCGAAACAAAGTTTTAATGAATTGAGTTTATAAGAGCCCGAGTTAACGGGACTTAAAATACTACGGATTATAACTCCCGGGACCCACCAAGTAACTAGGAGTATTAACCTAGTTAGTTAAAGTCTTGACAAAATAGAACTAATGTGGTTAAGATACCCTTTAAATAACTTGTGTAAAGTGAAGGGGCTAGACATGGACAATTGAATTAAAGTTTCAATTAAACAAATTAATAAACAAAACACACACACATACGTGTGTGTGTGTCTGCGATTTCAACCAGAGCCAAGAAGAGCTCTCTTGCTCAAAACCCTAATCCCTCAAGAATCTCTCAAATTGAAGCCCAATTCAAGAGCCAAATCATTGCATGAACCTAGATTCGTGATCACCTAGTCATGGGGATTACAAGGTATGTTAAAAATTATGATTTGGTGATACCTTGAGATTATGATGAATAATCATAATCGAAATTCTGGAATGAATATTGATTCTATAGGTGTTATTATGATTATATCTTGGTTTAGAAGCAAACCCTAGTAGAAATCTTGAAGAATTGTTGTCAAACAAGGGATTTGATAATTACCCTATCATGAGCTAGGGTTTTGGTTGAATTGATGAAATTGATGTTCTAATGGTGTTTATAAACATCATACTAACTCATAAGAATGAACTACTTGAGCAAATTAGAGATTTTGTTAAGAGTTCATAAGTAACTAGAAGTGGGTCTAGACATATGAGTTAAACCATGATTTTGATGATCAAAGTGGGTATATGCTTATAATGACTGAAATTTACATGTTGATTTATCATTACTTGAGGTAGGAATTTGATGACATGTTAGTTAATTTGTCACCTCAAAAGATGATGTTTACTAAGTGGTGATTTTGATGTTAATCTTGGTAAAAAAAAATAACTAGTTAGGAACTAGTTAGTAAATATGTAGAATTATGCACATTAGGTGTTTGTTAAAATGCCTAAATGAGAACTAAGTGTTGATAATGTGCCTAATTGAGTCTTGTGAACTTGATAGTGCAATCATATGTGTTAATTGATGATTTGACTTTCAAATAGTCAAACCGACCATTAATAAGATCAAATGGTAATTGTGATAGAAAATATGTAAGATGGAATAGTCATAATTAATGATGACTAATATAACCGTCTTACGAATTATGATGATAGCTTGACGCTTGACAAGCTAGGTGGAGGCTTGGAAAGGAAGCGGGTCAAACGAAGCAAGTATGAAGGAAAAGCGTAATTCGGATGCAAGGTAAGTATAGCTTACACTAGTCTTACATTGTGGAATATTTTCTTATCATATAAGTTATGAATGAGATATCTAAACAATTGAAATATGATGTTCCGTCGGGTAGTCGAACGGAACAAGAAAATTCAAAGATGAAAGAAACCACAATAATGGTTAAAAAGAAGTAAATCGATAATTTGGTCATATTATGTCGAAAGCAATAAACGGTTTATAAGTAAAATGACCGTACGATGTTAAACGGAACGAGTCATGTAGATGGGATGATAATAAATATCATCTCGCATAGATAAACGACCATTTCGGCCAAACGGGTCAAAAGGTGTAGACATCACCTTTTGACAATATTGACTAATGATTCTTTTGTCGAGTTATATGCTTACAGGAATAGATATCCAATGGATATTCGTATCGTTCTAAATTAGCGAATATAAAGCAAGGTATTAAACCGGGTTAACAAGTTGACCCTGGGCCAGGTATGTATAATAGATCAACTCCTCATTTAGGATTTGGAGATCGATGAGATTTAGGCAAAGTAAAAAGAAACATTCGGTTACCTTAAAAGGCAAACCGAAGGATTTAAATTATAGACAGGGTGTCTTGAAAATAAGATTCGGTTAAAACGAGATTTTGGGTGTACATGGCTTAAGTAAACCCTTCGTTGTAAAAGAAGGGTTAAAAATGACCAAAACGCCCTTGTAAGCACAATTAAGCAAACAACTCTTAGAAGTTGCTTGAAAATGAGTTTTATAATCAAGTTAATACTTAGAATAAGTCTAATAGCGTAAGATGTAAATCCTTGGTCAAAAGACTCTATATGAGTCTTTGCCGTATATTGATAATGCGAAGGGTAAAACTCGGATTAGATAGATCGTCACATTAAAACCATCACAAATATAGATGTGATGGAAGGTCACTTGATAACTAATGTGGAAATAAAATGCTAGAAAGAAATGGGTGTGAGTTATGCGTAAAAGTTGCTTAAATGACCTTAACGGGTCAAAATAAGTACTTGAGCATAAGCGGGTTTAAAATGCGTAGGAAACCCGTGGTTTGAGCCAAATATGATAGACGATATAGAAGTTAGGAGATTCACGAGAATTTGGGACCAAACAAATAAGTTTGTTTGATAAATACATTAATGGGTCCAAATGGGTAAATTCTAGTTTAAGCCGAAAGCTTAAAACTCTATAGATTTGTTATTCCGGAAGTCGGGTTTTAACTCCATATGATGGAGAATTAAATTACAATCATGTAGGAAGAAACGGTAGGTCAAACGGATAAGCGGTTTGAAAGATACGAAAGATTTTGTGTCAAAAACGGCAAAATGGAAGAAGCTGATGCAGAGTCCACCGTAATTTACGGTGATACCGTAAATTACGGTGGGGATTAAAAATGTTACGGTGGTTTGTTTCTGATTTACGGTGGAAGATTAATGTTTCAGGGGATACCGTAAATTACGGTACCCACCGTAACTTACGGTGGGCCCTGATCAAAATTGTATTTTTTTTTATTTATTTATCAAGTTTCGCTTCCCGGACTCGTTTAGCCACATTTTAATCTCCGTATGACTAAAGCATTTCATGTGTATGAAATGTAGGTACATTTTGGATGCCGAAAGACGATCAAGCTCAACGAAGAACCGAACACGATAAATATACACGCTTCCGCACTTTGCCACGTTGTAAATTTTAAACAACGAATTTCGATCACGTTATGTAGAATAAATTATAATTTGTAAAAGTTTTAAGAAACCCGTATTTCCGATGTATATCTAATCATTAATTACATGATTATTTTCCCAAAATATACGTTAAACCTTGATTTATAAGAACGGGTGTTACAAGTTGGTATCAGAGCCTTGGTTTAAGAGATTCGAGTATGGTGGGGAGGAACCATGCTTGGACTTAAACCTTATGCTCTTGACAAAGAATAGTGTTCGGTTCGAAGCTTGATCGCAAATCCGGTAAGTATAAGTATGTTAATAGTTTAGTATGTTAAAGTGTTGTAAACAACACATAGGGTTATCGTGTAATATACGATACCTCAATTAAATGATAGACATAGTTGACGAAAATACGCTCGTTGACGCGTATAGTAGAAAAAGCCTTGTATTATAATACGGGCGATCATCAAAGTTGATGTTACTAACTTTTGTGAATGTTTTAATTGAAGGACACTCGCGTTTGAGGACGACGAGAGTCAAACGAGTTGTGGATATGATGATGGAACGGTCCGAGATATGACAAGAAGAGCATGCTCATTAAGGACCTAAATCGCGTAATGGTCGCGAACAAGGCTAATGGCAAGAAAAGCCCGTTAGGGCAAGCATTTACCAGGTGCACGTTTAAATTATTGCATGAATATAAACATGCAACCAATACGTAGAAATTGAAAGTTGCATATGTAGATTTAAAAACTTGGAAAAACCCGAATAGAAAATGTATTCGGGATATTGTTTCCAAGAGAAACAAATAGAGGCGCTACTTACATAGGGCGTGATGTGAAAACTATAAAAAGGTCATGAGTGTCATGTGTTAATCGCTTACTCTGGCCAAGTAAGTAGTGGCATATGATACCATGAACTTCTTATGGCGGACACGTTTACATCCGATGTAGTAAGGGCGGGGTGAATGGGACTAATTAAAAAGTACCCAAATGAATCAGATAAGCAAAATATTTGATAATAATGTAAACGCACAACCGAGTGACGGAAGTGTATTACATTAGGATAATGAGCCCGAGTGAAGGGACAAAGAAACATGTAAAATGATTTAGACAAGTATTGGGAGGGAGTGTACTTACACTCGAACCCAGAAAACGCAAGCATGTAAAATGATTTAGACAAGTATTGGGAGGGAGTGTACTTACACTCGAACCCAGAAAACGCAAGCATGTAAAATGATTTAGACAAGTATTGGGAGGGAGTGTACTTACACTCGAACCCAGAAAACGCAAGCATGTAAAATGATTTAGACAAGTATTGGGAGGGAGTGTACTTACACTCGAACCCAGAAAACGCAAGCATGTAAAATGATTTAGACAAGTATTGGGAGGGAGTGTACTTACACTCGAACCCAGAAAACGCAAGCATGTAAAATGATTTAGACAAGTATTGGGAGGGAGTAGACTTACACTCGAACCCGGAAAGTGTGAATATGTCCCTAAACGAGTCGTTTTTGTAAAACGTCAAACTTAAGGACAAAGTCGGAATATAAAAATGAAGCGAGGTCTTAATGCATACCGGGAGGGTTGCAATAATAATGACTTCGGTAAAACACCCGGTGGATGGGTAAGAATTAAACACATGCGTAAACCAAGAGACGTGAATGCGGGTTGAAAAATCAAAGTAACTTGGATTACGAGTCATGACTATAAAATCTCGCATATAGAAATTGTGAGTAAATATGTTCAACTATTCGAAGCCGAATGGGTTGAATAAAGAATAAAGTTGATTGTTTATAAGTGATGGATTTCACATTAATAGGTCAAACATGTTGAATACAATATAACGCCGAATGGCACAAAAGAGCGCTAGCCGGATAAAGGTAGCGTTAAATGCAAGAGAATAATGAGCCCGGTAATGGGATATAACCAAATAAGAATAAATTATGGACCGTCAATATCCTGGTATGGATAATTGACAAAAGTTAAAGAGAAGATCCTAAAACTAAAACTTCGGTTTTAGTAAGAAATAATGTTTTTACAAACATAAATTCTGATAGGAATTTAAATAGTAAGCATGAAAGATACAAGTCTTGACACTGATAGGCGCAAGACGATATATTCGAAAAGTGATATTTTCGAAAATGAAATTTTGATATAAATTAAACATGATGTAACACAATCCTGGTCAAGAGATGTAATGTGAAGTAGAATCACATTATAACCAAGCAAGCGGTAAAAAGTAACTGGACTAATAAGTCTAATTAGTGAGACCCGTCAAGGTAATTTAAATAAATTTGGTTTGCTTGTAAGCGGTGGATTCGGTATAAATGAACCGAATAAATAAAATTGAAAACAAAAGAAATCGTTGCGAAAAGTGAAAGATTTCACTAAAGACCTTTAAACGGGTCAAAGTCACGGATTCATAAAGAATTCAATAGTATACGAAAGTGATGAATATCGCTAAATTAATTAAACTAGTGGAAATAACGAGATTGCGTTATTTCAAGTTACAATATGCCGTATATAATACGTAGATGATTATTAACCAAAAAGATATTACCATACTTCTCTGGTAATGCTAATAATTGGTTAAAGTAGGAGTAATGCTTAAGAGATTACTCAAGTCAAACGCATTGGGTTTAGAAACTCAATGAACTAGATAAGCAAGGTTTCGAGGACGAAACCTCTTTAAGGGGGGTAGACTTGTAACACCCCGAAAACGGGTTTGGTAATTAACCCATGTTAATACTAAAAGACGGGTAAAGTGCCGCTAGTAGTAAAAATAACCCGGTAAATATTCGGGATTTAATAAGAAATCCTAATATTAAATACAAGCGAAACAAAGTTTTAATGAATTGAGTTTATAAGAGCCCGAGTTAACGGGACTTAAAATACTACGGATTATAACTCCCGGGACCCACCAAGTAACTAGGAGTATTAACCTAGTTAGTTAAAGTCTTGACAAAATAGAACTAATGTGGTTAAGATACCCTTTAAATAACTTGTGTAAAGTGAAGGGGCTAGACATGGACAATTGAATTAAAGTTTCAATTAAACAAATTAATAAACAAAACACACACACATACGTGTGTGTGTGTCTGCGATTTCAACCAGAGCCAAGAAGAGCTCTCTTGCTCAAAACCCTAATCCCTCAAGAATCTCTCAAATTGAAGCCCAATTCAAGAGCCAAATCATTGCATGAACCTAGATTCGTGATCACCTAGTCATGGGGATTACAAGGTATGTTAAAAATTATGATTTGGTGATACCTTGAGATTATGATGAATAATCATAATCGAAATTCTGGAATGAATATTGATTCTATAGGTGTTATTATGATTATATCTTGGTTTAGAAGCAAACCCTAGTAGAAATCTTGAAGAATTGTTGTCAAACAAGGGATTTGATAATTACCCTATCATGAGCTAAGTGGGTTTTGGTTGAATTGATGAAATTGATGTTCTAATGGTGTTTATAAACATCATACTAACTCATAAGAATGAACTACTTGAGCAAATTAGAGATTTTGTTAAGAGTTCATAAGTAACTAGAAGTGGGTCTAGACATATGAGTTAAACCATGATTTTGATGATCAAAGTGGGTATATGCTTATAATGACTGAAATTTACATGTTGATTTATCATTACTTGAGGTAGGAATTTGATGACATGTTAGTTAATTTGTCACCTCAAAAGATGATGTTTACTAAGTGGTGATTTTGATGTTAATCTTGGTAAAAAAAAATAACTAGTTAGGAACTAGTTAGTAAATATGTAGAATTATGCACATTAGGTGTTTGTTAAAATGCCTAAATGAGAACTAAGTGTTGATAATGTGCCTAATTGAGTCTTGTGAACTTGATAGTGCAATCATATGTGTTAATTGATGATTTGACTTTCAAATAGTCAAACCGACCATTAATAAGATCAAATGGTAATTGTGATAGAAAATATGTAAGATGGAATAGTCATAATTAATGATGACTAATATAACCGTCTTACGAATTATGATGATAGCTTGACGCTTGACAAGCTAGGTGGAGGCTTGGAAAGGAAGCGGGTCAAACGAAGCAAGTATGAAGGAAAAGCGTAATTCGGATGCAAGGTAAGTATAGCTTACACTAGTCTTACATTGTGGAATATTTTCTTATCATATAAGTTATGAATGAGATATCTAAACAATTGAAATATGATGTTCCGTCGGGTAGTCGAACGGAACAAGAAAATTCAAAGATGAAAGAAACCACAATAATGGTTAAAAAGAAGTAAATCGATAATTTGGTCATATTATGTCGAAAGCAATAAACGGTTTATAAGTAAAATGACCGTACGATGTTAAACGGAACGAGTCATGTAGATGGGATGATAATAAATATCATCTCGCATAGATAAACGACCATTTCGGCCAAACGGGTCAAAAGGTGTAGACATCACCTTTTGACAATATTGACTAATGATTCTTTTGTCGAGTTATATGCTTACAGGAATAGATATCCAATGGATATTCGTATCGTTCTAAATTAGCGAATATAAAGCAAGGTATTAAACCGGGTTAACAAGTTGACCCTGGGCCAGGTATGTATAATAGATCAACTCCTCATTTAGGATTTGGAGATCGATGAGATTTAGGCAAAGTAAAAAGAAACATTCGGTTACCTTAAAAGGCAAACCGAAGGATTTAAATTATAGACAGGGTGTCTTGAAAATAAGATTCGGTTAAAACGAGATTTTGGGTGTACATGGCTTAAGTAAACCCTTCGTTGTAAAAGAAGGGTTAAAAATGACCAAAACGCCCTTGTAAGCACAATTAAGCAAACAACTCTTAGAAGTTGCTTGAAAATGAGTTTTATAATCAAGTTAATACTTAGAATAAGTCTAATAGCGTAAGATGTAAATCCTTGGTCAAAAGACTCTATATGAGTCTTTGCCGTATATTGATAATGCGAAGGGTAAAACTCGGATTAGATAGATCGTCACATTAAAACCATCACAAATATAGATGTGATGGAAGGTCACTTGATAACTAATGTGGAAATAAAATGCTAGAAAGAAATGGGTGTGAGTTATGCGTAAAAGTTGCTTAAATGACCTTAACGGGTCAAAATAAGTACTTGAGCATAAGCGGGTTTAAAATGCGTAGGAAACCCGTGGTTTGAGCCAAATATGATAGACGATATAGAAGTTAGGAGATTCACGAGAATTTGGGACCAAACAAATAAGTTTGTTTGATAAATACATTAATGGGTCCAAATGGGTAAATTCTAGTTTAAGCCGAAAGCTTAAAACTCTATAGATTTGTTATTCCGGAAGTCGGGTTTTAACTCCATATGATGGAGAATTAAATTACAATCATGTAGGAAGAAACGGTAGGTCAAACGGATAAGCGGTTTGAAAGATACGAAAGATTTTGTGTCAAAAACGGCAAAATGGAAGAAGCTGATGCAGAGTCCACCGTAATTTACGGTGATACCGTAAATTACGGTGGTGATTAAAAATGTTACGGTGGTTTGTTTCTGATTTACGGTGGAAGATTAATGTTTCAAGGGATACCGTAAATTACGGTACCCACCGTAATTTACGGTGGGCCCTGATCAAAATTGTATTTTTTTTTATTTATTTATCAAGTTTCGCTTCCCGGACTCGTTTAGCCACATTTTAATCTCCGTATGACTAAAGCATTTCATGTGTATGAAATGTAGGTACATTTTGGATGCCGAAAGACGATCAAGCTCAACGAAGAACCGAACACGATAAATATACACGCTTCCGCACTTTGCCACGTTGTAAATTTTAAACAACGAATTTCGATCACGTTATGTAGAATAAATTATAATTTGTAAAAGTTTTAAGAAACCCGTATTTCCGATGTATATCTAATCATTAATTACATGATTATTTTCCCAAAATATACGTTAAACCTTGATTTATAAGAACGGGTGTTACAATCGCAATGTTCTCCCACTTCCAAACCAGTATCTCTGGTTGTACAAGCAAGCCAGAAGGTCGTTGATGTTCGGCCTTGACTTTGAGACAAGTTAGGCATTTCGATACATACAAGGCAACATCCTTCTTCATACCAGGCCACCAGCACTGAGTACGAAGATCCTTGTACATTTTATCAGCACCAGGATGGATAGAATATCGAGACTTATGAGATTCGTCCATTACCAAGGTGCGAAGATCGTCTTGTTTTGGAATCCACAATCGATCCTTAAAATAGAGCAAACCATCGTCTTTCGCTTTGAGCTTAAGCTCAAGTTGACGTGGTAATTCCATACCCATCAAATTTTGTGAAACACAAAATTCTTGAGCTTGAAGGACACGAGATTGAAGATCAGATAGAGTTCGAACAGAATGAAGCTTGACTCGTTCTTTTCGACTAAGCGCATCAGCTACGACATTCGCCTTACCAGGATGGTAGCGAATCTCGCAATATAGTCGTTCAAGAGTTCAACCCAACGTCGTTGCCTCATATTCAGCTCTTTCTGATTAAGAATATGCTGGAGACTTTTGTGGTCTGTGAAAACCACACACTTCGTTCCATAGAGGTAGTGTCTCCAGATTTTAAGCGCGAAAACCACAGCTCCTAACTCAAGATCATGAGTCGTATAGTTCTTCTCGTGAACTTTCAATTGTCTAGATGCATATGCTATAACTTTACCTCGTTGCATAAGGACGCAACCAAGACCTAAGTTGGACGCATCGCAATAGACAACGAAATCATCGCTTCCCTCGGGCAGAGATAGAACAGGAGCATTACATAACTTCTGCTTCAGCGTTTGGAACGCTTCATCTTGCTTGGGTCCCCACTCGAAAGGCTTATTCTTCTGAGTCTAAGCAGTGAGGGGAACCGCAATCTTCGAGAAATTTGAAATGAATCAATGATAATAACCAGCAAGACCAAGAAAAGATCGAATCTCTATAGGCGTCGTCGGTGTATTCCAATCCTTAATAGCAGCAATCTTGGATGGATCCACATGAATACCCTGCTCATTGACTATATGACCCAAGAATTGAACTTCTTTAAGCTAGAATTCACACTTGGAGAATTTAGCAAAAAGTTGTTCCTTCTTCAGGAGTTCCAATGTTAAGCGAAGGTGTTGCTCGTGCTCGGCTCGAGATTTTGAATAAATGAGAATATCGTCGATGAACACAATGATGAACTTGTCCAAATAAGGTTTGTAGACCCTATTCATTAAGTCCATAAAGATAGCTGGAGCATTCGTCAAACCAAAAGGCATGACAGTGAACTCGTAATGCCCATATCTTGTGCGGAAAGCAGTTTTGGGAATATCTTCTTCGAGAACACGAAGTTGATGATACCCAGAACGCAGATCGATATTGGAAAAGCATGAAGCACCCTGCAGCTGGTCGAAGAGATCATCAATTCGAGGTAGGGGATATCAATTCTTGATGGTGAGCTTATTAAGCTCACAATAATCGAAACACATTCAAAAGGATCCGTCTTTCTTTTTCACGAAGAGGACAGGAGCTCCCCAAGGAGAAAAGCTCGGTCGGATGAATCCTTTATCAGATAACTCTTGAAGCTGTTTCGATAACTCTTGCATCTCCAACGGTGCAAGACGATAAGGTGCTTTTGCAATCGGGTTGGCGTTGGGTACAAGGTCAATTTGAAACTCGACTTGACGAACTGGAGGCAAACCAGGCAGTTCATCAGGAAACACCTCCGGATAATCCCGAACAATCGGAATATCCTGAATACTCTTGCTCTTGCTTTTCTCCTCGGTGACATGTGCCAGAAAAGCAACATATCCTTTTCGTAAATACCTTTGGGCTTCCAAACACGACATAAGCTTCAGACCGCCTGAAGGTTTCTCGCCACGAATTTCCAGAACATCCCCAGAAGGTAAAGGAATACGAACAATCTTATCGAAATAAACCACCTCAGCGTGGTGTTTGGTTAACCAATCCATTCCAACGATAATATCGAAACTCCCAAGTTACATCGGTGTGAGGTCAATAGGAAAAAGATGGTTATCAAGGTTTAACTGACAATCACGAATAATAGAATTGAGAACAAATGGTTTACCAGTAGCAACTTCGACAGATAAGGGTTTCCTCAGTTTAGTTCTAGGTATCGCAAGCAAAGGCTCAAAAGATAACGAAACAAAACATCTATCGGCACCAGAATAAAAAAGAATAGTTGCAGGTCGATTGTTAACAAGAAACGTACCTTAACCACTTCGTTATCGGCCCTCGCTTCGTTTGCATTCAAATTGTACGCTCGCCCACGAGCGGGATTCACATTGACGTTGACGTTCGCATTCGGGTTCGCGTTAGCATTCGCGTTTGCAATCACCAGTCTCGGAAAGTTGTTGTGGAAGTGACTGTACTCTCAACAATTAAAACATGAACCCGGTGGGAATCTCACAGCATTCCCCTGACCCGGAGCTGGAACCTGAGCAACCTGATTCTGTCCCAAACGACAAATATTGGCTAAATGCCCAAGTTTACCACACATTGTGCATTGCCTGCAAGCTTGTTGTGCAACGTGATGACCGTTGCATCGAGCACAATGAGGTGCGGTACCAGCATACGCTTTCTTTGCAAGTGGCTGAGCCGGTGGGTTCTGTGGGTTCTGAGCAGTCTGTGCTGTAACAGCAAAATTCTGGGCACCCTTTCGCTTCCTCGATTTCTTCGACGTCTCACCTTCCTTACCCTTACCCTTTTTCTTGTCCTTCTCTGAATCAGTCGCCTTCTTTTTATCACCCTTGCGGGTGAGTTTACCCTTCCTGACTTGAGTCTCAGTCAGGGTAGCAGACAACTCGATTGCTTGACGAAGGGTAGTAGGATTAACACCGGTCACAATCTCCAGAATAGAATCGGGTAGACCATCGATATATCTCTCGATTGCTTTCACCAGAGGGGTAACCATGGCGGGACACAATAGACTGAGGTCGTCATTCAATTCAAAGAATCTCCGTTACAGAACCGTACATGAGATTTTCATCTCATACGGCTCCTCAAAACGATTCGTGTACGCACGGTGTTCAGCCCCATCTTGCTTTAAATCGTCAAACTCTCGCTCCAAAGCCCGAATTTCGTGACGGGGACAAAAATCCTTCATCATGAGAGCCCGAAGCTCTTCCCATGTTTGTGCCAACGCCACTTCGGCACCCCTGTCGCGCATAATTTCATTCCACCTGGTAAGCGCTCGCTTCTCAAACACGCTCGAAGCAAATTCAACCTTACGCGCATTCGGACACTGCACATGTCTGAATGTGCTCTCGATACTCTCAAACCACTGCAGGAGCACAGTTGCTCCTTGCGACCCAGAAAACTTAAGCGGCTTCGCAGAATTGAAGTTCTTGAAGTTACACGGCGCATTGTTGTTGTTATTATTGTTGTTGTATATCTCGTGGACTTGGGTCACAACACCGGGAAGCACAGCAGCCACATGCTGAGAGACCAGGGCTGCGATTTCTTCAATAGTAAAAGATTGTGCTTCACGTCGAGGATGCATTGTCTAACAAGGAAACAGGAGAATCGAGTGAGGTTGAAAATTAGGAAAAACAAAAGAGGTATCGAAAAAACACAAGGAAGGCGATCATTTGTTTGTTACCTCAAACAAACAAACGACACGCAGTGACTAATCAAAGTAAATAGGTCAAAAATAATGTATCGCGAAGACATGCTTGCCTATAAGTGGACACTCACCCCAAGAGTTCCCAGGTAAGAGTGACTGGTCCGATTATGTGGATTTGTACGAACACTCTAGCCTTAGACAGAAAACCCAGGGTACAGGCATTCACTCTTCCAGTTTGCACGTGTTCACATTATTTAGACCCAAACTTTGACGAGATTTTGAAAACTTAAAGGGTTCAAAACCATATAATAGAGGGTTCAAAACCTAGTAATTAATCATCCTATAACAGATGATTAGTTTTCGAAGCGGATTCGAACTTATTGTGGTTATCACCTAAGGTTAGGTGACGGTATTGTTTTAAAATCTAAACACAAGTAAACTTGTGTTAGGGTCCTAAAAGTTATAGTCTAGGTCAAAGCATTACTAATAACCTAATTCCCTATAACCATTGGCTCTGATACCAACTCTTCTGTCACACCCCGACCACGTAAACAACAAAGCGTGGCGGAAACTGTCACACCCCAAATTTCCACGCTTTACCGGTGGGCCCGGTAGGGGAGTATCGTGACGTGGTTGGTAACATCATAGTCAAACAACACAATATATAAATGCACAGCGGAAGCAAAAGATAAATATATTACAATCCGAATATAAAGTAATATCCAAGTATTACAAACGGAACGTAAAGGATCCACAGGCGGATCATAAAACAACAAAAGAAATTATCAGACTAATGGCTCATGTGGAGGAGTTGCAAAGTCCTCATCTAACAAGTCCTGAGTAGCTTCCAGCCTATTACGTACTTGTACCTGTCACTTAGACTTTGTAAAATACGTCAGTTTTCACTGGTAAATACACTCAACTGACTCATTTGAAAAGAGTTTGAAAAATACGTTTGAATGCACTTCGGCACAAAATATGTTGACACAATGATTAAAATGCACAAGGCAAATTTAATCTTTTATACTTGGGATAAACTATATCTCATGTTATCAGTTTTACATAACTTGCTCTACATACGGGGCCCGGTTCTATGCCGGTTCAAGATTAACCGACACACCACTATTCCCTTATTGGGAATCCCTTATTGGGTATAATTAATTAATAAGCATATAGCATCTGTCAGGTGTATGCCTACACCCCGTGCTTAAGTCGTGGCCATTGCAATTAATGAGTCAAGGATATCCAGGACACGGTCGCATTAACCCCCAATGTTTCAGTCAAGCAATACGAATTAAAAACAGGTTATTTGGATTTCCCGACTCATTGGTCTTCGAATCCCATACCTGACCATGCGGTATTTATATTACTGTATCCCAAGCCCGTAATAGGGAAAATAAGTTAAGAGTATTTACCTGAGCTAGCTCCTGTCTTAAATAGCAAGAATTATAATAACTCAGTCGTATTCACTTAAGTAAGCGTAGGTACAATTTACCGGAAGGCTCTAGTCTGGAATAATGGTATAAATAACCAATTAGAATACTAACGGGTCTTTAATTAAGCCTAAACTTAGACCGGTTAGTTTTAAGGAAATATACGGTTCAAACGCATGATTAAGCGAAGACCGGAATAGAATGTGTTTTAGACCCAACAAGTATGAAGACTTGTATAAAATGGGTAAACTAAATACATTCTGGATATTGAAATGAAAATGATAAGGTCTGACCCGTTTCGGCTAATTTATGCAAACTAGTTACATAAACCGAACCAAACGCTCAAGAGGCGTAACGGGTAACCATAGGAGTCATATACATGTTTCCTATGTTAATATGCCTTAAATATGTTGTGATATCAGTAGGATACCTTCCATTATGCCCAAAACGAGTTTAATTACAATTTAAGCCCCGTAGGGGTATGTTGGTCATTTTAAAAGATTATAAAAGAGATTAATTAAAATTCTGCGATTCGGGTCCGAATACATCAGTAAAATAACTTATTTTATTAGGTCATATCAGTTGGTAATATGTCTTATATGACAAAATGGTTTTAAACCCTTACTATGCGTTTAATACGCGTATAACGTCGTTTTAAACGATTTACGGGTTAAAATAGGAATCTGAGTTTCCAGGTCAGTTCATAAGGTTCAAAACACTTCATTTATTATTTAAAATCAGTAGCAATTGGATTGTTGTAAAAAATTGGGTTTAGATAGGCTTTATGCTAATTGCGCCTTTTAATTACTAAAAGGCGTTATAATTACGCTAATGAGCATAACTCCTAATCTAGACCTCCAACTGATGTGAAATTTTAGGGACATGATTAATAATCAGTAACTAAGATTATTGTACTTTCACATTTCCAAAATTCTCGTTTTATGGTCATAAGGGCATTATGGTCACTATTTAAGCAATTAACGGAAACGTCGGACAATCGAGGTTCCAAGTGGTATAAACGCAGAGGGTTGTACCAACATGTAACTAGGTCCTAATGGAACTTTAAGGCATGTCTAAACCTTTCTTAATCGGATCAGAACCGAAGTCAAAGCAGAAAGTCAAACTACGCGCCTTTCGGTTCCGAATCGATCTTAAACAGAAAGTTGTCGAATCAAACAAGCTTAGACAAGTTCTTATGCTTATTATCAGGTTATATGAATGATAAATTAGATTATACGCCTTTTACATCGCTAATTATGCGTTAAATCCAAGTTTACAATTCTGTTGACTTTTTCTAATCTTCTTTGACTCGACAAACGACCTAGTTAGAACGGGTATCAGTGGGTGCCCTTTTAAGGGTTTAAAGCCCACATAAATACCAACTTATAACTATCTTAAGTTTGCCTAATCGCTGGACCATTAGCGATTAATCCTTAAGTCAAACCGTAATTACGACGGTTTGACTTCTAGGCTATAAACTAATCAAAACTTAAACAAGGAAGGTTGAGGATACTTACACAAGTCCTATGAACGATTTTGAATGCTTGAGGATGGTCCTTGTGCTCCAGAAATGACCAGAAGATGATTGAGAATGAATGATCAAAAGTTTGCACAAAGTGGGTTCTTATATAGTGGGTTTAGATTGATCAAGATCATTACAAACAAGTCTACAATTGTTATGGGATCATCCCAAGTGTCCCTAAGCCCCCCTAAATCATTAAACAAGACCCTAAAATCGGAAAATGGCTGAATGAGGCGGTGCAACCGGCTGAAAACAGGCAGCTGTGAAGTTTCTGTTGCTGGCAACTGCTTGCGCACCGTAACAATTATTTGTTGCGGTGCGCAACAATTCATCAGGCTCCATATTTTTGCACTTTTGATCCCTTGTCCCCCGAAAGGTCATTTTCACTACATTTCTTGCATCTTAAACCCTTAATATTGACATATGGGGGCTTTAAAACTTATACCCACTTTGTGAAGTCCTTGGCCACTTCGGGTTTACCCGAAAAACCCTAAATTTCAACGTGGACGCTTTTAACCCCTCGTATACGAATATTGCCATAACTTTCTCATACTTTAACGAAACTTGATGAAATTTTTATGGTGCATTCTAGTGAGCATAATTAATCGTTACAAGGCTTCGGGTTTGCTAAAAGGTCACTCAGAGGTATATCTTAACATGTTGACACGTTTAACCCCTGTAGTTTGTAATCTCTCACTTTCTTTCACAATTCGCTTCGTATGATCCATGATCCATTCGTTTAAGGTTATAAACATCATGTAGGGTTATTGTAAAGTATATTTATTCATTGTTGACACTTTGAACCCTTATATTTACACAGTTTCATTGTTTGTCAACTTTAGTCCTTCAAGAACATTCTTTCACACGTTCAAAGGTTATGACACGTGTCAAAACATTATAGGACGTAAATTTTCGAGGTGTTACATCCTCACCCCCTTAAAAGAAATCTCGACCTCGAGATTTGTTAAAATGCTGGAAGTACTCTTTGTCGCATAATGGACTTAACTTTTATAGCATATCTGGAGTCTTTCTAAACTCCCAAAATGACTCCTATATTAGGTACATGTATCCTTTTGGAGCTTCTTTACCTGTCGATTCTCAATCGATACAGGATCCTCAACACTGATATACTTAATGGTTTCTACTTCATCCTTTCTAGTGTTTAGTCAACATAAGCAAGCCAAGAGTAATTAAAACATCGAGGTAAAATCTTGGATTCTAATACTTAGTCAACATAAGGAGGATAAGTAGGTGACTTATAGTAAGAAGTAAGGAAGTTATTTTACATGTGCTTATCTTTAATCAAAATGGAAATTTCACAAACTAGGCACCTAGCTCGGTTGGCTAGGCGCGCGAAAGGGTGTGGCCTAGACCCAGGTTCGATTCCGGGGACGGCCAATTCCACCATTTTTTTATTAATTAATTGCACGGATATATGTAATGATGAGGGTTGTCTCATAAGGAGTCTTGATAATTAATTGCTTCTTATCACCCATAATATGGGCTTGATTTTCAAGGCAATCCATCGATTTTTATCACTATATTGCGTCCTTATATTTTAACGGAAAAATAGGACATCGGAAAAATGACTCCTAATGGATATAAAACATCCATCTAATATTGCTGAAGCAGTTTCTGAGGTACTATCGGCCAATTTTACTTCATACTTAACGCTTAGAGTTTTAACAAGTAGATTTAATGATTTACAATATCTATTGTCTACGAGAGACTTATCTGAACCTGAATCAATTAATACTCTAGCGTGAGCGTTATTGGTAAAGAAAGTACCTGTTGTGACATTGTTATCCTGAACAGTCTCTTGAGCACCCATTTAAGAGTTTCCGATTTTGGTCTTCTTAGCCTCGCCACCTGTCACTAGTGTGCGATGTATTGCGAGCTCCGCCAAGCTCCTTAAATATAAGCTACTTGATCTTGATACATTCGATTTCCTTCGAATGATTCTATATATTTAAAGCTTTACTAGCCTGATAATTTTAACAAATTTGGTACACCCTTCCTGGGTGATACCTTTTGTTGAACCTTATTCCTTAACAATAATGTAGGAGGGTTGCTACTTTCATTAATTCTTGATTTTCTGCCAAATACTGGCAACTTACAGATAATTAGGGATTCGTATGATCTTATTCGTTGTTTCCAATGCAACTTTCAGATCCTGATAAGTGGACTTCCCAAAGTCTCGTTCATCCAACGGATGTTTTAATATTTCATTTATACAAGGTTTCCAAAGGAGCCACCTTGATAATTATATAGCCACTATTATGGAAAAGCTTATCTTAAGGTGAGATGGTTATTCCAACCACTTCTTAACTAATCTCAAAGAATAGTTATTCCTTACAGCTAGTCGAACAAATCGACGATCCTGGGCAGCAAATGGCGATTCTTAATTGTTTCCTAATAGGGTTGTGGTAAATAATGCATAAGCAAAATGAACCGTCTTTCTTATTTACTAAAAATCGGTGTTCTTAGAACTTTGAATTTTGGCTTTAAGAAACGTTCTCTAAAAACTTATCGATTTAGCTCTTAGTTCTTCCTATTCCGTTGGTACTAACAGATATAAGGCTTTTACAGTAACTGTAGCCCTAAGCGGGATGTTTGTCCTAACATCCTCTTGCCTCTCAGGAGGTAAACATGGTAATTCTTATGAAGGAAATAATCATGACACATAGAGATGTCAGAGTTGTCCATGTTCTCAGGCTTTGGTTCATCTAACGATGTCGGTGTCAGATAAATGACACATTCTCTTTACAAATGTAAGGGTGCCCTAAGTAGAGAAACTTATAGGGACATTTTATATTGGATATCTTCTTTGAATACTACTAGTCGACTTTAGTACGATATGACCATTGGGATGTCTCAGGGGTTCCATGCATTAAACCTCCATACTGATCAGACATGGAAGCAATCTATGGGACACACGAAGATACGCCAATCCTCATATGGC
The DNA here is from genome assembly GCA_030545235.1 of Helianthus tuberosus. NCBI lineage: Eukaryota > Viridiplantae > Streptophyta > Magnoliopsida > Asterales > Asteraceae > Helianthus > Helianthus tuberosus. The sequence continues at coordinate 210,932,058 of CM060411.1, read as the reverse complement.
ACTTTTATCAAACATAGTTTGGCATTCGCAGGCGATAGAAAACAATGAGAAAATAAAATAAAATAATAATATATATTGTCGTACTCTTTTTTTTTTTTTTTGGGGGGGGGGGGGAAGAGTACTCCAGATTCTTATGAAAGGATTATCTTCGAGGATGGGAGAGATGGTCATTATAGATTCCATTGGTAAGTTATACCTTACATTTAATATCTGGAGTTCTTATGAATGAAATCAAGAGTTTGCTACGCTTATGGTTTGCTAAAGGTTTATTATCCCTTGCATTAATATAAAATACTTAGCAAACACTATTAATGCTAAATGGTAAGGGACGTACCTAATGCAATTATCGATGTGCACTGTCTCTGAGATTCAACCGGTAGTCCAGGCGTTTCCTTTCTTATCCTTCCCAGACTTGGCTGCTCCTCCCTTGGCAGCCTTAGGGCAATTAGTACTGATGTGCCCCTTTTCACCACAGCTGAAACAGTTTGCATCTATTATGTCCCTACATTCGTGGGACTGGTGGCCAGCTCTTTTACAGATGCCACATTGCTTTATCTTTTGGTTTAATCGACACTGTCCCCAATGTCTTCTTTTGCAGGTTTTGCATGTAGGCTTTTTGTTGGGATCCTGTTGGTTATTATTGAACTCGGATTTGCTCTTCTTAGGATTCTGAGAGTTATCCTCCTCCCTTTTTCTTTTCTCAGTAGTTTCATTCTTGAACGACTTTTGTCTCACTATATCTAGAGTGAGAGACAAGGATAGATCAACAGCTGATCTGTAGTTGATTGGCCTTGAAGCCTTAACATTCCCTTTTATTTCTGGTGCCAAACCACCGATGAAACGCGCAATGCGTTTTGGTTCCGGGGTAATCAAATAGGGTACCAGTCTAGATAGGGAGTTGAAGTCGGTAACATATTGCTGACAATTTAGGTTTTTCATTGTGAGAGTCAGAAAATCTGTCTCCACCTTTTCCACTTCGTGTTGTGGACAGTAGTTCTCTTTGATAAGGTCCACAAACTTGGACCATCCCATATGGTATAGGGGAATTTTCCCCCTGGACTGCATCATGGCCCTCCACCATACAAGAGCCTCTCTCTTGAAAGATTGTGAAACAAATTTTACTACCTCCTTATCAGCACAATCGCTGATGTCCACAACCGTTTCCATTTCCTCAAGCCATTCCATAGCATCAATTGCTCCTTTTTCGCCATTGAAATCTCTGGGTTTGCATGAGACGAAATATTTGTAGGTGCACCAGCCTTCAGTTGAACGAGGCTTATCATAGAGTACTAACTCCTGAGGTTCACTCTTTTCATCTAAAGAGTGAACGGAGCTCTCCTTACGAGCTGATGTATGTGTTTCCGTATGGACCTTTGAGTGAGTGACACTCGGTTCCTTTTTGTTCTCAAGGATCTTATCCACAACTTCACTAATTGCTGCGCTAATCAAGGCCTGAAGAGTAGTGCCATTAACATTTATATTTATATTTGCATCCTTGTTTTTAGCCGCAGTACTGCTGTGTGCTTCGTCGGAAAGCTCCATTCTGGAGCTTTGGTACTAAACACCAAAAATAACATATGCTTAGATACAAACTAGTATAGAATCATCGTACTGGGTGATTTATAAACCGTGGTATTATTAAATCATAATGGTTGTTAGGTTTATAACTCCCTTATAGTTTGCTACTAGAAAGTATGTCAATTATATTTAGCCTAGGTCAAAAAGGACCATCAATTGTGTTTAAGGTTTGGACCAAGTCCATTACCTTTTGACAGGGAATCTCAATGTCACAATTGTCTTTGTCACAACGACAATCTTTAGATATTTGGAAGGCTTGTCACGAAGGACATTAATAATCATAGGCACGAAGGCCTTGTCACAAAGGACTTATAAGAATATGGCACTTAAGGCATTAATATATAAGCCGCAATTTTATTGGATCAGAGATCTTAAGGTTCGAACATAGTTCTTCACCTTTGGATAGAGAGTCAAAGACTACAGCCGTCATTTCTTTGGAAGGTAATTTATTTTGCCACAAAGGCTAGTCAATGGACATAATTCTGATTAACCGGATAATGGTGAGCTTCAGATGAGTCAGCCGTGGTGAAGCTTTGAAGGCTATTAATCCAAGTAGTAATAATTTGTTTAATTATAGGGAATCGTCGAATTTTGATGATTAATTAGCCATGGTGTAGCTCAACCATATAGACCAATAGATAGTATTTAAATTTATTTGATTATGCTTGGCCTAGGTTTTTAGATAAACCATCTTTGGCATTTAAACAGAATATAATCCTTCATATTTATTAGACAGGGGACATAAATCACGACTGTCAATGTCGTACTGACATTTTATATAGCATAAGAGCTTGTTCCCAAGGACTCTTGATGACACTGGGCCTTGTCACTAGGGGAAAAATCTAAAACATAATCAATGATTCCTTTGGATCGGAAAATTTCATAGTTCATTGTCTTGACAAGAATTTATGAAATAAAAACTATCTTTTCATGTATACACCTTTTCCCGTAGGTATACATCCCAAATGGATGTTTTGATGCGTACATCATTTTCGACGTTTACCAGCCATGATTCCTATTGATCATTTACGCTAAAAAAAAAGATTTGGAAAAATTCCTAATATAAGGATGACAAGTGTGATTTTTATCGCATCACGGTTGTCGGGAGTGTTAACACATTTTCAGATGTTAACAAAGATCTGGATCTCTTTTTAAACAGGTTTCACCATCTTAGCTAGGTCTTCAATGACATTTAAGCTAGGTCAAACCTTTTAAGATTCTCTTTTAATATCTATATTGGCAGGAAAGGAATGATATTTATTTTATTCAAGATTTTTATCATGAATCCTAATTTATAAGTTAGTAATAGCACAAATGGCCTAGTCGCGTAGACAAGTTTAATTTATAAGCCATGATTTCAGAGAATCAAAGCATGAAGGTATACTGGCACAATAGGCCTGGTCACAAGGACATTTATAAATTATAAGCTATGATTTCAGAGAATCAAAGCATGAAGGTATACTGGCACAACAGGCCTGGTCACAAGGACATTTTTAAATTATAAGCTATGATTTCAGAGAATCAAAGCATGAAGGTTTAAACCTAGTTTATTACCTTGATCTGAAAGGGAGTCATCGCTACCACTGTCTTTTGGCTCATATGGAAATGAGCAGGGCCTGTAGGCGCTCTATTACCACGTATGGTCAAAATATGATCATCTCAAGTGATGATCTAAACCCATGATTCAGAGATCATTACATTGGGTTAGGAATCTTTTGAAGAATCCAATAATAAGAATGACGTGTGTGATTTTAATGAATCACGTCTGCCAGGAGTGTTAACATATTTTCAGATGTTAACTGGGTTTTGAATCCTTGAATAGGTCCTACCATCTTGGCCTCGTCATATAGGCTAGGTTTACCTTTAAGATTCATTTTTAATAATAAACGCAGAACAATCCTAACTCAGGATGTTAATAAGGATCTGAATCTAATTGAGGAACTACCATCTTTGCCCTGTCTCAACTTAATGCGTGGCTAGGTCTTGTCCTTTTTAGATTTTGCCATTTTATATAAAGGTAGATCTTATAAAAGGAACATTTGAATGAAATTTAAAGTTAATTATTCCACTATAAAATAAAAAAATACAGATGTGCCCTAGTCGGGACTTGAAAGGAATAATGTTGTCCTCGAAGGAACTGAAAGGAAATTATCGTTATAAGGACTTTTAAGGAAACTATCTTTAGCAAAAGGAGTTACTTTTAAGGAATCAAAGTAGATAGGTCAAAAATAATGTATCGCGAAGACATGCTCGCCTATAAGTGGACACTCACCCCAAGAGTTCCCAGGTAAGAGTGACTGGTCCGATTATGTGGATTTGTACGAACACTCTAGCCTTAGACAGAAAACCCAGGGTACAGGCATTCACTCTTCCAGTTTGCACATGTTCACATTATTTAGACCCAAACTTTGACGAGATTTTGAAAACTTAAAGGGTTCAAAACCATATAATAGAGGGTTCAAAACCTAGTAATTAATCATCCTATAACAGATGATTAGTTTTCGAAGCGGATTCGAACTTATTGTGGTTATCACCTAAGGGTAGGTGACGGTATTGTTTTAAAATCTAAACACAAGTAAACTTGTGTTAGGGTCCTAAAAGTTATAGTCTAGGTCAAAGCATTACTAATAACCTAATTCCCTATAACCATTGGCTCTGATACCAACTCTTCTGTCACACCCCGACCACGTAAACAACAAAGCGTGGCGGAAACTGTCACACCCCAAATTTCCACGCTTTACCGGTGGGCCCGGTAGGGGAGTATCGTGACGTGGTTGGTAACATCATAGTCAAACAACACAATATATAAATGCACAGCGGAAGCAAAAGATAAATATATTACAATCCGAATATAAAGTAATATCCAAGTATTACAAACGGAACGTAAAGGATCCACAGGCGGATCATAAAACAACAAAAGAAATTATCAGACTAATGGCTCATGTGGAGGAGTTGCAAAGTCCTCATCTAACAAGTCCTGAGCAGCTTCCAGCCTATTACGTACTTGTACCTATCACTTAGACTTTGGAAAATACGTCAGTTTTCACTGGTAAATACACTCAACTGACTCATTTGAAAAGAGTTTGAAAAATACGTTTGAATGCACTTCGGCACAAAATATGTTGACACAATGATTAAAATGCACAAGGCAAATTTAATCTTTTATACTTGGGATAAACTATATCTCATGTTATCAGTTTTACATAACTTGCTCTACATACGGGGCCCGGTTCTATGCCGGTTCAAGATTAACCTACACACCACTATTCCCTTATTGGGAATCCCTTATTGGGTATAATTAATTAATAAGCATATAGCATCTGTCAGGTGTATGCCTACACCCCGTGCTTAAGTCGTGGCCATTGCAATTAATGAGTCAAGGATATCCAGGACACGGTCGCATTAACCCCCAATGTTTCAGTCAAGCAATACGAATTAAAAACAGGTTATTTGGATTTCCCGACTCATTGGTCTTCGAATCCCATACCTGACCATGCGGTATTTATATTACCGTATCCCAAGCCCGTAATAGGGAAAATAAGTTAAGAGTATTTACCTGAGCTAGCTCCTGTCTTAAATAGCAAGAATTATAATAACTTAGTCGTATTCACTTAAGTAAGCGTAGGTACAATTTACCGGAAGGCTCTAGTCTGGAATAATGGTATAAATAACCAATTAGAATACTAACGGGTCTTTAATTAAGCCTAAACTTAGACCGGTTAGTTTTAAGGAAATATACGGTTCAAACGCATGATTAAGCGAAGACCGGAATAGAATGTGTTTTAGACCCAACAAGTATGAAGACTTGTATAAAATGGGTAAACTAAATACATTCTGGATTTTGAAATGAAAATGATAAGGTCTGACCCGTTTCGGCTAATTTATGCAAACTAGTTACATAAACCGAACCAAACGCTCAATAGGCGTAACGGGTAACCATAGGAGTCATATACATGTTTCCTATGTTAATATGCCTTAAATATGTTGTGATATCAGTAGGATACCTTCCATTATGCCCAAAACGAGTTTAATTACAATTTAAGCCCCGTAGGGGTATGTTGGTCATTTTAAAAGATTATAAAAGAGATTAATTAAAATTCTGCGATTCGGGTCCGAATACATCAGTTTGCCTAATCGCTGGACCATTAACGATTAATCGTTAAGTCAAACCGTAATTACGACGGTTTGACTTCTAGGCTATAAACTAATCAAAACTTAAACAAGGAATGTTGAGGATACTTACACAAGTCCTATGAACGATTTTGAATGCTTGAGGATGGTCCTTGTGATCCAGAAATGACCAGAAGATGATTGAGAATGAATGATCAAAAGTTTGCACAAAGTGGGTTCTTATATAGTGGGTTTAGATTGATCAAGATCATTTCAAACAAGTCTACAATTGTTATGGGATCATCCCAAGTGTCCCTAAGCCCCCCTAAATCATTAAACAAGACCCTAAAATCGGAAAATGGCTGAATGAGGCGGTGCAACCGGCTGAAAACAGGCAGCTGTGAAGTTTCTGTTGCTGGCAACTGCTTGCGCACCGTAACAATTATTTGTTGCGGGCGCAACAATTCATCAGGCTCCATATTTTTGCACTTTTGATCCCTTGTCCCCCGAAAGGTCATTTTAACTACATTTCTTGCATCTTAAACCCTTAATATTGACATATGGGGGCTTTAAAACTTATACCCACTTTGTGAAGTCCTTGGCCACTTCTGGTTTACCCGAAAAACCCTAAATTTCAACGTGGACGCTTTTAACCCCTCGTATACGAATATTGCCATAACTTTCTCATACTTTAACGAAACTTGATGAAATTTTTATGGTGCATTCTAGTGAGCATAATTAATCGTTACAAGGCTTCGGGTTTTCTAAAAGGTCACTCAGAGGTATATCTTAACATGTTGACACGTTTAACCCCTGTAGTTTGTAATCTCTCACTTTCTTTCACAATTCGCTTCGTATGATCCATGATCCATTCGTTTAAGGTTATAAACATCATGTAGGGTTATTGTAAAGTATATTTATTCATTGTTGACACTTTGAACCCTTATATTTACACAGTTTCATTGTTTGTTAACTTTAGTCCTTCAAGAACATTCTTTCACACGTTCAAAGGTTATGACACGTGTCAAGACATTATAGGACGTAAATTTTCGAGGTGTTACATCCTCACCCCCTTAAAAAAAATCTCGACCTCGAGATTTGTTAAAATGCTGGAAGTACTCTTTGTCGCATAATGGACTTAACTTTTATAGCATATCTGGAGTCTTTCTAAACTCCCAAAATGACTCCTATATTAGGTACATGTATCCTTTTGGAGCTTCATTACCTGTCGATTCTCAATCGATACAGGATGCTCAACACTGATATACTTAATGGTTTCTACTTCATCCTTTCTAGTGTTTAGTCAACATAAGCAAGCCAAGAGTAATTAAAACATAGAGGTAAAATCTTGGATTCTAATACTTAGTCAACATAAGGAGGATAAGTAGGTGACTTATAGTAAGAAGTAAGGAAGTTATTGTACATGTGCTTATATTTAATCAAAATGGAAATTTCACAAACTAGGCACCTAGCTCGGTTGGCTAGGCGCGCGAAAGGGTGTGGCCTAGACCCAGGTTCGATTCCGGGGACGGCCAATTCCACCATTTTTTATTAATTAATTGCACGGATACATGTAACGATGAGGGTTGTCTCATAAGGAGTCTTGATAATTAATTGCTTCTTATCACCCATAATATGGGCTTGATTTTCAAGGCAATCCATCGATTTTTATCACTATATTGCGTCCTTATATTTTAACGGAAAAATAGGACATCGGAAAAATGATTCCTAATGGATATAAAACATCCATCTAATATTGCTGAAGCAGTTTCTGAGGTACTATCGGCCAATTTTACTTCATACTTAACGCTTAGAGTTTTAACAAGTAGATTTAATGATTTACAATATCTATTGTCTACGAGAGACTTATCTGAACCTGAATCAATTAATACTCTAGCGTGAGCGTTATTGGTAAAGAAAGTACCTGTTGTGACATTGTTATCCTGAACAGTCTCTTGAGCACCCATTTAAGAGTTTCCGATTTTGGTCTTCTTAGCCTCGCCACCTGTCACTAGTGTGCGATGTATTGCGAGCTCCGCCAAGCTCCTTAAATATAAGCTACTTGATCTTGATACATTCGATTTCCTTCGGATGATTCTATATATTTAAAGCTTTACTAGCCTGATAATTTTATCAAATTTGGTACACCCTTCCTGGGTGATACCTTTTGTTGAACCTTATTCCTTAACAATAATGTAGGAGGGTTGCTACTTTCATTAATTCTTGATTTTCTGCCAAATACTGGCAACTTACAGATAATTAGGGATTCGTATGATCTTATTCGTTGTTTCCAATGCAACTTTCAGATCCTGATAAGTGGACTTACCAAAGTCTCGTTCATCCAACGGATGTTTTAATATTTCATTTATACAAGGTTTCCAAAGGAGCCACCTTGATAATTATATAGCCACTATTATGGAAAAGCTTATCTTAAGGTGAGATGGTTATTCCAACCACTTCTTAACTAATCTCAAAGAATAGTTATTCCTTACAGCTAGTCGAACAAATCGACGATCCTGGGCAGCAAATGGCGATTCTTAATTGTTTCCTAATAGGGTTGTGGTAAATAATGCATAAGCAAAATGAACCGTCTTTCTTATTTACTAAAAATCGGTGTTCTTAGAACTTTGAATTTTGGCTTTAAGAAACGTTCTCTAAAAACTTATCGATTTAGCTCTTAGTTCTTCCTATTCCGTTGGTACTAACAGATATAAGGCTTTTACAGTAACTGTAGCCCTAAGCGGGATGTTTGTCCTAACAACCTCTTGCCTCTCAGGAGGTAAACATGGTAATTCTTATGAAGGAAATAATCATGACACATAGAGATGTCAGAGTTGTCCGTGTTCTCAGGCTTTGGTTCATCTAACGATGTCGGTGTCAGATAAATGACACATTCTCTTTACAAATGTAAGGGTGCCCTAAGTAGAGATACTTATAGGGACATTTTATATTGGATATCTTCTTTGAATACTACTAGTCGACTTTAGTACGATATGACCATTGGGATGTCTCAGGGGTTCCATGCATTAAACCTCCATACTGATCAGACATGGAAGCAATCTATGGGACACACGAAGATACGCCAATCCTCATATGGCACTTTTATCAAACATAGTTTGGCATTCGCAGGCGATAGAAAACAATGAGAAAATAAAATAAAATAATAATATATATTGTCGTACTCTTTTTTTTTTGGGGGGGGGGGGGAAGAGTACTCCAGATTCTTATGAAAGGATTATCTTCGAGGATGGGAGAGATGGTCATTATAGATTCCATTGGTAAGTTATACCTTACATTTAATATCTGGAGTTCTTATGAATGAAATCAAGAGTTTGCTACGCTTATGGTTTGCTAAAGGTTTATTATCCCTTGCATTAATATAAAATACTTAGCAAACACTATCAATGCTAAATGGTAAGGGACGTACCTAATGCTATTATCGATGTGCACTGTCTCTGACATTCAACCGGTAGTCCAGGCGTTTCCTTTCTTATCCTTCCCAGACTTGGCTGCTCCTCCCTTGGCAGCCTTAGGGCAATTAGTACTGATGTGCCCCTTTTCACCACAGCTGAAACAGTTTGCATCTATTATGTCCCTACATTCGTGGGACTGGTGGCCAGCTCTTTTACAGATGCCACATTGCTTTATCTTTTGGTTTAATCGACACTGTCCCCAATGTCTTCTTTTGCAGGTTTTGAATGTAGGCTTTTTGTTGGGATCCTGTTGGTTATTATTGAACTCATATTTGCTCTTCTTAGGATTCTGAGAGTTATCCTCCTCCCTTTTTCTTTTCTCAGTAGTTTCATTCTTGAACGACTTTTGTCTCACTATATCTAGAGTGAGAGACAAGGATAGATCAACAGCTGATCTGTAGTTGATTGGCCTTGAAGCCTTAACATTCCCTTTTATTTCTGGTGCCAAACCACCGATGAAACGCGCAATGCGTTTTGGTTCCGGGGTAATCAAATAGGGTACCAGTCTAGATAGGGAGTTGAAGTCGGTAACATATTGCTGACAATTTAGGTTTTTCATTGTGAGAGTCAGAAAATCTGTCTCCACCTTTTCTACTTCGTGTTGTGGACAGTAGTTCTCTTTGATAATGTCCACAAACTTGGACCATCCCATATGGTATAGGGGAATTTTCCCCCTGGACTGCATCATGGCCCTCCACCATACAAGAGCCTCTCTCTTGAAAGATTGTGAAACAAATTTTACTACGTCCTTATCAGCACAATCGCTGATGTCCACAACCGTTTCCATTTCCTCAAGCCATTCCATAGCATCAATTGCTCCTTTTTCGCCATTGAAATCTCTGGGTTTGCATGAGACGAAATATTTGTAGGTGCACCAGCCTTCAGTTGAATGAGGCTTATCATAGAGTACTAACTCCTGAGGTTCACTCTTTTCATCTGAAGAGTGAACGGAGCTCTCCTTACGAGCTGATGTATGTGTTTCCGTATGGACCTTTGAGTGAGTGACACTCGGTTCCTTTTTGTTCTCAAGGATCTTATCCACAACTTCACTAATTGCTGCGCTAATCAAGGCCTGAAGAGTAGTGCCATTAACATTTATATTTATATTTGCATCCTTGTTTTTAGCCGCAGTACTGCTGTGTGCTTCGTCGGAAAGCTCCATTCTGGAGCTTTGGTACTAAACACCAAAAATAACATATGCTTAGATACAAACTAGTATAGAATCATCGTACTGGGTGATTTATAAACCGTGGTATTATTAAATCATAATGGTTGTTAGGTTTATAACTCCCTTATAGTTTGCTACTAGAAAGTATGTCAATTATATTTAGCCTAGGTCAAAAAGGACCATCAATTGTGTTTAAGGTTTGGACCAAGTCCATTACCTTTTGACAGGGAATCTCAATGTCACAATTGTCTTTGTCACAACGACAATCTTTAGATATTTGGAAGGCTTGTCACGAAGGACATTAATAATCATAGGCACGAAGGCCTTGTCACAAAGGACTTATAAGAATATGGCACTTAAGGCATTAATATATAAGCCGCAATTTTATTGGATCAGAGATCTTAAGGTTCGAACATAGTTCTTCACCTTTGGATAGAGAGTCAAAGACTACAGCCGTCATTTCTTTGGAAGGTAATTTATTTTGCCACAAAGGCTAGTCAATGGACATAATTCTGATTAACCGGATAATGGTGAGCTTCAGAGGAGTCAGCCGTGGTGAAGCTTTGAAGGCTATTAATCCAAGTAGTAATAATTTGTTTAATTATAGGGAATCGTCGAATTTTGATGATTAATTAGCCATGGTGTAGCTCAACCATATAGACCAATAGATAGTATTTAAATTTATTTGATTATGCTTGGCCTAGGTTTTTAGATAAACCATCTTTGGCATTTAAACAGAATATAATCCTTCATATTTATTAGACAGGGGACATAAATCACGACTGTCAATGTCGTACTGACATTTTATATAGCATAAGAGCTTGTTCCCAAGGACTCTTGATGACACTGGGCCTTGTCACTAGGGGAAAAATCTAAAACATAATCAATGATTCCTTTGGATCGGAAAATTTCATAGTTCATTGTCTTGACAAGAATTTATGAAATAAAAACTATCTTTTCATGTATACACCTTTTCCCGTAGGTATACATCCCAAATGGATGTTTTGATGCGTACATCATTTTCGACGTTTACCAGCCATGATTCCTATTGATCATTTACGCTAAAAAAAAGATTTGGAAAAATTCCTAATATAAGGATGACAAGTGTGATTTTTATCGCATCTCGGTTGTCGGGAGTGTTAACACATTTTCAGATGTTAACAAGGATCTGAATCTCTTTTTAAACAGGTTTCACCATCTTAGCTAGGTCTTCAATGACATTTAAGCTAGGTCAAACCTTTTAAGATTCTCTTTTAATATCTATATTGGCAGGAAATGAATGATATTTATTTTATTCAGGATTTTTATCATGAATCCTAATTTATAAGTTAGTAATAGCACAAATGGCCTAGTCGCGTAGACAAGTTTAATTTATAAGCCATGATTTCAGAGAATCAAAGCATGAAGGTATACTGGCACAATAGGCCTGGTCACAAGGACATTTATAAATTATAAGCTATGATTTCAGAGAATCAAAGCATGAAGGTATACTGGCACAACAGGCCTGGTCACAAGGACATTTATAAATTATAAGCTATGATTTCAGAGAATCAAAGCATGAAGGTTTAAACCTAGTTTATTACCTTGATCTGAAAGGGAGTCATCGCTACCACTGTCTTTTGGCTCATATGGAAATGAGCAGGGCCTGTAGGCGCTCTATTACCACGTATGGTCAAAATATGATCATCTCAAGTGATGATCTAAACCCATGATTCAGAGATCATTACATTGGGTTAGGAATCTTTTGAAGAATCCAATAATAAGAATGACGTGTGTGATTTTAATGAATCACGTCTGCCAGGAGTGTTAACATATTTTCAGATGTTAACTGGGTTTTGAATCCTTGAATAGGTCCTACCATCTTGGCCTCGTCATATAGGCTAGGTTTACCTTTAAGATTCATTTTTAATAATAAACGCAGAACAATCCTAACTCAGGATGTTAATAAGGATCTGAATCTAATTGAGGAACTACCATCTTTGCCCTGTCTCAACTTAATGCGTGGCTAGGTCTTGTCCTTTTTAGATTTTGCCATTTTATATAAAGGTAGATCTTATAAAAGGAACATTTGAATGAAATTTAAAGTTAATTATTCCACTATAAAATAAAAAAATACAGATGTGCCCTAGTCGGGACTTGAAAGGAATAATGTTGTCCTCGAAGGAACTGAAAGGAAATTATCGTTATAAGGACTTTTAAGGAAACTATCTTTAGCAAAAGGAGTTACTTTTAAGGAATCAAAGTAAATAGGTCAAAAATAATGTATCGCGAAGACATGCTCGCCTATAAGTGGACACTCACCCCAAGAGTTCCCAGGTAAGAGTGACTGGTCCGATTATGTGGATTTGTACGATCACTCTAGCCTTAGACAGAAAACCCAGGGTACAGGCATTCACTCTTCCAGTTTGCACGTGTTCACATTATTTAGACCCAAACTTTGACGAGATTTTGAAAACTTAAAGGGTTCAAAACCATATAATAGAGGGTTCAAAACCTAGTAATTAATCATCCTATAACAGATGATTAGTTTTCGAAGCGGATTCGAACTTATTGTGGTTATCACCTAAGGGTAGGTGACGGTATTGTTTTAAAATCTAAACACAAGTAAACTTGTGTTAGGGTCCTAAAAGTTATAGTCTAGGTCAAAGCATTACTAATAACCTAATTCCCTATAACCATTGGCCCTGATACCAACTCTTCGGTCACACCCCGACCACGTAAACAACAAAGCGTGGCGGAAACTGTCACACCCCAAATTTCCACGCTTTACCGGTGGGCCCGGTAGGGGAGTATCGTGACGTGGTTGGTAACATCATAGTCAAACAACACAATATATAAATGCACAGCGGAAGCAAAAGATAAATATATTACAATCCGAATATAAAGTAATATCCAAGTATTACAAACGGAACGTAAAGGATCCACAGGCGGATCATAAAACAACAAAAGAAATTATCAGACTAATGGCTCATGTGGAGGAGTTGCAAAGTCCTCATCTAACAAGTCCTGAGCAGCTTCCAGCCTATTACGTACTTGTACCTGTCACTTAGACTTTGGAAAATACGTCAGTTTTCACTGGTAAATACACTCAACTGACTCATTTGAAAAGAGTTTGAAAAATACGTTTGAATGCACTTCGGCACAAAATATGTTGACATAATGATTAAAATGCACAAGGAAAATTTAATCTTTTATACTTGGGATAAACTATATCTCATGTTATCAGTTTTACATAACTTGCTCTACATACGGGGCCGGTTCAAGATTAACCGACACACCACTATTCCCTTATTGGGAATCCCTTATTGGGTATAATTAATTAATAAGCATATAGCATCTGTCAGGTGTATGCCTACACCCCGTGCTTAAGTCGTGGCCATTGCAATTAATGAGTCAAGGATATCCAGGACATGGTCGCATTAACCCCCAATGTTTCAGTCAAGCAATACGAATTAAAAACAGGTTATTTGGATTTCCCGACTCATTGGTCTTCGAATCCCATACCTGACCATGCGGTATTTATATTACCGTATCCCAAGCCCGTAATAGGGAAAATAAGTTAAGAGTATTTACCTGAGCTAGCTCCTGTCTTAAATAGCAAGAATTATAATAACTCAGCCGTATTCACTTAAGTAAGCGTAGGTACAATTTACCGGAAGGCTCTAGTCTGTAATAATGGTATAAATAACCAATTAGAATACTAACGGGTCTTTAATTAAGCCTAAACTTAGACCGGTTAGTTTTAAGGAAATATACGGTTCAAACGCATGATTAAGCGAAGACTGGAATAGAATGTGTTTTAGACCCAACAAGTATGAAGACTTGTATAAAATGGGTAAACTAAATACATTCTGGATTTTGAAATGAAAATGATAAGGTCTGACCCGTTTCGGCTAATTTATGCAAACTAGTTACATAAACCGAACCAAACGCTCAAGAGGCGTAACGGGTAACCATAGGAGTCATATACATGTTTCCTAAGTTAATATGCCTTAAATATGTTGTGATATCAGTAGGATACCTTCCATTATGCCCAAAACGAGTTTAATTACAATTTAAGCCCCGTAGGGGTATTTTGGTCATTTTAAAAGATTATAAAAGAGATTAATTAAAATTCTGCGATTCGGGTCCGAATACATCAGTAAAATAACTTATTTTATTAGGTCATATCAGTTGGTAATATGTCTTATATGACAAAATGGTTTTAAACCCTTACTATGCGTTTAATACGCGTATAACGTCGTTTTAAACGATTTACGGGTTAAAATAGGAATCTGAGTTTCCAGGTCAGTTCATAAGGTTCAAAACACTTCATTTATTATTTAAAATCAGCAGCAATTGGATTGTTGTCAAAAATTGGGTTTAGATAGGCTTTATGCTAATTGCGCCTTTTAATTACTAAAAGGCGTTATAATTACGCTAATGAGCATAACTCCTAATCTAGACCTCCAACTGATGTGAAATTTTAGGGACATGATTAATAATCAGTAACTAAGATTATTGTACTTTCACATTTCCAAAATTCTCGTTTTATGGTCATAAGGGCATTATGGTCACTATTTAAGCAATTAACGGAAACGTCGGACAATCGAGGTTCCAAGTGGTATAAACGCAGAGGGTTGTACCAACATGTAACTAGGTCCTAATGGAACTTTAAGGCATGTCTAAACCTTTCTTAATCGGATCAGAACCGAAGTCAAAGCAGAAAGTCAAACTACGCGCCTTTCGGTTCCGAATCGATCTTAAACAGAAAGTTGTCGAATCAAACAAGCTTAGACAAGTTCTTATGCTTATTATCAGGTTATATGAATGATAAAATAAATTATACGCCTATTACATCGCTAATTATGCGTTAAATCCAAGTTTACAATTCTGTTGACTTTTTCTAATCTTCTTCGACTCGACAAACGACCTAGTTAGAACGGGTATCAGTGGGTGCCCTTTTAAGGGTTTAAAGCCCACATAAATACCAACTTATAACTATCTTAAGTTTTCCTAATCGCTGGACCGTTAGCGATTAATCGTTAAGTCAAACCGTAATTACGACGGTTACGGTTTGACTTCTAGGCTATAAACTAATCAAAACTTAAACAAGGAAGGTTGAGGATACTTACACAAGTCCTATGAACGATTTTGAATGCTTGAGGATGGTCCTTGTGCTCCAGAAATGACCAGAAGATGATTGAGAATGAATGATCAAAAGTTTGCACAAAGTGGGTTCTTATATAGTAGGTTTAGATTGATCAAGATCATTACAAACAAGTCTACAATTGTTATGGGATCATCCCAAGTGTCCCTAAGCCCCCCCTAAATCATTAAACAAGACCCTAAAATCGGAAAATGGCTGAATGAGGCGGTGCAACCGGCTGAAAACAGGCAGCTGTGAAGTTTCTGTTGCTGGCAACTGCTTGCGCACCGTAACAATTATTTGTTGCGGTGCGCAACAATTCATTAGGCTCCATATTTTTGCACTTTTGATCCCTGGTCCCCCGAAAGGTCAATTTCACTACATTTCTTGCATCTTAAACCCTTAATATTGACATATGGGGGCTTTAAAACTTATACCCACTTTGTGAAGTCCTTGGCCACTTCGGGTTTACCCGAAAAACCCTAAATTTCAACGTGGACGCTTTTAACCCCTCGTATACGAATATTGCCATAACTTTCTCATACTTTAACGAAACTTGATGAAATTTTTATGGTGCATTCTAATGAGCATAATTAATCGTTACACGGCTTCGGGTTTGCTAAAAGGTCACTCAGAGGTATATCTTAACATGTTGACACATTTAACCCCTGTAGTTTGTAATCTCTCACTTTCTTTCACAATTCGCTTCGTATGATCCATGATCCATTCGTTTAAGGTTATAAACATCATGTAGGGTTATTGTAAAGTATATTTATTTATTGTTGACACTTTGAACCCTTATATTTACACAGTTTCATTGTTTGTCAACTTTAGTCCTTCAAGAACATTCTTTCACACGTTCAAAGGTTATGACACGTGTCAAGACATTATAGGACGTAAATTTTCGAGGTGTTACAGAAACGTCGGGGGGTGTTGTAACAGAATTATCATTTCATAACCATGGATACAAAAAGTGTTTTGTTTTATTGATAATATTAAACATTAACATTGTTTTAACACATAACAAACAAGTTTTATATCGACTATCATTGCTTTATGTCACTAAGGCCTCGTCCAGAGACGCATGCATCCTAGAACGTCAATCAAGCAACAACACCTGAAACATATGTAAAAACAAAGTCAGCAAAGAAATGCTGGCGAGTACATAGGTTTTATAAGAGTATCGGAATCATGGCTTGTTTAAATATATAGCAATACCTCGAAAACCTTGTTTTTAAAATGTGTATAATATTGTAACATGATTAACCAACTCAAATCAAGATGGTTATAATTTATAAAATTTCGTAGCCATGATTCTTAACCCAAAAGCTTTTTGTTTTAGAAAATCATCTTGTAAAACATCTCGTATAAACTCGTTAATAAAACTCGTATATTATTTCGAAAACATCGTTGAGTGACATCGTTTCAATACCGTTTACCCAAGTGAACTAAATAACGCCACGGTATGTAATATGTTGAAAACACTTATATATAAGAAGTACCAGCGGCGTATCTACCATGTTTTCATCACATTATACCCGTCCCGTTATCTAAACACTAGCCAAAAACCAATCGTTACCCAAATCATTTAACATCGTTTCCAAATCGTTTACTCGTTTAAATCATCCTCATTTTAATTGTGAAAACTTATATATGGTCGTCTCGTTAATAACATTCAAACCTTCGTGACTTGACTACCTCGTTCCTTGCTTCTCGTATTAACAAACCTCCAAAGGGTAAGTTAATAATTACAGATTCAGTCGTTACCCACAACACCCACACATAACCATGGGTATAGTGTAATAACGGGATTTGTCAGATCCTATGGTACCATAACCTAATACTGGTCGGTTCGACCAAAATTAATAAATGTCATTCGTTATGTAACTACAACCAACAAGTTCGTTCACATTATCGAAATCGTTATTAGTTTAGTATAAATCGTTCTATTCGTTTTTGAAATCATCGTTAAAACCTTGAAAACATTATGTACATATGAATCACCCCAAAACATTTGAAAACAGTAAAATAGGGGAACTATGTACTCACATGTAGTGCAAGGTATCCTCAATCAATAGTACTTCAACAAACTCAAGTAAACCAGAGAAATCAAGCAGCACCTTGTAATTGAATCACTAGTCAAACAATAGACGCCTAAATCGGAAGATCGGACAGAATGAGGTCTTGTAAACCAAATAAGTGTTGGAACTCATGTGATGTGGTTTAACAAAGCTTACATCCCAAATGAAACCTAACCTAAGTGCTTTCGACCCATCGCGACCCATTAAGGTAGCTTACGCTACTTTAACGCGTTGTGTGCGCAAAGAGCGTTCGAGACGTCTAACTAGTCCTATGACAAGTATTATATGCCAAAACATGTTTAAATAAGTTACATATGCTTAATTACCAATTATATACGAAAAGGGTATTCTGGTAATTTACCTATGGCATATAATCTACTTATCATACAACTACCTAAACTAGGTGACTATAAGGTATAAACATGTTTGGCCGGATCCTAAAGATCGACCAAACGGGTCGTGTTCGAAAGTCTAAGCGGGTGTTTAGTCCGCTTGACTTACGACACTACACAAGCACTAAACTAAAAAGTGACGAGCTAAACATGCTAAAACATATTTAGTTAAGTTAGAAAATAGGTTTTTGATATCAAAACAAACGGTTTTGATATCCTAGAGTAGTTTGGTTACAAAATACGCAAGAATACGCATTTTGGCCGAAACTACGACTCGTCACTGAGCCTAGATAACGTGGTAATCAGTAGGTATAGTCACTGGGGACTATAACCATCGTGATTACGCTCATGTTATTAAGTTCAAACGAACTTCACATTGACCAAAAACTGGTCAATGCAGAAAGTCAAACGCAGTTTGACTTTAACGCTAAAACGAAAGAAAAGAACGAAAGAACACTTACAGAAGGTCCCCGCAAGCTCTTGATTTTCCAGGTAATCTTAGGTATGAAGTGATTTGCACTTCAACTTAGAGATATTTCAGAAAATTCAAGTGTGGGTTTTGCAAGTGAAGGGTGGGGGTATTTATAGGATTTCTAGGACCGTTAGGATCGTTCCTCGAAAACCGTGCTTCAATCTCATCCATACACCTCAAGCCCATGGTTTTACAAAACCATTTGAGCCCTTAGTATTACCCAAAACCATGTGCAATTGGGTTATGAGTGCTTAAGAGCTGTTAACAGCTGTTAAAATAGATTAGGCTGATCTGGGAGGTATTTACGGACCGTATGGCTTTGTGCTTACGGTCGGTAAGCCTTGTGCGGGTCAGCAAGTTTCAAAAATGGCAGAACAGGCCCGTGAAGCCCCAAACTTGGTTTTCGATGCATTTTTGACACGTTTAAGCCCCGTTAACCCCATTTCAAAGCTCTAAAATGAAGTTAAAGTATAGGGAACTTAAAATGTGCTCAAAAATATCTCGGATGTCGGTTCGTTTGGTCGTACGGTTGCGTTGTTCGGTTAATTACGACGGAAGTCGTAACGGACGCAAAAACGATTCAAATTAAGCGATGAATGGAATTTTATCATGCCAAACACTAAAAAAAAATATTTTAATGCTTACATAAATTTTTGGATGTCCTGATGTGTTCAGAACGTAAGTTATGCGCGAAAATGCAAACTTATGCACTTTTTGACGCTTTTAGTCCCTGAATGAGTATAAAGTTTATTTTAGCACACCGAACACCTTAAAGCCTATTTCTAAGCTATGTAAAGTGTATTTAGGGTGTGTTTAATTTATGATCATGTTCCAGAATGTTCGTTACAGTTCAAATTGAAATACTTTCGCAGTTTTGTCAAATTTAGTCCCTGTAAGCGAATTAACTTGATTTTGCCATACCAAAGCCTTCAAAACTTATTCCCAAGTTATGTAAAGGTTATTTAAGGTATGTTAAGCCTGTGTCACTATTACAGAGTGTTTTGTCGCGTTATACTGACTGCGTTTACGCACCAGTTTGCTTATAACCTTCCAGAACGCGATTTAAAGCTTGCAATCGGAATCGAATCGAATTGAAAAAATCACCAAACACAAATACACACATAGAAACACCAAAACACATATAATAACACCAAAGCACATTGTTTTATTAATAATCATCATTGTTTTACATCGTACATCGATTATAGAACACAGTTGTCACAGTCTCCCCTACTTCAGGAAATTTTGTCCCGAAATTTTAATTAAAGGAAGCTTGTGAAAACAAATGCGGATATTCCGCCTTCATCTGGTCCTCACGTTCCCAAGTAAACTCTGGGCCACGCTTGGATTCCCAGCGAACTTTGACCAATCTAATCCGTTTATTCTTCAACTGTTTAAAAGCACGGTCCACGATCTCCACGGGTCTCTCTACAAATTGCATTGTTTCATCGATTCGAATCTCGTCGAGAGGAATGTGTAGATCAGCGTCAGCTAAACACTTTCGCAGATTGGACACGTGAAAAGTCGGATGAATATTTCCAAGCTCTGGAGGTAGCTCTAGTCGATAGGCAACCTTTCCAATTCTTTCCACAATCTTAAATGGTCCCACATATCGAGGTGCAAGTTTTCCTTTCTTTCCAAATCTCACGACTCCCCTCCAAGGTGAAACCTTAAGTAGGACACGATCTCTGACTTGAAATTCTAAGGGCTTGTGTCGCATATCCGCATAACTCTTTTGACGGTTTCGAGCTATCACAAGATTATCGCGGGTTTTCTTGATTTTGTCTGTTGTTTCCAGAACGAGCTCAGGTCCAGTAAGCTGAGCTTCACCGGTCTCGTTCCAACAGACAGGTGAACGACATTTTCGACGGTAAAGAGCTTCGAATGGTGCCATATTAATACTAGTATGATGACTACTGTTGTAAGAGAACTCGATCAGTGGAAGATGAGAATCCCAATTACCACCAAAGTCGATCACGCATGCTCTAAGCATATCCTCCAAAGTTTGAATCGTTCGCTCAGATTGACCATCTGTTTGGGGATGATAAGCAGTGCTTAGATTCAGTTGGGTTCCCAAAGCACATATAATAACACCAAAGCACATTATTTTATTAATAATCATCATTGTTTTACATCGTACATCGATTATAGAACACAGTTATCACAGTATTCGGGCAGCACTTAAACATCCATCAGATCGGTTTCAATCGATCGGACATTGTATCGTAGTAGTGATCGAGTTTGTTGGTGCACTACATCTGTCGACTTCGTCTTGTATTGAGTCTTAGTCTTAGATTGTTAGATTAGGGCATTTTGTACGGGTTTTCCTTAAAAGTGATTTCACATATATGGTCATGTCCGTATATGTGAAACCCCTAATTAGCCTTAAAAGTGATTTCACATATATGGACATGTCCATATATGTGAAACCCCTATGTACATATATGTGAAACCCCTATGTACATATATGTGAAACCCCTATGTACACATATGTGAAACCCCTATGTACACATATGTGAAACCCCTATGCTGAGAGGGAGGGTCTCGCTTTTATGGCAAGAAGGGGTCTCGCTTTTATGGACATCTTGTCCATATGAGCGAAATCACAAGGTCTATATATACCTCAAGCACGAAATCATTTGTAATCAGACCTTGTAACTCGTACCGAAGTGCTGCCGGATCGAGATTTGAATGTACAAGCTGTTAAATCAATCAAATCAGTGAATTAAGTGAATTGCTAGCTGTTTCTACGTTGATTACTTGTTTTCCGCACCTGTAATTGACGAAAACTCCTCTGAACGACTCGTTCGGGTCAGAATACGATCCTACAAGTGGTATCAGAGCTTCAGGAGGAGGAGTTCTACTTAGATTTGCTGGATTTCATCACTTTTTCTTACTTCTATACCTTCTTTCTTCGTCAGACCAAGTTTTAACGGTCGGAATTGGCTCAAAATTTCACAGATTGTAGGAAAGTGGTCATAGACAAATCCCTGAAAGTTTGAGCTTCAAATTCAAAGTAAAAATGGTTCAAAACATCTTCTGAGTGATTTCGCTTTTGTGTCACATTTTACATGTGATTTCGCTTTTGTGTCACATTTACATGTGATTTCGCTTTTGTGTCACTTTTACAACTGATTTCGCTCCAAGGGTCATCTTAGTGACTGATTTCGCTCCAAGGGTCATCTTAGTGACTGATTTCGCTCCAAGGGTCATCTTAGATACTGATTTCGCTCGAAAGGACATTCAATTGAATTTGATTTCGCTCCAAAGACAGTATATCATTCTGATTTCATTTTTACATCAGGTATTCGTCAGGTGTTCATCAAGTGATTATCAAGAAATTCAAGTTGCTACCGAAAAATGGATTCCGAGTTTTACAACGCTTTTGCTTCAACTTCGGCTTCTCCGGCTGAAATTGCAAAGAACATGAACATGGAGAATGAAACTGGAACAATGCAAAAACCTCCAAAACTCATGGGAATTGAAGATTATCACGGATGGAAGAAACGTTTTGAGAATTGGGTTCAGGCGAATCATCTAAAAGCCTGGGAAAGCATCGAAATTGAATACGAGAGACCAAAGAATTCAGCGGGAATCGATAAAATCATTTCAGAATTCACGGAACAAGAAAGAGAGAGTTACAAAGGAGAAAAGATGATGATCAATTTGTTACAACAGGCTGTTAAAGAAGATATTTTTGTGTTGCTTCAACATGATGAAAACGCTTATTCTATTTGGGAAGCTCTTAAAACGAAATTTGAAGGAAGTACTGAAATGCTTCAAAGCAAAGCAGCATTGCTGAAAAAAGAGTTTGAACTATTTGCGTGCATGCCTAGTGAAACAACAAAAAGTCTTATCGAAAGATACTGTCATCTTGTACGCACCATGTCACAGTTGAAGATAACAAAAACTCCAGCAGAATGGGTTGAAAAGCTTGCAGACGCGCTACCGCAACAGGAATGGGGTACATATTTGATGATATTGAAGAATTCCGGACAGTTTAAAAGGCTATCGATTGCACAGTTCATAGAGAAGTTGGAGGCACAGGATCTGGAGCAGCAGAAAATTGCTAGAATGAACAGTTCTAATCATCAACAAGATATTAAATTGTACTATAAAGGAAATGTTCAAACTGCTGAAGCAAGTCCAAAGATACAAACTGCATTTAGTGCTGGAAATCAATCTACACCAAGTAGTCAAGGTTCAATTAACACTAGTGGGTTCGCAACGGTGAATCCTCCAAGTGTTCAAAGTTCATCTGCTGGAAATGCTCATTCAATTCAGTGCAATGTAGCTCTACATCTTCAAAACGGTCAAAATTATTCTGAAGAAGTAGTAAAGCATCATATGGGATTATTGGTTACTGCATTGGAATCTTATGAAGGGTTGATTGCCGGAAGAATTGGTAATCCAATGCTAACAAAAGAAGATTATGACCAAATCGATGCAGAGGAGCTAGAACTGATGGATATTAAATGGGCTTTAGCAAGTGTTTTGAGGAGAGCAGAAAAGTTTAGATTGGTTACAGGGAGAACTGATTTCTTGGATGCAAATCTTTCTAATCTTGGATTTGATAAATCTAAAGTTGTCTGTTTTCGTTGCAGGGAAAAAGGACACTTTAAAAGAGAGTGCAAGAATCAGGAGCCAAGAGGAGCAAAGGAGTCTTCTGGAAAAGATGATTATTATAGGAAGACCATTTATCAGCAAATCACTCATCAACCACATCAACAAAAAGAGCCACAAACAGCACATGGAAGAATGATCGAGAATGCAAACAGGAAAGCTTATTTTGGCATTTGTGATCAAAATGATGAGAAAATATCTGAAGGATTTAGCTGGGACAAATACATTCCAGCTGATTCAAATGTTGGAGCGTTTATTGCTCATATTATTCAAAAGCCTGAAATGCTAAAGGAATGGATGGAAGTGTTATCTGATGAAGAGAAAAGTGAAGATGAAGGATCTGTTTCATCTGAAAACAGTTCGTCAGAAACAAGTGATGATGAAGAGACGGAACAGGTAAATGTTGGAAAAACTCATCTATCTTCTGACAGTTTTGAATTTTATTTTGTAGAAAAATTAAAGAAGCTGAAAGAGAGGAAAGCTGAAAAAGAACTGAAAGAAGTCAAAGTAGTTGAGAAGATAGTTGAAGTAGAGAAAATAGTTGAAGTTGAGAAAATTGTTGAAATCACAAAACCTTGTCTTACATGTTTAGAGTCTTGTAAACCATGTATAGAGAAAGATGAGAGGTTTAGTGAGTTAGAAAAGTTGAAAGAACAGTTATTGTTTGATGTAAAGAATTTGAAAAAATCGTATGATGTACTGAACAGACATGTGAATAGTCTGGAGAAGACTAACACTGAAAGAGAGAAAGCTATGAAGATGTTGAATGCTACCATGATGACAAAGCAGAAAGAGATCAACATGTACATAGAAGAATGTGCAAAGAGGAAGAAAGAGTTGGAGAATGAAGCAGCTGAGAATGAAAGAATCAGAAGATTGCTGCAAAGTTACAAAGGTTGTGATTATGTAATGGATAGAATTTATCCAACAGTTGAAGGTTTCGAGGCATTTAAAGATGAAGATAAAACCAAAAAGCCAAAGGAAAAGGATACTGGTAAGAAACAGGGTGTATGTTATAATAAGTGTCCGCCTCCGATTTGGGAAGGGTACTCATCTAGGAAACCTAACGAGGAAGAACTAAAACAGGCGGTCAATATTAAGTTAGAATCTGAGATAACCGATGTTTTACCGGACAATATTGATGTCACGTTCACGGCGTCCGACACAGATCATGAGTCAGAACTGATAAAACGAGTGGTCGATCAGGTGTTGGATAAGGATGAGGAGTCAGAGTCAAAGTCTGAGTCCGAAAGTTCGTGCCAGTCTGTCGGAAGTTCGAGTTCGTCTGTCAAGAGTTCAAAATCGTCGGGAAAACGGGTTTACAGTAAAGAGTTTTTGTTGTCAAAATCTAATTTGAATGACGAAACATTTGAAGTTGTATATACTTTGAATGATTCTGACAAATTATATTTTGATAAAGAGTTTCCAATAAGAGGTGTTAAAAAAGAATTGATTAAAAAGGTTTTCAAACTTACAGAAATTAATATTTCTGAAATAAAAGATTTAAATCTTAATGAAAAACCTAAACCATACACCTCAAGAGTACGACAACGTTTAAACAAGAAAAAGAGTTACAATTCTGGTTCTGGTTTTCAAAAGAAACCAAACCACAATCGTAACTACAAAAAGAAAGGACTTGGTTTTATTCCATCTGAAAACTATAAAAATGAAAAATATGTTCGTGATTTTAAAGCAAAAATGACATATGTTGCAGGAACCAGTCATGAAGAAGAAGCAAAGAGCTCATTTTGGAAACAGTCAAACCAGGAGTTTCTTGCTGAAAAGAGAAAGAATGGAGCTTATGTGAACAAAGAGACAAGAACCTGTTTCCGATGCAATGAAGTTGGTCATATTGCATGGAATTGCTCGAAAGCGACAAACACAAAACAGGGAGTTTCTGGAAAACTGAAAGAAGTTATTGTTGATAAAACTGAACCACCAACTGAAAAATTTAAAGTTTTCAAAAATTCAACATTTGAAGTTGGTGAGTGTTCGAAGAGATTTTACAGGCGAAGTGTTAAACTTGACAACCAAAAATGGGTTGTTAAGAAATCTGATGTAAAATCTGGCGATGAATCTGATTCCACAAAATCAGAGGAGCCACAGTTTGATGAGAGTGATGAAAACTCAGTTCCTTCAATGGATGATGAGAACTTTCCACCATTGAGGACTGAAAATTTTAAAAAGAAAACTGGAAAGTCTGAAATCTTAAATCAGGGTTATTCTGAGAATGATAACTTTGATGTTGAGAAAGCATTTAATGGGAAAGTTAAGAAGATTTTCGGGAAAATGGTTGAAAGGAAAGTAAAAGGGGTAAAGGAGTTTTATGCTAAAAAGAAAGCAACTTACACTCCAACTGCTTCTGAATTGAAAACACCCAAGGCTGGTCAGGCTTGGGTGGACATTTTCTTTGCTTAAAACACCTGACTTGCCGGAGATCCCAAGTTTATATCGCGGATCAGGAATCGGCATCTTTCTTGAAAATTGTTTTTGTGAATAGTTAAATTTTGGCAAGTCATACTGCAGGAATTGCCGGAGCTTCCAGGTTGGTAAGGGCGAAGCAGGAATCGGCATCTTGATTGGTAAAATGGTTTGTGTAGAGATTTATTCCTACATAGGCTTGAATGTTGTGAATATTTTTACAAGAAGTACAGAGGTTGCATACATGCAAGTGGTAAATCAGGGACATTAAGTTGTACTTGATTTGCTACAAGTGGTTGAATGTAAAACAATGTGATGAACCCCTAACCTACAAGTGGTTTGAAAATTAACAAAACTTATTTTCCGGACAAATCATTTTGGTTAAAACAAACTTGAGTGTTTTGAAATCATAATGAGAAAATAGTTTTGTGAAAGGGGGAGTTCTGATTGTTTATGCCAAGTGGATGGAGAATTGAAGCAATTCGATATTAGTTGTCATGTTTGTGTACAGTTTGTTTTCAAATTTCCTAAAATGTGTTTGCATTTTAGGGGGAGTAAGAATTTTCAGAAAATCCAAAAACATTAGAAAATTTGAAAAAGCCAAAAACATGATAAATTGAAAAATGAGTTTTTGTTGCATAAAAGAGGAAATGATAGTACATCAGTGGACTATCACAACATGCTAAAGAAATGGAAAATTAAAATGTGATAAACGGTCTCACTGATGATGTGTCAGTAGGTTTTTGCACATTTAGTAGATTGTGACGAGATATAAACCTAAATTCAAACTTGCTTGTTCTGTGGGTTAACACAAACTTGGATATATAGGTAACCCCTGAAATTTCGTTTGAAAGGTCCCTTATTCTGAGATACTAGGTCTTTATGCTCAGTGATATCTGGGGTATTATCCCGGGACTTCTGCTGAAAGAAATTTCTGACCTAGTCCCAGTATAATACTTTACGCTTGCTTGAAATATAGCTCACCCTCAGCTAAAAAATGATGAAACATTGAAAAATGCTAATCATGGCTGTTGAAACAAAAGATCCTCTAAAGGGGACACACCAAAAGTCGAAGCCGTCATCTCTCTGCGTATCGAAAGATCGACCTGAGCTCTCACGGCCCTCGTACTATAATTTATTCCCCTGACAGATATCATCTGTGGTATACTCACCTGTAAGACTGAATATTGGGATCTGGATACGGGAGTATATTCAAGTAGTGGGACACACGAATAAGTTCAAGAGCTTAAAACATTAACCTCATATCTCAGATCAATTGAACTTTGTGTGAAAATTTAAGTGGACAAACATACTGACAATCTAAGTGAATTGTTTAGAACTTAAAATGAAATGAAGCTTAACGGTGTTGGTGATTTGTCTCAAAAACTGATATGATCCTCTTACACAATACTCACAAAAATATTGTCTGTAAATATTTCTTTATTGCATTTCTTTTCACTCAAAATTACAAAAAGATTTTCAGTGTGTTTTAGCATAAATTTTGAAAAATTAAAAAAATTTTAGACGACTGATGTTGAAAAGCTGATTTTCAAAATTCCGAGTGCTAAACATTACGAACAGGTTTGGTAAAGTGTGTTTTGAAAATGTGTGAAATGAAAATGATATATATTCAAGTGGTTTATTAGAAATTGACATGATAAATTTTTCTATTCAGGGTTGTGTCTTCAGGTGATTAGTGAAGTTTCTAAATTTGTTAAATGTTAAATTTTGTGAAACTTACTTTTGGGTAGAGAATATGCAGGTAAGTCAGGTTACGATACCTGAACCTGTGAAAGCCAGACTACGATCCCAGCACAAGTTGAGGGGGAGTCTGTTAGAGAAAGAGAGTCTGAAGATGCTAGAGCTAGGAGCCAGAGATCCTGAAAGAGAATTGGAGATAGGATAGAGCCGGTTAGAGTGAAGGCAGCTCAGAGACAGATCAAGACTGAAGATGTGAAGACATGATATTGACAAAGACTCGACACTGCGACTCGTCAACATCTGAGGGGGAGTCTGTTGGTGCACTACATCTGTCGACTTCGTCTTGTATTGAGTCTTAGTCTTAGATTGTTAGATTAGGGCATTTTGTACGGGTTTTCCTTAAAAGTGATTTCACATATATGGTCATGTCCGTATATGTGAAACCCCTAATTAGCCTTAAAAGTGATTTCACATATATGGACATGTCCATATATGTGAAACCCCTATGTACATATATGTGAAACCCCTATGTACATATATGTGAAACCCCTATGTACACATATGTGAAACCCCTATGTACACATATGTGAAACCCCTATGCTGAGAGGGAGGGTCTCGCTTTTATGGCAAGAAGGGGTCTCGCTTTTATGGACATCTTGTCCATATGAGCGAAATCACAAGGTCTATATATACCTCAAGCACGAAATCATTTGTAATCAGACCTTGTAACTCGTACCGAAGTGCTGCCGGATCGAGATTTGAATGTACAAGCTGTTAAATCAATCAAATCAGTGAATTAAGTGAATTGCTAGCTGTTTCTACGTTGATTACTTGTTTTCCGCACCTGTAATTGACGAAAACTCCTCTGAACGACTCGTTCGGGTCAGAATACGATCCTACAGAGTTCTTACCCTGTTGTCGCAGCAGAGATTCGTGCTTGTGTGTGTTTTTGAACGAAACAGTGAATAACTCAACGTACGAAATGAATTTGAACGTTGAAACAAGACAGCCATGCAAGTGCCAAACCCCTGCATTTATACTGAAATTTGGCTCCTCTCGCGCGGCGCGCCAGACCCACCTGGTCCTGGCGCGTGGCGTGACGGGTACCCTTTTAGGGTAGGGTAGCCTCATGTCCTGTATAGCCTAAATGAGTCAACAACCAACGAATTTCGAGCTTTACAAACGGTTTTTTAGGATAATTATCAATTAGGGGATACCCCCTTGAGTTTTAGGGGGCCCTGATCCTAGTTTCGATTGTTCTGAAAAATTATGGGTCATGCCATACTACTTGGGGGTCTCAATTAGGGTTTCCTAATGGACATTAATAAAATAAGAAATAGTAATTTTGGCGAGAGTTGTTACATCATCCCCACCTTGTTTAAATCTCGTCCTCGAGATTTACTAGAACAAGTAGGGATATTTTCGCTTCATCTCTGATTCCAGTTCTCAAGTGTACTCAGGTCCTCTCTTTGAATCCCACTTGACTTTGACCAGTACTAGTCTTTTTTGTTTGAGAAACTTGATCTTTCTGTCTTCTATCTGAAGTGGTTTCTCCACAAATTTTAACTTTTCATTTACCTCTATATCTTGAAGAGGTACTACTAGGGATTCGTAAGATAAACATTTCTTGAGGTTGGATATATGAAATACGTTATGTACCCCGGCTAGCTCCTCTGGTAGTTGTAAGCGATAGGCAACTGTTTCTACTCGCTGGATTACTGGGAGTGGTCCTACGTACCTTGGACTTAGCTTTCCTTTCTTACCGAACCGAACTACCCCTTTCCAAGGAGAAACTTTTAAGAGTACCTTGTCTCCAACTTGAAATTCTAGTGGCTTGCATCTATTGTCGGCATAACTTTTCTGGCGATCTCGGGCCGTTTTCAATCTTTCCTTAATTTGAGTTATCTTTTCGGTGGTTTTTTGTACGATTTCAGGACCTGATAATTGACTTTCTCCTATTTCTGCCCAACAAACTGGAGTTCTACACTTTCGCCCATACAGTGCCTCGAACGGGGCAGCTTCAATGCTTGTATGATAACAATTGTTATAGGAGAATTCAATTAAGGGTAAGTAATTATCCCAGTTTCCACCAAAATCTATTACACATGCCCTGAGCATGTCTTCCAGGGTTTAGATCGTCCTTTCACTTTGTCCATCTGTTTAGGGATGGTATGCAGTGCTTAAGTTCAGTCTAGTCCCCATGGCTTCTTGGAAACTTGTCCAGAAATGCGAAGTGAAACGACTATCTCTATCCGATACAATGGAGAGTGGAACTCCATGTAAGGATACTACCTCATCTACGTATAACTTGGCTAATCTTTCCATGCTGAAAGTTTCCTTCATGGGTAGAAAATGAGCTGATTTGGTTAATCGATCCACAATTACCCAAATCGCGTCTTTACCTTTTCTGGTTTTGGGTAACTTAGTAACAAAATCCATGGTTATTAGTTCCCATTTCCAAACAGGCATTTCTAGTTGTTGGAGTAACCCTGAAGGTTTCTGGTGTTCTGCCTTAACTTGCGAATAAGTTAGACACTTAGATACATATCTAGCTATGTCCTTTTTCATTCCTATCCACCAGAAATTATTTCTTAAATCTTGGTACATCTTATTACTTCCAGGGTGCATGGTATACCTAGATTTGTGGGCTTCCTCTAAAGTTTTATTTCTTAAATTTCCTTGCTTAGGTACCCAAATCTTTTTATTGTGGAATCTCCAAATTCCATCATTCCCTTGCTCTAATTCTTTTGTTCTTCTTTTCATTCCTTCAGCATCATCCTCAATTGCTATCGCTTGAACATTCTTCAGTTGTTCCATTAAATCTAACTGTAGATTTAATCTAAGAGCACGGACTCGCCTTTGCTTTTCATGATACTTACGACTTAGGGCATCGGCTACTACATTTGCTTTTCCTTCGTGATATTGAATATCACAGTCGTAGTCACTTAGAATTTCCATCCATCTTCTTTGTCTCATGTTTAATTCTTTTTGCCCAAATATATACCTTAAACTCTTATGATCCGTATAGACAGTAAACTTACTTCCATATAGATAATGTCTACAAATTTTAAGGGCAAAAATAATCGCTCCTAATTCTAAGTCATGAGTCGTATAATTTTTCTCGTGCTTTTTCAATTGTCTTGAGGCATACGCAATTACCTTTTTGTGTTGCATCAGCACACATCCTAATCCTAGTTTAGAAGCATCACAGTAAACTTCAAAATCCTCTGTTCCTTCTGGCAAGGCTAGAATTGGGGTGTTTGTTAATCTTTGCTTTAAAATCCTAAAGGCCTCTTCTTGCCTAGGTCCCCATTCAAATTTCACTTTTTTACCGGTTAGCTTAGTTAATGGCACAGCTATCTTAGAAAAATCTTTAATGAATCGTCTATAGTATCCAGCTAATCCTAGAAAACTTCTAACTTCCATAACTGATTGCGGAACCTTCCATTTTGTGATCGCTTCTATTTTGGAGGGCTCTATGTGGATACCTTCGTGATTCACCATATGTCCTAAAAATTGTACCTCCTGTAGCCAAAATTCAAACTTCGAGAATTTAGCATAAAGCTTTTATTTTCTTAACAGGGTTAAGAGTGCATGTAGATGCTCACAATGCTCGTCCTGACTTTTGGAATAAATAAGTATATCGTCGATGAAGACAATAACAAATTTATCCAAATATGGTTTACAGATCCTATTCATCATATCCATAAATGCTGCAGGAGCATTTGTTAGTCCAAAAGGCATGACTGTAAACTCGTAGTGACCATACCTAGTTCTGAAAGCAGTTTTAGGTATGTCTTCTTCTTGTACCTTCAGCTGATGATATCCGGAGCGTAAATCTATCTTAGAAAAATATCTAGCTCCCTGAAGTTGATCGAAAAGATCATCAATCCTAGGTAATGAGTATCGATTCTTAATTGTAACCTTATTTAGCTCCCTATAATCGATACACATTCTTATGGAACCATCTTTCTTTTTCACAAACAGCACCGGTGCTCCCCAAGGGGATGAACTAGGTTGTATGAATCCTTTACTTAGCAATTTATCTAGCTGCTTTTTCAGTTCTAACATTTCAGTGGGTGCTAATCGTTAAGGTGCCTTAGCTATTGGGGTAGTTCTAGGAATTAGGTGAATTCTAAACTCTACCTCCCTATCTGGTGGCAATCATGGTAGTTCTTCGGGGAATACATCCTGGTATTCCGATACTACAGAAATTTCCTTAAGTTCCTTACCTTTAATGTTAATGATTACTGAAATCATATACACTAGTCCTTGCTTTCGTTCATAACTAGCAACTTTCATTACTGAAATGAACTTCATGGGTTTACACGGCTTATCTCCTATAATCACAATTACTTCCCGTGCGTGTGTACGAATTTCTATGGAATTCTTATCACAAAGGATTCGAGCATGGTTGGCTACTAACCAATCCATTCCTAATACGACATCGAATCCAGCTAAATTCATAGGTAGTAAGTTGGCAGAAAATTTGTGGCCTGAAAGTTCTATCTTTCCTTCCTGAAGAACCTCTTCTATTTTAACAGAATTACCGTCTGCCGTTTCTACCATATAAATCTGCTGGAGTTTGGTTAAGGGTTGCTTAAGAGCTTGGCAGAATGAAGTATTTATAAAACTTTGGTTTGCACCAGAGTCAAATAATACTTTTGCGTAAACGTTTTGTACAAGAAACGTACCAGCTATTACATCGGGAATCAGTTCGGCTTCCTGCGTGGTTAGTTGGAAGGCTCTTGCGTTCTTCTTATTAGTTCCTTCAGCAGGTTTGGCTTTATTATCAGCTGGCTTGACCAATTTAGGGCATTCTGGTCTAAAATGTCCAGCTTCTCCGCAATTGTAGCAGATCTTTAATTTCTTCTTGCATTCCTCCTCCCGATGGCCCGGAATTTTGCAGAAATTACAATTTTCTCTACATTTTCCAAAATGTTTCTTTTTGCAATTTCCGCAAAATGGCGGGGTGGAAGATGACCCGGTTCCCTTTCTCTTGAAGTTGCTATTATTACCCATACGAAATCCTTGGGTAATCTTTTGGGCTAACTCCTTTTTCCGGTTTTCTTCCCGCGTACGCACCAGCACGTCGGTCAAGGTGTTGGCTAATTCCACTGCATCGTCGATTGTGCGGGGTCTTGCAGCTTTGACGATATCCCGAATCTCACTAATTAAACCCCAAATATAGGGAGAAATAAGTACCGGTTCTGGCGAAGCCAGAGTTGGCACAATTCTGGCATACTGGAAGAATTTCGAAGTATACCCTCGACAGTCAACATCTACCATCCGGTGGCTAAGGAATTTATTCGCCATTTGTTCCTTCTCATATTTGGGACATAATTTCCTTTCCATCAATTGCTTAAATTCTTCCCAGTTCATGGCATAAGCCATGTCACTTCCATTGGCTTGCAACACCGTATTCCACTATTCTAATGCCTCTTCCTTGAAAAGATGAGAAGCATACATAACTTTATCTTCATCGGCGCATTTACTTATTTTAATTACTGCTTCGGTCTTTTCCAACCAACGCAGTGCAGCAGTCGCCCCTTCATTGCCTGCAAATTCAACAGGTTTATTACAGGCAAGAAATTCCTTGTAAGTGTAACCAAGTGTTGCCACTTTCATTTTCTTGAGTATTGGGGCTTGAACCACATTATTATCATTGTTTCCGCCTCCATTAACACTGTTACTAAAATTGTCGTCGCGAGTACGCTTGCTGTGGTTGGCTTGAGAGGGTTCAACGGGGTTTTTAACAGCAGCGACAATTGCGGGGATAGCGTTGGCTATTCCCTGAGCGACGATGTTTTCTATATCTTGTCTATTAAGGAAATGATCCTCATTATTTTGTTCCGATTGATTAACTTCATTGACTGGTTGATTTTCCGCGTTTTCCATCTGAATAATTAACAATATAAATTATTTCCACAAAATAAATAAAAACCAAACATAATAACGTAATCACACATAATCACGTCAACACATATAGCCAAAATTGTCGACTTTGCGACATTTATATTTTATATATTAGTATGCATCGATACACACTAGTTATATTACAAGAGTTTTATTTTAAGTTATTTTACATGGTTATATTTTTATTATTATTTATTTTTATTTTGTTATTATTAAACATACAACCACACACAACCACAGTCAGCTGGCATTTCAGAAACGACGCTCCCTCTCGTCGTATTTCCATGAGATCTTCTCCCCCACATCCCGAATTCTATTTCCTGCATCCACCAGTTTCTCACCATAGTGACGAAGTTCAGCTAGGTTTTCAGTGCTCATAGGTGGGTTTGGTGCAGGCTCAGGGTCAAACTGGGAAAAATAAACGTTGGGGTTATTCATGAAGTTCTGAAACTGCCAGTCGTTTGTCCATCATTCTTCCAGCTCTCCAGGTAGAAGTTGGGGGTTGACAATAGGATCTGGGATAGCAGGCTCTAAATTAACTGGAAGTTGTGATTCAGTGGGGTAATTGAAGAGGTTTTCATCGGCAGGTCCAATGAGGTCACAATTTGCCAGTTTGCGGTCAAGCTCCTCCAATGGTGGCATTTCCTGGGCTTGCCCTGAACTTTCCCCGATCTTCTTTCCTTTCCCTTTATCTTTTGGATCATTCGTCTTTTTAACCTTCTGAGCAGCTGGTTTCTTCCTACGTCCACGTTTCCAATCCAAGATTCTCCTCCTCTTTTTTGGTTTTGGTTTCTCCTGAGCTTGGGCCTGGAAAGTTAGTGGTTCCTCCGTATCTGCCTGGTACCCAGAGGGGTTTCCTGTGATATCCATATCGGTGGTATGGATAGTAAAGTTTCGGAGTGCCTCCGATAGTTCATTCATGCTGTTAGCACACATGAAGAAACACACACAAATTTAAGTTAAAATTTTAGTTACTGTAAATTAAATTTTCACAAAATCATAGAATGGCAACTAGAAAAATTAAGTATTTCTAAATACTTAATTGGCTTAAATCAGTGGCTCTGATACCACATTTTTCTGTCACGGCCCCCGACCCGGTTTTACTCGTATCAGGAGCCGCGGAACAGAAACCCGTGGTATTTGTATTTATTTAGGCAGCGGAAACATGAACAGGGTTGTTTAAACAAAAAATGCCCAATTATTTATTTCACAATTTTGGGATAAACCCCATAATTTATAATAAAGGAATTTCTCGAGGAAATTCCCTGGTTTTTTTTTTTTTTACAAAACATGTTTATTTATTTTATTGAGCCACCTCTTCAAGCTTGTAGTGCTACACAACACTTTTTCCTTGATTCACAGTAAGTCACCTGAAACATGTTTAAAAAGAATTTTTATCAGCGGGTAAATACTGGCGAGTCATTCAATTTGCACAAAAGACACATTGTTATAAATTTACAGCATTAAGGGTTTTTATATTTGCCCCTATCTTATAATTAGCTGGTTCAGCTGTCACTCGACCGAATCTATGACTGTGGACATATCACTAATTAGGCTCGTTCACCTAAAGTGATAAATCGTTACTAGTAATGTGCACAAAACCCCCACATACTGCAAGTAATTAAAGATTAGCAAAGACTTAATCACTGCAAAATACAACTGGAAAACATTCAGGGTTTTGTAAAGTAATTTTGATAAAAAGAGAATGACTCACATTGCAAGTTTAACTGGACAGAACCTTGCCTACTGATTTAGTCTTGTAACCTAGGTAATTAACAATGCACACGAAACTAGGTCAGTAACTTAATACAACATTTACGATAAGCTCACGAAATCAAAACCCTCACGACGAATGACAAAGTATAGCCCGTATTCGGGCAGCACTTAAACATCCATCGGATCGGTTTCAATCAATCGGACATTGTATCGTAGCAGTGATCGAGTTGTTACCCTATTGTCGCAGCAGAGATTCGTGCTTGTGTGTGTTTTTGAACGAAACAATGAATAACTCAACGTACGAAACGAATTTGAATGTCGAAACAAGACAGCCATGCAAGTGCCAAACCCCTGCATTTATACTGAAATTTGGCTCCTCTCGCGCGGCGCGCCAGACCCACCTGGTCCTGGCGCGTGGCGCGACGGCTACCCTTTTAGGGTAGGGTAGCCTCGTGTCCTGTATAGCCTAAATGAGTCAACAACCAACGAATTTCGAGCTTTACAAACGGGTTTTGAGGATAATTATCAATTAGGGGATACCCCCTTGAGTTTTAGGGGGCCCTGATCCTAGTTTCGATTGTTCTGAAAAATTATGGGTCATGCCATACTACTTGGGGGTCTCAATTAGGGTTTCCTAATGGACATTAATAAAATAAGAAATAGTAATTTTGGCGAGAGTTGTTACAAGAAGCGCAGACGACACCTGCGTCAGCAATTCAGTATTGGGCAATACAAACGATACGATTGTTAGAGCAGCTGGCCAATAAGCGCACGACAGGCAGGGCTTAGTAATGTTGCACGATGAGCAATCTTGCAGGAGACAGGAAGTACACAAGGACACGTACGTGGCACCAATTAGCGTGCGCCGACCACTGCTCCATGATTTTCACTTTACTGCTGATGCCAGACCAGACAAAAAGGACAATTGTTAGGCCACGTGGATCCATTCAACGTGCGCCAACTACATCCTCGCCTGTAAACACTAACAGTCGTGACAAGGGAGGAAAAACGGAACCTAGGCCCAAGGCCCATCAGTCCATCTTCTTCACAACTCACATCGGCTATAAGTAGAGAACTTCATCTACAGGTTTAAGGATTGCCCTCTTGCTCTCTCACTTAATCAAACTTTCATCCTCAAAACAAGTTCTTATTCTCAAAACAAGTTGATTGTTTTACAGGATCGTCGCAGCTGTTTGTCGAGGAAGAAAGAAGATTAACCTTATTTGGACGAGACACAAACCATAAGCTAATCTCTGGATTAACTTGGTGTTTTTCATTGACGCCCACCGTAGGGCTCGAACCCAGGACCAGTGGATGACTGATGAAATTCAACACATCGTGATACAGTCGCCTCCGAACCAGAAAAACCGTAACCTAAGGCCAAAGCCCGTGAACACTCGCCTGAAGGCACGACAGTGCGATGGGGAAGCCCGCTCAGTTCAAGGATCGAACTAACAATCGCCGCCTACTCGACTAGTATTTCATCGTCACCAGGTAACGCCGAAACTAAATGATGAGGGCAGGAACCGAACTTCTGTCTCTTGGAACACTAGGTCTCTTCCTTACCACTTCACCACCAGCTCATTGACGAAAAGATTTAATACTCTAAGAAAGTATATTCTATTCTTATAATAGATTTAAATAGATTTAATAATAATTATTGAACTAAAAAGAAAAACAAAGGGTGGGTGAAAAAGTGAAAGAGTTTAACTGTAATATCTGGTGGTTTTTTGTTAGTGACGAAAAGTATGAGTCCGTACATGGGCGCCACGCGTGTGATTTCCCAAAAGAGGGAACTCTGTGGAAGCGTGTCCACTGTAAGATCCGTGTACCTGAGTTTAGTAAAGCCAATGATAGTAAGCCTTTACCCATCTATGTACTCGTTTGCTTTCGTCACTACATATCACCACAGAGAGACTGAATGAAGAGAAAGCCTATCAACCCCTCCCTCTATATCCACATTTATTTAATATATTCCTTGCTCCCAATTATTTGTATACTTTATATATTTTTAAATATTAATAGGTGATTGGTTTCCAGCCGATAACCTATCACGAGTCCCATGACCTTCCAATGTGAAACATATAGGTTCGAGTCTTGTCTGAAGTAAAATTGCTCTTAGTTGGGTAAACCTGAGTGATCGAGCTTTGTTGGTCGTTCAAAAAGATATTAATAGGTGATGCATATATTATGCTTTTACTTTAGACTATGTGTTGTCGATCAACTAAACCACTGCCACATTACCGTCACACCATTGCCACGTAGAAATTTAAGCAATAACAAAAGACCCAATTAACTTGTTTTGTTTCATGAATGGCAACTTTCATGAAAGACGACCCCTGAGCAAGGAGCTAGCAAAGCCAAAACAGAACAAATGGAAACAAAATACAAATCAAAAGCTTTCCGTTTGACCCAATCTAAGCTAAACGCCTTCGACCTATTATTAATCCAAATGAAGCTAACCAGCTTAATTTGCGTAATAATCTTCTCAATCTTGACAGCAAGGTTTGAAAACACCAAATTGTTCCTAGCGCGCCAAATGCTCAAACAAGTGATTCTAACAATCGCTTGGATAGCTTTTCTCTTACAAGCATCGCCCAAAACAGTTTTATTAATATCCGGAGAAAGCATAAATATGCGTGATATTACACCACTCGCTGACGTGTTGCCAAACAATCGCAGACATATAGCAAGAGGTGAAAATGTGCTCAAGAGTTTCTTGAGAGGAATCCAATTGATTAGACTGGGGGAGCCCCACCTTCTCCCTCATTAGCGTCGCCATTGGAATGGTGATGAATATTAATGGTACCCCCATTAACAATTAGGCGCGGTGTTCAACGCCTTCGTGCTGATTTGACATGGGGATGTTAATCAACAACACATAGTCTTAAACGTACAATGCTTTCATCAAAAATATTGTTCTTCCTACACCAAAGGGTAAGTTTAGGCACCCATGCTTCTACCCTTGTACATAATGATGAAACCATTATGTTTGTTGTGTAAGAAGTAAAAGTGTTATGAACGAATCATCTCTATATCCTATATAAACTTAGTCCTATTTTTATAATGTTTTATTTATCAAATGTAACATGTAACATGTAAAATTTGTTAAATTGGGGTTAACATCAAAATCTAATATATATATATAGAGAGAGAGAGAGGGGGCGGTTATTATACAAATTGTCTTAACGTACGTTGCGTACGAGATGCAGTATCAACATGCGATTTTTTTTTAAAACGTGATTTTGGTTTTTTTTAGCAACATGCATTTTTATTAACATGCGAAATTATTTTTTTTTAACATGCGAATTTTTTTTAACATGCAATCTTTGGTTTTTTTCAACATGCAAGATTTCCTTTCTGGGGTTATAACATGTGAACCTGTCATAGCGTACGCTTCGTACGTTAAGACATTTTGTACGATACATTTTTTCTCTATATATATATATATGGGTCAACGAGTCAATTTGAATTTCACTAAGCGGTTCAAATGTTACAACCGACCAATGCAAACAAATTTAACCCATGGAGTCGATAGATTAAAACGGACTGGATCAAAATTGACCAATATTTTACCGGTCTAGTATGATTGTTAGCTCTTAGACCAAGCAACCTATGTTGATTTTATATATTAATTTTTGTGTTTTGAAAAGGAAGATGGGGAGTGAAAAAAAGTTTCATGGGAATAGATGAAAACCTTTGATGTTTTCCCTTCTTTCTCAGAACATCAAGTTGATGATATTGTGTCTATCCAGAACAAAAAAGAAATTTAATTTAGGTTTGACTTGTGTCCCATCAGTTTTAATTGCCAAAGAAAATAATTCTATGTATCCTTAAATGTTAGATATTCAACCTTCTCTAATCTCCCTGCAAAAAGTAAATGCTATATTCATGTACAATTTGAAATCTTTATGTTGGGGAGTGTGTATAGTGGAGACCTTTGTTATGTATTCACATCATAAAGAAAATTAATTTTGACTAATTTGTCATTACATTAAATTTACTTATTTTTTTTTAACAGCAAATGTTAATTCACGGGTGGACCTACCTTAGGGGAAGGGGTAGCCTCCGCTACTACTTGGCGCTCCGGAGGTAGTGTAAATTTCGGAAAAAAATTGACGTTTTTTCGATTTCGTTACCGTTTTTTTATAAAACGTTACCGCTATGAAGATTTTCTAGATCCACAACTGTATTAATTCTACTATACATTTATATATATTGTATATCTAATATCTTCTTACTAACAGTTAATTTGGTAGTAAATAATTTAAGAATGTACAAAAGAAAGTATATTCTATGGTAAAAGAATAGGGAAAATGGTGAAAAAATGGTTTGTGTATGGGATGATGTGCAGACTTGACAAGAGGAGAGGAAGGTAATTTGGTAGAAAGGTGGTGTGTTTATAATGATGCACTTGGAGAAGAGAAAACCAGGTCCATTTGCCTATTTTTAGTACTCTCTTCATTCCTATTGATTATTGGGACAATGATGGGGCACTGCCTCAAACCCTACCTTTTTTACTTTTGGTACTCATGGTTTACATTCTCCCTTTACTCTTTCATCAAAATATATTAAATACAAATAAACCAATGGTACTTATGGTTTACATTCTCCCTTTAATCTTTCTTCAAAATGTTAAATCAAAATAAACCAATAACATTTTATATATAATTAAGTAAGTTTTGTTCACATATTTGTATAAGTATATTTTCCAACAATAATAAACATAAAAATACTGAAACGTTTCAAACTTAGTCATTTTTAGATATATACTATTATTAAATCATTAAAAAACTACAACAGCTTTTTTTTTTTTTTTTTTTTGTATTTCACCCATATTTAATTCTAAAAATATGGATCAAATATTTTATTTTCTTGATCATGAGCATTAAAATAAGTAGAAAAATATATATATGGAGGGGATAGTGCACAGTCCTCCCAACCGCCGGAGTGATCTCACTCTGGGAGCCGCTACCCGACCAAGCTAGCTCCGCGGTGACTTCCCCGTGCCGAGTTCTTACCCTGGGCGACATATGCCACTCCCAAGACTAGAACCCAGTACCTCTGGGAAGAGGTGAGTGTTGGTGGCCAACTGGGCTACCCCAGTTGGTTACAAAAATATATATATGATGTTATACATACAAGGTCGGTTTTGTACCAAGTCATTTTTCATTCTTTACAAGTATCCACACGCTCACCACGTATTTATAATCATACACATATGTATGTAATAACATATTCTTCAATTTATAAATATAAATATAATAAGCACACTTACATATATAATTACGTATATAATTACACGCCCTTATATCTATAATGACTCAAAGTTACATATAATGTGCAACCAGTGGCGGAGCTTGACCAAAAGTTTCGAGGAGCGTAAAGTGATGAGACCAAAAAAAAAAAATTTCCTATCGTTATGTTTCGGGTCGGGTCGGCTATCGATTCGGGTCAGGTCAAATAATAATAGTTCTAAATAAAACTAAAAAAATTTCATTTATTCAAAGGACCCGTCCTTACACATAAAAAATTGTGATTAAGTTTATTGTGTGGTGGGTAATCTAGAGTTAAACAAATAAGAGTTAACATATATTTACAAAACTACCCATCACTTATATACAAAGTGGTAACAAACTTTACTTTAATTAAATTGTATAAATATTTAGGATATACAAAGTGGTAACAAACTTTACTTTAATTTATATATTGTATAAATATTTAGGAAAAATAATTGAGGGAGGCGATCCTATATAATTTTTAAAATTTCCGGACGAAAAATCGGAAAATATACACTTCTAACCGAAACATTGGGGTGGGCGGGTGCACCCCCGGGTAACAAAAAGAATAAATTTCTGATTTTATATTATAGTTCGTTTTTATATAAAATGAAGCAAATAAAAGTAGTAAGCATTTTATAAAATGATTAGAAAAAAGAGTAGATGATTATGATAATTTGCTTGAAAAGTAAACCATAATTTTTTTTGATGGCTTTATAACTAACATATATGATATTTACCTTTGTTACTTGTGGCTATAGATAAATTCTGAAATTGAAAACAGGTAGATTTTATTTAAAATTTTTTGGAAAAGATAAGAAAAGGTGGAAAGTAAATTGAATGTAATAAACAATGCATACACGTAATGTATAGCGTGTTTGGCAGTTGAGTCGCCTGCCGCCAAAGACAAAGGTGGGGGTGGGGGGTAGAAATAAGAATTTGCACAGGTTACGGTGAAAAAGGCTTGCGTCACACTCTCGCCAGCCCCCTATTCTACCACACTCTTCCACCGTCAGACCTATTTACAGCATTTTCAGTCACTCACGACTCTCACTCACTCTCTCTCTCTCTCTCATATTATAATATACACATATATATTTTTTAATAATTGTTAGGCTATAGGGTGTGGGGTGTCGTTCCTTGGCTACAGCGTCGCGGACAAGGTGGTTGGCATGTCGTTCCTTGCCGTTCAAAAAAATATACACATATATATATTTTTTTAATAATTGTTATGCTATATGGTGTGGGGGCATGGGTTATGACATTCTTTTAAGGGTGTTAAATGGGTCGGGTTCATGGATTGGCGGGTTTGACCCAAACCCAAAAATTGTAGACGAGCCCGAACCTGATCCCGACCCGAATATTCATAGGCTGCCTCGAACCCAACACGTTTAACCCGATTTATTTTATTTTTTATTTTTTTTCAGCAAATTAGTATATTA
This sequence comes from Helianthus tuberosus, assembly GCA_030545235.1. Lineage (NCBI taxonomy): Eukaryota > Viridiplantae > Streptophyta > Magnoliopsida > Asterales > Asteraceae > Helianthus > Helianthus tuberosus. The sequence goes on along the minus strand of CM060411.1, from coordinate 210,890,558 downwards.
AAATTAACATCTACTATAAAAAACACAAACTTATATAATAAAATTACATTAAAATCATAATTTCTTATGTCAATTTCCTTTTTTATGTTATAATTATATCATAAAATACACACTCAATTTAATTTATGACGTAAAACATATTGTAAAAAATTTATGAAGTAAAACTACTTGTTGGTTTCCTTTTACAGCAAAGGTTCTATCGCGGTGAGGTGTAGCTCATCCTTCATAACTCTTATTTCGATAAACAAATATCTGGTGGGGCTGAAAGAATACAGACCAATCAATCTGATTGGGGTGATTAGCAAGACTATTTCTAAGATTCTTGCAAATCGTTTGAAATTGGTTATAAGGACCATCATATCGGAGAATCAAACGGCGTTTCTTAAAGGGAGGTACATACTCGACAGTCCGTTAATGCTAAATGAGCTCATGGCTTGGACTAAAAAATTTAATAAAAAGGCTTTTCTTTTAAAAATCGATTTGAAAAGGCTTACGATAACGTTTGTTGGAGTTTTCTCTTGCACATCATGGGGCAAATGGATTTTCCTAAATTTTTGTGTAAACGGATCGAAGGGATCCTAGGTTCGGCTAGGTCCTCGGTTCTTGTGAACAGGTCTCCTACCTTTGAATTAAAATGTACCAAAGGGGCTAGACATGGAGATCCTTTATCCCTGTTTATGTTCCTTCTTGTACTGTTAGCCCTGTCTAGCATGCTGTGAAAAGCTAGGAATGAAGAGCTATTCAAAGGAATTCAAACTCCCAATAACGGTCTGGTAATATCTCACCTTTTTATGCTGATGATGCTATCTTGTTGGGGGATTGTGATAGGGATAATTTGAAGAATGTGGCGAGATGTTTGAGAATATTTTATCTTTGTTCGGGTTAAAAATCAATCTTCAAAAATCTAACTTATACGGGTTGGGGGTTGATAGTGGGGAAGTGTCCGATATGGCTAAAGTGATTGGGTGTAAAACGGACTCTATCCCGCTTACTTACTTGGGGATTATGGTGGGAACTAATATGAACAGAATTAACAACTGAACACCTATTATTGAGGTTCTTGATAAAAGGTTATCGGTTTAGAAAACTAAAACTTTGTCAATAGGGGGGGCTAGCTTTGATCAATTCGGTGTTGGAAAGTCTGCCTATTTATTATTTCTCTTTATATAAGGCCCTGGCTGGGTTTATCAAGACCCTCGAAGCCAAAATGAGAAAATTTCTATGGGCGGGATCTAATAGCAATTCTAAAATGAACTGGGTGGCTTAGGAGGGGGTCACTTTGTGACAACCCTCACTAAACCAGGTATCCGTACGACTTAATTAATAATTAATTACTGCTTAATTACTGTGCTTGATTGAAATTACTGATGAACTGCTACTTGATTTCTGATACATGCATATACCTGCATCATACTTTACTTACCGTCACTACATTATTTACATGCTGAACCTTAGTGACAAACATGATGCACAAAAAGCAAAGTAGCACTATGAACGGATAACCTATTAAACGTGCTGTCGTAACTAGCACCAGGCAGACACTGCCTCTAAGGCCTGTATGAGCCAGAAATATTTTACTACACTAGTGGTGAGTGTAGGGATACAAGGGTTGTAGAATTGCGTCTCTAGGAATAAGTTACAATGACCGGATGTGCCTAATACGTGCTCTAAGTACAAAAATTCAGCACTTTATATAATAATTCAGCATTAAGCTACCTAATAAAGTGCCAAAACATGAGAAAAGTGTTACTAGACACTTTCCAAAGTGTCAGGAATAAGTTGTGTCACTAAAAATAATTATAACGACACTTTAAAGCTTTGTTAAGCACTTTAACGGATTACTATCCAACCGAACAACCGGACTATACCCGGAACATAAAAATATTGCCGTTTACATTGTTTATCTTTTTCTGAGCCAGTTAGGGTCCCTGAATACCCTAACACTCGTCATAATGCATGACACACTAGTAACCGGGTTAATCACTTAACTACCTAAACTAACCTAACTAATATCTAGTGATTAGTTGAAAACTAACCAAGACCCCCCCCCCTCCAACGAAACCGTCCCCAAGGGGGGACACCTCTTGTACTTGATGATTAAATTAATCACCCATGCTTAAGATCTTGAAGACATAGGGACCAATGGTTAATGATGTAGAAGTTTGTCTATAAGATCATGTCATAACTCAACATAACATTCACCACACATTACACAAATCACACACTCTCTCCCTCTCTCTTTGGCTCTCGGCCGAGAACAACAACAACCATCCATCCATCCATCCTTCGATCTTGATCAACCAATTCCAAGTGCATACAAGTGTTAAGGATCACCTACAAGGAAGCTCGGTGCAATCGGAACGCGAAGGACCTCACTCTATTGCTTTTATCCACTCATTTTGCGCTTAGATTCTTCCCTAGCCTCGAGCTAGTAGTAAGTTGCTATGATCACACTCTCGAACTATTTTAAGATGGTTAAAATGATTTGTAACGGTTAAAACTCGTAATCTTACAAGATGAAGTATGAAAGTCTACTAAAAATACTAAAAGTGATGGTTAAAAGCTTGTTTGTTGTGTAAATCTTGTAGTATTTGATTTGTGAGGTTATTTAGGCCCGATCTATGTTGTGGTAGCTCGGATCATCGTTTAACCAGGATTGGTCACAATCATGGATTATGACATAAAGTTTGTTTAAGTGTAACAAGGGTTAAGTGATGAAACTCTACCACACATCAAACTTGAACTTGTGTAAAAATGATTTTACTTGTGAAAATGTGTTTAAAACTAGTAGATCTACGGATCTACAAGCGGTATTTTCAAAGGACCGAGTGTCAAAGAAACCATATTTACTAAAGCCGGATCTCACACTAACAAGGATGATTTTTAGAACACACGAGTGTGTAAACACATGTGTAACACAAAGTTTCGACAAAATAACTATTTTCGTAAAAATTGACAAGAAGTTGTAAAAATGGAATTTCTTTAAAAACGAGGTTTTTACGCAACCGGATTGCTTTATATAAAGATCCGCTAAAAGTAATGGGAGGTACATAATAGTGTTGGAAAAACTACAAGTTCATGAGATTCTTGCGAAGTACATGTTTGTTAACTAGTTTGTTGTCTTGACCATTGTTTTGGTTAAATAAGGAAATTGTTGGGTTGATTTATAAAAGAAAATGATACGCTTGAAAGCGTGGCCACCTTCAGTTACAGAGGAAACTCTGGCGAAATTTTCCAAAACCCTAACACTTAGAAATATTTTCACTACAAGTGTTAGAAATACAATTTTAACGTGCTTTCAAATTATAGATTTCGCCACGACTTTATTTACAAAACATCGGAGGTGGGATTTCACAAAATAAAACTTGGTAAATATATATTTAGTATATATATTTTTCATAAAGTCACTTGATATGTGTTTATGATTATTTTGTGAAAATACTAATATTATTTTTAGGGTAAAAATAATACTATCGAATGTTAATGGATCCAAAATAATACGAACGCCTCTACGATAAATATATAAGTTACACCGGTAATTATTATTACCACTCGATCATTAAAACGTAACTTACGCATTTTAAGAAAATATGACTTAACGCGTATTTTGTCAAGGTATTATTTTGGGAAAATTTATGTAATAGAAAATATAATATTTTTGAGAATAATATTTATATTTTGGAGTTAGAAATAAAATATATTTTAAGTGAGACTTAATAATATATTTCGAAATTATACGAACACACATGTATTAAATCCCCCATCCTTGGGAAGGAAAATGATTACCAAGTATACAGAATGTAAACACGAAATAGTTGTCTAACTATTTCCCGAAAACTTAAACCATAAAGCTAAGGCACGGCCGTCCGTCTAATAGAATTAGTACGTGTAGGTCGTCACACAGCTGCTTGATCAGGAGACATACTTGGTAGAGACGCACCACTGTGAGTTCATGTCCCCCTTTTCTCTTAACTGTTTTCAGTTTTCTAAACTGCGGGGGTGAAATACATGTTACTATGATTACGAGTACTTTTTACATGGTATGGTTAGCGTAAGGAGGGTTACTACTTAGATCATGTGAGTGGGTAGGCGGGAACTGGAGGCCATTAATCCTCATTGTAGGACCGAGGGACGTAAGCGGTAGATCTATCTGGGTGTAGCGAGCCCAACTCCAGGTCCAACAATGCAGACCTTGGGGTGACTTTGTGCCCAAACGCGAAATCTGCTAGGTTTGAGTCTTCCTACTTGCACTTCACACATATCAATGGCCTTGCAAACCATTGGTGATATCTTTTTCCTTATTTGCTACATACCAGGATTTTTATATATACAAAGGTTTATTTACTCACTTACACATGAACTCGCTCAACATTATTGTTGATTTTTTTCAACTTACATGTATTTCAGGGAATTAAAGGATCTGGCGCGGTATGACACGTTTTCCCGCTGCACTAGTTACGAGGTCATCCGGGTTTGGGGAATGTGACTCTTTCCTGGACAAGTCACAGTCCTTAAACTGTGTTTATGTCATGTTGATGTTTGTGTTTGTTGAACAATGCCGTTAGGATGTGTTTCCGTTGAGACAATGTTGTTGTATTTGGTTTTAAAACTTAATTAAATGGATGATCTTGCATGCTTTTATTTCATATAGCTTTGTTATGGTTAAGCTATGGTATTAAGAAGTCACACCAAATTAACCACGCTTCCGCAAAGCCAGGGTGTGACAGCTTGGTATCAGAGCTCTGATCATAGCGAACTAGGATTCTTTCTCGAGTCTAGACTATGATCACTAGGGCTCTCACGAAAACATTTTTACACTGCATACCACTTAAGTCCAGATCCAAAACTTTTTATAAACAAATGTTGAGCACATTTTATTTATTATTTATAGGCTCAGTCTGGGAGGGTGAGGCTCGGTCTGAGAGGCCGAGGTAGTGGGCTAGTGGGACTAGGATAATTGGCTAGTGGGACTAGGAAGAGCAGTCTGAGAGGCTGGGAGAATTGGCTAGTGGGACTAGGAGAATTGGCTAGTGGGACTAGGAAGAGCAGTCTGAGAGGCTGGGAGAATTGGCTAGTGGGACTAGGAGAATTGACTAGTGGGACTAGGAAGAGCAGTCTGAGAGGCTGGGAGAATTGGCTAGTGGGACTAGGAGAATTGGCTAGTTGGACTAGGAAGAGCAGTCTGAGAGGCTGGGAGGCTAGTGGGACTAGGAGAATTATTTGATTGCTTACTTGGTGACTTATGTGATTAATGGATTGTATGAATGACTGTTTGTGCATATTTGTGTTTATGTTACAGACACCATGGACACCTCTGGCACAGGTGACTCAGACACCACAGGACCTAGACCTATAGTATCAGATGACCTAGAGTCTTCAGAGCACGAGGTCCACACATCCGACGTTACTAGCACGGACGAGGACGACTTTCAGCCCTTTGCTTTACCTGATGGTGCTGATGAGCTCGCTGATGGCCCTTTGGCCGGGGACCTACCGTTAATGGAGATCCCTGCTCCTATACCACTTGCTTCATATCCTGCTTACGATTTGCTTCTCGACGCCGACGATGATGACGACGTCGATCTGTATGATGATGAGCCCTTAGAGGAGGATGTTCAGGGCGAGGCCCTTCTTGCTGCTGGTGATCTCTTGATGATCGCAGATGCTCCCGCCGAGGAGTCACCCGCTCACTCTCCGGTCCCAGACTCATTCGAGTCTGTGGCCTCCGAACCTTCACACACCCAGAGTGCGCAGCACTTCTCACATGGATCAGATCCCGACCAGGCATCCTCTGTTGCCCCTATTCCTAGTTTTGCTTTCTACCACGAGGATGTGGAGGATTCCGATCCTGTCTTTCCCCCAGGATTCGACTCAGATCAGGATATAGAGTTTATACCCATGGATCAGCCTATGGAGGATCCGGTCGACCCAGTTGATCCCATCGACCCTGAGTTTGATTTTGAGATGGCCTTTGATGACCCCGAGCCTGCCATGGCCCCTGAGCAGGTAGCCGCTCTAGACCCTGCGTTTGAGCACGACCCAGTTCATGCTGACGCACCTATTATTGAGCCTGTCATTGCTGACCCACCTATTGATGATCACCCAGTGGATGCTCCGTTGTTGGAGGGCGATCATGTCATTGCTGCTGATCTTGTTGATCCCCCACTTATCGCTGATGCACCAGTTGACCCTCTTGTTGCACCTCACCATGATCCTATGCCAGTTCAGTTTGATCATGCACTTTTTGAGGCACAGATTGACCCACGAGATGAGCACGCCCAGCATGGGTGGATTCCTGCTGACGATGAGGTTCCACCTATTCCCCCTCAGATCACTGATACCCGTCACATTGATACCTCCTTTTCATTTCCTCGGTTTACACCTCCAGCGCGACCGGGAGAAGGTTCTTCGGCTCACCCTTTTGGACATGTACCGGTATCTATCCCTGCTATACCACCGTCTGCTACTTTTCCCCCTGTTTCTCCATTTCATGTGGCACCTTTTGATCCCACCAGTGAGCCGTTTCTCTGGTCATCACCACCTGCCATGCCACCGACCGACCCCTACCATTCTTTCCATATGGGGTATACTATTGAGGACGTTCTGATGTCTTTTGTCGCCCAGCACGAGGCACACACGCAGCGCATTCAGGAGCTTGAGAGAGCCCAGCCGCCGCCGTGTCAGTGCCACTCTCCTTTGCAGCCCTCTCGACCTTTACCACCAGACTATGCTGCACGCCTTTTGGCACTTGAGCAGCAGGTTGCTTCTTGGTTGCGTACCCAGAGAGCCATGGAGGAGGACTGGCTCCATTTGCGTCGCTTGTTCTACACTCACTTTCCCCCTCCTCCACCGCCATCCGTGTAGAGCTCTTCAGTACCGTATGGGTAGACGCTGGTGAGAAGACGACGATTGCTTTTGACTGCACAGCATTTTTGGAGACTACATTATGATTCTGACTTTTGTTGACATGTATTCGATGTACTGACACTGATTTGATATAGTTTTTGGACTAGGGTGATGTAGCCCTTAGTCGATGATGTTGTATGACACTGTGATGTACTTGTACGCTTACTATGTGGTCTCAATATATGGCAATCGCAGTATTCTCATCATATTTGATGCTTGATTTGGTTATTTATATTCTATGACATGGGATGTTGTGTGATTGATGTTTGTGACATGGGATGTTGTGTGATTGATATGATTATAACATGAGATGTTATGTACTATTACTATCATTATATACGTACGCTATATTATGACCTGACTTACGTATTATAACATGGGATCTTTACTATGGCCTGACCGACGTAAACACATCTTTTAGAAGATTCCGCCGAGACGTCAAACGCCGTTGCCTACCAATGAGGCAGAACTCCAACAAGTCATCGCTGCTGCCATCGCGCAATACGCCGCCTCGCAAGGAGGACCCAGCGGAAGCAGCTCAAACAACAATGGCAACAACAATCCACCTCATGGTAATACTAAGTCATTTAGACATACCATGACCTAATTGGATATCTATACCAAAGATGCTAATGCCGTTCACATGTTACAATATGTGTGCAGGGTGCACCTACAAGCAGTTTCTAGACTGCAAACCGGTCAACTTTGATGGCACAGGAGGTGCTGTCGCCTTTATTCGTTGGGCTGAGAAAACTGAATCTGTTCTTCGCATGAGCAAATGCGCACTAGATCAGCAAGTCACCTATATCTCAGGGCTATTCTTGGATGGAGCCCTCTCTTGGTGGAATTTGCAAGTACAGACACTTGGTGAAGCTGCTGCCTACGCGCTAACATGGACCGAACTGAAGGAACTTATGCGCAAAAAGTACTGCTCTCGCGCGGAAATCCAAAGATTGGAAACTGAGTTTTGGCATTTGAAAATGGAAGGTCCAAAGATCGCAGAATACGTTCAAAGGTTCCATGACTTATCACATGTGGTACCCTACATGGTCACTCCGGAGTTCAAGCGGATTGAACGTTTCATTTGGGGATTAGCTCCTCAAATCATAAGCATGGTGACCTCATCCAAGCCTGCGACAATTACTGAGGCAATCGATTTGAGCGTGGCTCTCACAGAGGAGGCTATTCGCCTGAACAAGTTCGATGATGCTGAGCCTAAGAAGAAAGAGACTCACGTCGAGTCATCAGGAGGTAACAAACGGAAGTTCTCGAACTTCAAGCAGGGCACCAGTGTGGTGGTTAAGAAAGGAGGATCAGGCACGCCAGCTCAGGTTACAGCTGGTAGTGGAAAGAAAGGAAAAGGATATATGGGCACCCAGCCCAAGTGTAATACCTGCCAACGCCACCATTCTGGCCATTGTAGTGTGAAAGTATGTGAAGCTTGTGGAAAGACTGGTCACTTGAAGGATTCTTGTTGGGCTAGTGCTGGCCGGGGAGGACAAGGAGGATTTGGGAGTAGAAATAATAATCGTGGTGGTATTGGGAATCGCCCATAGGGGAACAATGGAGGAAACGGGAATCGAGGCAACAATGTGAATCAAGCTGGTAATGCGAACCAGAACAACAATCAAGCTGGAAATGGAGCAGGAAATGGTCAAAGAATGGGTTGCTTTAACTGTGGAGATATCGGGCACTTTAAGAAGAACTGCCCAGAGTTAAACCAAGCCCGTGGAAGAGTGTTCCATATCGAAGCAAGGGAGGCGCGCCAGGATCCCAATGTTGTCACTGGTACGTTCCCTGTAAACCAACGCTATGCATCCGTTTTATTTGATACTGGCGCCGATTATAGCTTCGTATCGTTAGAATTTAAGAATATGCTTGGTTTAGCCGCTAGTAAGTTAGATATTCCCTACTCAATCGAATTGGCTAATGGGAAGTTAGTAGAAGCCAATGAAGTAATCAGAGGTTGTGTGATCGAATTGGGAGAGCGTGAGTTTGCTTTGGATCTACTACCAGTCCAGTTGGGAAGCTTTGACGTGGTGGTAGGAATGGATTGGTTATCAGACAACAAGGCTGAAATAGTTTGTCACGAAAAGGTCGTTCGTATCCCAACCGAAGATGGCGAAACAATTGTGGTTCACGGGGAGAAGCGTGATACGCCGTTAAGAATTATCAGCTGCCTGAAAGCGCGAAAGTGTTTGCGGAAGGGATGTGTTGCCTTCCTGGCGCACATTGTGGATAAGAAGACTGCTGAGCCAAGAATAGAAGACATCCCTGTCGTAAGGGAATATCCAGAAGTCTTCCCAGAGGACTTACCTGGACTGCCATCTTAGAGACAAGTAGAGTTCCGCATTGACTTAGTTCCAGGCGCCGCGCCTGTGGCTAAGGCACCTTATAGACTTGCTCCGTCTGAGATGCAGGAACTGTCGACACAACTTCAAGAGTTTTTAGACAAGGGATTTATCTGACCAAGCTTCTCGCCTTGGGGAGCTCCGGTCCTGTTTGTCAAGAAGAAGGACGGTAGTTTTCGAATGTGCATCGACTACCGGGAGCTGAACAAGCTGACGATCAAGAATAGATATCCTCTGCCAAGAATTGATGATCTGTTTGATCAACTGCAAGGTTCAAGCTTTTATTCAAAGATCGATCTTCGATCTGGATACCATCCGTTAAGGATACAAGAGGAAAGTATCCCGAAGACAGCCTTCAGAACTCGTTATGGACACTACGAGTTCCTTGTTATGCCGTTTGGTTTGACAAACGCACCTGCAGTCTTTATGGACTTGATGAATAGAGTTTGTAAGCCGTACTTGGACAAGTTCGTGATTGTGTTTATCGACGACATCTTGATTTATTCAAGGACAAAGGCTGAGCACGAACAACATCTAAGAGCTATTTTGGAGTTGCTGAAGAAGGAACAGTTGTATGCCAAGTTCTCTAAGTGCGAGTTTTGGCTACGCGAAGTCCAGTTTCTTGGACACGTGGTTAATGGAAATGGAATCCATGTTGATCCCACAAAGATCGAAGCGATCAAGAATTGGGAAACGCCAAAGACGCCAACCGAGATTCGACAATTCTTGGGTTTGGCTGGCTATTATCGAAGATTCATTGAGGATTTTTCAAAAATCGCTCAACCGTTGACGCTCCTCACGCAGAAAGATAAGAAGTTTGATTGGGGAATCAAACAGGAAGAAGCGTTCCAGATATTGAAGGATAAGCTCTGCAATGCGCCAATCTTAGCACTGCCGGAAGGTACAGATGATTTCGTGGTATACTGTGACGCCTCACGTCAAGGATTGGGTTGCGTATTGATGCAACACCAAAAGGTTATTGCTTACGCATCGCGTCAATTGATAGTGCACGAAAAGAACTATACCACACATGATTTGGAACTTGGCGCAGTGGTATTTGCATTAAAGATCTGGAGACACTACCTTTATGGTACAAAGTGTACAATTTTTACAGATCACAAGAGCCTACAACACATATTCAACCAGAAGGAGTTGAATATGAGGCAAAGACGATGGGTTGAGTTGTTGAATGATTACGACTGCGAGATAAAGTACCACCCAGGGAAGGCGAATGTGGTCGCCGATGCCCTAAGACGAAAGGAGAGGATCAAGCCCATAAGGGTTAGGGCTTTAGAAATGATTATCCGAACCGATCTTTCCTTGCGCATTCGTGCTGCGCAGAAAGAAGCTCTCAAGGAAGGAAACCTTGAAGAAGAATATCTCCGTGGGATGGAGAAGCTTTTGGTGCCAAACAAGGAAGGAACGTTATGTTTCGAGAAAAGGATTTGGGTTCCTCTGTTTGGTGGTTTAAGGAAGGTTATTTTCGATGAAGCTCACAAGTCACGGTACTCTATCCACCCTGGAGCGGATAAGATGTACCAGGATCTCAAAGATTATTATTGGTGGCCTAGGATGAAAGGCGATGTTGCTGTTTATGTGAGCAAGTGTCTAACGTGCGCTAAGGTGAAAGCGGAATACCAGAAGCCTTCAGGACTTCTGCAACAACCTGAGATTCCCAAGTGGAAATGGGAACAAATCTCCATGGATTTTATTACAAAGTTGCCAAGAACGCCAAGAGGCCATGACACTATTTGGGTAATAGTGGACCGATTAACGAAGTCAGCATACTTCTTACCTATCAGAGAGAAGGATAATACGGGCAAGTTGGCCGAAATTTACATGAGAGAGATCGTCGCACGTCATGGAGTGCCCCTCTCAATCATCTCTGATAGAGACGGAAGATTTGTGTCAAGGATATGGCAATCCTTCCAAGAAGCTTTTGGCTCACAATTAAATCTGAGCACTGCGTATCATCCGCAAACTGACGGTCAAAGCGAGCGAACGATACAGACCTTGGAAGACATGCTGAGAGCGTGTGTTATGGATTTGGGCGGTAGCTGGGATAAATATTTGCCATTGGTCGAATTTTCATACAACAACAGCTACCACACCAGTATTGGTGCCGCGCCATTCGAAGCTCTTTACGGACGCAAGTGTCGATCACCCCTATGTTGGGCTGACGCAGGTGATAGACAGCTTGTTGGTCCCGAAATCGTCCAAGAGACGACAGACAAGATTGCGCTGATCCGAAAACGCATCGAAGCAGCTCGTGAAAGACAGAAAGCCTATGCGGATCCAAACCGGAAACACTTGGAATTCCAAGTTGGAGATATGGTTTTATTGAAAGTTTCACCCTGGAAGGGTGTGGCACGCTTCGGAAAGCGTGGAAAGTTAAATCCGCGTTACATTGGTCCTTTCAGAATTTTGGAAAGAATAGGACTAGTAGCATACAAGCTGGACTTGTCTGCTGAACTCCATTCAGTTCACGATACATTTCATGTATCCAACCTGAAGAAAAGTCCAACTCAAGATACCATTGCCATTCCCATCGACGAGATTCATGTTGACGACACGCTCCATTTCGTTGAAGAACCGGTTGAGGTTACGGATTGGAAAGTAAACAAGACCCGCAGGAGCAGTGTCAAGCTCGTCAAAGTTCGTTGGAATGCCAGACATGGTCCTGAATACACCTGGGAGCGTGAGGACCGGATGAAAGAGAAATACCCCCACCTATTTCCTAAGAACCCTGCATCTACAAGCAGAACTTAAAATTTCGGGACGAAATTTTTCTAACGGGGGGAGAATGTGACAACCCTCACTAAACCAGGTATTCGTACGACTTAATTAATAATTAATTACTGCTTAATTACTGTGCTTGATTGAAATTACTGATGAACTGCTACTTGATTTCTGATACATGCATATACCTGCATCATACTTTACTTACCGTCACTACATTATTTACATGCTGAACCTTAGTGACAAACATGATGCACAAAAAGCACAGTAGCACTATGAACGGATAACCTATTAAACGTGCTGTCGTAACTAGCACCAGGCAGACACTGCCTCTAAGGCCTGTATGAGCCAGAAATATTTTACTACACTAGTGGTGAGTGTAGGGATACAAGGGTTGTAGAACTGCGTCTCTAGGAATAAGTTACAATGACTGGATGTGCCTAAAACGTGCTCTAAGTACAAAAATTCAGCACTTTATATAATAATTCAGCATTAAGCTACCTAATAAAATGCCAAAACATGAGAAAAGTGTTACTAGACACTTTCCAAAGTGTCAGGAATAAGTTGTGTCACTAAAAATAATTATAACGACACTTTAAAGCTTTGTTAAGCACTTTAACGGATTACTATCCAACCGAACAACCGGACTATACCCGGAACATAAAAATATTGCCGTTTACATTGTTTATCTTTTTCTGAGCCAGTTAGGGTCCCTGAATACCCTAACACTCGTCATAATGCATGACACACTAGTAACCGGGTTAATCACTTAACTACCTAAACTAACCTAACTAATATCTAGTGATTAGTTGAAAACTAACCAAGACCCCCCCTCCAACGAAACCGTCCCCATGGGGGGACACCTCTTGTACTTGATGATTAAATTAATCACCCATGCTTAAGATCTTGAAGACATAGGGACCAATGGTTAATGATGTAGAAGTTTGTCTATAAGATCATGTCATAACTCAACATAACATTCACCACACATTACACAAATCACACACTCTCTCCCTCTCTCTTTGGCTCTCGGCCGAGAACAACAACAACCATCCATCCATCCTTCGATCTTGATCAACCAATTCCAAGTGCATACAAGTGTTAAGGATCACCTACAAGGAAGCTCGGTGCAATCGGAACGCGAAGGACCTCACTCTATTGCTTTTATCCACTCATTTTGCGCTTAGATTCTTCCCTAGCCTCGAGCTAGTAGTAAGTTGCTATGATCACACTCTCGAACTATTTTAAGATGGTTAAAATGATTTGTAACGGTTAAAACTCGTAATCTTACAAGATGAAGTATGAAAGTCTACTAAAAATACTAAAAGTGATGGTTAAAAGCTTGTTTGTTGTGTAAATCTTGTAGTATTTGATTTGTGAGGTTATTTAGGCCTGATCTATGTTGTGGTAGCTCGGATCATCGTTTAACCCGGATTGGTCACAATCATGGATTATGACATAAAGTTTGTTTAAGTGTAACAAGGGTTAAGTGATGAAACTCTACCACACATCAAACTTGAACTTGTGTAAAAATGATTTTACTTGTGAAAATGTGTTTAAAACTAGTAGATCTACGGATCTACAAGCGGTATTTTCAAAGGACCGAGTGTCAAAGAAACCATATTTACTAAAGCCGGATCTCACACTAACAAGGATGATTTTTAGAACACACGAGTGTGTAAACACATGTGTAACACAAAGTTTCGACAAAATAACTATTTTCGTAAAAATTGACAAGAAGTTGTAAAAATGGAATTTCTTTAAAAACGAGGTTTTTACGCAACCGGATTGCTTTATATAAAGATCCGCTAAAAGTAATGGGAGTTACATAATAGTGTTGGAAAAACTACAAGTTCATGAGATTCTTGCGAAGTACATGTTTGTTAACTAGTTTGTTGTCTTGACCATTGTTTTGGTTAAATAAGGAAATTGTTGGGTTGATTTATAAAAGAAAATGATACGCTTGAAAGCGTGGCCACCTCCAGTTACAGAGGAAACTCTGGCGAAATTTTCCAAAACCCTAACACTTAGAAATATTTTCACTACAAGTGTTAGAAATACAATTTTAACGTCTTTTCAAATTATAGATTTCGCCACGACTTTATTTACAAAACATCGGAGGTGGGATTTCACAAAATAAAACTTGGTAAATATATATTTAGTATATATATTTTTCATAAAGTCACTTGATATGTGTTTATGATTATTTTGTGAAAATACTAGTATTATTTTTAGGGTAAAAATAATACTATCGAATGTTAATGGATCCAAAATAATACGAACGCCTCTACGATAAATATATAAGTTACACCGGTAATTATTATTACCACTCGATCATTAAAACGTAACTTACGCATTTTAAGAAAATATGACTTAACGCGTATTTTGTCAAGGTATTATTTTGGGAAAATTTATGTAATAGAAAATATAATATTTTTGAGAAGAATATTTATATTTTGGAGTTAGAAATAAAATATATTTTAAGTGAGACTTAATAATATATTTCGAAATTATACGAACACACATGTATTAAATCCCCCATCCTTGGGAAGGAAAATGATTACCAAGTATACAGAATGTAAACACGAAATAGTTGTCTAACTATTTCCCGAAAACTTAAACCATAAAGCTAAGGCACGGCCGTCCGTCTAATAGAATTAGTACGTGTAGGTCGTCACACAGCTGCTTGATCAGGAGACATACTTGGTAGAGACGCACCACTGTGAGTTCATGTCCCCCTTTTCTCTTAACTGTTTTCAGTTTTCTAAACTGCGGGGGTGAAATACATGTTACTATGATTACGAGTACTTTTTACATGGTATGGTTAGCGTAAGGAGGGTTACTACTTAGATCATGTGAGTGGGTAGGCGGGAACTGGAGGCCATTAATCCTCATTGTAGGACCGAGGGACGTAAGCGGTAGATCTATCTGGGTGTAGCGAGCCCAACTCCAGGTCCAACAATGCGGACCTTGGGGTGACTTTGTGCCCAAACGCGAAATCTGCTAGGTTTGAGTCTTCCTACTTGCACTTCACACATATCAATGGCCTTGCAAACCATTGGTGATATCTTTTTCCTTATTTGCTACATACCAGGATTTTTATATATACAAAGGTTTATTTACTCACTTACACATGAACTCGCTCAACATTATTGTTGATTTTTTTCAACTTACATGTATTTCAGGGAATTAAAGGATCTGGCGCGGTATGACACGTTTTCCCGCTGCACTAGTTACGAGGTCATCCGGGTTTGGGGAATGTGACTCTTTCCTGGACAAGTCACAGTCCTTAAACTGTGTTTATGTCATGTTGATGTTTGTGTTTGTTGAACAATGCCGTTAGGATGTGTTTCCGTTGAGACAATGTTGTTGTATTTGGTTTTAAAACTTAATTAAATGGATGATCTTGCATGGTTTTATTTCATATAGCTTTGTTATGGTTAAGCTATGGTATTAAGAAGTCACACCAAATTAACCACGCTTCCGCAAAGCCAGGGTGTGACAGCTTGGTATCAGAGCTCTGATCATAGCGAACTAGGATTCTTTCTCGAGTCTAGACTATGATCACTAGGGCTCTCACGAAAACATTTTTACACTGCATACCACTTAAGTCCTGATCCAAAACTTTTTATAAACAAATGTTGAGCACATTTTATTTATTATTTATAGGCTCAGTCTGGGAGGGTGAGGCTCGGTCTGAGAGGCCGAGGTAGTGGGCTAGTGGGACTAGGAGAATTGGCTAGTGGGACTAGGAAGAGCAGTCTGAGAGGCTGGGAGAATTGGCTAGTGGGACTAGGAGAATTGGCTAGTGGGACTAGGAAGAGCAGTCTGAGAGGCTGGGAGAATTGGCTAGTGGGACTAGGAGAATTGACTAGTGGGACTAGGAAGAGCAGTCTGAGAGGCTGGGAGAATTGGCTAGTGGGACTAGGAGAATTGGCTAGTTGGACTAGGAAGAGCAGTCTGAGAGGCTGGGAGGCTAGTGGGACTAGGAGAATTATTTGATTGCTTACTTGGTGACTTATGTGATTAATGGATTGTATGAATGACTGTTTGTGCATATTTGTGTTTATGTTACAGACACCATGGACACCTCTGGCACAGGTGACTCAGACACCACAGGACCTAGACCTATAGTATCAGATGACCTAGAGTCTTCAGAGCACGAGGTCCACACATCCGACGTTACTAGCACGGACGAGGACGACTTTCAGCCCTTTGCTTTACCTGATGGTGCTGATGAGCTCGCTGATGGCCCTTTGGCCGGGGACCTACCGTTAGTGGAGATCCCTGCTCCTATACCACTTGCTTCATATCCTGCTTACGATTTGCTTCTCGACGCCGACGATGATGACGACGTCGATCTGTATGATGATGAGCCCTTAGAGGAGGATGTTCAGGGCGAGGCCCTTCTTGCTGCTGGTGATCTCTTGATGATCGCAGATGCTCCCGCCGAGGAGTCACCCGCTCACTCTCCGGTCCCAGACTCATTCGAGTCTGTGGCCTCCGAACCTTCACACACCCAGAGTGCGCAGCACTTCTCACATGGATCAGATCCCGACCAGGCATCCTCTGTTGCCCCTATTCCTAGTTTTGCTTTCTACCACGAGGATGTGGAGGATTCCGATCCTGTCTTTCCCCCAGGATTCGACTCAGATCAGGATATAGAGTTTATACCCATGGATCAGCCTATGGAGGATCCGGTCGACCCAGTTGATCCCATCGACCCTGAGTTTGATTTTGAGATGGCCTTTGATGACCCCGAGCCTGCCATGGCCCCTGAGCAGGTAGCCGCTCTAGACCCTGCGTTTGAGCACGACCCAGTTCATGCTGACGCACCTATTATTGAGCCTGTCATTGCTGACCCACCTATTGATGATCACCCAGTGGATGCTCCGTTGTTGGAGGGCGATCATGTCATTGCTGCTGATCTTGTTGATCCCCCACTTATCGCTGATGCACCAGTTGACCCTCTTGTTGCACCTCACCATGATCCTATGCCAGTTCAGTTTGATCATGCACTTTTTGAGGCACAGATTGACCCACGAGATGAGCACGCCCAGCATGGGTGGATTCCTGCTGACGATGAGGTTCCACCTATTCCCCCTCAGATCACTGATACCCGTCACATTGATACCTCCTTTTCATTTCCTCGGTTTACACCTCCAGCGCGACCGGGAGAAGGTTCTTCGGCTCACCCTTTTGGACATGTACCGGTATCTATCCCTGCTATACCACCGTCTGCTACTTTTCCCCCTGTTTCTCCATTTCATGTGGCACCTTTTGATCCCACCAGTGAGCCGTTTCTCTGGTCATCACCACCTGCCATGCCACCGACCGACCCCTACCATTCTTTCCATATGGGGTATACTATTGAGGACGTTCTGATGTCTTTTGTCGCCCAGCACGAGGCACACACGCAGCGCATTCAGGAGCTTGAGAGAGCCCAGCCGCCGCCGTGTCAGTGCCACTCTCCTTTGCAGCCCTCTCGACCTTTACCACCAGACTATGCTGCACGCCTTTTGGCACTTGAGCAGCAGGTTGCTTCTTGGTTGCGTACCCAGAGAGCCATGGAGGAGGACTGGCTCCATTTGCGTCGCTTGTTCTACACTCACTTTCCCCCTCCTCCACCGCCATCCGTGTAGAGCTCTTCAGTACCGTATGGGTAGACGCTGGTGAGAAGACGACGATTGCTTTTGACTGCACAGCATTTTTGGAGACTACATTATGATTCTGACTTTTGTTGACATGTATTCGATGTACTGACACTGATTTGATATAGTTTTTGGACTAGGGTGATGTAGCCCTTAGTCGATGATGTTGTATGACACTGTGATGTACTTGTACGCTTACTATGTGGTCTCAATATATGGCAATCGCAGTATTCTCATCATATTTGATGCTTGATTTGGTTATTTATATTCTATGACATGGGATGTTGTGTGATTGATGTTTGTGACATGGGATGTTGTGTGATTGATATGATTATAACATGAGATGTTATGTACTATTACTATCATTATATACGTACGCTATATTATGACCTGACTTACGTATTATAACATGGGATCTTTACTATGGCCTGACCGACGTAAACACATCTTTTAGAAGATTCCGCCGAGACGTCAAACGCCGTTGCCTACCAATGAGGCAGAACTCCAACAAGTCATCGCTGCTGCCATCGCGCAATACGCCGCCTCGCAAGGAGGACCCAGCGGAAGCAGCTCAAACAACAATGGCAACAACAATCCACCTCATGGTAATACTAAGTCATTTAGACATACCATGACCTAATTGGATATCTATACCAAAGATGCTAATGCCGTTCACATGTTACAATATGTGTGCAGGGTGCACCTACAAGCAGTTTCTAGACTGCAAACCGGTCAACTTTGATGGCACAGGAGGTGCTGTCGCCTTTGTTCGTTGGGCTGAGAAAACTGAATCTGTTCTTCGCATGAGCAAATGCGCACTAGATCAGCAAGTCACCTATATCTCAGGGCTATTCTTGGATGGAGCCCTCTCTTGGTGGAATTTGCAAGTACAAACACTTGGTGAAGCTGCTGCCTACGCGCTAACATGGACCGAACTGAAGGAACTTATGCGCAAAAAGTACTGCTCTCGTGCGGAAATCCAAAGATTGGAAACCGAGTTTTGGCATTTGAAAATGGAAGGTCCAAAGATCGCAGAATACGTTCAAAGGTTCCATGACTTATCACATGTGGTACCCTACATGGTCACTCCGGAGTTCAAGCGGATTGAACGTTTCATTTGGGGATTAGCTCCTCAAATCATAAGCATGGTGACCTCATCCAAGCCTGCGACAATTACTGAGGCAATCGATTTGAGCGTGGCTCTCACAGAGGAGGCTATTCGCCTGAACAAGTTCGATGATGCTGAGCCTAAGAAGAAAGAGACTCACGTCGAGTCATCAGGAGGTAACAAACGGAAGTTCTCGAACTTCAAGCAGGGCACCAGTGTGGTGGTTAAGAAAGGAGGATCAGGCACGCCAGCTCAGGTTACAGCTGGTAGTGGAAAGAAAGGAAAAGGATATATGGGCACCCAACCCAAGTGTAATACCTGCCAACGCCACCATTCTGGCCATTGTAGTGTGAAAGTATGTGAAGCTTGTGGAAAGACTGGTCACTTGAAGGATTCTTGTTGGGCTAGTGCTGGCCGGGGAGGACAAGGAGGATTTGGGAGTAGAAATAATAATCGTGGTGGTATTGGGAATCGCCCATAGGGGAACAATGGAGGAAACGGGAATCGAGGCAACAATGTGAATCAAGCTGGTAATGCGAACCAGAACAACAATCAAGCTGGAAATGGAGCAGGAAATGGTCAAAGAATGGGTTGCTTTAACTGTGGAGCATCTGAGCATTGGTTTATACAGCCTGAGTCAGATGAGGAGCTAAAGGAATGGAAGGAATGTATCGAAGTTCTCAGTCTTTTGAGACTCTCCAACGATAAGGATGCTTGGCTCTGGACTGTTGATAGCCAGAATGGTTTCTCGGTGAAGTTGGTCAAAAAGGTTTTGATTATAGATAGAGGTAATAATCACCCTGCTAACTTTGTTTGGTGTAAATGGGTGCCCATCAAGTATAATATTATGGCTTGGAGAGGTAATTTGGATAGGCTCCCTACGAGATCTAATTTAAGAAGAAGGAATGTGGATATTACCTCGGTCAAATTCGAGGAAACGGTGGAGCATCTGAGCATCTGGGTTCAGATCTTGCATGTGAAACCTCTGCTGTTTTGGCGGCAGCGGCTATTGCATGCAGGCCCATATCACTCTTCTAACTCGGGTTTACTATTGGTTCATGCTAAACAAGTGAGGAACAGATGGTTGAACCATTTCTAATTCTTGAATGATTTTGTTGTGATCTTTGATGTATCTTATCGCTTTGATTTCACAAACTGAATCTTTTTTGGATTGTTGATCGTTTTAGGGGACTTTCACGGACTCAATCCAATATGTGAGAGTTTTATACATTATCGGGTTAGTCAGTTTGTTGATCAGTTGAGTCGTTCGAAGTAAGATGCAGCCCAGATTGACTCGAGCATATGTAAATGGGTTAAGATTGTGTGCTTCAAGTTAATACCATAGTAAAGAATGGGTTTCCCGGTGTCAAACTAATGGGTTTGTTTTGGTTTGAAGGATGAACTATTGTGGGCTGCAACATGGCTGTATCGGGCAACAAAAGACGAGTCATACTTTAAATATATGGTGGATAACGCCGCTTCCATGGGTGTCACTGGTCTATACAGGTTGGTTGACCCGCTAACATGTGCTTTCTATTTTTCAAGTTATACTAACAATCAATATAGTATGTATGATAATTAAATTTATTATTACATTAATGCAGTCGATTATTTCAGGTGAGAAGATAGAGAGATTGCAGAACAGAATTGGATGTTTTTTGGTTAAGGTGAGTTGGAAGCGGTTAAAGGCTCTATATTTATACTTCAACAACGTTGGTTATCGAGAGGAATCATAATGGGGTTTTCAGAAGTGATTTGGGTCATGGATTAACACGATGGTCAGGGTTTTACGGGAAAATCTTGTGGGTTTGATGAGATTAGGATGGAGATAAGGGTATAACACAAGAATAACAAACAAATTTGAGTCGAATCTGGACGGCCTGAAAAGTCACCGGCAATGGTGCCAAATTGTCAACGGGGGAATGGGGGGTTGATTTTAAGGTTTTGAGGTTTGTCAATTTTAGTCCTTATAGTTTGAAGGTAATTTAAAATCCAATTAAATTTTGTTTTGCTTTGAAATTTCTTTTATAAAACTTGTTAATTTTAATCCCTTTTTGTTTTAAAAGACTTTTATAAATTTTATTTCTTTTTATATTTTTATAAACTTTGAATGTTTATAAAATTTAAACTTTTAATAATAATATTTTTTATAAACTTCGTAAAATTTATAATTTAAATGCAATGTTTGTTTATACATAGGAATCTTTAAAAAATTCAAATGATATGGTAATTAAAAATTTAAATTGAAGCGTTTATTGAAGAATAATGGTTTACAAATAAAATGAAAAAAAAATAAACGAGATTAAAAAATGGCGTGTTGTTACAAGTTAATCAATCATAGTACGATATGCACTTGTACATAGTTATTACTATGCATGCCGTTATTATAAGCGCTTTTAATAAGGCTTATGGGTAATAGACATTTAGTTATAAAATCCTTAAGCATATCATGAATGTATTTGATGCAAAAATAAAGTTTCCTCAATTCGTTCATAAACAAATAATTAATTTCATACCGAAACATGCAGCACCTCTCGAATTGCAATTGTTCAAGGAAACATGGCAGATGATTTTATCTCAGTAAGTCTTCAATATATTATTTATATGAAGTTATCTATTGATAAATTTTCAACAACATTTACTAGCCATTGCTTTGTGATTAGCAACATATTATGTCATAATAACTTAGGTTGTTATTATCAGTTCATTATGACTCCTCCATGAGATAGGTTTTGTCTGCTGACATAAGGATATACCCCAAAATTAACTTTTAGTTATCTTTGAATATAACAAAGTTAGAGTAATTGACCGGTTTGAGTTGTCACTTTTTCTTTAAATTATAGTCTCTCGCTTCTTATAAAGATATTGTAATACTCTATTATGCTTCCATTAATCTAGATAAATCTAGTGTGTTGCAATGTGAGTAATATATGAACGAGTATAGACTTGAACCTACATAAGGCTTCTAATTTATGAAGCATAATGAAATAATCTCATTGATCCTATTATCATCTAAAGGAGAGCAATATTGTTTGTTACATGTGTGAGGACCCTGCTTTAAAGTAAAGCTTATTGGACAAAATTAATGTCTCGTTGGTCTATCTCGGTATATTTTGATATCTTTCATGTAAGTGGCATCTCTGAGATTCATATGTCAAAACATGTGTGAACAATACTTTGACTTATGCAACATATACTTGTCAAAAGAATGTCATCTATATAAAGACAAGTTTATTTTAGTTGCTCCCTTCATAGTACATTAATCCACTTGGTTCTTAATGAAAATAATAGCATTAAGATTTCATCACATTTTGACTTATGCATTAACACATACATCAGTAAACTTCCCAACATCCATTTCAACTTCAATTAGGGAGGTTACATAATCATCAAAGTCAGTAGGTTTTTAAACCTAGATGACCTCCTAAGTTGATTATTGGGTTTATTAGGAGTTTCAGTTTTATTAATTAGGTTGCTATCATTTTTAGGATTCTAAGTGTGTAAGAGTTGGAGGAGTATGGTGTACAAGATGTGTAATCAGAGTTAAATTCGAAGTAAAATTTAATGAAATTCTCCCCCACCTCTTGTATTACTAGCAAGTCATGATAAAGACTTTTATTGCTCCCACTAACCTTAGAATCCTTTAGGAAATTAGCATGCATATGGTCAATATTTGAGGACCAATAGATTCTAATAGAGAAACAAGTTAATAATGTTTTGTTATTGTAGTTTCTCTTGGTGAGGATTATTTTAATAAAAATCTAAGTATGTCCAGATTTAAGCAACAATGAAACTTTTGTAAGAGTAATATTAGATTCTAAGGAGACAAGTTTTGATAGAACAGTGTCGTGATGAAGCAGTGTCTTGTACAAGAGGTGTAAATTGAGATCATATCAAGTTTTCACTCCCTACCTGTCACGGCCCCCGGCCCGGTGTTACCCGGTCCAGAAGCCGCGGGACAGAAACCCGTGGTATTTATTTAATTTGGCAGCGGAATTATTGACAGGATCTTTTAAACTGAAAATGCTCAATTATTTTATTTCACAATTTGGAAATACACCCATAATTTACAATAAAGGTGATTTCACTGGGAAATCCCTGTTTTTACAAGAACATATTTCTTTATTTTTATTGAGCCACCTCTTCAAGCTTGTAATGCTACATAACACTTTTTCCTTGATTCACAGTAGGTCACCTGAAACATGTTTAAAAAGGTTTAATCAGCGGGGAAATACTGGCGAGTCATTCAATTTGCACAAAAGACACATTGTTATCAATTTACAGCATTAAGGGTTTTTATATTTGCCCCTATCATATAATTATCTGGTTCAGCTGTCACTCGACCGAATCTATAACTGTGGACATATCACTAATTAGGCTCGCCCACCTAAAGTGATAAATCGTTAGTAGTAATGTGCACAAAACCCCCACATACTGCCAGTAACTAAAGATTAGCAAATACTTAATCACTGCAAAATATAACTGGAAAACATTTAGCGTTTTGTAAAGCAATTTGATAAAAAGAGAATGACTCACATTGCAAGTTTAATTGGGCAGAGTTTAGCCTACTGATTTAGCCTTGTAACCTAGTTTAAATAACAATGCACACGAAACTAGGTCAGTAACTTAATACAACATTTACGATAAACTCACGAAATCAAAACCCTCATGACGAATGACAAAGTATAGCCCAAATACGAGCAGCACTTAAACATCCATCGGATCGGTTTCAATCGATCGGACATTGTATCGTAGCAGTGATCGAGTTATTACCCTTGATCGTAGCAGCGTTTTGCTATTGTGAATGTGATTTTCGAACATAAAGATGTGATTTTGATAAATTTCTCGAACACAGACGATCTGCCCATGACTAACCCATTTATAGCTGATTTTTGGGTTTTACGTGGCCCGCGTATACCCTCGCTTGAATCTTACGTGGCCCACGAGAGCCCCCTAGTCTACGTGTAGGGCTAGCGTGTCACGTGTAGGCCTGCCACGTGGCTGACACGTGGCCTGGAACGTGTCTCGGTCGTTTATGGATATGTCGCGGCCCGCGTAAGCCTAGTCTTAAATCTTACGCGGCCCACCTGAAATCCAAATTCTTGTTTTTCTTGGTTTTTCATGAACATTAGGGTTTCAGGGGTCCGGGTTTACACTTACGGGTTGTTTATGGACATTTTTGCAGGTCCTTACATCCTTCCCACCTTATTTAAAATCTCGTCCTCGAGATTTACTGAAATAAGTGAGGATACTTTCGCTTCATTTCCGATTCCAGCTCCCAGGTGTACTCAGGTCCTCTTTTTGACTCCCACTTAACCTTGACCAGTACTAGTCTTTTATGCTTGAGAAACTTGACCTTTCTGTCTTCTATTTGGAGTGGTTTCTCAACAAATTTTAGCTTTTCATTTACCTCTATGTCCTGAAGAGGGACTACCAGTGATTCGTCAGATAGACATTTCCTGAGGTTAGATACATGAAATACGTCATGTACTCCGGCTAATTCTTCTGGTAGTTGTAAGCGATAGGCAACTGGTCCCATGCGTTGGATTACTGGGAACGGTCCTATGTACCTTGGACTTAGCTTTCCTTTCTTACCAAATTGGACTACTCCTTTCCAAGGAGAAACTTTCAAGAGTACCTTGTCTCCAACTTGGAATTCCAGTGGCTTGCGTCGATCGTCTGCATAACTCTTCTGGCGATCCCGGGCGGTCTTCAGTCTTTCCTTGATTTGAGTGATCTAGTCGGTAGTTTCCTGCACAATCTCTAGACCTGATAATTGACTTTCTCCTATTTCTGCCCAACAAACTGGAGTTCTGCACTTTCGTCCATACAGTGCTTCGAATGGGGCAGCTTTAATGCTTGCATGATAACTATCATTATAGGAAAATTCGATTAAGGGTAGGTGGTCATCCCAGTTTCCACCAAAATCTATTACACATGCCCTGAGCATGTCTTCCAGGGTTTGGATCGTCCTTTCACTTTGTCCATCTGTTTGGGGATGATAAGTTGTACTTAAATTTAATCGTTTCCCCATGGATTTTTGGAAACTTGTCCAGAAATGTGAAGTGAAGCGATTATCCCTATCCGATACAATAGAGAGTGGGACTCCTTGTAAAGACACCACCTCGTCCACGTATAACTCTGCCAACCTTTCTATACTAAAGGTTTCTTTCATTGGCAGAAAGTGAGCTGATTTGGTTAATCGATCAACAATTACCCAAATTGCGTCGTTACTTTTCCTAGTTTTAGGCAACTTAGTAACAAAATCCATTGTTATTAGTTCCCATTTCCATACAGGCATTTCTAGTTGTTGGAGTAATCCTAAAGGTTTCGGGTGTTCTGCCTTAACTTGTGAACAAGTTAGACACTTAGAAACATATCTAGCTATATCCTTTTTCATTCCTATCCACCAGAAGTTATTCCTTAAATCTTGGTACATCTTATTATTACCAGGATGCATGGTATACCTAGATTTATGGGCTTCCTCTAAAATCTTATTTCTTAACTCTCCCTGCTTAGGTACCCAAATTCTTTTCTTGTGGAATCTCCAAATTCCATCAGCCCCTTGCTCCAAGTCTTTTATTCTTCCTTTCATTCCTTCAGCATCATCCTTGATTGCTGTTTCCTGAACATTATTTAGTTGTTCCATTAGGTCTAATTGTAAACTTAATCTAAGAGCTCGAATTCGTCTTTGTTTTTCATGATACTTACGACTTAGGGCATCTGCAACTACATTTGCCTTTCCTTTGTGATATTGAACATCACAATCGTAGTCACTTAGAATTTCCATCCATCTTCTTTGTCTCATGTTTAATTCTTTTACCCAAATATGTACCTTAAACTCTTGTGATCCGTATAGACTGTAAACTTACTTCCATACAGATAGTGCCTCCAAATTTTAAGGGCAAAAATTATTGCTCCTAATTCTAAATCGTGAGTTGTATAGTTTTCTTCGTGCTTCTTCAATTGTCTTGAGGCATACGCAATTACCTTTTTGCGTTGCATTAACACACACATCCTAATCCTAGCTTAGAAGCATCACAATAGACTTCAAAATCGTATGTCCCTTCTGGTAAAGCTAGAATTGGAGTATTTGTTAACTTTTGCTTTAAAATCTTAAAAGCCTCTTCTTTCCTAGGTCCCCATTCAAAGTTAACTGTTTTACAGGTTAGCTTAGTTAATGGTACCGCTATCTTAGAGAAGTCTTTAATGAAGCGCCTATAGTACCCAGCTAATCCTAGAAACTTCTAACTTCCATAGCTGATTGCGGGACCTCCCATTTGGTGATCGCTTCTATCTTAGAGGGATCTATGTGAATACCTTCGTGATTCACCATGTGACCTAAAAATTGCACCTCCTGTAGCCAAAATTGCACTTCCTGTTAACAAAGTTAAGAGTGTATGCAGGTGCTCACAATGCTCTTTCTGACTTTTGGAATAAATAAGTATATCGTCGATAAAGACAATTACAAATTTATCCAGGTACGGCTTACAAATTCTATTCATCATGTCCATAAATGCTGCAGGAGCATTTGTTAATCCAAATGGCATGACTGTAAACTCGTAGTGACCATACCTAGTTCTGAAAGCGGTTTTAGGTATGTCTTCCTCCTGTACCTTCAACTGATGATATCCTGAGCGCAAGTCTATCTTAGAGAAGTATCTAGCTCCTTGCAATTGATCAAAAAGATCATCAATCCTAGGTAATGGGTATCGATTCTTAATTGTAACCTTATTCAATTCCCTGTAATCGATACACATTCACATCGAACCATCTTTCTTTTTCACAAACAACACTGGTGCTCCCCACGGGGATGAACTAGGTTGTATAAATCCTTTGCTTAGCAATTCATCTAATTGATTTTTCAATTCTAGCATTTCGGTGGGTGCTAACTGATAAGGTGCCTTAGCTATCGGTGTAGTTTCAGGAATTAGATGAATTCTAAATTCTACTTCCCTATCTGGTGGTAATCCTGGTAGTTCTTCTGGGAATACATCTGGGTATTCTGCAACTACAGGAATTTCCTTAAGTTCCTTATCCTTAGTGCTAATGATTACCGAAATCATATACACTGTTCCTTGCTTTCGTTCATAACTAGCAACTTTCATTACAGAAATGAACTTCATTGATTTACGTGGCTTATCTCCTGTAACCACGATTATTTCTCCTGATGGTGTATGAATTTCTATGGAATTCTTATCACAGAGAATTCGAGCATGGTTGGCTACTAACCAATCCATTCCTAATACGACATCGAATCCAGCTAAATTCATAGGTAATAGGTTTGCAGAAAATTTATGACCTGACAGTTCTATATTTTCTTTTTGCAAAACCGTATTTATGTTAACAGAGTTCATGTCTGCTGTTTCTACTGTATAAATCTGCCTAAGTTTGGTTAAGGGTAGCATAAGAACTTGGCAGAAAGAAGTATTTTTTAAACTTTGGTTTGCACCAGAGTCGAATAATACTTTCGCATAAACATTGTGTACCAGAAACGTACCAGCGATTACGTCGGGAATCAGTTCGGCTTCTTGTGTGGTCAATTGGAAGGCTCTTGCGTTCTTCTTATTAGTTCCTTTAGCAGGTTTGGCCTTGTTATCCGCTGGTTTGACCAATTTAGGGCATTCTGGTCTGAAATGCCCAGCTTCTCCACAGTTGTAGCAGATCTTTGATTTCTTTTTGCATTCTTCCTCCCGATGGCCCGGAATTTTGCAGAAATTACAACTTTCTCTACATTTTCCAAGATGTTTCTTTTTGCAATTCCTGCAAAATGGCGGGGTGGAAGAGGACCCAGTTCCCTTTCTTTTAAGAATACTGCCTCCATGGAACCCTTGGGTAATCTTTTGGGATAACTCCTTTTCCTGTTTTCTTCTCGCGTTCGCACCAGCCCGTCAGTTAAGGTGTTGGCTAATTCCACCGCATCGTCAATTGTGCGGGGTCTCGCGGCTTTGACGATGTCGCGAATCTCGTTAATCAAACCCCAAATATAGCGAGAAATAAGTACCGGTTCTGGCGAAGCCAAAGTTGGTACAATTCTGGCATATTCGAAGTATACCTTCGACAATCCACATCCACCATTCGATGGCTCAGGAACTTATTTGCCATTTATTCCTTTTCATATTCGGGGCATAATTTCCTTTCCACTAGACGCTTAAATTCTTCCCAACTCATGGCATAAGCCATGTCGCTTCCATTGGCTTGCAGTACCGTGTTCCACAATTCTAATGCCTCTTCATTAAAAAGGTGAGAAGCATACATGACCTTATCCTCCTTGGCACATTTACTTATTTTAATCACTGCCTCGGTTTTCTCTAACCAACGCAGTGCAGCAGTCGCCCCTTCATTGCCTGCAAATTCGACTGGTTTACAGGCAAGAAATTCCTTGTAAGTGCAACCAGGTGTTGCAACTTTCATTTTCTTAAGTATCGGGGCTTGAATCACGTTGTCATTATTGCCGCTTCCATTAACACTATTACTGAAATTATCGTCGCGCGTACGTTTTTTGGGGTGAGCTTGCGAAGGCTCAATAAGGCTTTTGACAGCAGCGACGATTGCTGGGATAGCATTTGCTATTCCCTGGGCGATGATGTTTTCTATATCTTGCCTATTAAGAAAATGATCCTCGTTGTTTTGCTCGGATTGGTTAACTTCGTTAACTGGTTCATTATTAGCTTGTTCCATCTGATAATTAACAATATATAAATTATTGGCACAAAATAAATAACAACCATCATAATAAAGCAATCACACATAAGCACGTATAGCCAAAATTGTCGACTTTGCGACGTTAATATTTTTATATATTAGTAGGCATCCGTACACACCAGTTATATTACAAAAGTTTTATTTTAAGTTATTTTACATGATTATATTTTTATTATTTATTATTATTTTATTATTATTAAACACACAACCACACAACCACAGTCAACTGGTATTTCAGAAACGACGCTCCCTCTCGTCGTACTTCCATGAGATCTGTTCCCCCACTTCTCGGATTCGATTTCCTGCGTTTGCCAGTTCCTGACCATAGTGGCGGAGTTCAGCCAAGTTTTCTGTGCTCATAGGTGGGTTTGGTACAGGCTCAGGGTCAAACTGGGGGAAATAGGTGTTAGGGTTATTCAAGAGATTCTGAAATTGTCAGTCAGTTGTCCACCATTCTTCCAGCTCTCCTTGTAGGGGTCGGGGGTTGACAATGGGATCTGGGATAGTAGGTTCCAAATTCAATGGGAGTTGGGATTCAGCAGGGTAATTGAAGAGGTTTTCATCGACAGGTCCGATGAGGTCGCTATTGGCCAGTTTGCGATCCAGCTCCTCCCACGGTGGCATTTCCTCGGCTTGCCCTGAACTTTCCCCGATCTCCTTTCATTTCCCTTTATCCTTCGGATCCTCAGTCTTTTTAACCTTCTGTGCAGCTGGTTTCTTCCTACGCCCACGTTTCCAGTCCAAGATTCTCCTTCTCATTTTCGGCTTTGGTTTTTCCTGCGGTTGGGCCTGGAATACTATTGGCTCTTCTGTATCAGCCTGGTAGCCAGTGTAGGTGCCGGTGGTATCCATATCGGTGCTATGGATAGAAATGTTTCAGAGTGCCTTCGACAGTTCATTCATGCTGTTAGCACACATGAAGACACACACACAAATTTAAGTTAAAATTTTGTTTATTGTAAATTAAGTTTTCACAAAATCACCGAATGGCAATCAGAAAAATTAAGTATTTCTAAATACTTAATTGGCTTAAATCAGTGGCTCTGATACCACCTTTTTCTGTCACGGCCCCCGGCCATATGTTACCCGGTCCAGAAGCCGAGGGACAGAAACCCGTTGTATTTATTTAATTTGGCAGCGGAATTATTGATAGGATCTTTTAAACTGAAAATGCCCAATTATTTTATTTCACAATTTGGGAATAACACCCATAATTTACAATAAAGGTGATTCACTGGGAAATCCATGTTTTTACAAAAACATGTTTCTTTATTTTTATTGAGCCACCTCTTTAAGCTTGTAATGCTACATAGCATTTTTTTCTTGATTCACAGTAGGTCACCTGAAACATGTTTAAAAAGGTTTTATCAGCGGGGAAATACTGGCGAGTCATTCAATTTGCACAAAAGACACATTGTTATCAATTTACAGCATTAAGGGTTTTTATATTTGCCCCTATCATATAATTATCTGGTTCAACTGTCACTCGACCAAATCTATGACTGTGGACATATCACTAATTAGGCTCGCCCACCTAAAGTGATAAATCGTTAGTAGTAATGTGCACAAAACCCCCACATACTGCCAGTAATTAAAGATTAGCAAAGACTCAATCACTGCAAAATATAATTGGAAAACATTTAGGGTTTTGTAAAGCAATTTGATAAAAAGAGAATGACTCACATTGCAAGTTTAATTGGGCAGAGTTTAGCCTACTGATTTAACCTTGTAACCTAGTTTAAATAACAATGCACACAAAACTAGGTCAGTAACTTAATACAACATTTACGATAAACTCACGAAATCAAAACCCTCACGACGAATGACAAAGTATAGCCCAAATACGGGCATCACTTAAACATCCATCGGATCGGTTTCAATCGATCGGACATTGTATCGTAGCAGTGATTGAGTTATTACCCTTGATCGTAGCAGTGTTTTGCTATTGTGAATGTGATTTTCGAACAGAAAGATGTGATTTTGATAAATTTCTCGCACACAGACGATCTTCCCATGACTAACCCATTTATAGCTGATTTTTGGGTTTTACGCGGCCCGCGTAAACCCTCGCTTGAATCTTACGCGGCCCGCGAGGGCCCCCTAGTCTACGTTTAGGGCTAGCGTGTCACGTGTAGGCCTGCCACGTGGCTGACACGTGGCTTGGAACGTGTCCCGGTCGTTTATGGATATGTCGCAGCCCGCGTAAGCTAGTCTTAAATCTTACGCGGCCCGCCTGAAATCCAAATTCTTGTTTTTCTTGGTTTTTCATGAACATTAGGGTTTCAGGGGTCCGGGTTTACACTTACGGGTTGTTTATGGACATTTTTTGCAGGTCGTTACACCACCTCTTGCAACTCTTGCAAGTTATGATTAAGACCCCTAATGCTCCTACTGAGCTTTGTTATCTCTAGGAATATTAAAAGAGAAGGTTTAATGATGTAAGGGACGTAGGAACCTGTCATATATACTGTAGACTTGATTTGATTTCCTTAATGTCCAGATGTCATAAGAAACTTCGGGACATATTTAGAAGAAACCATGTTAAGTATATATATGAATGGATCTCTTTAAGACCGTAGACCATAGGAGACATATTAGATTCAAGTAGATAGTCTTTTAATGATAAATGAATTATATTTAATTATTCCATTTGGAATAAATTAAGAATGTCAGTGAAATATAATTTTTGATCGACCCATATTTATTCCTTAAGCCAGGTAATGTTTAGTGCATTTAACACATGATTTAAAATTACAGAGAATAAGATTAGATGAAAAAAGTCATATTCGTCAACCATGTCATGATTCCTCATGAAATTAGGTTTCAATAGATGAAATTTATGTCTCATTTGTCTTATGTTAAATTCTTATTTGCATGATAAGAAAAGTTGTAAAAGTGTATAGTATCATCTAATCTATTTTATAAAGGTTTCTATCTAGATGTTGATAAGGTAAGAGTGACTCTATGTTGGATATGCAAACCTCACAACTTTCATAATGTAGCTTAAGTATTGATACTAAATTCTAATTAATCTCCAGAATATGTAAGGTATCATAAAGCATAATTAGAAGACATTTTATTATGGTTCTAATAGCCATAACATTTAAATTTGTTACTAACTCTCATATTAGTTATTTGTTGATTTCTGGTTAGATTATATATAAATCTAGATGACGTGTGGTATCGAGCCTGTACAAATTTTTGCTATATTTTTAAGTACCCTTGTTATTCTTTTATCAAGTTTTAAATTTATAAAATACGATATAACACTATCACTCTCTACAAAACGCTAGGGCAAGTGCACCCATCGTTGGCGTAGTATAATGATGATACCGAGGTCGTCCAAGGACACAAGGGCTTTTAATACCGGAATATCGTCGACGTCTAATCTTAACCAAATTTTGAGTAAAGAGTTTTAATAAGTAAAATAAAGAAACAAATAGACAAGATATAACCACTTGGTTCCGACTCATCGTTTATGTATCCTTTGATGATTTTCGCACTTTAGGTTTTTTAAGAGATTATCTTAGTTATAGTGGCATGTCCCTCTTTTGGAGGCAACGCTACCCTCAACCATATTGGTCTGAATCGGCAGGGATACAGTCTCGTAAAGCCAGAATATTGAAAGATAATTAAGTAAGTTATTAATGCAAAATGTGGCATGTCCGTCTTTTGGAGGCAACGCTACCCTCGGCCATATTGGTCTGAGTCAGCAGGGATACGGTCCCGTAAAGCCAGTTTAAAGTTTTAATAGAAGTTTATTTATAAGGGATTCAAGCTCTTCATACTTCCCCCGATTTGATGCTAACTGCCTCAAAGAAGTCCTAATAAGCTTGAACCAAGACCTCGAAGGATATATACACTGAACGAGGCAAGAACTTTACCCAAACCACACTTCTAACCCCCTTCTAGGCAGTTAACGCACTTTATATAGACTGTAGACACAAATAAGTGAATCAACGAAACATGAAGAAATGATAGAATAAAGTTCACTTCCAATATAAAAAAAACTAGTTATTAAAGTCATTAATACATACCCAATTAAAAAGTTACCAAAGCTTGGAAATCAAAAGTAATATATAAATGATTTGTCTTCACTAAGTGATGTAAGAGATTAGCCAAGCATGGCCTTTGTTTGACAAAAACTCTTACGATCAATCTTGGATCCTGAGACTACTACACACACTCTAAGGATGGATAACGGATGAATGTGATGGATGATGGTGGTATTGTGGAGGTGGAGTGGTGGCAGGTGTGAGAGAAGTGGTTTTCTAAGGGATGAGTTGCAAGTGAAACAAGCACCTCTATTTATAGCTGAAAACAGTAGGTTTACATGGCCCCATGCCTGGTAGGCACGACCTCGTGCCCTTCTCCTTCGCTGTCTTTATTTAATGAGCTTGTCAGTCCAGATGCTCACACGACCCCGTGTGTCAACGGCACGGCCCCGTGGCCCTTGTACTTGCTGTACGATCCAAGATTTGCAAATCTAAGAGTTGACCACGGCCCGTGTCCCTTGTCTGCTTCTGTTTGTCTTTTTCTTTAGGGAATCTTTGGTGGGGCACGGCCCCATGCCCGGCAGGCACTACCCGTGCTTGGCCTCTAGTTTATTGTTTTTGGTATTGGGGTGAAGCTCGGAGGGTCTGTATATTGTATCAACTTCCTTTTCCTTGTATTTATGTTGGTTTTTGCTGTTAATTTGTTCCTTTTGTATATTTAAGCTCTTTTAATCCTAAAATTCAAAAGTATACAAAGAAACATACTTTTTACAACATTGGTACTAAAAAGGGTTGTATTTATAACTTATTTGATATAATTTATATGTTGCATTTGGTGCATATCACTAGATTCAACCTGTCATGTGTTAATTGGAATATTTATATTAGAAGCCTTAAATATCAGTAAATATGTGAGTACTTATCTTAACTAGTTGTTCCTTTGAGTTATGGATAGTTTAATTGTTTTTGCCTAGTCTAATGACATATTTTTGCAGTGAGATTCTTCCTTGAAGAACTTAAAGCTGGAAGTATTACCTATATTCTATCTCCGGACCTTAGAACTATCATCTTTTTGGGTTTTAGCGGTGGTGGAGAATAACATTTTTTTTCTAGTTTCAGGTATCTCTTTTCCTATATATATGATACTGATCAACACACTCATTTTTCCTTGGTACTTCCTAATGTTATAATTTTTAAGTGAAACCATATGAAAATAAGTACACTTTTTCAGTGAAACCACAAAGGGCTGTTTTGGCAATTTTTAGACTAATGAACTGAAATAATGATTTTTGACAAACTACATGGGCAAAAAAAAACGTAATTAACTCTTTATTTTATTATTTTTATATAAATGATTAGTGATAGCCATATAATTAAATATTGTAAATATATTTAATCTTACAATAAAACCTATATGTCAAAAACATAATATATAATCATAAAAGCAATTAATTCTACTTTTTACAACTTAAACCATTTTATATATTCACGCATATATAATGCGAGTGGGAATATATGTTGAGATGAGTAAGAGTGATGAAGATGGTATGTCATATGTGCATGTGAATCTAAATGCAAGTATAGATTGGCATGACATGCCATGCAGTTGTAGTAATCAGTGGAATGCCATGCATGCCATTTTTCCATGCAATTTAGATACATTCACTGCACCCTAACAATTTGTTTCTGCACAAAATGCCTCTTGTTTTTATTTTTGGCCACTTATCTTAATTAATTATTGCTATTAATTCATCACAAACAAAAACATGAAAGTAATAATTCTTCAACTCAAATTTACAACATTCTAATCGGTATAAAATAATTGTTTATTAGAGTAAACGAAGTTATGCTTTTATTCATTTGGGATTTTTGTTAGAAACGAAAGTGCAAATTAGAAGTGCCATTAGTTATAATGTTATTATACATTATTATTATTACTACTACCGGCGAATGGATAATCGTTTGGAATTTTAAATATATTTATATGTTAAAAACACATAAAAGAGTATTGTAAATATTAAAAACATAGGCTTCTAATTATCTTCATAAAGATCAACTAAAATGGATATCATGGAGAAGATCTTGAGAAGGCAACACTAGCATTATTTGCAGGTCTTGCTACTGATCGAATAACGAATCGAAACAAATATTCGTACAGAAAGATTAGATTAACGGAAACAGTTTCAATGTAACGATTTCGTTAAACATTTGGATTCCCAAATTTAGGTGTGAAATTGAACGTACGTAGAAGAGTTGTTTGTCTTTTAGAGATCTGAATGAAAAGGTCCACACACACTACACGTACACAGAACTCTTCTCCCCTCCATATCTTCATTAAAAGATACATTGCAGAAGACAAATCAATATCTCACTGTCATTTTTGGATTTCTGTACATTCGTATTGTATGGGACACTTTGCTTCCCATAATTCCCAATTCAAATAATGACAACTCATCGATCTATATTTATTTATATGCACACATGTATGTAATGGATGTATGCATTTGTATGTATAACATACATTACACAAATGAGACAGGTTATATTTAAAAATACGTACCTACGAGGGTTACAAATGAGTACTTTATAAAGGACGTATGTATAACATATATTACACAAATGAGACATAGGTTATATTTAAAAATACGTACCTACTAGGGTTACAAATGAGTACTTTATAAAGGACAATACTATACTATAATTGATTGGTTTGGTCCCCCAAAAGAGTTAAAATTCCTATACATAAAATATAGTATGATTAAAATGTATCTATCAAGTTCACACAACTTACATTATATAAAAAGAACCAAATAAAATAAAACTTATTAAGATTTAACGAAGTTTGAAATCGGAGATGGTACGAATGAGACTGTAATCAATTGTTGGGATATTCGTCTAGCTCGTTTAGATCTTTTTGTAGGGTTCATTCGACTAGGTTCATTTGGACTTTAAGTATAAAGTTATGTGTTGTTTTAGATAAAACTAGTGTCTAATAAGTCCAGGGGCGGCTTTTATTGTGTGCGGGGAGGACTTTCACACAAGGTCCGTAATTTTGAGGGGCACGAGATTTTTAAAAAAAAATCGATATATATATATGTTATTTAAAAAAAATGTAAATACATACAAAATCCAATATAGAGGCCCATTATCAAATACCTTTATATGTTTTATAATTTAGCCAACTTAACATTAGGTTTATTGGGCCCAACCCAATACTAATATGATTTAAAAAAAAAATAAAAAAAACAATGAAGACGTGGAAACTGAAAGGGAGATTCAGGAGACATGTTGCAGGGCTGCCATTGAACGAACATCAGAACTCAGTCACAGAAGACGCTGCTGGTTTGTTTCATTGTTAATTTTACAATATTTGTTTTATGTGCGTAATTCAGCAACCCTATAGATGCTGGAGCATATGAAAGAAGAGGATTATTTCCCAGAAGCATGCATTGCATATAGAATATTATTAACTATTGCAGTTACTGTGACATCTGAAAAAAGAAGTTTTTCAAAGTTCTTACTTACGATCTACAATGTCTCAAGATAGACTTAATGGGTTGGCGATGATAGCTATCGAGAACGAAGTGTTGGATAATATAAACTGTGAAGAGTTGATCTAGCAATTTGCTATGAAGAACGCAAGGATGACTGCGCGAATCATTTGTTAGCTATTAACTTATTAGATATTACGGTATGTAACTCATTAGAATATTACGATTTTGTCATTATTATAATTGCATTGTTTATCAAATACTACAATTTTTGTCATTTTTGTAATTATATTGTTTATCATTAAAGCATATGGGCACATTTTTCGAGCTCGAACAGGGTACGTGAATTCTCAGAGAACCCACTGAATAAGTCTAATTAGGAAAAGGTAAAAATAAGAAAAGAATGTAATTGGTAAGAATGGGTATTGAAACAAAGATATGCAAAATCATATGGTTGTCGATTTTTCTCGCCTGAAGCTACATTTCACCAACCAAAAGGGTTTGTAGCCTAGTAGTATCAAGCTGGAATAGAAATGTGTCACACCGTAGAAGGTTGAGGGTTTAAGATTCATAATGGACAAGTGTGGGAAAGTTAAAGGTAGAATTAAAGCATATACGAGTTATCTGGTAGAAAAAAGTTTTACTTAACCAAACCCCCACCAATTTTAGTAATACTTGCTATACTTAACACTTAGACCATGTGTAGTGGTTTAGTGAATAATGCCCTTACCCTTGAGCGTTTTGCGCCACGTGGCAGACCAGTCAGCATGGGGGCATTATTGGGCGTTATTGCAAAAGTGGCATAGTGGGAATAATGCCCAATAACGCCCGTTCCAATCATTAAACAATTATTTTTTTTTATTAAAAACTTAAAATACTTAATTAAATTAAAAAAAAATACAATACTAGAAATAAAAAAAAATCCGACTAAATTAAAAAAAAAATACATTAGTTTTCGTCTTCTCTTTCTTCACCCTCGCCAACTTCGTCTTCCTCGTCTTCCGTTTCTTCTTCACCCTCAGGTGGTACATACCGAACCAACCATGCGTGTTGTACCAAATCAACCGTTAACGCGGAATGGTACGGTTCGTAACGCAACTCTCGCGCATTATTCACTCTTTCTTCCATTGACGCCTGTGGATGCTCCTCTTGAACGGCTTCTGACACATAATTCTGGCATTTCGCCTTTCCTTCGTCTTCCAAAATCATGTTGTGCATGATTATACAAGCGTACATAACATCTCTCATTTTTTGCTTGGTCCATGCACGACAAGGATTTCTCAAATATTGTCATCGTTGTTTAAGAACCCCAAAGCATCTCTCAATGTCTTTTCGTGAAGACTCTTGAACCTTTTTAAAGTATGCTCTTTTTTCATCAATAGGATCACTAAACGTCTTCACGACAATCGATTACCTAGGATAAATTCCGTTGCACAAATAATATCTATGAGGGTAGTAGTTTCCATTTGCGTAAAACGACGCTTTTGGAGCTCTGCCAAAAATCCAGTCCTCTAACAATGGAGATTGTTCAAACACATTTATATCATTACATGACCCGACCACGTCAAAGTAAGCCGACCAAACCCAAAGGTCCTGTGAGGCAACCGCCTGAAGAATAACAGTGGGTCCTTTTTGGTCACCCCGTGTGTGTTGGCCTCGACATGCGACCGGGCAGTTATCTGTAACACCCTAAACAGGTTTAACCTTAAAACAACGCAGCGGAAATACGAGTCTTAAAATTTCTTTCATGACATACATCTTGACATTCTAAAAATTCATTTTATAATATAAGAACATAACTTATCAACCGTAAAATTACATATTTAAACATTTCCGTACAATCTGTCTTGTGACTCGATCCTCGATCCCAATCCTTGGATATCCTCACGACTGGTACTACCTGCGCTCACCACATAAAATTCATACATTAGTACGCATTATAAACATACAAGGTTTGTTCACGTTTACTTCTCGTTTCATTTGGTCTTTACATTCCAGCTTTTTCCATCCTGTCATACCATCCGTGGTGAGACTTCTTTGCCATTCCTGCATTTCACTTATAACTCCATGTACACGAATAAACAACGTAAACACTTGATCGTACCAAAAGACTTACATACATACTTAAACTTCATACACACTATCTCCATACATACATACGTACACACTTACCTGTCAATCTACATACAAACTTACATACAATTACATATCAAACATTCTATATGTATCTATATATATACATACCTACATCGTCACGTATGATCATGTCATCCCACCTATATGCATTCACACATACATACATACGTACTTACATACATACACCTTATTACATGCCTTCACACAAACCTACATACGTGCATACATTCGTACACACTCACTTTCGTACATATACATACTTCCTACATACATCCCTACATACATACACTTAGGTCTATAAAACATACATACGTACATGCCTACATACTTACTTACATATATACTTATAATCACCTGCTCCAACATACCCAACTCATACTTACCTATTCATATACATCTTCATATATCCTTATGTACTTGCTTACACACTACAATCTTATATACATTCGCGCATACACGCTTACATACACTTCTACATACGTGTATAGAGATATACAACATCCATACATACCTATCCACACATATGCTTACCCCAATGATCACAAAACATGAGTTAAATTAGTCATACGCAACTTAAAACTCGTTTAAACGAGTTCCCGAGCCAAAACGGAGCAAACGAACAACTTTCGCCCACCAGGGGGGGCTAGCGTGACGCCAAGGGCCCTAGCGTCACGCTAGGCCGAGTTCCCGAGCCAAAACGGAGCAAACGAACAACTTTCGCCCACCAGGGGGGGCTAGCGTGACGCCAAGGGCCCTAGCGTCACGCTAGGCCCCTGTTTTCACAGAAGCTCTGCAGCAATTTGCTGCATATTCCCAGCACGTCCGCGTTTCACGGAAACGGTCATAACTTCTTCGTTTTTGCTCCGTTTTACCCGATTCTTTTTCCTACGCGTCCGTAATTTAATTCTCCATCTTATGGAGTTAAGATCCAACATCCGACTTAATAAAATTTCAGACTTTTAACTCTTCGGCTTATTACCCTTTTTCCCAACTTTGACCCGATCATGCATTCATCAACGTAACTTGTCCGTTTTACCATAATCTCTTATAAACATAATTATATCTATGACGTCTATCATAAATTACTAAATTCTTGGATGTCTTACATCCTCTTAACACATTATCATTCATATGCTCATTTCGACCCGTTAAGGGTATTCGCACATTAATTGGTCTATGACTAACCAAACCATTACCCCCACTTCCATACTTGTCCAAAACATTACACTTAATCGAATGACTGGTTTCTAAGCTACTTTTAAGATCGTTTACCCCAAAATACCCATCAAGGGCATTTTGGTCAACCTTAAACCCATCATTTACGACGAAAGACTTTAACACATATTTGACCTCAAACATCATGTTTAATTCATTACAACATTTTATTACTTACTTGTACTAAGAAGTGATTACGGAAATCACTTACCTTATGCGTCCGTGCTCGTATCCGATTCCTTGCCTCTTCTTGACCCGTTAACACCTCGTGCGTGAGTCCGTCTCTACGTGATTCCTATACTTTCATTTCATCGAAATCACGCTCTTATTAGCATACACCTTTGTACATGTAACAATCATATCACTTCGCATAATACACACTTAACTTTCCTTAGTCATTTCTAACAAGCATTAAAATACATAATCAACTTCATATAATCATATCCGTATACGTTAAACTCATGTAACTCATCATAATCGACTATACGGACGACACTATATACATTTCATCATACACTTAATGTGAGTACTACCTTTTAAGCATAACGTACAACTATTTCATGCACAATTCTTCTAAACTCATACATAACCCATCAAAACCAACTACTAATCATCATGTATCATTCCAAATGAACATTAAACATAACATCATCATATTCCTATACTTTCATCTAACAATAATTCATCATACCCACATTATACATCAATCATTCAACAAGACTTGAACATAGGAGGTGATACTGGTCATCATCTTCACCCTAACTAGCGGGTGTCACCTCTAAACATCAAATTAACGCAAACCATTCATAACCCATGTTCTACACGAGGATTCTAACCCTTGTACATGATCAATTTCATATTAACTCACGGATTAGAACATAACCCACTTCACCCATGATCACCAATCTTAGATTTAAGACATACCTTATGATCCCCTCGTGTTGGTGATCATTAATCCATGCTCGGTTATGGATTTCAACTTCATCTTGCCTTCCAATTTGAGCTTAAAGGCGATTTAGGGTTTGAGGCTCCATGGGAGCCTCCTGATCTTTCTCGAACACACACGTATGTGTGTGTTTGTGTGTGTTTAGTTATCTTATAACTTATCTTTCATTTGTTCCATTTTAGCCCCTCGGGTTTACTTTTAAAACATAACTGACACTACCTTAATCATTTAAGACTTTCGACCATACCCTTAACTAGGTTAAATAGCCTAGTTATTTATTTCCTGACGTGTCACATAATAACATACAACAAACATTAACATTCAGATTTTGGGGCGTTACAAGTCTACCACCCTTAAACAAGGTTTCGTCCCCGAAACCTTTCTCACTTTCATCAAACACACATTATCTTTTCTTCTAGTCCATCCATACGACTACTAGCCCATACTTTCCTGATCATTCTTTCTTATATCATTTTCATTTTCATTTACTTGACCTGTCAATAACTGGTCAATACACATACTCTTCCGTCCTTTAATATGATCCTTTCTTAATGGATCTAATATCTCCATCTCACCCTTAAAATTTACATTCTCTACATACTCTATATAACATTTAACTTTTGTTTTGTTATCACAACAAAACTATTATTACATAATCACGCCTACGTGCTTAGTTCTAACGTTAACCTCATTCTACATTTTCTACAGTTACGTATACCTTGCATACTTTTATTTTATCTTTAAATCATTTCGTTCATTTCACATTACTATTGCTTTCACTTCATGCATTACTTAATTTACACATATACAGGTGTCATACTAGTTCATATCTATCCAATCATGAGTTAAATATTCTTACTAACCTCTTTTTCATTTCCCAAACCACGATCTGCAACCCAGATTGATTCATCTTTTCCTCGAGTACTAGCCATAATAGGCCAGGTTTCATTCATCCGTGTCATGAGTTTCCACTCATGCACATCCTTTCCCCAATACGATTGGTTTCATCACATCAATAATTTCTAACATTATCATCAACATCATCGGCGGTTAGCATATATCATTTAAACATTCATTAAACTAGGTGATTACCCACCTATAACTTTTCTACAATTTCCTATGTGCCTGCTATAAAGTGCCACACATTCTATTTCTTACATACAATCCTTTCATTCAATTAATCATTTCGCCAACTGAAGTACACGCTCGTACTTCCTTCCATTCATGCTTACTTGCGAAAACCTTATTACATCGTCTCAATATTCCTTACCAAACTTACCATTCCCGCCCCTACTTAAATTATTGTTCGGGTCACAGCCCGTCATCATTCCGACTTCTAAGAGTCAATTACTCACATATCTTACACGTAACTTATACAAAACTTCGTCTATTATACTATCACTTTTTACTTTATACTTATTCTCTATGACCCGTTCGACTCAATCATGGTCAAACTATCGGCATCTTCTTAGGCGGATTAATTTCATCTTTTTATATTTTTGAATCCGTCTCACGGATTCAGACGCATCATTCATGCTTTTTCATTCATTGAATCTGCCTTACGGATTCAAACATTACATTCATGCCTTTTATCCTTGAACCCGCCTCGCGGATTCAAACATTACATTCATACCTTCCCTCCTTGAATCCATCTCACGGATTCAATCATTACATTCATACCTTTCCTCCTTGAATCCGTCTCGCGGATTCAAACATTCATTCTTACCTTTCATCCTTGAATCCGTCTCACGGATTCAAACATTTCATTCATACCTTTCATCCTTGAATCCGTCCCGCGGATTCAAACATTCATTCTTAGCTTTCATCCTTGAATCCGTCTCACGGATTCAAACATTTCATTCATACTTTTCATCCTTGAATCCGTCTCGCGGATTCAAACATTGCATTCTTATCTTGTTGATCCGTACTTAATCACGGATTCAACATTCTTCATTCTTATCAGGCATGTTTTTCATTCTTACATAGTACTCTCAATTTCCCGAGAGTCTTACTTCCCATTTCACCCACACGCCCGCCTGCTACCCAACTCTACCGGACATACCTGTAACAGTTATCATGATCTCACGAACGTCATACGTTTCTCGTGTACTGGTCAGGTACACAATCCACATAGTAGTTTCGTGCCTTCATGTAATTGTCACCTTATGTCCGTAGACTTAGGTTTCGGCGCGTGTATCGCTTCCAATACTTCATTACTATACTATCATTGTCTTTCATCTTAAAATTTTCCTTCCCTTAATGAACTTTACCATTACCTACATCCACATATTAATTCACGTACCTGGGCTCATTTGCCTATTTGTCTTATTACCTCTTTGCCTGCCTTAGTATTCATCCTAGACTGCATTCACGGATCATCCTCTTCCAACACTTATGCTTACCTTGCACATACAAAACCGTCAGTTTCTTTATACGTATACATAAATACATACTTTCATCAACCTTTACCTTTGGATCTTGATCGAGTCTTAGATTGTACGGATTTCTTATCTCAAGAGCACACAAGTTTGAGTTCAAGTACTTACCTTCTCGTACTTGATTCCCTCAAACCAGGGCTCTGATACCAACTTGTAACACCCTAAACAGGTTTAACCTTAAAACAACGCAGCGGAAATACGAGTCTTAAAATTTCTTTCATGACATACATCTTGACATTCTAAAAATTCATTTTATAATATAAGAACATAACTTATCAACCCTAAAATTACATATTTAAACATTTCCGTACAATCTGTCTTGTGACTCGATCCTCGATCCCAATCCTTGGATATCCTCACGACTGGTACTACCTGCGCTCACCACATAAAATTCATACATTAGTACGCATTATAAACATACAAGGTTTGTTCACGCTTACTTCTCGTTTCATTTGGTCTTTACATTCCAGCTTTTTCCATCCTGTCATACCATCCGTGGTGAGACTTCTTTGCCATTCCTGCATTTCACTTATAACTCCATGTACACGAATAAACAACGTAAACACTTGATCGTACCAAAAGACTTACATACATACTTAAACTTCATACAC
Organism: Helianthus tuberosus; assembly: GCA_030545235.1. NCBI lineage: Eukaryota > Viridiplantae > Streptophyta > Magnoliopsida > Asterales > Asteraceae > Helianthus > Helianthus tuberosus. The sequence goes on along the minus strand of CM060411.1, from coordinate 210,847,266 downwards.
ACTATCTCCATACATACATACGTACACACTTACCTGTCAATCTACATACAAACTTACATACAATTACATATCAAACATTATATATGTATCTATATATATACATACCTACATCGTCACGTATGATCATGTCATCCCACCTATATGCATTCACACATACATACATACGTACTTACATACATACACCTTATTACATGCCTTCACACAAACCTACATACGTGCATACATTCGTACACACTCACTTTCGTACATATACATACTTCCTACATACATCCCTACATACATACACTTAGGTCTATAAAACATACATACGTACATGCCTACATACTTACTTACATATATACTTATAATCACCTGCTCCAACATACCCAACTCATACTTACCTATTCATACATCTTCATATATCCTTATGTACTTGCTTACAAACTACAATCTTATATACATTCGCGCATACACGCTTACATACACTTCTACATACGTGTATAGAGATATACAACATCCATACATACCTATCCACACATATGCTTACCCCAATGATCACAAAACATGAGTTAAATTAGTCATACGCAACTTAAAACGCGTTTAAACGAGTTCCCGAGCCAAAACGGAGCAAACGAACAACTTTCGCCCACCAGGGGGGGGGGGGGGCTAGCGTGACGCCAAGGGCCCTAGCATCACGCTAGGCCCCTGTTTTCACAGAAGCTCTGCAGCAATTTGCTGCATATTCCCAGCACGTCCGCGTTTCACGGAAACGGTCATAACTTCTTCGTTTTTGCTCCGTTTTACCCGATTCTTTTTCCTACGCGTCCGTAATTTAATTCTCCATCTTATGGAGTTAAGATCCAACATCCGACTTAATAAAATTTCAGACTTTTAACTCTTCGGCTTATTACCCTTTTTCCCAACTTTGACCCGATCATGCATTCATCAACGTAACTTGTCCGTTTTACCATAATCTCTTATAAACATAATTATATCTATGACGTCTATCATAAATTACTAAATTCTTGGATGTCTTACATCCTCTTAACACATTATCATTCATATGCTCATTTCGACCCGTTAAGGGTATTCGCACATTAATTGGTCTATGACTAACCAAACCATTACCCCCACTTCCATACTTGTCCAAAACATTACACTTAATCGAATGACTGGTTTCTAAGCTACTTTTAAGATCGTTTACCCCAAAATACCCATCAAGGGCATTTTGGTCAACCTTAAACCCATCATTTACGACGAAAGACTTTAACACATATTTGACCTCAAACATCATGTTTAATTCATTACAACATTTTATTACTTACTTGTACTAAGAAGTGATTACGGAAATCACTTACCTTATGCGTCCGTGCTCGTATCCGATTCCTTGCCTCTTCTTGACCCGTTAACACCTCGTGCGTGAGTCCGTCTCTACGTGATTCCTATACTTTCATTTCATCGAAATCACGCTCTTATTAGCATACACCTTTGTACATGTAACAATCATATCACTTCGCATAATACACACTTAACTTTCCTTAGTCATTTCTAACAAGCATTAAAATACATAATCAACTTCATATAATCATATCCGTATACGTTAAACTCATGTAACTCATCATAATCGACTATACGGACGACACTATATACATTTCATCATACACTTAATGTGAGTACTACCTTTTAAGCATAACGTACAACTATTTCATGCACAATTCTTCTAAACTCATACATAACCCATCAAAACCAACTACTAATCATCATGTATCATTCCAAATGAACATTAAACATAACATCATCATATTCCTATACTTTCATCTAACAATAATTCATCATACCCACATTATACATCAATCATTCAACAAGACTTGAACATAGGAGGTGATACTGGTCATCATCTTCACCCTAACTAGCGGGTGTCACCTCTAAACATCAAATTAACGCAAACCATTCATAACCCATGTTCTACACGAGGATTCTAACCCTTGTACATGATCAATTTCATATTAACTCACGGATTAGAACATAACCCACTTCACCCATGATCACCAATCTTAGATTTAAGACATACCTTATGATCCCCTCGTGTTGGTGATCATTAATCCATGCTCGGTTATGGATTTCAACTTCATCTTGCCTTCCAATTTGAGCTTAAAGGCGATTTAGGGTTTGAGGCTCCATGGGAGCCTCCTGATCTTTCTCGAACACACACGTATGTGTGTGTTTGTGTGTGTTTAGTTATCTTATAACTTATCTTTCATTTGTTCCATTTTAGCCCCTCGGGTTTACTTTTAAAACATAACTGACACTACCTTAATCATTTAAGACTTTCGACCATACCCTTAACTAGGTTAAATAGCCTAGTTATTTATTTCCTGACGTGTCACATAATAACATACAACAAACATTAACATTCAGATTTTGGGGCGTTACATTATCCCAACGCCAATGCATGCAATCCAAGCTCCCGATCATACCAGGCAAACCATGCTCCGCCGAATGTACCTCGTAGATCTTTTGAAGGTCGTCCCATGTGGGCGTTCTAAGATAACGCGCACCATACAAATCAATAATACCTTTATAAAAAAACTACACAAACATAAGCTTCAAAAAAAAAATTGTAAACATTATAGTAAAGTATAGGAATTATACCGCGACAAAAATGCTCCAAGGTGTCTCGCGTTGTTTTCTCGGTCATTTTTAAATACTCGTCGTTGATGTCGGGTGTGTTTCCATAAGCAAGGATTCGTAGAAACCGACATACACTTTTGGATACCGGTAAATCCAAGTGTCCCTCTCGCATCCGCTTTTTGTTTAAAATAATCGTAGTTGGCTTCCAAGTCGTCGACTATGCGTAGAAACAACCGCTTACTCATTTGGAAACGACGCCTAAAAATTTCCGGGTTCGAAAATGTCGGCGCCTCATCAAAATAATCTTTCATCAAACGATCGTGTGTCGTGCGTCGGTCTCGTTCAATATAACCTCTTTTTTTAATTTCTGGTTCGGGGCGGCGACAATGGTTCACATATCTCACCGCTAGTTAACAAGCACTCGTAACCGCCTCTTGCTCGACCTCCTCATCGGTGGAATCATCGCCATCCGCAAAAAACTTTTTGTAGTAAATATTTACCATGGATGAAGAACTAGGGGAATCCATCAATTTTTATAAAATGATAGTGTTTTTGAGAGAATTTGATGGAATTTTGATGTTTAAATTTGAAGGAGTTTATATATATATAGGTAAAAGGTTTTTTTTTTTAAACTTCAAAGTAGCCGTTACTAGCCGTTGCTAGTTTGTGATTGGCCGGTCAACCCCCATCGAAGCGTTATTTAAAAAACGCCAAATACAAATTTATCCAAAATAACACCCGAAAACGCCGGGGTGTGTGGCGAACGGGCGTGATTGGGCGTTTTCTTCGAAATTTTTTTATAAACCACGCCCCATTACGGGCGATCTTATAGTCATTTGTATCTTTCTTCTAAATGTGCGACACGAAACTATTATGGCCCATTACCTGAACTACCCGTTCATTTTGTAGGACTTAGACTTTTGTTGTATAAGTATGGATGTTCCCATTTGATCCCAATTATGACATAACCAATACTTGGGGTCACAATAAAATTTTCGTTATATGTGTTTCACAATAAAACAATAACCAAAATTCTCTCTCTTCAAAAACCCTAAAATCGAAAAACTTCTTATACGTCAGTGTATAAGAAAGTGACAATGTTAGAACCCTTATCGGTTATAAATTTTAAACGAGAAAGGGTTAATGATCCCTCGGACCCGTCTAATCAATATTAGCATGAACCGTTTGCGTAATCATTTAAAACTGCTTAGGGAGATGTTTTAAATTTCTTTGAAAGGTCTTCATGCTTACTATATGTTGAAGGATGAATGAAGAATGTTACGTTTTGGAGGTTTGTGTCGGATTGGATTGGGTTAGGTGAATGCATAGTAGGGTCCTTGTCGTTGAGGATGATGCTACAGGAAGAAGATTGTGTTTATTTAATACTTGAGCATTACAATTTTTGGGTCCACTCATTTTATATTTTGTCTTAGTCACTGGTAGGCTGTTTTTGAAGACTCAGCTTCATTATTTCTATTTTGTCTTAGTCACTGGTTAGCTGTTTTTGAAGACTCAACTTCATTGACTGACATGCATACATTCCAAAATATTAACAGTTTATTAACCTTTTTTTTCAATATATAATATTTTAAAAATATGAAACTTACTTTTAATTCTATCTTAGAATAAACTGCCAAAATCGTCCCTAAGGTTTTGATATGTTTGTCATTTTCATCCGAATCAACTTTTTTTGTACCACATAGTCCTTCACTTTTAGGATTTTTTGCTATTTTCATTCAAAAGTCTGACTTTTTTTTGCCAAAATCGTCCTAGAGATTTGAGATTTTTTTGCCATTTTCATCCAAATGTTTGATAGAAAAAATAAAACAAATTAGATGTTTGGATGAAAATGACAAGAAATCCCAAAAGTAAAGGACTATATTGTACAAAAAAATTGTTTTGGATGAAAATTGGAAACATGCCAAAACCTCAGGGATGATTTTGACAATTTACACTCTATCTTATTATATGTCGTTTTTCCTTATTAGAATACTAAATTATAACCCCGTGTATTACACGGGCTGAATAAATATATATTTTGTATACTAAGTAATTAAAAAGCTAACGGATTAAATAAACACATGTATTACACGACTTGAATACATATAATGTAATCTGTTAACACACACAATCGTCAATATATGTTTTTGAAAAATAAACTTTGATGTATTAATCATTGAAATTAGTATTATACTAAACAATATATATTGATTATACTATGTGACAAAACAATTCATTTGTATTTATTATATGGATATATTACATACCGACTAATATCTAGTCTAATTTAATACATATATATAAAGAGATGCATAGCATTTAGATGTCTCTTAGCTAAAAGAACACACAAAAATACACCGGAATAATATATGTCATGTAAATAAGTTAAAATGAGAGGAATTAAAAAACGGTGGAGAATAATGAAAAATTAAGTGAGGATGAGAGGAATTAAAAAAAAGTTTCTGAAGAATAATAAAAATCGAATATATTAGTATTTTATTTATATAATTTGAAGATAATTTTATGTGAAATTAATAAATTATTTTTATATATTTGTTCTAATCTTATCATTTAAACTTTTTTTTTTCATAGATATGCATTGCTTGACTTTTGTTTTTATTATAATTCTTACTTATTGTTAAAAAGATGTTACGCATACTTAAATTAAATAGGAATATTAACAGATCACAAAAAAAAAAAAAAAAAAAACAGATCACACAACAATATCATTCTTTCAATATCTAAATGGTTAATTAAATCTACTTATGTGAAAAAGAGAAAAGATGAGTTTGACGCACTATTCAATCATACATCTGACCAAGAATTTTGCAGTTTCAGATACCTATAATATACTTCCGTATTTTAACATGGTTATTATACTTGAGACTTATCCACATATTCACGTGTTAATTTGTTTTTGGAGATAACTAGTCTGAATTCTGTAGTCAGTTATCTTTGATAATAAAAAATAAATATTTATAATTAAGTAGAAGATAATTAAGTTAATTTTATAATTATTTTGTAATTGATATTAATTATCTATAAAAAATAGATGGATTCAATGAATGACATGTGTCCTCTTATTGGTTTATTTTATTATATAGTACTAGGTTAGAACCCCGTGTAATACACGGGTTAAATAAATGTAATTTTATATGTCTAATAATAAAAATATATCTTTAAAAACCTCTCTTATTACACAGGTTGAATAAATGTAATTTTATATACCAAATAATAAAACAATATATCTTTAAAAATCTCGTTTATTACATAGGTTAAATAAATATAATTTTATATATTAAATAATAAAAAAATTATATTTTTAAAAACCTCGTGTATTGTACAGGCTGAGAAAATTTAATTGTATATATTAAATAATGAAAAAAGTTACATTTTTATGAACCTCCTATATTGTATGAGTTGAGCACATGTAATTTTATATACCAATCAATAAAAAAGTTATATCTTGTTATATCTTTATAAACCATGTGTATTATACAGATTGAATAAATCTAATTTTATATACTACATAATAAAAAAAGTTATATTTTAAAAAACCAAGTGTATTACACGAGTTGAATAAATGCAATTTTCTATAGTAAATAATAAAAATATTATATCTTTATAAAAACCTCATTTATTACACGGGTTGAATGAATCTAATAAAAAATTATATCTCTAAAAAAACTAACCGATATACTCGATATATGATGGATGGGGATCTCAGATCTTTGGCTTTAATGGTTGTAATGATTTTGAAGGTGAAGTGGTGATTGGTTTCAGCTTTCTGTTTTTTGAAGATGGGTTTTGGGGAAAAAGAGATGGATTTGGGTGAATTTGGGTATTTTTTTGTTAGATTTTGTGGTTAAAGGTTCTGGGTATTTTTTGGTTTGATTTTGAGGTTCAGATTTTGAGGTTATTGTTCTTTGAGGATGAACACTGAATAATTTTGAAGTAATGGCTAAGAACATCAAATTGGATTTAAGTTTAGCAGATTTGAACAGATTTGAGGCGTAATTTAAGTTTAGTAGATTCAAACAGATTTGAGGGTATTTTTTATGAGATAATGGTGGTGGCGGCTGGATGGTGATGCTGGTGGTGGCAGTGCTCGGCAAGTGGTGGTGGAGAGAGAGAGAGAGATGAGTTTTAATTATGTAGAGAGAGATAGGTTTTGTATTTTTTTTAATTCAGTATCAATAAATAAAAAGACAAAGCATATTTAAGTAATTAATAATAAATAATTTAGTACTTATATAATTACCAAAATACCATTCCTTTAAGTGTATGATTTAACAAAGTTGATTGGAAAAAACACAGCAAACTATTGGAGGAAAATGACTATTTTTTAAATTAGAGTAAAGTACACGGTTAGTCCCTGTGGTTTCCTCAAATTTTGGATTTAGTCCCCAGGTTTTCAAAACTACACTCATAGTCCAAACTTTTGCATCCGGGTTGCACGTTTAGTCCCCAGCGCTGACAGCTGTATGTTTACACCTTTGACTCTCCCCATGTGCCTCCCACGTGAGGGTATATCCGTCATTTCAAGCCTAGATATTTTAAAAAAATATGCACACATATAGCAAAGATCACTCAATCGTCATTTAGAAAGTTGTGACTTCCCCCCATAATTATCTTCTTCCTCATCACATAAACCCTAAATCAATCAAAAAACTGTTCAAATCCGTCATAAATGGCTTTCTTTTAACCCATCCAAATTGTGCAAAGTGTGTGAATCATCGTCAATCGAAAATGGTGTGGGTTATCAGAGACCAACACGTTGAAGTTAATCTCGAAGAATCATATGGTACGTCTTCAAATACTTAAAGTTTGTTTTTTTTTTCCTTTTACCCTAATTACAACATATATATTTAAGCATCTGCATTTCTTTGTTGTGTTTTGTTGGTTTGATTAACAGCTGGTCAACCAAACCTGTTTTCCTTGAGGATTCATCATGGTGGTACATTTAGAAACTTCCCTGGAAGGAGATATGCATATGGAAGGATTTCTTTCGTTGATTTATGTGACATTGATGAGTTCTCAGTTCTCGAAATAGACTTAATGATGAGAGAATTACACTTGGTTGAAGGTAACAGAAATTTGTATTATCATTTTATGGTCCCTGGTACAGACTTGGATTTTGGTTTAGTAGCATTACTAAATGACAATGATGTTAGGGAGATGGCTAGATATGTAACTGAGCACAAAATTATAGATCTCTACATTGAACACGGTGTTACTAGGTTGACAACATATTTCACATCACCAGAAAGACCTAGAGTTGTGATAGAAGAACTGGAAGACGTTGGTGCCCACAACTTTAGGCCAAACAACTTGAGGTCAAATAGTTTGCTCATAGAATGGCATCAAGAGCCGGTTGTTAGGGTTAATGAAGTAGACGCGGGTCAAGTGAATGAAGTAGACGCGAGTCAAGTGAATGAAGTAGACGCGAGTCAAGTGAATGAAGTAGACGCAGGTCAAGTGAATGATCAACCTTTGGCTGCTGATAAAGTTATGCCTATTGAGCAACGTTTGAGTGACGTTGCTGACTTTAACTATGATTTTGAAGGGGGTGACTTTACCAAAGACTTCCCATTGTCTGGTAATAATGAGGATAGCGATAGTGATGATAGTGACTACATAGTTGACAATGAAAATGAGATATTTGAACCAGAAGTTGACATGCAGGATTTTCGTGACTTTGTTGACGAAGGAGTGGAGTTTGTTGGTGGATTTAGGACTGATGAACAATCGTTAGTAAACAATGAGTCTGATTCTGATTTAGATGTTTTGAGTGAAGGGTCTTTACATAGTGGCACAGATGAGTCCTCTGATGATTTTGAATCTCTTAGAAGCAAAAAAATGAGGGAATTAAGGAGGAAAAAGATGAAGGAGAGGGTTGGGGTTGAGGCTGTGAGGTTCTATGTAGGGCAAGCGTTTGGTAGTTCAAAGGAAGTAAAGGACATGATCAATAGGCATGCTATTGAGACAAAAAGACAACTGAAATTTCTTAGAAATGACACGGTTAGAATAAGGGTGGTATGCAAAGGAATTGTGCAGAAGCACATTGGGCCAACAAATAAAGATGATGGGCCAAGTAAAAATGTTGATGGGTCCAGTCCAACTGTTGATGGGTCTGGTCAAAATGTAAATGGGGCTGGTCCAAGTGTGGTGATAAAAGACAAACTAAAAAGTAAAGAAGATTCTTCTGCTCAGTGTCCTTGGGTTCTGCATGTTTCAAAAAGAAAATCTGATGGAGAGAACTGGGTCATAAAGACCTACAAACCACAACACACATGTCTTCAATCAAGGAAGATACATGCTTTCACAGCTGGGTTCATGGCAAAGGAAGGATGGGTTCTTAATCAACTAGAGGCAAATCCAAAGATCACTGTAACAGCCATTCAAGAGCAACTTCAACGACAATATGCACTTGGAGTATCAAAGATGAAGGCTTTTAGGGCAAAGAAACATGCTACACTGCAATTGAAGGGTGACTATACAGAGCAATATGCAAGGTTAAGGGACTACATTCTGGAGGTAAAAAACAACAATCCAAACACAACAGTCAAGTTCATGGTAGAAAATGAAAGAAATCCTGATTCACCTACTAGGATTTTCAAGAGAGTTTACATGTGCTTGGGACCTTTGAAAGATGGATTTAAAGCATGTAAGAGAGAGTTGTTGGGGTTAGATGGGGCATTTATGAAGGGCCCTCATCCTGGTCAACTATTGACAGCAGTAGGGATTGACCCAAACAATGGGATTTATCCACTTGCTTATGGTATAGTGGAGGCTGAAAACAAAGATTCTTGGATCTGGTTTCTTCAGTGCCTGGCAGATGACTTGGATCTCTATAACAATAGTAACTTTACCTTCATTTCAGATAGGCAAAAGGTGCGTTTTCTGCCTTTTAACACTTATTTACATATTGTGTTTGCTAATTTATTTACAATATGTTTATTAGGGAATCATTCCTGCAATATCCCAAGTTTTTCCTGCAGCCGAGCACCGGTTTTGTCTGAGACATATTCATCAGAACATGAAACAACGATGGAGAGGCAAAGCATTCAAGGATATGTTATGGTCATGTGCAACTGCTACCACTGTGGAAGAATTCCAAAAAAAAATGACTGAACTGAGGTCATTCAATGCTGAGGCCTATGATTGGTTGGTTGAAATTCCACCACAACATTGGGCAAGATCACATTTTACTGGTATTACTAATGTGTATTTTATTTGAAAATAAATGAGCTCTAAACACTAACAAACCATGATTGTTGTTTGTGTAGGGAGAGCAAACACAGATGTCCTATTAAACAACATGTGCGAGGTATTTAATGGTAAGTTAGTGGAAGGGAGAGACAAGCCTATAATTTCAGCTTTAGATTATGTCAGGCAATACATCATGAAGAGAATTGGAAGTGTGATCAAAGTGATGAACAAATGCAATGGACCTCTTACACCAAATGCAACAAAACTACTAGATGAAATCAAGTCAAAGGCACTAGACTACCGTGTCAAATGGACTGGTGAAAAATACGAAGTCTCAGGTCCTTTTCATGACCAATGTGTTGTCTCTGATGTGGATAGAACCTGCACTTGCAGAAAATGGGAGCTAACCGGTCTGCCGTGTTGCCATGCTGTGGCTGTTAACTGGAACATGGCACTTCATGGTCAGGATGCAGGTCCACCAGAAAGTTGGGCACATCCTTGTCACCACTTACAAACATGGAAAGAGGTATACTCCTTCAAAGTTGGCGCAATCAATGGTAGAAACATGTGGCCAAAAGACCCATGCCCAACCATCCTCAATCCACCCTTGTACAAGAAACCCATTGGCAGGCCCAGGAAAAAGAGGAGAAGGAGCAAAGATGAGGATGATGATGAAATGGAAAAAGGGGGCAGACTAACCAGGAAGTTCAAAACCGTGTCATGTTCAAAATGTAAACAGTTTGGTCACAATTCTAGGACCTGCAAAGGCCAGAGAGTTGAACCTTCTGGTGGGAGTAGAGCTAATCAAGGTCGTAGTGCAAATGCATCCGGTGGAAGCAAAACTGGTGGAAGCAAACCTGGTGGTAGAAAGGCCAGTAGAAACAAACCTGGTAGAAAGAAAGCTGGTAAAGCTCAAGCTAGTGGAACTGAATGTGGTGGAAGTCAAGTTGCTGGAAATTGAATGTCTTTCTTTAGTTTAAGTATTATGGGTACTAGTTAATGTATGTTTGTCTAAGTTAATGGGCTAAAAACCTATGTTTTTGTGGATTTAAGTGATTATTGCAACTTATGTATGCAACTTTTGTAATAGACTATGTTTTATGAGGATAGGTTTTAGTCTATGTTCAACAATGTTGCTGTAACCCGGATTCGTCAACCGAGTAGTACAGCTGAACTGGCATGCCTCTCGGTTGAGTTGGAAGTGGTTTCGCTTGGGCCGGGTAACGACAGTTAGCCTAGTTCTTATTGAATAAATTGTTTGCCTTAAAACAACACAATAAACCCACTGCCATTACAAAAAAAAAAAAAAAAGACATTGCATCAGCCATTGCCATTTTCATTACACCAGCAATTGTCATTACATAAACCCACTGACATTACAAAATACACATTGCCATTACATAATGCTAACACCAAGCACCAAATCATTTTCATTAGATAACAGATACAAGAACCATGAGCCCTAATAATAACGCCAAACACCAGATCATTATGTTCTTCTTGCGAATTTGTCCTTCCAAACTCTCAACTTGTGTTTCAAGTCTATTTCTAGCCCTTAAAAGACCTGGAATTATCACCAATGAGCGTTGACACATAGGTGGGTCAACCCATCCAACAAATCGACATCTAGACTTCTGCAAAAAGGTTAAACAACAAAAAAAACATAAAGAAGATGGATAAACATGAAAAACTTGATTACAAACAAACTATTGAAGCACACCTCCAAAGGACACGAGTAGAATCTTCGTCCAGGGTTTAGATCTGTCCATGAAGTTCGTATGATCGCTAAATTTCCACAGTAGCAAAGCACCATTATTAGGGTTTTTATGGATGTTCAAATGAAGAAGAAGAAGAGTAACGAGTAAGGGGCAAGGTTTAACTTTTTTAAAAGATCTGGGCTTGAAATGACGGATATACCCTCACGTGGGAGGCACGTGGGGAGAGTCAAAGGTGTAAACAAACAGCTGTCAGCGCTGGGGACTAAACGTGCAACCCGGATGCAAAAGTTTGGACTATGAGTGTAGTTTTGAAAACCTGGGGACTAAATCCAAAATTTGAGGAAACCACAGGGACTAACCGTGTACTTTACTCTTTAAATTATTAAGGCAAAATCGTTAAAACGATCAAACCACAGGGAGCAAAACGAAAGTTTACTCTTTTTTTCCCAAAAAAGATTTTCATTTATTAGTATAGGAATATATGATTTTTAAAAATTTCAAGATTTTAACTAAAAAATCAACAAAATAAAAGGTGCGCCTTTAAAGAAAATAAGGAAACCCAATTAAAAATTTGAAAACAATAAATAATTTTAAATTAAAGAGATAATAAAATTAATTCAACTTATATTTTAAAATAAAAAATAAGATAACTTGAAGTCATCCAAAAAATGTTAAAAGATGTGTCACGATTTCAATTAATAAATTAAATCGAAATGGTGAAAGATATTTTAAAATTAAATAAATACATATATAACTTTTGTTTTAAATTAAATAAATACATATATTAAATAATGGGTTTGGGCGAGGACTCACCATATAATGACATGTGTCCTTAATTGAGTTTCTTTTATTATAGGCCAATTGGATTTTAACACCTTTAACTTTGAAGAATTGGCTGACAACACCCGCAACTAACACTTTGATCTGTGACACCCCAAACTTTTAATTTTGTTTGTCATTTCACCACTCAGTTAAAAAATCAGTAACTGAGTTAGTTTGCAATCCTAGTTGGCATCCTACATGGACTATTTTTTGCAGATGTGGCACATGGACTATTTCTGGTCCTACGTGGCACATACTTGATTACGTGGACACGATTATGTGGCAATTACGTGGCATTATATCCCTGTATAAAAAAAACCTGCATTGCTCATATGAATATCTTACCCCTTATTCAGTTATGACCACCACAAACCAAACTCCGATTACGCTCATGACCACCACAAAACACCGTGACACACCACCGTCTCTCTCACCGGACGACACAACAGCCCCACTCCACCCATTCCTCATGTCCCTAACTTCTCACCAAACTCTCATCTCACACCTCCAGACATTACTCCCGGCCACCGTCTCCCAATACACCTCCCCTCTCCTCTCATTTCTCTCACCATCTCCCTCTCTATCAACCCTAACCACCCATCTCCTCATTCCTACATCAATCTCTTCAATTCCCGCAAAATCCCACTCGATCGCCACTATTCAGTACACATCTCGATAATATCACAATCACTGACTTACAATTAGTTTCTGAATCAGTTGTTACGGTTTCCCCCAAATTAATTCCGACCCAGATGAAGCCCAACTTCTAGATTTACTCCCCCAAACTCAACGGTTTCTGCTATAAATCTCACCGGTATTGACCTAAGCTGTGATTTCAGATCTATTTCTTCAACTTCGTTAACTGTTTCTACGCTTGAATTGTTTGCTGCTGGAAACTCTAATATTACTGGTAATGTTGTTGTGATTCTCAGTGTAGTAGACTTCTTAACTCTTTAAGGGACAATTTGAGGTAGATATCGTCGGATCTAGGGGCGGTTCTTTTGGTGCGTTTGCTCTTACCACCAGCAACAAGATCGATACCCTACGATAATGAAACAAATAGAGAGAATAATATGTAAGGGACAGTTTGAAGAAGATGAGTTTGTACTGGGTTAATCGAAGAAGAAGATGAGTTTTATACCGATGAATGTGCCACATCTGCAAAAATAGTCCACGTAGGATGCCAGCTAGGATTGCAAACTAACTCAGTTACTGATTTTTTAACTGAGTGGTGAAATGACAAACAAAATTAAAAGTTTGGGGTGTCACAGATCAAAGTGTTAGTTGCGGGTGTTATCGGCCAATTCTTCAAAGTTAAAGGTGTTAAAATCCAATTGGCCTTTATTATATAGTATAGATAGATTAAATCTATTTAATCTCTTTTATATACCATTGTTAATCTTTGATAGTTTTCTAGTAACTTTTATTAGAAAAACGTTTTTTTTCCATTAACTACAATTTATATCTTGATAAACTATTAATTTTATACCATGTAAATAAATATACAACTTTTAAAATGGTAAATTAAGAAAACAAATCTCTATACTTGTAGATCAACTATGATTCTATGAATGTTTTTTAAAGGTTAAATTTTAAATGGCCTTCATTACATTCCTATCAAGAACTGAAATTTTTAGGTAAGAAGAAAATTCAATATATACTTTTTTTTTACTATTACTATGTAAGAGATGTCTCCTGTTATAAAAAAAATTTAACAAATTTAAAAATATAAATATATATGTTTGGATTGAATTGTGATATTTTAACATTTTTATAACTAATATGCTTTACATGACAATTAAATATTGTATATATTTACAAATAGAAGATGGATTTAAAGTAGCAGCAGCCACCTCTATTTTTTATGATTTATTTTTTTATTTTTTTGAAATCAGTCGGGTCAAATATAATATTTTAGTTTCGTACCATTATTTGATCTAATAAAACATTATAAATTAAAACGACTCATGTAAAATATAATATGTTTTCATTAGATGGTATAAATTCAAAATACTTTACGTTTCAACGCGCCATACCGTTCTTTAAGTTAATAAAACTTTATATTCTTATGTGCTTATTTTTATGTACGTGTCAGTATAGATTCTGGTTGGTTAAGGTCAAATATAATACGTTTTTTGTGCTTATTTTTATATACATTTTCATTTGTTCTACGTTTTAACGTAACTTTTGTTCGGACACAGGTAATGTCAAATATAATACGTTTTCATTAAACGGTATAAATTTGAGTTGCTTTAAGTTTAAACGCCGCCGCAACGCGCGGCAGTAACTTCAAGTGGGCTAACTTTTTTGTCTTTTAGTATGTTTTTGTTTTTAAGTTTACCCTTCAACATTAAGTATTGCCACTTACAACCTTTCAACTTTCTAAAAACTTTATAATCATTTTTTTTGTTTGCTTATTTTTATGTATATGTCGGTATAAATTCAAGTTGATTAAATTTCTTTGAAAATGTGTATCCTTAGATATAATATGTGTTTTTTTGTCTTTATGTACGTTTCAGTTGGTGTACATTTTGGCATAAATTTATTTTACAACAACTCGGGTCAAATATAATACGTTTTCATTAGACTGTATAAATTCGACTTTACGTTTTGGCGCCACCGCAATGCGCGGTACCATTTTAAACTTAAAAAAACATAATTTTGTACTCTTTTTTTATGTACGTGTTGGTGTAAGTTCAAGTTGAAGTTGGTGTCTGACGTAAATTTCTTTCACGAATAAGTCTGGTCAAATATAATATATTTTCGTGCTTATTTTAACGTACATCTTCAGTGTATCTACGTTTTAACGTAACTTTTGTTCAAAAACGATTTAGGTCTCATGGTACAAATCCAGATTACTTTACATTTGAACCCGGCAACGCGCAGGAAAATTTTGTTATATATATATTCAAGGTCTTTAGCTCCAAACATTCGAAATATGTTAAATAATAATACGTAGACACACTCACTTTAGCTCCAAAATATCTAAGAAAACTACTGCAGTCAGCTTTTTGTGGCTTCAAGCAATATAAACTCGTTAAATAAGTCATACCAAACAAAGGGTTGATAGTTGTGATAGTGAAAGTGTAAAATACAATATTGTTTAACGTACGAGCGTACCTGTGACATTACACACATTGTAAAATTCAAAACCCTAATCACGCATGTCGAAAAACCATAATCATGCATATTATACTTAGGTAACGATGCATGTATAATTATGTAATGAAGCATGTTATGGTTTTCAACATGCTTGATTATGTCTTTTCAACATGCGTGATTATGGTTTTCAACATGCGTGATTAGGATTTTGAGTTTTACAACGGCGTAATTTCTCAGCGTACGATTGTACGTTAAGGAATATTGTACGTTAACCGGCCTAGTGTGTAAGGTTCTTGTCCAATGGTAAACAAAGGTGTAGAAATAGTGTGTAAGATGTTTGAGTTATCTGTTCTAGAAAAAAGAGTGATATAAGCAGGTGCAGGATCAGTAATTCAGTATATATGGAGACGAAACGACAGAAGCTTAAATATTTGTACAATTTATAGGGGGGCACATTCGTATGTGCTGCTTTTATATTAGTAAAAGCCCAAAATGTATGTTTGGATGAAGAGCCCATCTTTTTTTAGTCAAGAGCACTTGGGTAAAGTTGGGTTGTTCAGCTTGGTTGAGGCCCATTAGATGTATTCAATTAGTGATAGCATTTGATATACGACAAACACAAGTTACTGGGTAAACAAAAATAACTATTCATTGATGATATTAAGAATATATATATAAATTAAAGAAAAATGATATAAA
This sequence comes from Helianthus tuberosus, assembly GCA_030545235.1. Lineage (NCBI taxonomy): Eukaryota > Viridiplantae > Streptophyta > Magnoliopsida > Asterales > Asteraceae > Helianthus > Helianthus tuberosus. The sequence goes on along the minus strand of CM060411.1, from coordinate 210,831,103 downwards.
ATATATTAGTTATTGTTTTGAACCATCCCTAAAAAGATTTTAAAAAAATATGAAGATATTAGCTTTGTATGATTGTTTATTGGCAAATTGGATTTAAATAATCTAATCTTTGGATTTAAATAATCTAATCTAGCTGTTTTTTGCCAATAATAATCCTAAATGAGTTTATTCCTGATAGAGGTCCAACCCTTTTCATTTTGTTTGTATAATCGTTCGCCATTAAAAAAACATCACGGAGTTAGATTTTTTTTTTCCGAATTACAAAGTACAAACTGATGTTTTAGGGGTTTTGATCAGAACGAGAATACGAGTCGATTGATGTAAAATTTACCTCGAAACAGTGCTCCAAATGTCGAAACGGGTGCTTCAATCCGGGTGTTTAAACTGCCAATTAACAAAAATCAAGCCGTTTGAAGTACCGTTTTGAGGTAAGTTTTACATCAGTCGACTCATATCCTTGTTCTGGTCAAAAGCCCTAAAACATCGGTTTGTAATTTGGAAAAAAAAAAAACTTAAATCCATTAAGTTATTTAACATCGGCCCTTATACAAATAAATTGAAAAAGGTTGGATTACTGACGGGAATAAACTTAATTGGGAATATTATTGGCAAAAAACAGTCAGATTGATTTATTTAAATCAAATTGCCTTGTTCTTTATTTAATATAACGTACACATATATGACCAGACAACAGGCACTATAAAACTAAAATACATAAAAGACCTAGTTGTATACACATAAAATATGTACGTTCAATATCTGAAACTTCAACATAGAGTGGTGCAGTCATAATACTCACTGAGATGTCTTTTAAGGGTCCCTTCTTCTAATCATAAGTCATTGTGTGTCTCCATCTTGTCAATGTGTACTTAAGGTCAGCAGGAATGAATTAAAAATACTTATAATAAAACATAGTGAAAGGCTATAACTAATATACAAATCGCTATAATTTCTCATGGTGGATCAATATTTGTTACAATGAAACCATGGAAATCTCTTATACCGTGTACAAACATAATATACATAATATACGTACACACCAATAAAGGACTATAAATCGTCTAACCTATCGATAGTTGACATATCCCTTGCAATTTGAATACTTAGAGTACTTGATCTAAACTTGAAACATACCTACGACGGAAAATCTTAGTAAATATATCTGTAAAATGATAGGTCGAGTGAACATTTAATACATAGACGTGTTGAGAAGGGCAATACGTTCTCTTAGGTAAATCAATACCAACATTTTTTTTATACAATTAGGTGACAAATACATTGTACTTGCATTATCACAATGATGCAATTGTAGCACGATACATATAATAGATTATTTTAGCAACAACGTAGGTACGCAACACTTTGATACTTAACTTCTGCACCATTTGTGACCCTCGTTAGTCCTGGCCTTGGGACATTTCTATTCTCTTATTAAACCTAATAAGGTGTAAGTTTGTGTTCTTTCGCTTTTCCCGCAACTCATTGCGTTAATGCAACACCTATTTTTCATATCTATATATTCTTTGATCATCTTTTTTTTTTTTTTTTTGCTTGAAGTCCAATATTTGTCACCGATGATCGAGTGACTAACTTGGTGGGGTATGCCTTTCAGATTCATGAATTGCGATGCCACTCATTAGTGCTTCATTGATAGAAGTATTATTTAAGATTTCCACCAAAAAACTTGACAAGTTACATTAAAATAGAAGGTAGACGGGCAACAAGCTGCGCCGTCACCCCTTTCTGAATTGCAAACCCTAACCTTCCAAAGACAACCCCTGCCCCCTTGGGGTTGAACAATTGCTGTGGATAACCCGTTGGATCCTAGTCAAGAAGTGGATAGCTTCTGGCGCTAGGGAGCCAAATGTATCAAAGGCAAAAGAGACAAAGACATGCTCATTCTCTACGCAAGCTTTAGCGTGCTTATACACTTTCTTTGATTCTGCCTTTCTTGCTACTTGTCCAGCTACAAACTCGTTTTCCCTTAAACTAACCAAATGGGAAACTCCCGTGAGGTATCGATAAATAGTCTAATTCAAGAAGGTTCAGTGTTATTAAAATAAAAATAATACATTCTATAGTTGTTTTTTTTTTTCTTTTCTGAACAACAAATGTTACTTTACTCTACTTTACATCAAATAAATGAAACAATCGTTCATAAATTCATCAAATCGTAATGCACATATCCGACTTCACAAGCTTTATTAAATAAAAACCTCTTTTAGTCCTTAAGGTTTGTCAAAAATAACACCGCCTAAAAGTTTATTTCTTCCATTCATCATCTAATAGTTTCATTTAACTCCAAGATTTTAACACTATTCAATAGTTTGATTACCGTTTAAGTTAACTCAAGGGTTTGGATCGATTTTGAGAGGGGATAAAGGGATTTTGAGAGAGATGTTTCAATAGAAATATGCCGAGTCAAATGTCATTATTAAACTGAATTGTAGGGTAATAGATTTTTGAGTAAACTTCCGTTTTGCTCCCTGTGGTTTGGTCATTTTAACGGTTTTGCTCCAACAGTTTAAAAATAGCCATTTTCCTCCGTGATCTTTCGAGTTTGTCGCCAGTTTCCTCCCTGATGGAGTTAGAGGTTGGGAGCAAAATGAAGATAAGTTAGAAAAATCAGGGAGGAAAATGACTATTTTTAAACTATTGGAGCAAAACCGTTAAAATGACCAAACCACAGGGAGCAAAACGGAAGTTTACTCTAGATTTTTTTTAACGGTAAATTTGGATCACCGACGGATCACTAGAGTATTATCGTGCTATCAGCGAAACCACCCGATCATATCCATCTCCACTAGGCATAATATCATACACCAATTCAGGAGAAAACCCAATAAATATGAAAAAAAAGCCCTTGTGGAAATTGAACCCATGACTTATTGGTCCCAAAGTCTTATCTCACCTCCAAGATACCACTAGGCTATAAGGTAATAGATAACATTAATGTATTATGGTTTAACAAAATTTTATTAGACAAAGAATGGTGCAGTGGATAATGGAGCCCCTCTGCTCGGTCACCGCTACGACCCACGATTCACATTACGCAATGTCTTCTTCTTCGGCCCATTAAATAACCAACATTTTGAAGAAGACTGTGAGAAATAAGATGAAAGTTCAAATATTTTGAAGGTAAAAAATAGAAGAATATGGTGTAGATTATCTAATTATATATAAAGAAGAGTAATTTTTATTGAATTTTTTTTACTAGCCGTTGGGGGCAACGAGTACAATCACAAGCCAATCAATTAACGCCACGTCCCCACCACATTTCCTTCCACGATGTCGCAACCCTCGACCCCTGGAGCGGGAGCCGCAAACCAGTCAAGTGATATCGGTGTTTATTAATTTGGCAGCGGAAATGAGACATCAGGATTAGGAAATAAATTTTCAGAGTTTCAAAACACCAAACTTTTTATAATAAACAATTGGGATAAAACCCATGTTTCATTCATAATACGTTTATTTGGGATAAACCCTAGTTGCTGAAAACATAAACTTTTATTTAGGTAACTTTTATAGCCACTTTCTTTAAGCCTTTAGTGCTCCATAGCTGGTTTCTTATAGCTTCACATTAAGTTACCTGAAACGCGTTTTAAAAACATTTTAACAGCAAGAAATACTGGCGAGTGCTTCCCAGTTTAATCAAAATAAGCTTTTTATAACTTTACAGTATTGAGAGCGATTACAATGTTTATATCTACCCAGTTACTCATTCAGTATTTGTCATGTTGGCAGTTCCATGACTGTGGTCATATTACTATTGGTTAACTCTTTGTCCAATAGTAACGCTTGACTAGTAGTGTATACAAAACCCCACATACCGGCAGCAATTGTAGAATACAAAGACTCAATCAATGTAAGTATAATTGAAACTACTTGAGATTAATTGGTAGAAAAAGAGAATGACTCACATTGTAGATTTATGTATTTCTATGGCTTCCTGAAGATTATTCCTGATTATTTTCTATTAAAAATATACAATGCACGCGTGTTAGTAAAATAACCCAAGTCATTTTAGCCATACAACACGAGACAGAACCCCCAACGAACTTAGTCAGGCAGAGCCTTGACATGTGTTACGGGGCCCTAGATCAATCAGGTAGGGTAACGAATTAGTGATCGGGGGTTAAAATACTTACAACGGGGCAGAGCTTCGTGTTTTAGAGGGTAGTATAACTGATATTTTCAGTTATAATAGAGACTGAGAGAAAGAAAGATATGAACGATTTGAACTGATGCTGAACTTCTCAATTTATAGGCTGAATCGGGGGTCTCTCGCGCCCCGCGACCCGCTGTGGTCTGCCTCTCGCGGCCCGCGAGGATCACCTAGCTACGGCTAGGTTTGACTAGTCATTGCATAGGTCTAACAAGTGTCCCGACACGTGGCGAAATGGTGTGTCCGACAAGTAAAGCCTCTCACGCCCCGCGAGGGTATACCATTACCCTGTCGCGGCCCACGACAGGGGTATTTTGTTTGATTTTTCATTTATTTAATTATATAAATGTTTCGCGGTTCTAGTTTAGCATATACGGGGTATATTTGGGCGTTTTTCTAGGGTTGTTATACACGATGAGTGAAAACCTTCCGCCTCCAATACCACGTTGCCCTCCACGTCATTGACCGGCCGGTGTACACGTCGTGGAAAGACAACAACGCCTGTTTTCCACACCCACGTAGTATGATCTTAGATGCTTTAAGTAGTATAAGACATAAAACTAGGAAATCATAATCGTCCTTTATGTATGTCACTTATTGCAAAATGTGTCATTTGTCTTCAATAATTACAGAAAACGTACTCGATGTTTGCAAACCCTTGCAAGTTATGTACTTTAGCTCTAACTCAGTTAATTTTTGTGGTTAATCTGACCAAAGATGTCTAAAACGTCAGTTTTTAATTCGGAAAAAAAAAACTTAATTCCGTTAAGAATTTTTAACTGAGGACCGGTGGAGGAAAAATAGTTGAAAGGTGGGACTGTTAGGAGGAATAAAAAAAATGTGTGATTGCCAATGACCAACGACGTCTAGTAGGGATTACTAGAGGCCAATATCCCAAAACTATATGTAGTCTTTGTTAAATTTCTTTAATGAAAGACATTTCAACTCACATTATCATTTGGAGATTGTTTGACAACTTTTGAATGAGTAAGTGTTGAACTATTAAGATGTCTAAACTATTAAATGTTGAACCAGTAAGAGGTATGAATAATTAAGAGCCAGTATAATGCTTATCAATTCAGAGACAAATGTCTGACGAATTCAGATGAGATGTCATAACCATTTAGACTCAGTATAATGCTTAACCATTCAGAGGCAAATGTCTAAATCATTTAGACATCTGATCACAAAACAAACAATCTGAACCGCCCAATACACCCAGTTAAACCGTTTCTAAGCCAAATGCGGTACGTTAAAAAAACCGGATTTTAAAACATTTCCAAAAAATTCAATAACCGTTCAAAATCTATACATATAATAAAGTAAACCAATGTGTGACACGTGTCATTCATTGGAGGCGTCTATTTTTTTGTTTTACCGCCTTTATTTCATATTTATCTTCTAACAATTTATCTTTTAATTTGTAGATAATATTAAATAGAATTTTTTTTAATAATTGTAAATAATATTAAATAGAAAAATGTTTATCTGATAACTATAACCCTTTTATTGAAGTTTTAAAGGGTTTCACGCTTTTTTGCACCTGGTCTTTTATGTTTTAAATTCTAGGATTTGGCTAAAACAAACTTTGCCATTAATCACATAATTTTTTTGGATTTATTAAAAATTCATGACTATATTATATACTTATAAGCTTGAATATATATGTCAAACTTAAAAATTATTCTTCAAAAATTCAGTAACATCTATACTCTATATATAGTGACACGTGTCATTTATTGAAGACACATATTTTTTAAGTTTTCCCGCATTTCTTTCACATATATCTTCTAATAATTGTAAATAATACTAAATAGAAAAATGTTAATTGAATACAAAAAATATAGGATAACATCAAATGTATATCGATTACTTAAATGAGTATACACATGTATGAGATTTTTTTTACTATTATTATTAGTTTCATTATTTATCAAATATATATAAGTGTGTCCGTCTTTGATTTGCATTTACAAGAAATATTTATTATACAGGGTCGACTCAACCATTTTAGAGGCCTAAAGCAAGTTTCAAAATCGGGGCCCTTCTTGCCTATTTTTTTTCTTATCCAAAAAGAATAAACGACGGTCGATTGGCCTAAAGGAGATTCAAACCCGCCCCGGTACACAGATGACATGCGCGCCAACTGGACTATAACCTTTTAATAACAAGGCTCAAACCGATATAGTATATAATTTTTTTTTTAAATCTTGAGGTCCTATACATTTGGTGGCCTGAGGCCCAAACCTCAAAATACTTGGGCTTGGGCCGACCCTGTTATTATATAGTTTAAATTGTTCAACCCGTGTAACACACGGGGAACTAACCTAGTAAATAAATAAAATATTCAATATTCAAATTTTCTTTTAACGGCAATTTAAAATATTCACTTTTAGATTTCAAAAGTAGCAACACAAAATCAAATCATAAATTCTAGACCCCCTTTCTTCTTCACTCATCCCAAATTCGAAACCCTAATTTCCCCAATTGAGAAGCTTCATTCAGGTATTCGCTTTCTTCACTCTTGATATCAATTAATTACCTTCTTACAATCATCTATTCATGCTCTACAACTTCTTATCTTCTTCTTTAACCGCCAAATTCTCGTATAATTGACGAATCATGTGAATAAAAGATCAAATTTGGCCTTATATCATTTGTGCGTTTGGATTTGATCTGAAATTTTAACGAATAGAATGATTTAGGTGTTTAAAGATGCAGCGAAATCCATTTTATGATGATTTAGGTTTAATATCGCAATTAAAAAGTCAAAGTTTGATTAGATATCTGTAACAGTGTGAGAATTTGATGATTTTTGATGCTTAATGTGTTAGTTTTGAGTTAATTGGGTTTTTGATTTTGCATTGTTGTATACAGATCTATGTCAAATTGAAAATTGAGATGAATTTTGACTTTTTTTGGTCAAATTGAGACTTCTTTTGACTTTGTTGGTCAAACTTTTCAATATTTATTTCTGTTATTTGTCATGGATATTTGGAAATAATACTTCTCAACTGTGATCTTTATGTCTTAAGTGTGATGTGATTTGATTTAAAGTTTGATATACTTTCGTTCTTCGTTTGATTGGGAAAATTTACGAATTGTGTGATGCTTGTGTTCATAGAGGCAGTAAACCCATATTATGATGTATTAGGGTTGATATGTTACATTACAATCAAGGTTTAAAAAAACGGAAACGAGTTTCGAAGCGTTTTCCTTTCGCCTCACCAGGCGTAAGCCCGAGGCGGAGTTAAAAAATAAATATAAATATTATATATCTTATAAAAATAGTAATACTAACTAAATTCATCATCAAATTCGTCAAAATAATAAAAAACACACATAAAAAAGACATAAATTGCTTGAAATTGACACAAAAACTCAAAAACATAAAAAACAAACATCAAAAACCCCTGAGGCGCACCTGAGGCGCAACCTTTTTAGCGCCTCAGCTCCTCTGTGGCGCACATACAGTATAAACCCCCTGAGGCGCGCCTCAGAATCGTTTTTGGTCGTTTCGCCTCGAGGCGCGCCTCGAGGCGCACGCCTCAACCGTTTTTTAAAACCATGATTACAATTAAAATCAAAGTGCAATATGAGATTTTGGAACAGTAAGAGGATTTCGTTGTTTTTGCTGTTTAATATCTTCGTTTTCAGCTAGTTTGCTTCTTGATTTATGCATTGTTGCATATTGATATTTGTCAAATTGTGATCTATTTTGACTTTTCTGGTCAAATTCTTCATGTTTATAATATTAATTTTATTAAGAGTTAAATGCCAATTTAGTCCTTGTGGATTGGGCCATTTTGCCAATTTAGTCCAAAGGTTTGAAACGTTGCCATTTTAGTTCAAATAGTTTCAAGCGTTGCCATTTTAGTCAACTGGGTTAACTCCGTCCATTTTTTCTGTTAGCTAGAAGGGTAATCCGATCATTTTATATGGTCGAAATGTCGAATTGCCCTTCTAGTTAACAGAATTACATATAAAATGACCAAAATGCCCTTCTAGTTAACAGAATAAAGGGATGGAGTTAACCTAGTGGACTAAAATGGCAACGTTTGAAACTATTTGGACTACAATGGCAACGTTTCAAACCTTTGGACTAAACTGGCAAAATGGCCCAAACCACAAGGACTAAAATGGCATTTAACTCTTTTATTAAAGGCTAATTGTCATGGTAATCTGAAAATGACGATAATCTTCATGTCTAACTGTCATGTATCTGCTTCACAGTTATTTTAAAATTTGCAGCAGTTTCTTTCATAAGTTTCGGGTTCTCATGGATCAAGATGCTGCACGCACTGCAAGAGAATCACTCGAGTTAGTCTTCCAGATGTCAAACATTCTTGACACAGGGTTAGACCGTCAAACCCTTTCGGTGCTCATTGCCCTCTGTGACCTCGGTGTAAACCCTGAGGCACTTGCTGCAGTGGTCAAGGAGTTTCGTCGTGACCCGCCAATAACCTCCTCAACACCATCAAGTAACTAATGTTAATGTGAAGTCTTATGTTGTTTCAGAATTTCAGTTTTATGTTTTCTGGTGTCATTATTAGTTGTTAACATGTTAAAACATTTAAACTGATTATATGACATGGAAGTTCTCAAATCCCCGCAGTTTCTATGTTTGTGTTAAACACTCACGTTTGTTTATATATACCTGCGTATGTACATACACACATAACACATTACATATATTGCATACACACCTGGAGATATACTTACGTATGCGCAAGACACAAGCTAACATTTTGTATGCCACGACATTTCTTGCATATAAGCGAACCGAGCAAACTAGTTAAGGGAATAAATGTGTTTACGAACTATTCATGAACACTTAAACGAACAAACACAGATGAACTTTCTGCATAATGGTTCATAAATTGTTCGCTGAACGATCAGTGCGTTTGCGGCCATACTTGCATACACAAACATTCGGCTGTTACAATCGAGGCTTGAGCAGGGGCAAGTTGCAGCTTATTGGAACAAAGACTATAAACGACAAGGTCCCTTGCCTACGGCCAACGTAATTCCTACAGCACCGTCTCACGATTTCAGTTAAGAGCTTGAAACCGATGCTAGTCTTAAGTGGTTTAAGGTTTGATTGTAGCTTCTGATGGATACCATAGAGGGGTTGTTATTTTGTAATTGTTTAAATGGTTGAGAAAGAGAAGGAACACTTATTCATATATGTTGTTCTCTTTTGAATTTTGATAAAAACTTAAAGTTTGTTACATTTAAATCCATATTTAGAAAAAAAAAAAAAAAGTACACATAACCGGTTAAGGTGGCATAGGTTGAGTCGACACTGGTTGGGTCAACCTATTTCGACGAGTTGTGGTTGAAACGGTTTAAAAACAAAATAAATGTGTTTGCGAGAATATTTCTTTTTAATTTTTAAGATTTGAATTTGGGACCATCCGTACACGGAGTTAATAAAGTCACATCCCAAAAATTTATTTTCACATCATGTATACGGGTTGTATAACGTTATACGAGCCAACCCGTATACAGGGTGTGGAAATAAGATTTTGAGGTGCCAGTATACATTGTTTACGATCACAGTATACGGTCGTATAACGTTATACGGTCCGTGTAAATCGAGTTTTTTGTTTTTTTTGCTTGATGTGACGTAATATTCCTCAATACACATGCGACTCGAAGTAAAATTCTTTGATTTGACGCAATATTCATGGATAGGCGTGCGACTCGACGTAAGATTCCTTGATTCGACATTAAATTCTTTGATTCATTGTCGTGCGAGTTATTTGATTCGACGTAATATTCCTTGATTCGTGCGTTAATAATTTGACAAGACGTAATATTCTGTAACAACTTACTATATAAACGACTATAATCTTATTCGTTTTCATTCAAGTTCTATTCATTTCTTCTATATTCTCTTTGTATTCAAGTTATATTATGCTATCAATGTCGCTTTGGGGCGACAGTTATTTTTTCGGTGGTGAGTCGGCTAGCGAGTCGAATCAGACGACGTATGATTTGAATCAAAATAACAATTCAGGGTTGTTTGATTTAAATCTTCCATCCGATCTAAGTCTTGCGTCAGATGCCAGGCAGGATCCGTGGGTGTGATGCCTATCAGGGTAATAATGCTGGTGTAATTCCCAACGATTTTGGGTTTGGTGACTATGACGGAGATCCACCATCGTCCGGTAGTGGAGAATCCCGCCCGGTAGTGGAGGACCATCGTCTGGGGTTAAAGGTGACGACGAACCTAGTGAGTTTAAAACCGACCATGTATAACATTTATTTATACGTTGATTTGTCACACGTTTAATAGAACTGTTTTATAACCCCCAAAGTGTTCCGTTAGAAATTCGATAGCATGGATGATTTGCTTAACTGGTGTAGAGTCATCGGACGCGACAACGAGTACGCCAAAGTCATTATACGCCCGAACTACGAGAAAGCCCCTAGCCCCTAAAAATATGGCTTATGTGCAGTTGTGGTGGCCACCACAAGCAAACAACCACGGTTAGACATAGCAGATCCAGAAAACCCAGTTGCGAGTTCCAACTGATCAGGACATACAGAAAGAGGTTAAGAGTTTGGACTCTAAGGGTTGACAAAGCTAAGCAAAACCATGAACCCTTTCTGTATCCTGAGGGACATCTGTCCCTAATGAAACTGATTCCAGTGGAAAAGAGAATGGGGGCAGTTGACGCATCAGAACATGCGACCGCGAGACAGTTTTCAACCATTAAAAAACAGAACCCCGAAATGTCTCAACAAGAAATACAACACGTAAGTGTTTTGGTCAAAAATCACACAAGGATAATGCAACCAAATCTGATTTTGTGAGGTATGATGCTTGGTTAATTGTATGAACGACAAGTATATGAAATCAACGATGAACACCGAGATTTATATGAGGAAAAAGCCCTTGATCAAGAGATGATCTCCGGCATAAAAAACCTCGGGTGATGGAAACTACCGATCACCAACTATATTGCAAAAAACAATAATGATCCTTGTACAACTTCGAAAGAAAACAAGCGCAATACAATGAATTGCTAGTGTAAGTGTGTGTTTTTGCTAAGTGTTTGCAAAGAATTCGAGTGTTATGTGTTTTTTCTGTGGTGTGTGCGACTTACGCCTCAAATGAGCTTGTTTCCCCTTAAAAAGATAAGAAATATCAATTAACAAACTTTCCTAAAAAGGTGGAAATGGCCCATGTTCTCCAAAAACGGTTATATTTCATCAAGCATGTGCCATATGAACGAATATTCCCCGAAATTCCAGCTAAGAATGAGTCCACTACGTCCATTACCTGCATTTAAACATTAAAAACGTGACAATTGTTAGAAAACATAAGTTCTGTTAAGGATCCTGGATCCTCAGACTCTGGATCCTCAGACTCTCTGCATCATCCATTAAGGATTCGTGATCCATGCCCAGTCTCAGGATAGGTGATCCTTAGCATAAAATTCATGCCCTAACAGTAAGCGAAATTGGGTCGGAGGGAGCAAGTCAGCGAGACTCCAATGAAGATTCTTTTCAACCGGTTGAACAAAATTGGGTTTGTTTTCTTCCACCGAACATTTCAAAAGGATGAAAGGCTACAAGATGTTTTCTTTATCCACCCGAAGTCGAACATGTTGCCTTCCCGCATGTGTTGCTCATAGACTCCACCTACAAGATGAACCAGTACAAAATGCCCCTCGTCAAGATTACTGGTGTCACACCTACATACCTCTCTTTTTGCATTGCCCATGCGTTCATAACCAACGAACAAGAGGAAAACTTCATGTGGGTGTTACAGAAGTTGAAAGCTTCATTTGATAGTGCCATTGAGCCTCGTGTAATAGTAACAGACAGAGACCTCGTCCTCATGAACGCATGTGCAAGTGAGTTTCCGAACGCCAGTCATTCATAGTGTCGGTGGCACATACAAGAAAATATTGCTAAATATTGCAAGCCATACATTAAAACGGAAATAAACGTGAATAAGTTTATATACAAGTGAGGCAAGTTGGTCAACTCAACGAGCTATAATAGTTACAACTATTGGATCGTTCGTGACGTTTTCTTATGTCGTTCTTCTCGTACGGTACGTTTCAAAGTCTCGTTCATAGAATAGAATTTGTGATTCCATAACTTGCTAGTTAGCGTATCGTGAAGCGTAGATTACCATAACGAGGATCGATTATTTGAATGATTTTGAAAAAAAACTGAATTTTTAGTGTATACAATCGTATAAACATGAATATTCATTTTTCTGTTTTGATTACAAGTCAGACAAAAATGTACGCTGATAAATTCGATAAATGTATACGGTACGTATAATACTTGTGTGTATAATACTTGTACGAGTATACGAGCCATATACGGTATGTATAATACTTGTACGGACCGTATACGAGCCGTATAATACTTGTACAGTGCCAATGATCTCTAAATCAAGTGGTGGAAGGCTTGCATTTCTCTTGGGAGATGCAGGTTCAAATATGACTTGATGCAGAGTGAGGCACTGGTGGACAATGATAAGAGAACAAGGGAAACCTGAGTTTAATCCTTGAGCCAAACGGGTTTTACCGGTAATTTCACCATCATGCCTACGATCGGGTGGGTTATCGGGTTTTCCCCGAAATTGATGGTGGACTCGGGTTACTATCGGAGTACTCCGTTTGGTTCAGTGGGTGCCCCGAGAGTGCTTGGGATTGATTATGTTGGTCGTTCAAAAAAAGTTACCTGTATAGTAGTCGTATAATTCAAATTTGGCCGTATAGCATTATATTGGTCATAGACACTTGTATATGGCTCGTATAATGTTATACGGCCCGTATATAACGAAAAAAAAACAATCCATACATTAAATTTTGTGCAACATTCTTATATACCGGTCGTATAACCTTTTGTAACCCTTATACATTTAAGGAATATGAAAATAAAATTATTAGGGTGTAAGATTAGTGGGAGCCTTCTATAATACGGAATTATTTTCAAAGTATAGACGGATGGTGTCATATTTCTCGGTATCTAAAATTAAAAGAGATTCGTTATTTTGGTTTATTCCCTTAAAAATAGCTCTTATATTCCTTTAAATACAAACAACAATATCCTATTTAGATTCTATGTAATATACAAATATTTACAAAATAATTATAAATTTATTAGATTTTTAAGTCGGGTGCAACCGACCTGACCGGTTAACCAATAGCGTGTCCGCCTCATTGAAGGGTTTTCAAAACATTGATTAATATAGGGTGATGGTATCTACACATCCTTCAAAATTTTTGTACATCCCTCAATAGGAAACGTATAGCCCAATACGTTTCCTATAAGGTTTAAACCATTAAATGCGACACCAATAGGAATCGTATGGGGCAATACCATTCTTATTGGTACGATATGCTCTGACATGCATGCAGTTTAGAACTGAAAAGATCTGAAAAGTAACCTCAATAGGAAGCATATAGGGCAATTGATGTGTGCAAAATGCAACATATAAATTTCATCAATTGTGGCATAAAACTAACCCTTTTTTAGTACTAATGTTGGAAAAAGTGTGCTTTGTCTTCCTTTTGTATTTTCAGGATTAAATGAGCTCAAAAGAAGCAAAAAGACAGCAAAATCTAACATAAATACAAGAAAAGGAACAAACGTGACATGTCACACCCCCAAAATACCACATGCGGAAACCCCCGCGAGGCGTGTGTCGTACCAGGATCCAAGCCACCAATCACATTGAACTCATAAATGTATTTAAATAAACTTTCATTCATTAACATAAAGTGTTACAAATGTTATATGTCATTCATTGTATACAGCGGAAGCATAATTCATTTGTTAAGTATTTCGTAAACCATGTGTACATAAACCATTAAGCTTGTATGGAGATTCTTTGTTCTCGACCCATGACCACTCCAGCCTTCCAGACAGCAAGTTCCGCAAGATATACCCTATAAACCTGCAAGCATGCAGACAAGTGTGTCAGACGACGCTGGTGAGTTCAAGGTTTTGTTAACGTGTGTAGTTACCAGATATCTGTTAAGCCAATTCAACCTTGTGATATGATGCTGTTTATGACTTGTTGAGATACCCTAGGGAGTGTGCCCATATGTATCCGGGAAGTGTGTCCCTTAATAACCTGGAAGTGTGTCCAGTCCCCAATGCCCCTAACCAAGCATTGGTAATGATGCCCAGATAATTAGTTCGCGCCCGTCCTTACGGCCCGGTGCGAGGTATCAAACCTAATAGCGCTATCAACTAATTACCCCATTGCCCTACAGGCAATCCGATAATGATAGATTCCATGTTCAATAACCAAAACCCAATTTAACTGTTTACCCAAGATTCCCTTCCAAATGTTTACTAGTTGTCCCAAACCACCGGGACGCATGCTTGAGAAATGCAGTGAACTCACCTTGGTTTGCTCGGTATGCTAAGTTAAGTGCTCACAAGAAATCAGTCAAATCCTATTGTATGCACGAATACCAGATCAGTTTATGTTCGTAAGGACTCACATGCAATCTATGTCATAACATGTGTTCAAGCAATTATCACGCATCATATAAACAGTTAATCAAAACCTTGCAGTTCATGCTTGACATGATTAACAGACGGTTAACATAACATAACATACTAACAGAGCTAAAACAGAAGCATATCGCAGTTAACTCACATAACATAATTAACATAATAGAGTTAACATAGTTAATCATAACCCAGTTAATATACTTATTATAATCGACCTGCTTAACAGCATCAATAAACTTTAACAGAGTTAAGATCTAACTGAATCAAAAGTAACTGAGTTTGCTGACATAACGGAGTTAATACTTAGTAAATTTATAGAGTAACCGAGTTAATAAAATCACAGATGTTCATTCGAGTTACAGCCATTGAGCCGAAATCACAATTGCGCCGAAATCACCTTAGGTGATTTCGTTGATGTAGCGATTTCGTGAGTGGGGGTGCTTTCGGCAGTTCATCAATCACCCTCAACAACAGTTGCGTATTTCAGCAATTGCAACATTTACAATCATGCGAACTTCTAAATCATTTGATATAAGAATCCTCATGATGTCATAGTTGACTCTACCCTTTTGATTGGACCAAAACAAATCATGTTAGCCGACAAGTCAATTAATTGACACACAACAATTTACTTCAATATTTAACATTCATGAAATACCTACTGACAATTCAATACATTAATCACATGGCTTGATCAGAACCTTATCAATTTACACATTCCAATGAACAATCACATGGCTAATATGAGAACAATGGCCGACAACATTATTCAGATCATATGCTCATCATCATCCACATCATTATTCAATATTAGCAGGTTAACATAATCATTTACTGCATGAATATCATGGAACCATATCATTCATTCAGATTCACCATTTCAAAATACTTAGCAATCAAATCTCGATGAACATAAACAAGTATTCGCATAGCAATCAATTCAGTATAACAAGAAATCACATCTGATTATCAAGCACTAACCGAGGTGGAAAAAGGTATCAGATTGTTCGAAAGGAATGACTTTGAAATCTTGAAGTTGCCGTCACACGCAGGAGATGCACTCTAGGGTTTCGGTTTTAACTGATTAGACTTATACGTAATAGTGGGGAACAATATATTAAAAACATTGCTACTGGGCCCGAGGCCCTTGTGTTGATTTGGCCGGCCCACCGGTTGACGAAAACTCTTTTGTGTTTTCGTGATGGGTGATTTCGCAGGGGGGGGGGGGTTTCGGCTAGAGTGTTTTCTAGTGAGTTAAGGTAAACAACCTAAGGTTCCATATTTGTTCCACGCTGTACATAAATACCAAAATGTATTGTTAACCTAACCACGTATAGTGCACACCATACATAAGCACAAAACAACACTTGCATTACACATCAAGTATAACATATAAATCACCAAACGATATGGCGTATTGTAAACGTGCACAGTTGCGTAACAAACAAGTCGTGTAACAAACAACCTAAACCATTAACGTGCAATAAATGCGAAGATGGAATCTCAGAAACTCGAGTTGTCACATTATCCCCAACTTGAAAGAAATTTCGTCCCGAAATTTAGCACGTTGTTACTGAGGAAGCTAGTTGTGTTGTGTAGTTTACTGGTTTTCCTGGGGTGTCACATCATCCCCCTGTTGATTTGGAATTTCGTCCCGAAATTCTGTAGTAGCTTCAGCCTCAGAAGTGGTTGCACTGTTTCCGAATAACTGGGGATATTTGAGTTTCATCTGATCTTCACGTTCCCAGGTGAACTCTGGGCCACGACGGGACTTCCAACGAACTCGAACAAGAGGTATTCTAGTGTGCTTGAGGACCTTAACATCCCGGTCCGTGACTTCAACTGGTTCTTCGACGAATGCAGCTGTTCATCGATAGTGAGCTCCTTCAAAGGAACTATGAGGGTCTCATCTGACAGACACTTCTTCAGATTCGACATGTGAAAGACGTTGTGAACTGCACTGAGTTCAGCTGGTAAGTTCAATCTGTAGGCTACCCTGCCTATCTTTTCAATAATTTCGAATGGTCCAACGTATCGTGGATTGAGCTTGCCTCGTTTGCCAAAATGAACAACACCCTTCCAGGGTGAAACTTTGAGTAGCACTCGATCCCCAACCTGGAATTCGAGTAGTTTTCTGTCTTTATCGGTGTATGCTTTCTGACGGTCACGAGCTGCCGCCATGCGTTGCCGTATCTGAGCAATCTTTTCAGTAGTATCAACTACCATTTCTGGACCTGTGGTTTGACTATCTCCCACCTCCGTCCAACAAAGAGGTGACCGGCATTTACGTCCGTACAATGCCTCAAATGGAGCAGCTTTAATGCTGGTGTGGTAACTGTTATTATACGAGAACTCCACCAATGGGAGTTGTTTTTCCCAGCCGTTGCCGAAATCAATTACACACGCTCGAAGCATGTCTTCTAGAATTTGAATAGTGCGCTCAGACTGCCCATCCGTCTGAGGGTGATAAGCTGTGCTCATGTCTAAACGAGAGCCAAAAGATTTGTGCATTGCTCGCCACAGTTCTGAAGTAAAACGTGCGTCACGATCAGAGATAATGGAGATGGGCACCCCGTGCCTTGAAACCACTTCTTTAAGATAGATGTCTGCTAATGTAGAGAACTTGTCTGTTTCCTTAATAGCCAGGAAGTGTGCAGACTTTGTGAGTCGATCCACGATCACCCAAATAGTATCATTTCCACGCTGAGATCTAGGTAAGCCAGTAATAAAATCCATGGAAATTTGTTCCCATTTCCATTGTGGTATCTCGGGTTGTTGAAGTAGGCCCGATGGTTTCTGATATTCCGTCTTGACTCTCGCACAAGTCAAGCACTTGCTAACGTAAGTTGCTATGTGGGTTTTCATGCTAGGCCTCCAGTATGTGGTTTTCAAATCGTGGTACATCTTATCCGAACCAGGATGTACTGAGTAGCGAGACTTATGAGCTTCATCCATTACAAGCTCGCGTAAGTTGCCATAGAGTGGGACCCAGATGCATCCTGTTACATAGTAGGCGACGTCTGCCTTTTGTTCTACTCGTTGCCTTGAGCCGCGTAGAGCTTCAGCCCTGACGTTTTCTGGTTTCAATGCTTCTACCTGAGCATCTCGTATCTGTGAAGGAAGACCAGACTGAATAGTGAGTTGCAATGCTCGTACACGCTTAGGTGTAGTATCCTTTCGACTGAGGGCGTCAGTCACAACATTGGCTTTGCCTGGGTGGTACTTGATCGAGCATTCATAGTCATTCAGCTGTTCGACCCATCGACGTTGCCGCATGTTCAATTCCTTCTGCTTGAAAATATGCTCGAGACTCCTGTGACCAGTGTAGATGGTGCACTTAGTGCCATACAGGTAATGTCGCCATATCTTGAGCGCAAGGACAACAGCTCCCAGCTCTAAATCATGTGTTGTGTAATTCCGTTCGTGAATCTTAAGTTGGCGCGAAGCATAAGCAATGACTTTATCCCGTTGCATCAACACACATCCAAGACCTTGGATGGGTGCGTCGCAGTAGACTACAAAATCGTCCGTGCCTTCAGGCAATGAGAGGATAGGTGCGCTACAAAGTCTATCCTTTAAGTGCTGAAACGCTGTTCCCTGTGTATTACCCCAACGATAACAACACCTTTCTGTGTCAGTAGTGTAAGCGGCTGTGCAATCCTTGAAAAGTCTTTGATGAACCTTCTATAGTATCCCGCCAAACCCAAGAATTGGCGTATTTCTGTCGGTGTGCGAGGTGCAGGCCAGTTCTTGATCGAATCTACCTTGAATGGATCGACATGAATCCCATCCTTGTTTACCACGTGGCCTAGAAAGTAGACTTCACGAAGCCAGAAGTCGCATTTTGAAAACTTAGCGTATAGTTGTTCCGTTCGTAGGAGTTCCAAAATAAGTCGTAAGTGTTGCTCGTGTTCCTCCCGACTCTTCGAGTAGATCAGGATGTCATCAATGAAAATAATAACAAACTTGTCAAGATAGGGTTTGCACACCCTGTTCATAAGGTCCATGAAAATCGTAGGCGCGTTCGTTAACCCGAATGGCATGACTAGAAACTCGTAGTGGCCGTAGCGTGTTCTGAATGCTGTTTTGGAGACGTCCTCATCCCGGACTCTCAGTTGGTGATAACCTGACCTCAGATCAATCTTCGAGTAATAACTCGACCCTTGCAATTGGTCGAATAAGTCGTCGATGCGTGGAAGAGGATAGCGATTCTTCACAGTCACCTTGTTCAGTTCGCGATAGTCTATACACATGCGGAAGGTACCGTCCTTCTTCTTTACAAATAGTACTGGAACTCCCCAGGGCGAAGAGCTAGATCGCTAAAACTCCCACCCGGTAGTTCCTGAAGTTGATTAGACAGTTCTGGCAGCCCTCCTGGTGCAAGTCGGTATGGAGTACGCGTGACCAAGGCTGCTTCTGGCGTGAGATTAAACTGAGATTTTGCCTAACAGTTGTGGAAGTAAGCCTGAAAGTTCCTCGGGTAGCAAACCGAGAGGGATCACAAACAATTGGTGGATCCTCGATCCTCTTTTCCCTCAGCCCTAACATCAGTAACGGTTGCTAACACTGCGGAGTAATCCCTCCGTAGACACTTCTGACCTTCATAGCTGAAATGGCACTACCTTTTGCACTACTCTGATGCTTTAGAACAAATAACGATTCTCCACTCAAAGTTTTCTCCTCACTGAGTATATCTGCGTGATTCCTGGATAACCAACTCACACTAACTACTGTGTTGTACCCATCGAGGATAGTAGAAGGAAGGTCGACGTCGAACATTTGTCCCACAAGGTCGTGTTTACACCCCAACGAACATATGAGATTTCATTTGACTTGCCATCAGCCGATTCCACATCAGGTTTGGTTTTCAAGAAGTATCAGGGTCAAGCAAAATAGAGACGAAGCGAACAGCTACCCATACAAGCTACCATGTTGCTGCTATGCCTGACGTCGCCTACGCCAATCCTAAATGTCCTTCCACGAGCATCATTTCCAGTGTTGTTGTTATGGTTGCGAGGGTTCCCATTACTATCATTATTCCCTTGGTTGTTGACGTCTTGACTTAGCAACATTCAATGCCTGTCAATGTCATCTTCGTTTCCATGCTGTAGACTACGATTACGAGTACCTTGATGTTACCGCGACTGTTGCCCCCAATGCCGTTGCTTGAAACGAAGCCCTACAATCTTTCACCATCAAAATCCATCTTTTCACATTCTGTGCCACGCGCTACTCACTGTGCTGGTAGCCACATATTTCACACTATAATCTGTTGTCATCGCTTATGTTCCGATTGATTCGTAAGAGTTGACTCCCAGGAGTCGCTGACTAGAGTTAAGAATTCGATTGAAGTCAATGTGCTGGTGTTTGTTGCCGGTAATCAGGGTTGTCCAAATACTGAGGTCGGTAAAATACTACGCTCACCCTTTTGTCCATCGATCTAGCAAGTAGATTGAGTAATACGCGGTATGCTGTGGCAGTGTTGCCAAAGTGTCCACACTTCGGAGTCTAAGACGTCAATACATAGAGTTTCAGCAAACGAAGAGAAGCGAGAAAGATATAGAGCAGCACAAGGACGTCCGTGCAAGCACCTAACATTCTACACGTTTCGCTAGGCGTTCAGATGGGTGTTCAGGTACTACTCGATGGCATCGAGATTCGAAAGGATTCAGAGAGAGGTGAAAAGGTCACATTCGAGCAGGAGACGGTCACTTATATGACTCCTATAAATTTGTTACGTTTCACACTGATCAAATAACAGAGCGGAACCCCTTCTTCACTTGTTAAGCCTCACTGGGACTCACATGCACCCCACATTATTATTATGTGTGCACCCACAATAATATTGTGATTTGCATGCTCATCTCAGCTCCTCCTAACTCATGTCGAATGGTTCCTCAAACTCGAGTAGCAAACAAAGAGCATCACAAAACGTGAGTCACGAATGTTTAGGGAAACACCACCCTACTAGTCATATAACACGTGCAAGTAATACGTAAGTTCATACTGTTGTGTTAAACGTGCAATCACATGCAATATCATATGTAAGTGTTCACTAGTTACGCAGTACAATGAGTTCAAGAGACGAACCTTGCAATCTGGAGCTGAGTGTCATGGTCGTATTCTCTGTTGTCAAAACTGTTCGGTTATAGTCTGGTTTTATAAAAACGTTTTTAAAACCAAGTTCACTATAACCAGTGGCTCTGATACCAAACTGTCACACCCCCAAAATACCACATGCGGAAACCCCCGCGAGGCGTGTGTCGTACCAGGATCCAAGCCACCAATCACATTGAACTCATAAATGTATTTAAATAAACTTTCATTCATTAACATAAAGTGTTACAAATGTTATATGTCATTCATTGTATACAGCGGAAGCATAATTCATTTGTTAAGTATTTCGTAAACCATGTGTACATAAACCATTAAGCTTGTATGGAGATTCTTTGTTTCTCGACCCATGACCACTCCAGCCTTCCAGACAGCAAGTTCCACAAGATATACCCTATAAACCTGCAAGCATGCAGACAAGTGTGTCAGACGACGCTGGTGAGTTCAAGGTTTTGTTAACGTGTGTAGTTACCAGATATCTGTTAAGCCAATTCAACCTTGTGATATGATGTTGTTTATGACTTGTTGAGATACCCTAGGGAGTGTGCCCATATGTATCCGGGAAGTGTGTCCCTTAATAACCTGGAAGTGTGTCCAGTCCCCAATGCCCCTAACCAAGCATTGGTAATGATGCCCAGATAATTAGTTCGCGCCCGTCCTTACGGCCCGGTGCGAGGTATCAAACCTAATAGCGCTATCAACTAATTACCCCATTGCCCTACAGGCAATCCGATAATGATAGATTCCATGTTCAATAACCAAAACCCAATTTAACTGTTTACCCAAGATTCCCTTCCAAATGTTTACTAGTTGTCCCAAACCACCGGGACGCATGCTTGAGAAATGCAGTGAACTCACCTTGGTTTGCTCGGTATGCTAAGTTAAGTGCTCACAAGAAATCAGTCAAATCCTATTGTATGCACGAATACCAGATCAGTTTATGTTCGTAAGGACTCACATGCAATCTATGTCATAACATGTGTTCAAGCAATTATCACGCATCATATAAACAGTTAATCAAAACCTTGCAGTTCATGCTTGACATGATTAACAGACGGTTAACATAACATAACATACTAACAGAGCTAAAACAGAAGCATATCGCAGTTAACTCACATAACATAATTAACATAATAGAGTTAACATAGTTAATCATAACCCAGTTAATATACTTATTATAATCGACCTGCTTAACAGCATCAATAAACTTTAACAGAGTTAAGATCTAACTGAATCAAAACTAACTGAGTTTGCTGACATAACGGAGTTAATACTTAGTAAATTTATAGAGTAACCGAGTTAATAAAATCACAGATGTTCATTCGAGTTACAGCCATTGAGCCGAAGTCACAATTGCGCCGAAATCACCTTAGGTGATTTCGTTGATGTAGCGATTTCGTGAGTGGGGGTGCTTTCGGCAGTTCATCAATCACCCTCAACAACAGTTGCGTATTTCAGCAATTGCAACATTTACAATCATGCGAACTTCTAAATCATTTGATATAAGAATCCTCATGATGTCATAGTTGACTCTACCCTTTTGATTGGACCAAAACAAATCATGTTAGCCGACAAGTCAATTAATTGACACACAACAATTTACTTCAATATTTAACATTCATGAAATACCTACTGACAATTCAATACATTAATCACATGGCTTGATCAGAACCTTATCAATTTACACATTCCAATGAACAATCACATGGCTAATATGAGAACAATGGCCGACAACATTATTCAGATCATATGCTCATCATCATCCACATCATTATTCAATATTAGCAGGTTAACATAATCATTTACTGCATGAATATCATGGAACCATATCATTCATTCAGATTCACCATTTCAAAATACTTAGCAATCAAATCTCGATGAACATAAACAAGTATTCGCATAGCAATCAATTCAGTATAACAAGAAATCACATCTGATTATCAAGCACTAACCGAGGTGGAAAAAGGTATCAGATTGTTCGAAAGGAATGACTTTGAAATCTTGAAGTTGCCGTCACACGCAGGAGATGCACTCTAGGGTTTCGGTTTTAACTGATTAGACTTATACGTAATAGTGGGGAACAATATATTAAAAACATTGCTACTGGGCCCGAGGCCCTTGTGTTGATTTGGCCGGCCCACCGGTTGACGAAAACTCTTTTGTGTTTTCGTGATGGGTGATTTCGCAGGGGGGGGGGGTTTCGGCTAGAGTGTTTTCTAGTGAGTTAAGGTAAACAACCTAAGGTTCCATATTTGTTCCACGTTGTACATAAATACCAAAATGTATTGTTAACCTAACCACGTATAGTGCACACCATACATAAGCACAAAACAACACTTGCATTACACATCAAGTATAACATATAAATCACCAAACGATATGGCGTATTGTAAACGTGCACAGTTGCGTAACAAACAAGTCGTGTAACAAACAACCTAAACCATTAACGTGCAATAAATGCGAAGATGGAATCTCAGAAACTCGAGTTGTCACATGACATGCCCGACCCCACGACAGCATCTTCCCAAGCAAAACAAGAAGA
This sequence comes from Helianthus tuberosus, assembly GCA_030545235.1. Taxonomy (NCBI): domain Eukaryota; kingdom Viridiplantae; phylum Streptophyta; class Magnoliopsida; order Asterales; family Asteraceae; genus Helianthus; species Helianthus tuberosus. The sequence goes on along the minus strand of CM060411.1, from coordinate 210,807,782 downwards.
CAGAAGACTGAACACGCCCCGTGCTCAGCCAGCACGGGGGCGTGCCCAAGTGTCAGCAGAAAAGACAAAGTGGTAGAAGCTTCTATTGCCCACCACGGGGCCGTGCTCAGCGGACACGGTGCCGTGGTCAACTATAAGATTCGCACAATCCAGGCAAATCTTCATAGTACAAAGATTCTTCTGCACACGGGGTCGTGCTCAGCGGACACGTGTAACGCCCCAAAATCTGAACGTTAATATTTGCCGTGTGTTCTTATGTGACACGTCATGAAATAAATAACTAGGCTATTTAACCTAGTTAAGGGTATGGTCAAAAGTATTAAATGATGAAGGTAGTGTCGGTTATGTTTTAAAGGCAAACCCGAGGGGCTAAAGTGGAACAAATGAAAGTTGCTTACTAATTAAAAGATCAACACACACACACACACAAACACACATACGTGTGTGTTCATGAAGCTTCAGGAGCTCTCAAGAGCTCCAAACCCTAACTCACTTAAATCACCAAATTGAAGGGTGAATCGAAGCTCAAATTTAAGAAGGAACACGGATTAATGATCACCTTCACGAGGGGATCGTAAGGTATGTCTTAAATCTAAGATTTGTGATCATGTGTGAAGTGGGTTATGTTCAAATCTGCGAGTTAATATGAAATTGATCATGTACAAGGGTTAGAATCATCGTATAGAACATGGGTTACGTATGGTTTGTGTTAATTTGATGATTAGAGGTGAAACCCGTTAGTTAGGGTGAAGATGATGACTAGAATCACCACCCATGTCCGAGTCTTGTTGAAAGATTGATGTATTATGTGGGTATGATGAATTACTGTTAGATGAATTAGGAGAAATATGATGATGATATGTTTGATGTTCATTTGGAATGATATATGATGATTAGTAGTAGGTTTTGATGGGTTATGTATGAGTTTAGAAGATTTATGTATGAATTAGTTGTACGTTATGCTTAAAAAGTGGTACGCACATCAAGTGTATGATAAAATGCATATAGTGTCGTCCGTATAGTCGATTATGAGGTTACGAGTATATGATAAGTCGATAGTTGAATATGGTTGATAGTTGACTCTTGAAAGTCAACTAAGTATAAGAAACATGATTTGACTCGTTGTCGTAAAGGTAGGATTATAGGAAGTCGTTTGGTACATGTTATGTTAATATGCATTATTTGTAATTACATGATGAATTACGTGTGTTGGAAAGGATATGAAGTTGATTATATGTTTTAATACTTGTTAGAAATGACTAAGGAAAGTTAAGTGTGAATTATGCGAGTGATATGATTGTTACATGTACAAATGAGTATGCTAATAAGAGCGTGATTTCGATGAAATGAAAGTATAGGAATCACGTCGAGACGGGCTCAAGCATGAGGTGTTAACGGGTCAAGAAGAGGCAAGGAATCGGATACGAGCACGGACGCATAAGGTAAGTGATTTCGTAATCACTTCTTAGTTCGATTAAGTATTATGGTGTTTAAGTTAACTAAACATGATGTTTGAGGCCAAATATGTGTTGTAGTCTTTCGTCGTAAAGGATTGGATTTAAAGTTGACCAAAATGCCCTTGATGGGTATTTTGGGCAAACGATTTTAAAAAGTAGTTTAGAAACAAGTTATTCGATTAGTGTAATGTTTTGGACAAGTATGGAAGTATGGAGTATGGTTTCGTTAGTCATAAACCAAATAATGCGTGAATACCCTTAACGGGTCAAAATAAGCATATGAACAATAATGTGTTAAGAGGTTGTAAGACATCCAATAATTTAGTATTTTATGATAGCCGTCACGGATATTATTAGGTCTATAAGAGGGTATGGTAAAATAAACATGTTATGTTGATGAATGCATGAATGGGTCGAAATTTGGTAAGAGGGTAATAAGCCGAAGAGTTAAAAGTCTGAAATTTTATTATGTCGGATGTTGGATCTTAACTCCATAAGATGGAGAATTAAATTACGGACGCGTAGGAAAAAGAATCGGGTAAAACGGACCAATAACGAAGAAGTTATGACCATTTCCGTGAAACGCGGACGTGCTGGGAATCTGCAGCACAACAACACAAACATCCTGTTTGTTTTAGGGCGTCGCGCTGCGTGACGGCCCGTCGCGTTACGCGACGGGGTGTCAGTTTGGCGAAAATTGTTCGGTTGCTCTGTTTCGTCTTGGGAACTCGTTTTAACGCGTTTTAAGTTGCGTAGGATTAATTTAACTTACATTTTTATAAGCTTAAGTGTATGAACATGTGTAGATAGGTATGTATGTATGTTTATAAGTATGTGAGCAAGTACGTGGATATATGACGGTATGTACGAGAGTAGACATGTATGAGTTTGAAAGGTATGCAAGTAGGGATGTATGTATGTATATATGTATAATGTCACGAGTGTGTGTGATGACGTAGATATGGGTGTATGTAGATATGCATGTATTAACGTAGTTGTGTTTATATGTGGGTATGTATTTATGTACGTAATTGACTATGTGTGAACATAGGAAAATGTATAAGTATGTATGAAGGTCGGTAAGCATGTGTTCAATGAAATTGAGTACTAATGATATTAATAGCGTGTCTGGTGAATGAAGTGTAACACAGGAATAGCAAGGAAGCCTCACCATGGATTTTATGATTTGATGGAAAGCCGGGATGTAAAGAGTTAACGGAACGGAAAGTGAACGTGAATAGATCTTGTATATTATAATGCGTACTAATGTTATAAATTTTAATGTGGTGAGCGCAGGTTGTACGAGTCATGAGGATCTTCAAGGATTAGAGATCGAGGATCGAGTCACAAGACAGATTGTACGGGAACGTTGGTGTTGAAATTTAGAAAACCCAGGTCATGTATTTAATTGTAAATGAGTCGGATGATGACTTCAGATGAAAAAGTTGTCTTAAAATGAAGTTTTTAAGTAAGTCAAGGTAATTATAAGGAAAGAAATTTTATGGTATGTGTTTCCGCTGCAACTTTAGTCATTTACGATTTAGAGTGTTAAAAGTTGGTATCAGAGCCCTGGTTTGAGGGAATCAAGTACGAGAAGGTAAGTACTTGAACTCAAGCTTGTGTGCTCTTGAGATAAGAAACCCGTACAATCTAAGACTCGATCAAGATCCAAAGATAGAAACTAATGTAAGTATGTACTTATGTATACGTATTTAGAAACTGACGGTTTTGTATGTGCAAGGTAAGCATAAGTGTTTCAAGAGGATGATCCGTGAATGCAGTTTAGGATGAATAACTAGAACCGTCAAGAGGCAAAGAGGCAAATGAGCCCCAGGTACGTAAATTTAATATGTGGATGTAAGTAATGGTAAAACTCATTAAGGGAAGGAAAATTTTAAATAAAAGACAAGGATTGTATATAATGAAGCGTTGAAAGTGATACACGCGCCGAAACCTAAGTCTACGGACATAAGGTGACAATTACATGAAGGCACGAAACTACTATGTGGATTGTGTACCTGGCCAGTACACGAGAAACGTATCACGTTCGTGAGATCATGATAATTGTTACAGGTATGTTCGGTAGAGTTGGGTAACAGGCGGGCGTGTGGGTGAAATGGGAAGTAAGACTCTCGGGAAATTGAGAGTACTATGTAAGAATGAAAAACATGCCTGATAAGAATGAAGAATGTTGAATCCGTGATTAAGTGCGGATCAACAAGATATGAATAATATGTTTGAATCCGTGAGACGGATTCAGGGAATGAAAGGTATGAATGCAATGTTTGAATCCGTGAGACGGATTCAAGGATGAAAGGCATGGATGATATGTTTGAATCCGTAAGACGGATTCAAGGATGAAAGGCATGGATAATATGTTTGAATCCGCGAGAAGGATTCAAAACGCAGAAGTAATGAAAGGCATAAAGGTAATGTTTGAATCCGTAAGGCGGATTCAATGAATGAAAAAGCATGAATGATGCGTCTGAATCCGTGAGACGGATTTAAAAATATAAAAAGATGAAATTAATCCGCCTAATAAGATGTCGACAGTTTGACCATGATTGAGTCGAACGGGTCATAGAAATAAGTATAAAGTAAATGGTGATAGTATAATAGACGAAGTTTTGTATAAGTTACGTGTTAGATGTGTTAGTAATTGACTTTTAGAAGTCAGAATGATGACGGGCTGTGACCCAGACAATAACTTGAGTATGGGAGGGAATGGTAAGCTTAGTAAGAAATATTGAAACGATGTAATAAGGTCTTGGTAAGTAAGCATGAATGGAAGGAAGTACGAGCGTGTGCTTCAGTTGGCGAAATGATTAATAGAATGAAAGGATTGCATGTAAGAGTTAGAATGTGTGGTACATTATAGTAGGTACGTAGGAAATTGTTGAAGAGTTATAGGTGGGTAATCACCTAGTGTAATGAATGTTTAAATGACATATGCTAACCGCCGATGTTGTTGATGATAATGTTAGAACTAGTGATGTGATGAAACCAATCGTATTGGTGAAAGGATGTGCACGAGCGGAAGCTCATTACATGGAGGAATGAAACCTGGCCTGTACGGCTAGAACTCGAGGAGAAGATGGTCGATCTGGGTTGCGGGTCGTTGGTTTGAGAAATGAAAAAGAGGTTAGTAAAATGTTTAACTCATGGTTGGATAGATATGAACTAGTATGACACATTTATATACATCAATTAAGTAATGCATGAAGTGAAAGAAATAGTAATGAGGAATGAACGAAATGATTTAAAGGTAACGTAAAGGTATGCAAGTAACAAGAAACTGTAGAAAACGTGGACTAAGGTTAATGTTAGAGTTAAGCACGTAGGTGTGACTATGAAATAGTAATCTTGTGGTGGTAACAAAACAAAAGTTAAATGTTATACAGAGTATGTAGAGAATGTAATTTTTAAAAGATGAGATGAAAATATTAGATCCATTAAGAACGGATCATATTAAAGGTTGGAAGAGTATGTGTATTTAACCGTTATTGACAGGTCAAGGAAATGAAATTGAAAATGATATATGAAAGTATGATCAGGAAAGTATGGACTTGTTTGGAAAAAGTCAATTGTTTGAATAGTTTATGAATCGAGAATGTATAGTTACCCATTACTATGATGTATTAGTTAAAGTTAAACATATCTGAGTATATACAAATTTCGATGCAAGATCGTATAGTCGATGAAAACATTATGAATGTTGAAATAAACAAATGGGAACGTTAGTAATGGGATGTTGGAATGGTTTCAAGTAAGTAAAAAGGTATATAATGCATATGATATACGAGTATTAGAATGATGAATGAACCATTAGCTATGAAGGCTGTTAGGAATTTGCATGAATAGTGAAAGCGACACTAATAAGAACTCCGGAACGGATTCGTTAAGAAAGAAGATAGTCGTTGTGATGGGCTAGCGGTAGTGTTGATGGACGTAGAGAAGAATTAATTAGTGTTAAATAGAGGTAAGAAAGGTTTCGGGGACGAAACCTCATTTAAGGGTGGTAGACTTGTAACGCCCCAAAATCTGAACGTTAATATTTGTCGTGTGTTCTTATGTGCCACGTCATGAACTAAATAACTAGGCTATTTAACCTAGTTAAGTGTATGGTCAAAAGTATTAAATGATGATGGTAGTGTCGGTTATGTTTTAAAGGCAAACCCGAGGGGCTAAAGTGGAACAAATGAAAGTTGCTTACTAATTAAAAGATCAACACACACACACAAACACACATACGTGTGTGTTCGTGAAGCTTCAGGAGCTCTCAAGAGCTCCAAACCCTAACTCACTTAAATCACCAAATTGAAGGGTGAATCGAAGCTCAAATTTAAGAAGGAACACGGATTAATGATCACCTTCACGAGGGGATCATAAGGTATGTCTTAAATCTAAGATTTGTGATCATGTGTGAAGTGGGTTATGTTCAAATCCGTGAGTTAATATGAAATTGATCATGTACAAGGGTTAGAATCATCGTATAGAACATGGGTTACGTATGGTTTGTGTTAATTTGATGATTAGAGGTGAAACCCGTTAGTTAGGGTGAAGATGATGACTAGAATCACCACCCATGTCCGAGTCTTGTTGAAAGATTGATGTATTATGTGGGTATGATGAATTACTGATAGATGAATTAGGAGAAATATGATGATGATATGTTTGATGTTCATTTGGAATGATATATGATGATTAGTAGTAGGTTTTGATGGGTTATGTATGAGTTTAGAAGATTTATGTATGAATTAGTTGTACGTTATGCTTAAAAGGTGGTACGCACATCAAGTGTATGATAAAATGCATATAGTGTCGTCCGTATAGTCGATTATGAGGTTACGAGTATATGATTAGTCGATAGTTGAATATGGTTGATAGTTGACTCTTGAAAGTCAACTAAGTATAAGAAACATGATTTGACTCGTTGTCGTAAAGGTAGGATTATAGGAAGTCGTTTGGTACATGTTATGTTAATATGCATTATTTGTAATTACATGATGAATTACGTGTGTTGGAAAGGATATGAAGTTGATTATATGTTTTAATACTTGTTAGAAATGACTAAGGAAAGTTAAGTGTGAATTATGCGAGTGATATGATTGTTACATGTACAAATGAGTATGCTAATAAGAGCGTGATTTCGATGAAATGAAAGTATAGGAATCACGTCGAGACGGGCTCAAGCATGAGGTGTTAACGGGTCAAGAAGAGGCAAGGAATCGGATACGAGCACGGACGCATAAGGTAAGTGATTTCGTAATCACTTCTTAGTTCGATTAAGTATTATGGTGTTTAAATTAACTAAACATGATGTTTGAGGCCAAATATGTGTTGTAGTCTTTCGTCATAAAGGATTGGATTTAAAGTTGACCAAAATGCCCTTGATGGGTATTTTGGGCAAACGATTTTAAAAAGTAGTTTAGAAACAAGTTATTCGATTAGTGTAATGTTTTGGACAAGTATGGAAGTATGGAGTATGGTTTCGTTAGTCATAAACCAAATAATGCGTGAATACCCTTAACGGGTCAAAATAAGCATATGAACGATAATGTGTTAAGAGGATGTAAGACATCCAATAATTTAGTATTTTATGATAGCCGTCACGGATATTATTAGGTCTATAAGAGGGTATGGTAAAATAAACATGTTATGTTGATGAATGCATGAATGGGTCGAAATTTGGTAAGAGGGTAATAAGCCGAAGAGTTAAAAGTCTGAAATTTTATTATGTCGGATGTTGGATCTTAACTCCATAAGATGGAGAATTAAATTACGGGCGCGTAGGAAAAAGAATCGGGTAAAACGGACCAATAACGAAGAAGTTATGACCGTTTCCGTGAAACGCGAACGTGCTGGGAATCTGCAGCACAGCAACACAAACATCCTGTTTGTTTTAGGGCGTCGCGCTGCGTGACGGCCCGTCGCGCTACGCTACGGGGTGTCAGTTTGGCGAAAATTGTTCGGTTGCTCTGTTTCGTCTTGGGAACTCGTTTTAACGCGTTTTAAGTTGCGTAGGATTAATTTAACTTACATTTTTTATAAGCTTAAGTGTATGAACATGTGTAGATAGGTATGTATGTATGTTTATAAGTATGTGAGCAAGTACGTGGATATATGACGGTATGTACGAGAGTAGACATGTATGAGTTTGAAAGGTATGCAAGTAGGGATGTATGTATGTATATATGTATAATGTCACGAGTGTGTGTGATGACGTAGATATGGGTGTATGTAGATATGCATGTATTAACCTAGTTGTGTTTATATGTGGGTATGTATTTATGTACGTAGTTGACTATGTGTGAACATAGGAAAATGTATAAGTATGTATGAAGGTCGGTACGCATGTGTTCAATGAAATTGAGTACTAATGATATTAATAGCGTGTCTGGTGAATGAAATGTAACACAGGAATAGCAAGGAAGCCTCACCATGGATTTTATGATTTGATGGAAAGCCGGGATGTAAAGAGTTAACGGAACGGAAAGTGAACGTGAATAGATCTTGTATATTATAATGCGTACTAATGTTATAAATTTTATTGTGGTGAGCGCAGGTTGTACGAGTCATGAGGATCTTCAAGGATTAGAGATCGAGGATCGAGTCACAAGACAGATTGTACGGGAACGTTGGTGTTGAAATTTAGAAAACCCAGGTCATGTATTTAATTGTAAATGAGTCGGATGATGACTTCAGATGAAAAAGTTGTCTTAAAATGAAGTTTTTAAGTAAGTCAAGGTAATTATAAGGAAAGAAATTTTATGGTACGTGTTTCCGCTGCAACTTTAGTCATTTACGATTTAGGGTGTTAAAACACGGGGGCGTGGTCAACTAATAAGACAAGCTGTATTAAATGAAGAAAGAGAAGGATGTGGACACGGGGTCGTGCCCACTAGACACGGGGCCGTGCCCGAGTTTCTGTTCAGCCTTTAAATAGGAGTGCTTGGCTCAAGCTCAAACCATCCCTTGGCACACCACCTCTCTCACACTTCACCCACTACCCACCACCACCATAACACCATCATTCATTGTCCATCATAGAGTGTGTGAGTCGTCTCGGGATCCAAGATCGATTGTAAGAGTTCTTGACAATCAAGGCCATGTTTGCCTAAGTCTCTTACATCACTTCGTGAAGAAAAGTGTCTAGTGTAATACTTTTTATTTCTAATCTTTTCGCACTTTTTACTTGGTTTTGTATTAATGACTTTAATAACTAGTTTCTTATGTTGAAGGTGATTCTTCTTTATCGTTTGTCCGTGGTGTCTTGACATTATTTTACTGTCTATATAAAATAAAAGATTTTCACCATTCATATCTCCACGGTCTATATGGAGGTATGTTGGCTACCTGGTCGGGGGTTAAGGGAACGGTTTGGTAAGAGTCTTGCCATTGTTCAGCGTTTAGAGGTCCTGCAATGGACCTGGGTCAAATTTAGTAGGACCTCCTTCAATACTTAATGGTATTGGATGGCGGGAGTCCAAACTCTTTGATCCCCTCATAAGTTAACTACTATTAATACTATAACCCGGCTATTTAGGACTGTATCCCTGCTGACTCAGACTACTTAGCCGAGGGTAACGTCACCTCCAAAAGAGGGGCCTACCATAATTTGCATTAATAACTTAATTAATTATCTTTCAATAATCCGACCTTTTAGGATTGTATCCTTGCTGACTCAAACTACTGGGTTGAGGGTAACGTCACCTCCAAAAGAGGGGCCTACTACAATAACTAAGATAATCTCTGAAACAAGTGCAAAAGTGCGGAAATAATCAAAGGTTACACTATACACGAGTCGGAACCAATTGATTCATCTTGTCTATCTGTTTTTATTTTTATTTTTATTTTCAGCATTTTAGTTAGTTTTTATTTTCTTAGTTTAAAACATTTTTCTAAACTTTTTGATTTGATTAGACGTTGAGGATAAACCGGTACTAAAAGCTCTTGTGTCCTTAGACGACCTCGGTATCTTGCCAACACTATACTACGCTCACGATGGGTGCACTTACCCATATGTGTGTTTAGTGTTAGTAAATATCGTGTTTTATAAATTTAAAACTTGGCTAAAAAAGTGTTAAAGGGCTTAAAATATACACCTAATATATATAACACTTCACACGCATCAGCAATACGATTCACATAGGGTTAACAGGAAGTGTATAGGGCAATACGATTCTCATAGAGCTTCAGTTGGTGAACGAATTAAATCAATGGGAAGCTTATTGGGCAATATGATTCCTATTGTTATGATGAACCCTGATATGCTCTGACATGCAGGCAGTTTAGAACTGAGAAGGTCTGAAAAGTGACCCCAATAGGAAGCATATAGAGCAATACGATTCCTATAGGGTTTCGGTAGGTGAACGAATTAATTCAATACGAAGCGTATTGGCAATACGATTCCCATTAGACCAGAAATCTGTTATATATCTAAGCTTTCGGGGACGAGTTTATTCAGACGAAAATTCACAAACTAAACAATCTAATTAACCCACTCGTATCACGATGTCGTCTTGGGACCTCAGTTATGTTTTTGGTGATTATTAAACCACTCAAATCCGAACGAATCATACATCTCCGAAAGTAAAATCGAACCCGTTGTTGAACTAGGGGAGGAAGAGGTTGCATCCGTGGTTCGTTGTAATAATGGGTTTCAGCCGCCCGATTTGAACCATGAGTACGTAGATGAACCTGAAAGTTATCCGCAATACTATCCGCGGTACCAATACCCGTCTTACCATTCGCATGCGGAAGTAAAACGCAAGAACGAGTACGAGGAAGGTGTTAAACATATTGAGGAAGATGATAACGATTTAGAGGAAGATGATAACGATTTCGAGGAAGCTGATGACGACGAGGGGGTTGGTAACGATCAGGTTCGACATTCCCGTTACTTATGTGTTATTTAATATATTTTGTGTTTATATCCCTTTAGGGATGTTTTTACCATTAAGGTTTCACTATCACACTTTACATTGGGAAATATACGTGTTATTCGATGTATAATGTTCATTACATTCTGTGTTTTGTTACATTTTTTTCGATCTATAGTGTGTTTATATTGTTTTAGGGTTTATAAATATATTTGATACATTTTAAAGAGAGAAAGTTGATTTTGTTTTAGGAATTTGGATCTGTTGAAGAGTTGAAGACTTGTGTTTACCAAAGGGCACTTGCGCGTAATTTTAGTGTTGTCCCTGTTAAACGTGTTTGATTAGTCGTAGCATTAGTTGTATTATTTAGTGTTGTCCCTATTAAAATTATTTAATCATAGCATTTTTTTCATGTTAAAAATGGTTGTTCATATTAGTTTTACTTAAAAAAATATAATTTGCATCAAATTTTTAACTTATTATTGTTATATTATAATGTTCTTTTTATAAAAAAAACACTTATTAAACAACACACACACACACATATATATACTAGGTTAGAACCCCGTGTATTACACGTGTTTACTAAATGTAATTTTATATACTAAATAATAAAAATAATATATCCTTAAAAAACTCGTGTATTGTATGGATTTAACAAATGTAATTTATATACCAAATAATAAAAAAAAAAGTTATATCTTTAAAAATCTTGTGTAATACATGGGTTAAATAAATGTAATTTTGTATAGTAAATAGTAAAAAAAGTTATTTTTTTAAAACCGTATGTATTACACGGGTTGAATAAACCTAATTTTATGTACCAAATAAGAAAAAAAAGTTATATCATAAAAAACTAATAATAATATATTAATATAAAGTTTAGTTTTCGTGATAATAAGAAAAAGTTATAGCATAAAAAAACAAACGATTTCGTTATAGGGAAGCATTCTGTTCCAAAATGGCTAATGAAAAAACTTAGTTATATGAAAAATATATCTATCTATAAAGACACCAAGTACCTATGCTTAATATGTTTAAGTTTTTTAAAAGATATGGGAACTTATGAATGCACTATACGTTAAACACAAAAAGTAACATTCGCCATTGAAAATATTAATAAAGAGAGTGAATCAACATAATAGTATGGATAGATTAGGTTCTATTTGGTGTAATTTAAAAGTAAAGTTATTATAACATTCGTCATTGAAAAATTAATAAAGAGTACGTAAATCAACATAATATACGATAGAAAAAATTAAACAAAAGGAAGGATATTAAAATTAGAAATAAAAAAAATTGAGAATTGATTTTGTTGACCACATTGACACAATTCATTTCCAATGAAGATTTCTTCAAATAAAGTGTCGATCCAATCGCTTGTCAGTTGAATCCTTTATCCTAATATTGAATAAATAATTCAAAACCCAACACCAATGTTAGATAAAATTTGAATGGAAGTTTTAAAAAAATTAATGGATTAAATTATCTTTAAATCATTAGGCAACAAACAACCATGAATTATTCAAATATTGAATAAAAGATATTATCACACTTAAATAATATTTATAAAAAACTTTTTTAATCAGATCAGGAGTCATTTGTTTAGGTAGCCTTGTTGATTGACACGTGTCCTCAAAGAGGTTTCTTTTATTATATGTATGTATATATATATATATATGGTAGAGTTCTAGAGTGAACACTAGGTTGAGAGTGAACCGTGTGAACTAATATGGGCCATTGGATTACATCTAGAGATTTTTAAACAATGGCAAGATTGTAATTATAATTTTGTAACTCCCATTTAAATTAAATGACAGAAGGGTATTTGTGTCTTTTGTAAATTCCATTTATTAAATAAAATAATCAAAATCCCTAAAATCTTGCTAATTTCCATACAAGATACATAGCTGTTAGTGTATACACATATGTACAGTCTCGCTAGTATCAGTTTATACAAGATACACAGGTGTTAGTTTATACACATGTGTACAGTCTCGCTAACTATCAGTTTATACAAGATACACAGCTGTTAGTTTATACACATGTGTACAGTCTTTTATACATCTGTGTATTATATTCAAAAATGGTTACATATGTTTATATTAACAACATATAGTATATTATGCATGCATATGAGTAGATTCATATAAAAATTATGAAATTAATGAACACGAAACATATCACATGTATGCAAAAATAAATAACATAATCACCTATTCAAAAAAAAAAAGTTAATGCCTAAAAATAATTATTACAATTTTAATCTCTGAGAATTTTTTAATATTTATTGAAAATTATAAAAAGTTAAAAACAATGTATTATGATATTTATATATATGGATAATAAAAGAAAAACAATATTAAAGTTAAAACTAAAACAAAATCTATGGATAAAGAAATGAGAAAAAAATAATAAAAAATGAGAGAGAGAGAGAGAGAGAGAGAGAGAAAGAGAATTAAGAGATGAGAAAATTAAGGAATTTTAATTAAACATACATGACTAATGTCAATCTTACCCTTTTAATCTAAAAAATGATCAAGGGCCAAGATTAGTTCACTCAGTTCACTCTCAAGAAGTTGTTCACTCTTGATCCTAATCCTATATATATATTTATGGGAAACGTATAGGGCAATATGGTTCCCTTAGACCCAAAGTATAAGAAGCGTATAAGGCGATATGGTTTCCCTAGACCCAAAGTATAGGAAGCGTATAGGGTAATACGATTTCCATAGCAGTTATTTTTGTCAGTAAAGTATAGGAAGCGTATAGGGTAATATGGTTACCTAGACCCAAAGTATACGTCCTATACGCGACACAGCCCGTCGGCCTTTACTAGGCGTGGCCCGAACTTTACGGAGTAGTAGCTCGCGGAGTCTGAGTATAACGATGATTGATGACGATAATGGTTTATGTTATTCTTATATGATGCAGTATTGGACGAACAATTTCATTTTTATGTTTTGATGTATGAACAATTTAAATTTCAGTATTTGTAATATTTGTTTAATTTGGATATGTTTGTTTTGATAAGTTATAATATGGATATGTTTAGTTTGTTTGGATTGCTTAATTTCACTACGTCTTTTATAAAAAATTTAACAAAAAAACCAACTTAATTAATTTAAAAAAAATAAAGTCCAAGAAGATACATAGAACTATACGTTGCTCTTGAAAAAAAACCTAATCATTGGCTGATTGGCTACCACCGTCTAAAAAGTGTATACTTCAAGTACACCTATAGAAAGCTTATAACTCAATACACTTGGACGTATTGAGTAATACACTTCCTATAGGGCTCTGAGAGATGTACAAATAAAATGACGGATGTATGGATAACCAAATCCTTAATATACAAGTTTTAAGGTTAACTGCATAAAGTTTCACTACACATTCTTTACACTTTTATACAATTTACCGGTTATATATTCATGTGTTTAGGAATCTTAGTTTATTAATGTCCAAAAATAACATAAAAAAGCCAATAGTTAAGCATAATACACAGCTCCCAATAAAATTTTATGTTAGCGTATTTGTCTTCTTCCATAGTTTACAAGTGGATTCAATATATATAATCCAAATACGCCTCAAGACATCACTTAATCCAAAGTTTGCCAACTATACCCACATGAATTATTAAACTTAATTTATGTTATATGTTTTGTTTCTAATATGTAATAGCATAAAAAAATCTTGGTTGACAGAAAAAAAAACATATACATCACCGTCAAAATGGGTTTGTTGATATTTTAATGTATATAAAAACTATATTGATTAGAACAAGAAAAATGTTTAATGTGCATAGGTGTATATATAAAGACTTAATTAACATGATCAGTTCCGATACAACTTGTAGAAAGGTTACTTTGAATTTCTGTAAATCCCCAATCACAAAAGTGATTTCCAAGATCTTGTGATCATGACCACTCTCTCGGAAGTTTATAGAAATGACCCTATAACCGATCACCATATCATCCCTCTCGACTTTGACTCAATAGACGAGGTCCCAGAATCCCATACGTGGCCTCGGTTTGACGAACCCATTAACAAGATTCAAACCCATAATATTAAAGATCCACTGATTCCCGTAATTGATCTCGCTAGTCCCAACACAAGGAATCTTATAGGCCAAGCGTGCGAAACATGGGGCATGTTTCAAGTTATTAACCATGGGGTACCCTCTAAGCTGGTCAGAAATGTTGAGTACGAGTCACGAAGGCTTTTTGCTCTACAGACTCATGAAAAGCGTAAGGTTTTGAGATCAGCAGATGGAGCCACTGGGTATGGTGTGGCTCGGATATCACCGTTCTTTGATAAGCGTATGTGGCATGAAGGGTTCACCATCATGGGTTCTTGTGTTGATGATGCTAAGGTTCTTTGGCCACATGATTACCAAAGATTTTGGTAAGTTTCAGATCTCATAGATTTAATCAATCACTTCTAAATCAAAATTACATTCTAATAATTAATATATTTGAGTTTTACATGCAAGTACATGCACGAAACGTATGGATCATAATACTTCATATAGTCAATCTTTTAGAAATACATTATTAGTTATACTTACATATATTCAGTCTTTTAAAATTACATTTGTTAATTATCATACTTTTTGATGGTTTAAAACTCTCTTGTAATATGCAAAATTCAAATATTTTTTTAATGAAAAAAAAATTCAAACTGTATTATCACTTTTATAAAAAAATCGCCTATTTTGTGACCAATTTAAAATCGGTTGTTAGTTTTATTAAAATACAATAAAAATAAAATAAAAATAAATGTGGTAAGTTTTGTAAAAATAATAATTAAACAGGTTGCTTTTTTCACGAGAAGAAAATAACTAAAACTTAAAACGATTTGAATTATTTTGTAAATTCATTAAAAATTATAACTATAGGTACTTAATTTGTTCATTTCTGTGAATAAATATAATGTTATTTTCGAGTTTTAATGTTCATTAACAATTATAACTATAGGTACTTAATTTGCTCATTTCTGTGAATAAATCTAATGTTATTTTAGAGTTTTGATGTAACAGAATGGATTACATCTAATCAAATTCTTTTAACATATTAAGTGAATATATGTAAAGTTTTATTTTCCATAAAGTGAATATTGACATATTGTATATAGTAATCATGTCACAAAGTGACAAGAAGTTAATCAATGTTAAAATAGCCGTATATGGCCATTTAATCATGTCACAAGAAGTTAATCAAATCTGTTAAAATAGCCATATGTGGCCATTTAATTCAAACTTTGACTCATTTATTATTATTTTTTTCATATAATGACAAGTATATTTAAATCCGTCATATTTGATATCAAAACAATTATGTTATTCTCATAGAGTTAAATCTCATTTTAGTTCTTATGGTTTGGGTTATTTTGTCAGTTTGGTTCAAAGGTTTGAAACATTGTCATTTTATTCCAAATAGTTTTAAACGTTGTCATTTTATTCCACTAGGTTAACTCCATCCCTTTATTTTGTTAACTAAAATGACATTTCGGTCATTTTAAATGTAATTCTGTTAACTAAAAGGGCAATTTGACCATATAAAATGATTGAATTACCCTTCTAGCTAACATAAAAAATGGACGGAGTTAACACAGTGGACTGAAATGGCAACGCTTGAAACTATTTGGACTAAAATGACAACGTTTCAATTAGTCCCTGTGGTTTGGGACATTTTGTCAGTTTAATCTAAAGGTTTGAAACGTCGTCTTTTTAGTCCAAAAGTTTTAAACGTTGTCATTTTAGTCCACTGGGTTAATTTCATCCCTTTATTTTGTTAACTAGAAGAGCATTTCGGTCATTTTAAATGTAATTATGTTAACTAGAAGGGCAATTCGACCATATAAAATGATCGAATTACCTTTCTAGCTAACATAAAAAATGAACGGAGTTAATCCAGTGGACTAAAATGACAACGTTTGAAACTATTTGGACTAAAATGACAACGTTTGAAACTATTTGGACTAAAATGACAACGTTTCAAACCTTTAGACTAAACTGACAAAATTGCCCGAACCACAGGGACTAAAATGACATTTAACTCTATTTTCATACAATGACAAGTATATTTTGTACGTTATATACATAACTAATGTGTTTTTATATCCCTTTATGCATATTATTGTAGTGACACAATGGATGCTTACCAACAACAAATGAAGCTACTTTCTCACAGACTCTTGCTTATAATCCTTGAAACATTAGATGTCACACAAGAAGAAATTAATTGGGCTATATCAACTCAAGACTCACAACATGCACTTCAACTTAACTCATACCCATGTTGCCCTAACCCTAGTCTGGCCTTGGGTCTTGCACCGCACACAGACTCCCTACTTCTAACCCTTCTCAACCAAAGTGGCATAAGTGGATTGGAGATTTTTGTTGAAGGGTCAGGATGGAGTCAGGTGCAACCCGTTGAGGATGCATTTGTGGTGAATGTAGGTGATCTCTTGCATATATTCTCTAATGCAAAGTTTCCTCTTCTTTCTCATCGAGCCTCGGTGAACCAATCGAAGCATCGCATATCAATTGCATACTTTCATGGACCTTCGGTTGAGTCTAGGGTGGCTCCTTCGTCTAAGTTTCAGAAGCCTTGTTTTAAATCTTTGCTTGTGAAAGAGTACTTAATCTTGAAAGCTAAGCACTTCTCTAAGGCCTTATCATTGATTCAAACATAAATAACTTGTTTTGTTTATAGGGTTTCGGTATATCTTTATATTTCAATGTTCAAGTTAGTTTTTGTAATTAGTTTGCCGTGAGGTGAAATAGAAATTGTTGTAAGAGATATAAGCGTCGAAACTGGTAAGTGTTAAATATATATCTGTCGAAACTGGTGAGCGTTGATGTGACTTTGTATTAAATGAAGTTTTTTTTTATCAAAACGTAGATAAAAATACACACGTCATAAAGATGTTTCTGAAAGTTTATAAAACATTATATTTTAAACGTTATATATAAGGGTAAACCAAAATATGTTTAAAACTTCTTATAACTCATTTTGTTAACTTCGCGCGTTGCGGCGAATGAAGCATGTTGTTTAGAAAGGCAAACCGTCAGAATCGGTTCAGTTTAACATCGTACCTTAAATACAACTTCGTTTTTAACAAAACTTAAATCGGAATGTCGAGGGAAAAAATTAAGCACAACTGGTAAGAGATATACCCGTCGAAACTGGTAAGTGTTAAATATATATTTGTCGATACTACAAGCATGACACTATTCAGTCGGCATACACTCTTTTTCAAATAAAGAGACTAGGACACAAAATTATCATTTTTTTTAATGGCTAACGTTACACACCATGGGGATTGAACCCCTGACCTCTTCTATCCTAAGCTCTATCTAAACTCACACTACTGGGCTATTCCCAAGTGGATACAACAGCTTGTATATCTATCAAATCTGCTTAAACAGACAAATCAAAAACAATTATTAAATCAAAATCAGATGAGTTTAAGTTTAACAATATACAAGCTCAAACAACTAACCCAACTGTATTTAAAACTCATCTGATCGCTTCATCAACAAGTAATATCAGCAAACCCTAATCGAAAACCCTAAAACAGATCTGAAAGAAAGAATTGATACACGTATCGCCAGCCGCCAACTGGAAGGAACCGCACCTGACTAAAGAAATTTCCGACCGCCAACTGAAACGTCGCCGGCTAGTACTTTGAAGCTCGAACTTCCTATGTGAACGTCGTAACTAATAAACATCTAAATGGATCTTTTAGTTTTGAAAGGGATGAATTAGTATTTTATCAAAGAAGAGGAAATATGCAATTATAATTTGAGTTTGGATAAATATGCAATTGAAAGTTTTTTTAATAGAAAATATGCAATTATCCTTTAACATGTCTTCGACTATGTATTTTCAGATATCAATTGAAGTTGTGTACTGATAACAAATTATATGTGATTTAACTTTTCAGTTTTGTAGTTTTGTAAGTATAGATACCAATTTTGGATACCTTAAAAATATTTACTTTTATTTAATTACATAGTGATTATAAATGGCACGCGCGCGTTGCGGCACAGGTATATCGCAAACATCGAATAGATTAGTCCAAGCGTTATTTAATACGTCAATCATATGAAAACGCATGTTTTAATGTAACTGATATAACTCAATATGACCTATATAAGAATTGCGGTTGTATAAAGTAAATCGAATTTATACCGTATAAAAAACAAAAAAAGGTATAAAAGAAACGAAATCGAAACCTAACCACTACACCACCTTACATTTGCACAAGACTTAGCGGTGTCAAAACTTATAGTAACACGTATGTCAAACGTAGACCAACTGAAAACGTACATAAAAATAAGCATGAAAACGTATTATACTTGACCTGACCGACTCGTTTCCGGAAAAAATGTCGAAACGTGAATTTATACAGACATATACATAAAAATAACCATTGAGAAAATAACGTTTTTTTTATTTACTTCAAGACGTGAACCAGCTGAAAACGTACGTAAAAATAAGTATGAAAACGTATCATATTTTATTCGACTCATTTCCGTAAAACCGTTTACGAAGAACGCCGAAATGTGAATTTATGCCGTTTACGTCGAAACGGTATAAATTCACGTGAGGAAATAATTTTTTTAAGTTATAGAATGAAAATAAGGTGCACGCGCGTTACAACGGGACACCTTTTATACTACGTGTTTAAGGGCACGTCTGCGTTCGTTAAGCGCGCTAGTACAGTGACATTAACGTGTTTAAGCACACTAAAGAAACATATAAAGATATTGTACGATTAAACGAAATGTATAAAGTTGTGACAAATCAACCACTGGCTTCGAATTTATAATGACACATAAAGGTGAAAAGTTAGAAACTTAAGGGAAAGATGTGTCAATAAAAGCTTATTATATGTTAACAAAACACAAGAGGCTAAAATGAAAATATCACATGCTAAAAGAGGTAAAAAAGAAATGTCACCCACATTCTCTTTTAATTTATATACAAGAATTATTTTAATTATCTTTCTATATATTTTCAGATATTAACTGGAGTTGTGTATGGATAACAAATTTTGTGTAATATAACTTTTCAGTCTTGTAATTAGATGCCATCATCGTTATTTCTTTTTGGTGTTTCCAGTCGAGGAAAAACACGTATCGATGTAATCGGGGCTGAATCTGTTGTAGCTGCGGGGGTGGCGACCATCCCCCTTAATTTTCTTTTTTAGTTTTATAGTTGCGTTAAAATACTGAACGCTCTCCGTAAAATTATGGTTTCTCCCCCTTGAACATGAACTTCCATTAGTATATATATGTATATATTTATTTTAAATGAGTTTCATTATGTTGTTTGGTAAAAAAAAAATTTGTATGTTTCATAAACTAGCTTACAACCCTGTGTATTACACGGGTTAAATGACGAAAAAATGTAAATTATAAATTTGTATATAATCCTTATTAATGAAATAACTTATTTAGATAAAATAGTAAAACAAAAGAACAGTTAATTTTCGCTATTTAAAATAATTTTCTAAGTTTTCGCTTCTCTTTTGAGATACTACAATCCATTTTATTATGTCTTAAAAGAAGTAACACTAAAAAATAAAAAAATAATGATCATAAAATTGTATGTATTTTTCAAAATAATTATAAGTTATGAGGTTATGATAAATGAATTGTAATTAAATTATACTATGCATATTAATGATATAATAAATACTATTTTTAGATATATGGATCATAAGACAAGATACAAATATTATCATTGTATAGAAAATATTACATATTAAAAAAATCATACTAAAAATAAAGTATAAGTTTAAAAAAATATGACTAAAGTTTTTTAAACTATAAATTTGAGCTTCTAGAACAACTTTTTTAATTAGTAGTTGACATTTAAATATTCAAATTAAAATTTTTATAATATTATATAATGTCTTTATTTAGCATGATGATAATGTCTTTAGTTGCGTAATATGATTGAAATTAAGTTTAATATTTAAAACTCAATGTTATTAGGAAGTTGGACCATTTTTTAAGATGAAAACATATTGATAGTAACATAAATTGGAAGAAAATATTGAACACGTGTATTACACGGCTTAAGTAAATATAATGTTATATACTTAATAGCCAAAAAAATAAGTCTTTTAAAAACCATTTAGTGTTCGCTTTAAAGATAATTTGGTACTTTATTTAGATAATCTGCTTGTAATTTTAGTCTTGTAAATTATATAATATAAGTACTTGTACATGTGATTTGATACTTTATTAGTAATTATTGTTTATATCCAAATAATATATTTTATCTTAACAAATACATATGGTTAGGGTAAAATAAAAATTTCTACAATTTATGAGAACTTAGAGAACTCGGCCTTACAAAAGGTTTTTTTGAATTTTTTTATAGGGAGTGTGAATGAACGGTTAGAGACTCAGGACATTAAACTTTTTGATTTTGGATTTTAGTGGTTAAAACCACTAAAACATAAGGACTCAAAAAGTAATTTACTATTAATTAAATTTGAAATTATACGTTTGATCTCTAACTATATTAAATAATATTATATTTATTATATTATTTGATACATTTATATTTGTTATAGATAATTATTAATTAAATTTGAATTTATACGTTTATATCTCTAACTATATTAATTAATATTATATTATATTATATTTTGTGTATAAAAATTAATATGTAATACTATTGTTAAAAGGGAGGAGGCACGACACGTGTACAAAAAGATTTTTGTTTATTAGTATATAGGAAGATGTTGGGTTTTAAGCGTTTGGTTGTAGTGAGATTTTTAAATGAGAATAAATGTTAGGTATACCTTTAAAAAAAAGAGAGAATTCTAAAATAAAGTGAGATTTTTAAATCCGGTAAAATAAAAGTCGTATTTATAAAATACAACGAGATTTAAAAAGTATAAGTTAACTTGATATAAAAAAAAAGTTGGCCAATCTTTTTATTTCGATTTTTTTATGTTTATCTGTTTATTAACTTTATAATTATTATTATTATTATTATTATTATTATTATTATTATTATTATTATTATTATTATTATTTTGAACGGTGGATTTTATGATTATAGAATTTATTATTTTTAAATAAGTTATTTTTTTTGTTTTTTTTCTTGAATATTTGAATAACGTTTATTTTATATTGAGATATCCATTTCTATTTTTTTTTAAATATATAAAATGAAATATTATACATCAAATCTTTTAAAGACATCATGATAAACGTAAAGTTACAAGAAGTCAACAATTGTTCTTGTGTTTGTCAGTGGCGAAGCTTGAAATTTTTTACCCGAGGAGAGGGGGGGGGGGGTCGAAATCGTATATACCCAAAAACTTCTATAGAACCGGGGGCCGAAAAGTTAGGGGGATTGGGCGCCCCTCCCGGCCCCTTCAAAGCATCGCCCCTGGTGTTTGTAGCATCTATCGTCAAAAATACCCGACATGCGATTGTGAGTATAGAAACAAATTTAATTCAGACCTAGATAGAACTCTTTCTTAAGAGAAACAATAGAGTAGTTAGAGAAATCCAAGAGTTAAAGAGAGTTTGTGGATGGCCGAATATAATTAGTTGATTAGACTTTCTCTTAAAACAACACGTTTATATATCTTGATTTAAAAGAAGTTTTAGTTAAAAGTTTATATTCTTTACGATGTCATGTGCTTTTTAAATTTGGTTTAGTTGTTCCATTGTTCTGTTCTTCTGTTCTGGCCAGTAAATTGATAAGACGACTCGTTCATTTTCAAGGGCAACAAGTTTTACCGACCCGACCCAGGCCAAACTTTTTTTAATAATTTGCGATAGACAATCTATCCTGAAAATTTTCACCCCTCATGAATGTAATCGTTCTTTGATAAGTGTATGCCGATGAAGAGTTCGCCATCATGGGGTCTGGTTCTTTGGCTACATGATTAGTACCAAACATTTTGGCAAGTTTTAGTTCTTTTTAACTTATTCCTAACACTTCTACGTCAAAAAATAATACTTTTGGAGTTTGACCAAAGTTTTACATGGAATCTCATTCACTTATCATGCTTTTCGATTGTTTAAAAGGATATTTTGATATGCAAATAAGATTGTTTAAGCCTCTCTTTTAATAAGCAAAAATCAAATATATTTCATTATTAAAAAAATCAAACTACATTATCACTCCTGATAATCGTGTTACAAGAAACTAGTAGCACCGATATTGCTACCAAATTAAAATGGTCATAAAACGGTCATTAGTTTTTTTTTTTTTCAAAAAATAATTAATCTTAAAAAGGTTGCAAGTTTGGTAAAAACTAATTAAAACTTAGAATTAAACAGAGAGCATTGTTTCGTGAAGAAAATAACAGAAATTATAACGATTTAAATCGGTTGTAAAATTAACTTGGATTGTGCGCCGCGTGTTGTGTCCCATATGCTATAGTTTGATTCAAAATCGACGACGAACCTCTTATTTATCTAGATTATCATAAAGAGTTTGTAGAAAAATAGGATTCAACATAAACCATAATGCTGCTTTCTAAATCACTTAACAATACGAAAATGTATATAACTCATCTCGGCGTGCCATAACTAAATTTGCAGGTGTATATATGCCAACGCCATTCATTTTTTTATGTAAACCATAAAATGATGTTTACATAGCCCGCTACACGTTTGAGTGAACAATGAGGACAAAAGTATAATTTTTATATGAGTAAACTGCCAAAATGATCTCTGAGGTTTGGTCACTTTTGTCATTTTAGTCCAAAATTCAAACCTTTTAAATCTGGGTCCCTATGGTTTCAATTTTGTTGTATTTTCATCCAAAAGCAAAATCTGGTTATATGTTTTTAGTTAACATCCAGCTTTTTTTGTCTTTTTCCTCCCTTTCAATGAAGGACAATTGTCAGATTTTTTTAATCTGTTATAATAAAACGTTAAAAGGCCATTTGGCCCTTCATTTAAAGGGAGAAAAAAGACAAAAAAAAAAAAAAAAACTGGATGTTAACTGAATAATTTGCAGGGAGAAAAAAAACAAAAAAAAACTGGATGTTAACTGAAAAATTTGACCAGATTTTGATTTTGGATGAAAATGACAACAAAATTGAAACAATAGGACCCAGATTAAAAAGATTTGAGTTTTGGACTAAAGTGGCAAAAGTGACCAAACTTCAGGGACCATTTTGACAGTTTACTCTTTTTATACTTACACGACCAAACTTTGCAATGTAGGTAAACCACATAGACTTAGTTGAACTCTAATAAAAAAGGATCAAACATGTATTACTCATTGACATTACAATGGGGATTGTATATCTAAACTCTAGCACTATGTTCCCGAGTCATTTAACAGGGGGAGGTGAGGGGAGGGGAAGGAAAATTTTCTCTCCTAATCTCTCCAATTTGGAAGGATGAATATTTGGTCATATTTGGTCATATTTTCTTCCCTTTTTCCCTCCCCTCCCCCTGTTAAATGAAACTCGGGAACATGGTTTTTCATATTTTCATCTCTTTTCCCTCCCCTCCCCCTGTTAAATGAGACACGCCCTTATGGTCTAGTAGCATTTGGTAATTGTCTCCCACAAATATGATATGGGTTTAAATTTCTGCAAATGCAAGTTGATTAGGTGATATATGAGTAATAAACAATTGTTCAAAAAAAATCCCAATTTTTAGAGAGAATGGGGGAGCCAATTTTTTTAACATAGAACATAACCTTTACACTTTCATTTATAGTTTTTTTAATAAAGTGATTAACTTGTTTTATAGTTGACGTCTAACCTTTTTACAACCTTTTGTAAAAGGAATAATGGATTTAAATAATCCCAATGTTAATAGTTGGGACTGCTAGTGGTGATTTCTGTAGTTAGTTGTAAATCGTAATGACCAATTAAAAATAGTTGGGATTATTTAAATCCGTTATTCCTATGTAAAATACATGTACCTAACAAAATTTCATCCTGTTTTAACATATATATTTTATCTTCCATGATTTCATTCTTACTAAAAAATGCCCTATACTTATATTTCTCTATCTTTCCATTAATTCAAGTCTAGGGGTGCAAACGAGCCGAGCCCGAGCTCGACCAGGCTCGAGCTCGTTTAACCTATGAAAGCTCGAGCTCGGCTCGATTCGAGCTTTATTTATAAAGCTTGAGCTCGGCTCGAAGGTAATTTTTCAAGCTCGAGCTCGGCTCAAGCTCGACTCGTTTAGTATTTATTAATTAATTTATATTAATTAGTATTATTGTTATTATACATATAATTAAGTTATTTTTTTATATTTATATAAATGGTAATTATTATTATATAAATATATGTTTAATATATTAATAAAAAATATATAAACAGAAAACTCGTTTAGGCTCGCGAGCCGGCTCGAGCTCGATAAGCAAAGCTCGGGCTCGGGCTCGTTTACTAAACGAGCTTGTTTTTTAGGCTCGGGCTCGAGCTCGAGCTCGAGCTCGTTTAAGCTCGGCTCCTTCGAGCTTTTTTTCGAGCCGAGCTCGAGTAGCTCGGCTCATTTGCACCCCTTCAACCCACTAGTTTCTTTTCTTTTAGGATATATTTACACCGATGTAAATTACAAATTTCGTTATGTCATTTTTGTACTTCCGTTTAATTAGTCGTCGATAACTTGACTAGATTTATATATATTCCATTAAAAAGAACAATAATAAATGACTAGAAAAAAAAGGTGTAGATTATTTAACATATGTAAACAAAAAACTTATATGATAACAAAAGCAATAACAAAGTTACTACCGGTGAGATCTAACTATTGCAGGTTTGAAAATATAGAAACTGAAAAAGATTAGGAGCAAGATCATACAAGTTATCGTTTCAGTGCGTGTCATCTGCCACTTGAGAACTCCTGATGCCCCAAAAAGAACGCGGTTTTAGTTTCTTGTTTGTAGCGGTGAAAAGCCACCCCATTTGATATTCACAGGTTGCACAATACGCTACCGTCCATGCATATCTGTAACAAACAAACATGTTCAAGATGTTTTGAACAAAAACTGTTTTGTGTCAACATGTTTTGACCCGTTACCGTTGCTTCCATTTGCCACCTGTACTCAGGTGTTAACTACTTAAGAGATGTTTATATGGAAGTTAAATGCATACCCAGGAAACCAGCTATACTCTTCCGTGGGTACCCCAATAAGCGCTAATCCACTAGCTTTAAGAAGAGTCATTATTTCATGCACATAGCCACTCGGGTTCACATAAGCACCAAGAGGCCCATCAGTCGACATCACCAACATATCGCTACGGTTTGCAATCAACGTCTGCAAAAAGAAGAAAATGTTAATTATTAGAAGAGTAAATTACAAGTTTTGTCCTTTATGTATGTCCCAAATTGCAGGCGCTGTCCTTTAAACCAAAACTTGACAGGCGGTGTCCTTTGTGTTTTCAAAATCTTGCACGTTTTGTCCTTTAGGCCAAACTTAGTTAGATTTTTTAGTTAAATCTGGTATTAAGGGGCTATTTTGTAAAAAAAATTTATGCAGGGACTAAATTGTACAAAACTTAATATTATTATTATTATTATTATTAATATTATTATTATTAATATTATTGAGTAAATTACTAACCACCATCACCACCACCCTTCATCACCATCACCACCACCCTCCACCGCCGCCACCACCACCACCGCCACCACCACCACTACTGCCACCATCAAACACACCTTAAACCGCCCAACATAACAATCATGACACCCAAAAGATGAAGAACCAAATCGGAATTATTTACTTGCTTAGTTACTTCGAGACAAGCCCAAACACAATCTGTGACTCATCCCGACCTGAAGAAATATGGAAATCGAGTCTATACCCATCCAAGGATCCCAAAACATGGTGACACCAATACAAAAATAAATGGATCCGTATACAACCGGCAATGTCACTGCGATTTTCTTATTGTTTCTTAAGAACTCATTCAGGATTATATGAGTGGTACACCGTTGTTAATTTATCATATGAGTTCACTCATGTGTTATCAACAAATCTCAAACCATTCAGCAATTGGCAAAATACTTGCTAAAGTTATTCACACATTACCATATACACATCCTGCTGTATTGCAACCTGGCCGGAGAAAAAGACGACACTACCACCATCTCCAACCACCACTGCACCACCACCCCCACCATCAATCAAAAACAAATCCCCACCTGCCACCACCTGCAATCGGCACCACCACCTGCCAAAAATCAAAAACCCCCAAAAATCGGCACCACCACCTGCAATCGGCACCCCAAAAATCCCCACCTGCCAAAAATCAAAAACCCCCAAAAATCTTCACCACCGAATCTCCGACCACCACCACCTGCAATCGCCTATAACATCACCTCCACCGTCGAACCTACCCCACCACCACAAACCACCCCTTCACCACCGAATCTCCTACCACCCACCTGCCACCCACTGACCACCCATCTGCAACCGACCTTAACACCACCTCCACCGCCGCCCATAACGCCACCGCCGCCTATAACACCACCTCCACCGTCGCCCCTAGCACCACAGCCACCCACCACCCACCTGCAACTAAACCCACCACAACCACCCGCCATAACCACCTGCCACAACCACCCGCCATAACTACCACCACAAAGCACCTCCACCACTGTTGTTAGAGAGAGAGAAGAGAGTGAGAGGAGAGAGAAGTTTGATTTCTGAATGAGAAAAAGGAAGTTTATATATTTTTTATTTTTAAGTTTTGTACAATTTAGTCCCTGAATAAATTTGTTTTACAAAATAGCCCCTTGATACCAGATTTAACTAAAAAATCTAACTAAGTTTGGCCTAAAGGACAAAACGTGCAAGATTTTGAAAACACAAAGGACACCGCCTGTCAAGTTTTGGTTTAAAGGACAGCGCCTGCAATTTGGGACATACATAAAGGACAAAACTTGTAATTTACTCTTATTAGAATTTACCGCAAAACTTTAATGTTTATGAATTCCAGCAAAAACATGCAGAATGACGAAAATGCGCTTAAACTTTTAACATGATATGTGTAGGGGTGTTTCTGTATTCGATTCGGATTCGAAAAATTCGGAATTCGACTTGATTATCAAGCTTTGAATTCGGTTTTCAAATATTCGAGTTCAATTCGATTCAAATTCTAGTCAAGTAATCGAATACGAATTTATGATTTTCAATTCGATTCGATATTTGAATTCAAACTATACATATATATTTTTTACTATTTATATATACATGAACATACACAGACACATGGAAAAACCTTCTAAATTTGGGCCAAACTCTAAAAGCCCTTGCAATTAGTTCGTAGTAGTTGTAAAAATAAAATAAAAATAATTTATTATTTAGAGTGAATTTAAATTAAATTGAATTTATTAGAATACGAGTTTCAAATATTAATCGAAATTCGAATTGGACATAAAATTTGAATCGAATAATTCAAATATTTATCGAATTCAGGTTAAAAAAAAACCAAAAAAATCCATTTTATTAATTATTCGTTATTCGATTCGTTGAACACCCCTAGATATGTGTTTAAGAACATTTTCATCACCTGTCATGTTATTTATTTACTCCAGAACTGGTATAAATCAAATCATTCATAATCAATTTTTAAATCCTTTTTATAATTTACTCATTTGACCCGTTAGATAAAACAAAACCCAAACGACCCATTTACAAGTCAATGAGTCAGATTGGCACCTATATATGCTCTCTATGAATTACGTATATATACAGATACAGATGTAATCAAATGTGTACTTACCTGACAACTTCTACATTTGATTTGGTCATTACGTATATATACAGATACAGATGTAATCAAATGTGTACTTACCTGACAACTTCTACATTTGATTTGGTCAAAATTCTCAAGCAACTCTATTTCACGGCGCAGCCGATAAGAAATCCCGTCAATCTCCAAAAGCTCCTGTCTTGTTGATTCAGACACGGGAATCTTACTTGCAACATGAAATGAAAGCAAACCCGGTTGTCTCACAAGGGCATCCATGCTAGGCGTCCCGACTATTTTTTTCCACATGTCTGCAAACAAAAGTCACAATAATAATATCACAAAAAATGATTATAAATTAAAGCAAGTAAAATGCCATTTTCGTCCTTGAGGTTTGGCCAGTTTTGCGACTTTCGTCCAAAGGTTTGTTTTTCCGCATCCGAGTCCAAAAGGTTTAAAATCTTGCCATTTTCATTCAGCTTGTTAACTCATCCATTTTTTTCTCCATTGAGTAAAGGGTTTTTTCGTCTTTTTGTTAACTTAAAGGGCAATTCGGTCTTTTGAATGCTTGTACATTATGCTGAATGCTAGTACATAAAGTGAAAAAGACCTTATTGCCTTTTAAGTTAACAAAAAAGACGGAAATACCCCTGACTTAACGGAGAAATATAAAGAGAGTTAACGAGCTGGATGAAAATAGCAAAATTTCAACATTTTGGATCCAGATGCGGAAAAACAAACCTTTGGACAAAAGTCGCAAAACTGGTCAAAACCTCAGGGGCGAAAATGGCATTTTACTAACTTTAAACAAATTTCTATATCTAGAAGATGAACATATGGAGCAAGAAAACAAAGTTATAAGTACCTGATAACCTTTGAGCAAGACAATAAGAGTCATGCATCCGGTAAACCCAATAAGGCCAAAACGCTCTTGGGCACTCCCTTGGACCAGGTACCGAGCGAAATTCCCGTTGAGCCCTTCTGCGAGGCCTCTCAGACACATACTTCTTCGCAGACATGTCTTCAATACTTTCGTTATTTCTAGAATGTAGTAGAGGCTGGGGTTCACACACAGGACTCTCATCATCACTACTTGTTGACTCACTAAAAAAATTACAATGCGAAGACGATTTAATTGCGGACGCATGCAACCATCTTTCGGTTAGCGATAATTCACTCTCGAAACTATCGTCTGAATCATGGTCTAGCAGTTTCGAATGAGAAACATTGGCTGTAGATAAGTTTCTTAATGGTGTTAGTTTTCCAAATGCGTCTCGTGGTGTCCTTAATGGTAAATCTTCTTCGATGATTTGGATCTCACCGCATGGCTACATAAAGTAGGAAGAATAATCATGCATAGGGTATTAATTAATTAGTTAATAAATAATCAATTAATGAGATATAGTTTGTATTGATGAAAACATACTGCTCCTTCAAGTTCAATCCAACGACGTTTTAAACGGAATCGTTGTTGACCACGGGTAACTACGTTTATTGAACCATCCTCCAATCGCCGATATTGCCGAATCTAAATATTTTCAATAGAAAATTCAGATTAATACGTTAATCACATTGCATAAAAAAAGTGACCAACTTTGGTCCAACTTCTAATTTAGGTAACCAGCCTTTTTTAGGCCAAGATAAACCATCGAAGTTTCAAAAAAATGAATTAAGTAACCAGCTTACGAACTTTAGATTTAAGCTGATTTCATTAACCGAATAACTAGTCAAAATGATGGCGTCTGAGGTGGCTTTTGAGTTTTGACCATGTTGACTTATTTTTTCTAACTTGGTGCCTGAAACAGGTAATCTTACCCCTTGTGTAAGTACCTTTAATAAAGAGTAAAGTACACATATGGTCCCTATGGTTTACCAAAATTTTGGCTTTGGTCCCTGATTTCCCTAAAGTACACGGATGGTCCCTGTGGTTTGCACTTTGTAACCCATTTAGTCTCCAGCCAACACATATGGTCCCTAAATGCGTTACAAATTTGCAAACCACAGGGACCATCCATGTACTTTTGCAAAAAACAGGGAACTAAATGTGTTACAAAGTGCAAACCACAAGGACCATGTGTGTACTTTTGGAAAGTTAGGGATCAAATCCGAAATTATGGTAAACAACAAAGACCATCCGTGTACTTTACTCTTTAGTAAAAAAAGTAGAAAAATTTAATGGTTTTTTCTGTACTAAAAAAAAGTTGGTTACCGAAAATAAAAATAGACCAAAGTTAGTTACTTTTAATGCAATTAGCCATATATTAGAGAACGAGTTATGACTACACCTCAGCTGTTGTTCCAGTTGTTGCAAATTTTATTCTCCCATTGTCACCATCTCTAAAAACACGAACCTTAAAAATAAAGATAATGAGAAAAAGAATCAGATGCAAGCTGTGCAGTTAGTGCGGTAAAAAATCGGATATCGTTCAAGGACCGATATTTGAGATTTTGAGATATAGGTTATCGCGGTGGGATATCGGTAATTTTAATATCATGCGGAATTTATATATATAGCAATTTAACACTAACAATTCAGTATACTATCCTACCATTAACAAATTAACCTTTTGCAACTTGCAAAACACTAACAATTGTAGCAAGTAGGATCTAATTAAGACTTAAAATACTAACAATTAACAATTAAGACTTAAAGCACTAATAGCAGCAATAAGAAGAAAGACGAATGGTAGAACTAAAAAGAATGGTACTGTACTGATATCGGTAAAATCGGAGATATATTTTGACCGATATTTTACATGGGGACCAATAACCGATATATCACCAATATTAACTGCATAGGATGCCAGGATGACAGCTTAATGAAATGTTTATAAGATATTTTCACATACCACCCCTATGGTGTACGAAGCTTCAACTTGTCTCAATGCCCGGTCCACAGCGGCTATAAAATTCGGTTGAATTACTCGCAGCGGAAGAGTTGCTTCCGGAAACAAAACTACGCCTGAATTGCATGTAACACAAATAAACCATGAGTTGCAAATAAAGCAGATCAACATTAACACACATTAACACGTAAATATACGTACCTTCAAGATAAAATAAAGGTACATGCAATATGACACCCCCATCCAAGAAAGCCAGCCTATTATGAGTATCTTCGACCTCTGATTTATTTTATATTTTTATGCTATTAATTAGAGTTCTTTAACAAGGAGGAATGAAAACCGATGAGAACTGAGATGCTTACCACCAAGATAAGAATGCATGGAAGCTAAAGAGGTGTTGAAGGTATAACCGCCAGATGCGGAAGTTCCGGCAAATGCACGCTCGCTAGAAAAAAAATAGTGTTAGACCACCACAAAATACCATTAACGTGATGTTTAAGAATTCCAATTATGTCATGAAGCAGCTAGAGATGCAGAACACTAAAATTTGATTTAAAAGCTTCAGATAAGTGTCATGAAGCAGCTATTAAATCTTAACAACTATATAACAGAGAAGTTTTATTCCCCAATAACAATTTTGATCCTTAATCAACCAAAATAAGTGTAGTCTTCGAACATACAACGCATCAAAAAGCACATTCCCGTTTTTAACTGACTATCATGCTATTGTACTAACAATAATAAAAGAGTTACTTGGAATACAACACTTATCAACTAGTCCGCTTTAAGAAATTAGACTGTGGCCTTGGGATTTGTAGAAATGAACTATGTTGTCAAAAGCTCAAGGCGCACTTAAGGCGCAAAGGCGTTGCCTGGAGCCTAGGCGCAAGGCGCAAAAAAAGCGAGAGTTTTTTTAAATAAGGCGCAATAATAAAAATAATAAAAAATATATATTTAATAAGCATAGAAAATTAATTGTTTATCACTATTATACAAATATAATAGAAAATTATTACTATATCTTTTTAGAATATGTAGAATGATAATAAAAATTAATGTGTTTTAAAATATATTTAGCAATTGTAACAACTTAAAACAATAAAATTGAAGAACGGTTAAAAACAAATCAATTGGGCCACCCATCTATTTTATTAAAATAAATTCCCAGTTTTGTTACATAAATAAAAACATGGCCCAGCCCAGTCTACCCATTAGTAATAGAGTGATTAGGGTTCAGGTTTTGAAAAGCCGCCATACACACCAATACACACTGAGAATTATTAGGGTTACAACTATCTAGCTTGAAGGTTCAAGTTGCTCATCCACAAGTTTACCACCTTCAACGTATTTTTCAAGTTGATAGACCAGGTTCCTATCTATCTACTCCCTCTATCTTTCGATTCAGGCCCTTTTTTTACATTTCTGGCCGTTTTTTTTCCGATTAAGCGCGCCTTGCTGTGCCTGCGCCCAGCTCCAGGCGAGCGCCTGGACATCGCTTTTACAAAAAAAGCCCAAATCATCGCCTAGGTCACCACGAGGCGCTCTAGCCGCGCTGCGCCTCAGCGTCTAGGCGCGCGCCTAGTGCGCTTTTGACAACATAGGAAATGAATGCTCTTACAAATCATAATCACCCAAATATGAGACTATATTACACACATTTAAACTAAACGAACTAAAAACTCCTATTCATATTTGCATTATTTTAATACTGAATCTTCAGATAGGACCTTGATCAGGCAGAGCCTATAGTTTTGACACAAGTTTGGGAGTTAACAGTTCATCATTTTCTATCTATTTTGTCGAAACACGCGCCTAGGCTCTCAGGTGAGGCGGCGATCGTGAAAAAAAGCACCTTGCAGCCATCCAGGCGCTCCGGTGAGGTTCCAGCCAGATTCCAATAAGGTTCCACCCACGTTCAGACTACGTTCTGTAATTCCGGCTAAAGTCTACCAATTCCAGCCAAACTGGTCTGAAATATCCAAAATGGCCTGGAACCAGCCTAAACATGTTATGCACCTTGCTTATCTCGGTCACTCGCTTTTTAAGCGCCTTGCGCCTACGCCCATGGCTCACCTTTGCGCGTTGGACAACTATGCTTTCTGTGTCTCTTCCTCTTTGTTTTTTCATCTATAATTCAATACCTAGGGTCTAATATAACAAGTAATAACTTATACATGTTAGTAGAATTATTGAATACATATATCAAATGTACACCTTTTAAATACCTAACCTCCAGGAGTAACAAAATTGAGTCCCAACACAAATGACCAAATCAACCTTTTCAACACCGGATCAAATTAACCTAATCATTCCCCAAACCCTAACTCAAAGCCGCAACAAGCATTCCTGAACTCAATTCAAAACCCTAACCCCTAATTTCAAACAAATTACACACCAAATCCAACAAAAACCGTACAAAACCACAACAACATGAACACAAAGTGATTCAATCGTATCATAAACTCAATTCGAAACCCTAAACCCTAATTTCAACCAAATTACACATCAAATCCAACACAAATCGTACAAAACACAACAAAATAAACACAAGGCGATTCAATCGTATCAAAAACTCAAAAAAAAACGCATGATAATCAAAGCGAAATGAGATTTTTTATTGAAATTACTCGATTTGGTCGTCATCGGACGATTGGTGGCCGTTTTCAACCTCTTCGATCTCCAATTCCTCTGAATCTAGCTGTCTAATTTGCTCGATTTGATACAGTTCTCGCTCTAGAAGCCTCTGCTGACGATTATCTTCCATTGATGATTCGATTCACTCCTTTTGTTATCCTGTTGTGCAGCGTTATTACTCATTTATGTATGTACTAGTCTAAGTCCCCGTGTAATACACGGGTGGCTAAACAACAAAAAAATTATACTTTAATACGTAAATACTTTATTACAGGTTTGTTCGAATATTAAGATAAATAATATCTTATAAAAATTAATTAACGATTACATTTCATATTAATTATCATGTATACGTCTATAAATAATTTTTTGAAATGAAAGAAATGTTGTATTAAATCTATAAAAAAAATTGGATTATAAAAGAAATATTATAGCCGAAACAAATATATGCCCCCACACAAATCGAAGTGCTTTACGTAACTGTTAAGTTATTGCACACTTGATATACCCGAACACACGCAACCTCGTTACGGTATAGACATTATCCTACACATTCACCCCAAAACGGTAATCCCAATCACCCTCCACCGTATAATCTCAGACCTTACACGATGATAAACTAAACCGACCAAGTTAATGAATCAATCGGATGACCTGACCCATTTATAACACTTCCCTGGCTGTAGAATCTGCCTTCTGCAAATCTTCTTCGCTAGCAGCAAGCCCTCTATTAAGCCTGGAAACAACGCTCTGCAAAAAAAAAATTATAACGGGTCAAAACGGTGGAGTACAGGTCAGTCATGTTGAGGTCTAAACCAGGTTCTATAGATTATTCAAGTTAACAAAATGAACTGATTGATGACGGTAGATAATGGGTCAAAACTGTTACGGGTCGACCCGACTCACAAACAAACTTTTCACACATTTTCTTTAAACAATTATATAAAACTTAATGTGTAAAATATGATTAAAGAAACTATAGTATTAAAGAAATAATCTAAAACTTTCATGATAACGATCTAAGTAGGTGCATGTTGAATAAAACTTTACAATCAGGCTAAAAAAGAATACTTGTACCATTAACTAAGTTTTTATTTTCTATTCAAAAACTCATTCATGTTCTTATATTCAATGGCAACTTAAATGTTTTATAAAAAAAAATCCCGTACCTTATATGTACAGAAGACTCAGTCTATTTAGTCGTGTCTGTTAAAATTTTAGTAAAGCAAAGCAAAGCTGAAAAGCACCTTAAATAGCTGCATGCAGTCCGCCTTAACCGCCGAGAAACCTCACCACAACCACCATAATGACCCGTTATTATCTCCACAGTTGTGTACCTAACTTAAGTCATCGAAAAAACATATAAGCAACTCACGAAACCCGACTCCACCACAATTAACCGAAAACTCAATAGCTAGGGTTCGTGAAACATACCTTACTGTTGACCCCATGTCATGTATGTACTCACATTTCAAATCACAATGGTTCATTCCTAAATGTTTAATTTGATTCTACAACATGATATACATATATATAAATGACAAAGTTTAGAAGTAAGAACCCTAGATTCCTAGAACACAAAATTAATGTGTCACGATTGCTCTCGGGTCGAACTCTGGAGGAAAAACCATTGTAGTTGATGGTTTCCTTTGATTAATAAGCCATGAAGTACTCAAAGCACAATCAATTTTCACTACTGAGCTTTCATTACCAAATCGGTGTATCAACTGAAAACTTGATCTAAGTTTCTACAACAACAATGAAAGCAAGGCATCAACGTTAGTTTAATCCAGATTTTCGCGAAGTTAGGTTCAACAATGTAAGATCATAGTACCTGCATGTAGTTGGGCTAGTTCTGAGCTAAATTGAAGCATTAGGACCAAAGGTTAAAAATGGTCTTTGAACATGTTGCATTAGCACGCCAAACAGAAAAAAGTAGAAGTCGAGGAGACGTAGCAATTTCAACCCTTTTATTTAGGAACATGTTGAATCAGGTTATGTTTTATCTGAAACGGGTCAAATTGTGAAACTTAAAAAATAGCTAAAAAATAAACTTGTCGAAAGATGCCCAAAGTAAATGTTTAATAAATAAATTGTCCTTAATATTATTTTATTAGATAATTTCTAAAAAAATAAAACTTTCGTAATGATATTGACTCTCTAAATAAAAGACTAATGAAAAAATAAAAATTATTGGACGTAAGCGTTGCAGGTGAAGCTAACCCAATCTGTTTCGACCCGCACCAAAAAAAAAAATACCCATTTTGACATGAACTGGTAGGATTCGTTGCCCAAGACACCCATGTTCCACCTTTACTCATATCTATACCCACCTTTAAATCAAATTTAACATAATACCTGTTGATTGGAAGCGAGAAGATGCTTTAATTTTAAGGTAGTTGATTGGAAGCCACAAGTCGCTTTAATTTTAAGGAATCTGCTCTTTTTAGAGATCTTCTAAGAACCACAAATAACTGTTGTTGAATAGAAATTGATGTGGACAATACCGTTTTAAATAATAATGATGACAGCAATTTTCGATCCGAACCAAATTTACACTTTTTTAAGAATGGTATATTTTGACCTGAACACAGTTTGACACAAACCAAATTGATAATTCTTTGAAATAACTCATTTTGACCTGAACCCAGTTTCACCCGAACAAAATTGACACTTATTTTTTATAAAAGACTCATTCTAACCAGAATTTGTGTGAGACGAACCAAATTTATACCTTTTAAACTGGACCATTCTGAGTTGAACCAAGTCGAGACCTTTTAAATGACCTGTTTTGACCCAAACCGAACCGAATTAGTACTTTAATTCCCACAAAAATATTCCCAACAGTACACAATTATACGCATGGATTGAATGGGCCCGTTGACTCAAAGACAAATAAATTTTCTCTTAACAAAAGTACACTTCCTCCTTGAATACCTTTGACGTTATTTGAAGGTTTTCCTAAAAAAGAAATAAGGAAACAAATAGACCAATTTTTTTAGTAAAGTTAGTAGGTAAGCAAGGTTAAGGCAGGACTATACTAACAATGGAATTGAAATTTAAACAAATTAGTGTGAACTTTAACTTTGACCAGTAGTGCATTTGACTTTCAAATGTCAATAGAATAGGCTTATAAGCATGGGTAAAACAATCAGAAGGCATGCATTTATGAAGACATGAAGACTGAATAAATGCATCATCATCATCATCACTTATCAAAAAGATGTTTACTAATAGCATAAAATAGATGTGCCAGAAATATGAATGTTTAGAATATAATGTTAAACACCCATTATGTTTTTGCAAGACCCAATTCCCAAAAAAAAACAATTTTTTTATACATTTGACCTGTTAAAGATAAACCCCAACGATCCATTTATACATCAGCGGGTCAAAACTGTTAATAAACATTGCGACAACATGAAGCGTTGCACCTCGCGTCGGATTGGCGCTTCATGCGCAATTATTAAAACCAATATTGAAATGCTCTATCAAATGATTCATGTATGATCAACAGATGAGGAGTTTATTTCAGAGGTTATATTGATCATTTCACATGAAAAACATGGATGAAAAACATGGATGGTATCAAATCATATAGAAAAACTTTAAAAACTATAACTAAGTAGAAGAAAATGAAAATAAATTATCTTCTTAGTGTGAATATAAATCAGGGAAAAATACAATATACTTTCAATTAGGGATGGCAAAAATACCTGAGCCCGACGGGTATACCCAAAACCCGACACAAATGGGACGGGTTTACCCAATACCCCATGGGTATTGGGCCGGGTATGAGATTAGTTTTAACTTCTTTTGCGAGTATGGGTCGGGTATGGGGTCGGGTATTGGCACACAAATGCTAAAAAGGAAAACAAACATGTAGACACGCACGGCGCAAACTTTTGACACACAAATAACCGAACCAGCATACTCATAAAACAACATCCAAAGGAACAATTCAATCTGAACACACGTAAAACGCACCCAAACCAGTACACGACACACTGTGCTAGCATCTAAACTGCATATAAACAGTGCTCCAAAGACCACCAATAAGTGCAAACACATGTTCACAAAGTTAACTTTTATCGAAGCACAAAAGGTCTTAACATTAACGACATAGCCAAGTGTTCAGAACACAAATAAACATAAACAATAAGTAATCAACCTAAATTTAATCTAAAATCCAAATCATTTCATCGATTGGGTCAATATAAAGACTATATATATATATATATATATATATATATATATATATATATATTCTTTTAAATCAATCAGTCTAGAAAGGTTGAAGCTTGCAGGTGTTCATATAACATGCCTTCAAGTAACATACATGTGAGTGTACCTGACATAAATTCTAGAAGTTGGTTTGGCTAAACACAAAAGGGAGGGTTTTGACTTCTATGGTTAACATTTTGTGAAAATGCTATATCGAGCATAATGATATTTCCAGAAGTTGAAGTATTTTCACAAATTTCCAAATCAGTCATTTAAAATCCTAACCAACATACACGGCATTACCAAAACAACACATTAACTAACATCTCCTTTACTACTTAAACCTAACAATGGAGAAATGTGTTAATCTGAACTGAGTTTACAGTTTCTAATCCCACAAACAAACCATACAGACATACGTAAACTCACAATTAAACAACCCAAAAAACAAAACGACAACAAATCAACAATTCGAATTAAAAGAAGAAAACATACCCGCATAACAATGGTACAAACGCAGACTTCAATCCTAAAACTGTACCTGAAAACACATCCATAAAACATCAATCGTAAAGCAAACCCAAACCACCAAATCCAAAATCAGAATCGTGTAAAGTGGCATGGCTTAAATGGGCCGGACGGGCCATAAACACTAAAAGTTTGTCTAAGTTCTGGTTCTAAGTTCTATTTCCAATGCATAACACCCACTTAATCATTTTATTCAAAATTTTAGATTATTACTATTAATAATACTGTTCCTGTGATTGTAATAAAAAAAGTCAAAAAGTGTTTGCGGGTAAACCCAATCTAACCCTACTAAAATGGCATGTCTCAACTCAAACCAATTTTGATCCGTGATCTAACTAAAACATAACTGGGACAATAAAAAAAATATTGACCTTGTGAAGTTGATGTTGTCATCAAACGGTACGAAAGAAGACAACCTGGTGGACCTCAGCCAAGTTATAGTGTTCCTGCACACTGGCAATAAATACTATGTATTTTTTTAAACCATAACTTAATCATTCGAATCAACCAAAATACAAACTCACATTCAAAAAATACAAATAACACAAAAAACCAATTTGATAAACATAGATCTCGATGATGCATACAACAAATTTTAAGCCCCAGAAGCTGGCTATAGTACCATTGACATAAAGGTTATCCTTTTTTTATAGAACCAACCCACTTTAAAAACTACCCAACCAAACCAACGCTCGATCCAGCTTTGCCACTGTAATGTTCAAACCTGCAAGGGAGTTTTTCAACTTACTGTAACGTATCGAGTACTTGGCCACCATCTATGAGAAACTCTAGCAACTGTAACAAAAAGGAGACCATAAGACAAAGATTGTAATTATACAATTATATAGTTTGCATTGCTACCTTGGAAATCTCCACTACTTCTTGTTTCAAACTCTTAACCTCTTGTTCCACCTTATTCATCTGGATTTTTTCGCATGCAAGTGATGCTTCAGCAAAAGCTTCGTTTTCTTGCTTCTTTTTTGTTGCCAACTCATTGCTCATCAAAGCTGAAGTCAATCTCATATTCAGGGATCTACTCATCTAATATAAAAACAAATCAATATATAGTGTGCGACCCCAATGCAACAAATATTGATCAACAAATATTGGTTCGGACATGACACATATAAACTACGGGTCAAGTTAAACACTGTATTCTTTTGAGATGGTGCCTTGTGAGTTTTCAAATCATCCAAAACATACCTATCCAGCTGCCGCTATTGATCTCCAATTTAAGTATTTCTAAGAACTTCAACTTCCGTATCTTTTCCGCAAACGGGTCTTCATATGGCAAGGCTGTAAATCCAAAGGTATCAACCACCTCATCCGGCAATGAAGATAATGTAGCATGAATAGCTTCCTCTGGCTTGACCTTACCAGACATACTAAAAGCTTAGCAACATGCCAACATGAAATCCAAACAAAGAGCAATACTATAGATGGCCCAGAAATAAAAAATAAAAAAGAATTAGTATTTTACCTAGAAAGAATCAATAACGAAGATGGTACTGAATGGTTAAGGGAGAAGTCCAACCAATCACGAATCTGCAATAATAAGTATCAACCCTTTTAATTTTTTTGTTATCATAATACAAATGTTCTCGACTACACCAACTCAACCCATTTGTATCCGTACTAAAAATTACCCATTTAATCCGTTACGCAGCCAACCAGACCCGTTCAACTACCCACTTGCTAGATAGCACATTATACTAATCGGCCCATTTTGAGTAAAAGTTTACCTGCAGGACCCGTTTTAACATCAAGAGAAGCACATTCTCTAAAAGTTGATAAGACCATGTATCTTGATTTCACTTAATTGTTACACGAATCATAAAATTATCACTTCTAAAAGTTGCTTTTCATTAAGACATAGTGATCAGCCTCCATTGCAATGTCTGTTCCAGCCCCAATTGCCATGCCAACGTCTGTTGCAGCCAAGGTTGGGGAGTCGTTGTGCCATCACAAACCTTAGCCACTATGCTTCTATATTTTTGTAATTAACGAATGACGTCTCTATTGGCCACAAAGACAATAAAAATTCATCTTCGTATAAATTACATCTAATCATCCAAGCCTTCTCCAAGTATTATATATTCTATGAAATTGTATAAAGCTTTCTTAACTTTTTAACCCATCCATAGCAACAAAAAGCTTTCTTAACTTTTTAACCCATCCATAGCTTCAAAACTCTATCCCGACCACCCGATGCAACTTTCTCACCATCTGGACTCCAATCCACAGCAAAAACCTTAACAAATAGAAAGAAAAGAATGATAATAATTATCATCTTGTTGAAATGACCTTTATTCTTGTTAACCTTCTTTTTTTAAGAAAAACAATATAAATTAAAAAAAAATAATAACCTCATCTTCATGACCAGGAAGGTCTTGCTTCAATTTCTGTGTCCTCACATCCCAAACCTAAATATATAACATGTTTAAGATCATAACAAATTAAAACGGTACTTGTATATTTATAGAATTGATCTGGATTATTCATTATTTATAATCAATTATGAACAAAATTAATGTTACCTTCAAGGTAGAGTCCTTGCTACCACTCAAGAGAAGCCTGTTGTCAGCAGACCAACTGCACAATTTGAAGAAGAAGCTTGGATCCAAGAAAGGGAAATGGGCAGAAGAACTACCCTATGTGCTTTGGGCTGATAGGACTACCCCCAAGAATGCTACTGGTCAAACACCATTCTCTTTGGTATTTGGGGCAGAATCAGTGATCCCAACAGAAATGGTGGTTCCAACTGCAAGAACAAGTACCCGTGATCCTGAGAAGAACGATGAAAACTTGGCTCAAGACCTGGATACTATTGAAGAAATCAGGGATATGGATAGGATAAGGATGACCAGTTATCAGCAAAGAATGGCTGGTGCTTACAACAAAAATGTCAGGATCAGGAGGTTTCAAGTTGGAGATATGGTATTAAGGAAAGCATTCCAAAATACCACCAATCCTCCTGATGGGAAATTGGCTCCAAAATGGGAAGGCCCTTATTTGATTGAAGTTGAAGCAGGAAAGGGGGCATATAGACTGTTAACCATGGAAGGTGATTTGCTACCAAGAGCTTGGAATGCTGTCCACTTGAAGAAATATTTTATGTGAGCAGGATCCTCATGGCAGAGATGATCCTCAGGATAGGGGTATCCTTAAAGGATCCTCAAAGTATCGGTGATCCTTACTTAGGTAATATCCTAAACTTGAACTATTTCATTTCTTTATTTTCTCATATAAGGATAAGGATCATGTATCCTTTATCCATCTCTCACGTGAGTTCAAGTTTTGAAAGTTCAGGTATCCATAGCATAATGTTGGTTATCCGCAGAAGCAATCCATCCTTTGGGTTTAACCCCAGTTATTCGGGCTTGACCCCAGTTCCGCCTGTAGCGCACGATGATCCTGGTATAGTTCAAGGCATTGGGACCAGTACTCGTTTTAGGGGCTGATAATTCCATTGTACTGGCTATGCTTAGGATCCTACGTATAATGGTAGACGTACCATACATCCGTTCCTAAGGTTTCTAACGTTTTCACGTTAGCTAAGGTTTCTAACGTTTTCACGTTAGCTAAGGTTTTGGCATTTTCATGCCACTAAGTTTGGATAGTCGCCAGTTAGGGCCATACTCCAGTCTACATACGATCCTTGGGCTTGTCCCCAGTTATCCTTGGGCTTGTCCCCAGTTGCTAATTCTTATTTTATGTTGGCTTAGTCCCAAGTGATGCTCTATTGCAGGTTCTTGAAGATAGGCAACTAGGGATCCCTGATCCTTACTTTATTCTAAGGTTTATCTTATAGTTATCCTTATTAAGGTTAGGATCCTAACTTGGATCCTCAGGTATGATCCGTAACTGTTTCTAATTCAATTCATTATTTATTTGAATGACCCTTATACTTGACAACTGAACTTGTGATTCTTAGACCATATCACTTTTTAGAACTTATCGGTTATGGGATATGTGATCCTTGATCATATCCTAAACTTTCTGGATATCTTTTCTAATTTTTCAAGGCTTGATAAGTATAAACAGAATGAACATTACAACAGTTGGAAAGTAAGATATTAAAAAGTATAACAACACGAGATAAGCGATAAAAGGTTAAGTTTTTATTTATCAACAAAAGACTAACCCTTAAAAGGTTGTCAAAATTACCTACCCGAGCTTCTACCAGCAAAACGTGGCCCGTCCGCTGGGGTAGGTAAAGGGTGTCCATGATAATAAGTTCAAAAGTAGTGCAGGAATATAAAGGCGGCAGGATCACAATGGCTTCATCCCCAAACAGAGGATCCCTCCACCAATTGCAATCCTGCCTATTGTCCAAAGGATCATACATGATCCTTAATCCTAAAACCTATTGTTCAGCACAGACCATCATTGTTTTAAAACATTACAACCACAAAAAAGAAAACTACTACCAAACTTAAAAATTGGGCTCCGACCTTGGCACATATATCCATCATCGCCCAATCATGCAGCCTAAACCTTTGCTGCATCACCGCCTCCGGCTCCACTTGCTTCACCAGCTTCATCCTTGTTTCCAGCCTCAATTGTCAAGATCTCCTCAGCCTCTTCATCACCCAATTCAGCCAGCCTTGCCTTCCATTCTTCAATCTCCCAGTTGCTTTTGTCGAAGGCAGGATCCTGAGCCTCTAAGGCCATTTGCAGCTTGGTTTTGTACATTGCTATGGCGGCAGAGACTTTGGCATCATCTGTGATCTCCTGCCTTTCATAGTCAAAGTTAACCAGCACCTTGGCCATCTTCTGTTTGGTATCCTTGAGTTCCTTCTGAAGATCAGCAAGTGCAAGATCCTTGAGCACGGCAACTTGCTGGAGGTCGGCAATCTTTTTATCTTGATCCTCAACGTGGCCCACATAATCCTCAATCTCAGCAAATTTCTGCAAAAGAAGATGATAAAGCAGTTCAAGACCAGGTGATCCTCAGATCAGCAGGATATATCAGTAGGATATATCAGCAGGATATATCATCAGGATATGTCGACAGGATATATGAGCAGAGACAATGATCCTTACCTCATTGAAGTACTCGAGGAATTGGTGACGGATTAGAGGCAGACCCTGCAAATCCTCAGCCTCGGAGGCCTTTCTCCTCTTGATTCCCTTTCCTTTGAGGGGTGCCTTGGGGATTGAGGCTGTCGGGCTGGTAGGAACCTTTCTCTTAGAGGATTTAACAGTGGTGAGATCGGTGACACTGAACCTTGAAGCAGCCTTGGCAGATTTTCCAGCACCTACATAACCAAAACAAGATAAGTATCTTCATTATATTTATGTTTCACTATTTATATAAATTTTCAAACAAAGATACTTACTTGACATTGTGACAGAACCTGAGGATACCTCCTGAGAGTCTTGGGTTGTTGTCTTGAAAGTTCTAGTTTAAGGATCGAGTCCCCAGAAAGCAGCAAGCCTTTCCCTGGTTGCGGGTGTTGTGATGAGATGCGAAACAGAGATAGCTGCATGGCACAAGGCAAAAAGGGTTAGTGGTCCTGTTACAAAAATATGACCATCTGGTGATCCTTCTCAGGATCCTCCGGCCTACCATGGGTGGACCATGTTTTTGGTAGATCCTCTCCGTTTAGAATGGAATCCCTCCTGACAAAGAAGAAGCGACGTTTCCAATCTTTGTCGTTCTTAGTGACTTTGAGAAGGGGATGTTCTGCACCGGGTTTTCGCTTGAACAAGTAACGATGGGAACCAAAGGTAGTGAGATCATATA
Source organism: Helianthus tuberosus (assembly GCA_030545235.1). Lineage (NCBI taxonomy): Eukaryota > Viridiplantae > Streptophyta > Magnoliopsida > Asterales > Asteraceae > Helianthus > Helianthus tuberosus. The sequence continues at coordinate 210,763,746 of CM060411.1, read as the reverse complement.
GCTCCGCCAACTCCGACATTCCTAAATCAACGCCTTCCTGATCGATGATCCTCTCTAGGGTATACAAAACCCTCCAAATCATCGGCATGGCTTGAATGTAAGATATGCCGGAAAGGGAAAAGAAGGATTGTGTGAACTCTGGGAAAGGATAGGTGTACCCTATAGTGAATGGAGTGGCTGGAAAGGCAACCCATGTATCAGAAACATAATCGCTAAGAACAGTGGGATCGAAGGGTTTGAAGAAGGCATTCGCCGGAAAACAGTGACGGATTTTATCTACTTGTGCATCGTTAAAGCAACACCTCTCATTCGCTGAGTCTTTTATGATCTTTTGACTTTTCAAAGGGCTATCCTTCTTGTGATCCTTGCCCGGTGAGCTTCGGAGCAACATTATCGAAGTGACGGAGATAAAGAAGGAGAAACAGAGTAAGAGAGGGAGGAACAGAGAAGAGAGAGAATACCTGATCGTCTTCGGAATGCAGATTATAAAGGGAGTCTCTCTGAAAATTTAAATGCATTTGATCCTATCTATATCTCTATTTATAATTATGATTCTGCAGGATTGTCACTTCCGTGACGTCATGATCGTAACGGCTAGTTCTATTTTAACGGCTATATATCCGTTAGTCAGTTGCGGATAAGATCGAGAAAACATAACTCGCTAATTTTACATATCACTCCTTATATTTTGGGGGCAATTGTTAGGGGAGGATTTTCTAACAATTAGTGATCCTTATTCGTTATCCTCATTAGTGATCCTTACTTCTGTGACAGGTGGTGATCCTCAGAAGAACTTCAGGATCAGGATTATGGATCACTTTCAGGATCCTCGTACTGACGATTGTTTACTTATGTTTTGCACCATCTCGCAGGTACAACAAGCTTGACCAAGTCTTGGCGACATTCCTGGAGAATATTCCCAGACTATCCCGCACGTGCTTGACCAAAAATAGACGTTGTGGAGAACGTGGAGGCATGGCACAAAAGTCGGACAGTTTGTTAGCTAGTTGTTTCTTTCATTTAAAAAGGGGTAACGAGCTAGTAGAAAAACACTTAGTCATTTCTGAACTACACACACTCGTACAAACGCTCATACAAGCTCTCGTTCAAACACTTAGCAATTTCATACACTTTTTACACATTCCACCGTAGTGATCTTTGTACCTAGCTCGTTACTATCCGAAGTTGTAAACATTCATTCATTTATTTAAGCTTGGTGATCGGTAGTTTCCATCACCCGGGGTTTTTTGTGCCGGAGATCAACTCTTGATCAAGGGCTTTTTCCCCGTATAAACCCTTGTGTTGTTTGTGCAATTTTACGTTAAAGTGATCCTCATCATTGTTACACATTTTAAGCATCATACCCCGTAATCTAGAGTTTGGTTGCAATATCCTCATCTGATTTTTTGACCAAAACAGTATTGTCATTTCCGTTGGAATCATTGCTTCTGCTCCAAACACCAACGAAAATGGGGTTTGGCCTGTTGCATTCTTTACCGTCGTCCTATCAGCCCATAAAACAAAGGGTAATTCTTCTGCCCATCTTCCTTTTTTGGCTCCAAGCCTTTTCTTTAAGTTATTGAGGATTCTGCTTGTCCATTTGCTTGAGGATGTACCGGAGTAGATGTAATCATTTTGATTCCCCAACTCTTGCAAAAGTCAGTAGTCCTCTTACTTATAAACTGAGAACCATTGTCACAGATTATCTCGGCTGGTACTCCGAATCTGGTCAGGATATTCCTCTTGATGAAGGATACTACTTCTTGGTCTCTAACTTGAACAAATGCTTCTGCTTCAACCCACTTAGAGAAATAATCCGTCATTGCTAGCATAAAGACTTTTCCTCCCGGAGCTTTTGGTAGCTTTCCCACTATATCCATACCCCACTTCATAAACGGCCAAGGGGATACAATAGGATATAACGGTTCAGCCGGCTGATGCAGTATGTTACTATGTCTTTGACATGCGTCACATCTTCGAACATATTCTGCGGCATCTTTTCTCATCGTTGGCCAATAATATCATGTCCTTAATACTTTTGAGAATAACGACCTGCCCCCAGCATGGTTACCACAATCCCCTTCATGTATATCCTGAAGCACTTCTTTGGCTTCGGGATCCTCCAAGCATCTCAAATACGGTCCTGCAAGAGATTTCTTGTATAAAATATTATTTATAATAGTGAATCGTGATACCTTCATCCTAAATGCCTTAGGATTTTCATTTCCAGGGATGCGTCCTTCTTTGAGATATCTCATGATTGGAGCCGTCCAGGATTTAGGATCCTCTTCAAGATGTTCTGTTCCAGGATCCTGAATACCAGCTACTTCTTTATCCTGAGGATTCGTTGTAGGATATAAGACATGTAATATTGGTATTTGCGTCCCTTCAGGTATCCTGATCGATGATCCCAAATTTGCTAAGGCATCCGCTTCAGCATTATCCTCCCTTGGTACCTGTTCAAGTATAAAAACATCGAAATATCCTGCTAATTTTTTGAGAATATCGAGATATTCGATTAGTTTCTCACCCTTAACTGCATAGGATCCATTAAAATGGTTAGTAATTAACAAAGAGTCAACATATACTTGCAATTTTTTGATACTCATGCTCTTAGCCAATTCTAATCCTGCAATTAAAGCCTCATACTCTGCTTCATTATTAGTAGCAGGAAATTCACACCTAATAGCCTGGGGTGATATGTCCCCCTGTGGCGATTTTAGTAGTATTCCTAATCCTACTCCTCTTACATTAGATGCACCGTCAGTATATAATGTCCAGGATCCTGAGGATTCTCCTAACTGTTGAACTTCTAGGTCTACCTCATCCTGAATGTCACTACTAAAGTCAGCCACAAAGTCAGCTAAAGCCTGAGATTTTATGGCATTTCTAGGTTCATATACTAAATCATAAGCACTTAACTTTACTGACCATTTGGCCATCCTGCCTGACATTTCTGGTTTCCTAAGCACATTTTTGATAGGATAATTTGTCTTAACATGTATCCTATGTGTCTCGAAATAATGCCTAAGTTTCGTTGATGCCATGACTAATGCTAATATCAATTTTTCTAAGTGAGAGTACCTAGTTTCAGCATCTAATAAACTTTTACTAACATAATAAACAGGGTATTGCTGACCTTCATGATCCTTTATGAGAACGGCACTTACAGCATTCCCTGATACGGCAAGGTACAGGGATAGTGGTTCACCATTTTCAGGCTTCATCAATAGAGGTGCGGTTGATAGATATCGTTTTAAATCCTGCAATGCTGCTTCATGCTTCTCCCCCCATTCGAATCTTTTGTTCTTCTTCAGAATATCATAAAAGTCTTTGCATTTATCTGATGATCTTGAGATAAACCTGTTTAGAGCTGCTACTCGGCCTGTCAATCTTTGTACGTCCTTCATATTTGAGGGTGATTTTATATCCAGGATAGCTTTGATCTGCTCTGGGCTTGCTTCTATCCCCCTTTTTGTCACCATATATCCAAGAAACTTTCCTGCCCCCACTCCGAAATGGCATTTAGTAGGATTCAGCTTCATATTGTATTGATCCAGGATATCAAATGCTCCCTTGATATCCTGGAGGTGATCCTCAGCCTTTTTAGATTTCACCACCATATCATCGATATACACCTCCATGGTGTCCTCCAGTTTGTCTTTGAACATCATGTTTACCAATCTTTGGTACGTTGCACCTGCATTTTTCAAACCAAAAGGCATAGCTGTATAACAATAAATACCTGTTGGTGTCATGAAGGCAGTATCCTCCTGGTCAGAAGGCTCCATTTGGATCTGTTGAAATCCTGAAGATGCGTCCATGAAGGTCAGCATTTCATGCCCGGCAGTGGCATCTACCATTGCATCAATGTGGGGAAGAGGAAATGGGTCTTTAGGACAGGCTTTGTTCAAGTCTGTGTAGTCTACACAAACTCTCCATTTCCCATTTTTCTTTTGTACTACAACCACGTTTGCTAGCCATCTTGGGAACTTAACCTCTCTGATCATTCTGGACTTTAATAATCTTTCAACTTCCTCCTGGATAATCGTGTTCCGCTCAGGAGCAAACTTCCTTCTTTTTTGTTGCACAGGCTTGAATGATTTATCAATTCCAAGCTTGTGAGTGATAATATCTTTGGATATGCCTGTCATATCCTCATGCTTCCATGCAAACGTTGACATCCTGCATTTTAAAAAGTTAACCAATTGCTCTTCAATATCCTGAGGGATATTGGTCCCTACGAGCACCGAGATATCCGGGTTATCCTGGTCCAGGATAATTTTCTTCACATCCTGCTCCGGATCCTCCACGATATCCTGGGCCCGCGTCTTTAATTGCTATGCTGCACTAGGTTTGGTTGAGGATTTCATCGAGGATGAGTAGCATTCTTTCGCCTCCTGCTGATCACTATCAACTTTGATAACTCCCCAAGGGGTAGGTATCTTGATGCATTGGTGATATGTTGATGGCACAGCCTTCATATCGTGAATCCACGGTCTTCCCAGTATGATGTTGTAGCAGGATAGAGAATCCATCACACAGAAACGTTGTATCGAGTTGACTCCTTCAACGTATACTGGCAACTTAATCTCTCCTACTGTGTTTCTAGCCTCTCCACTGAATCCAACAAGCACGGTAGACTTCGAAGTGATATCCATTAGAGATACATTCATTCTCTTCAGAGTTTCTAGTTGGATTATGTTGACGGAGCTGCTATTATCAACCAGTATCCTGCGTACAAAATGGTTAGCCACATATAACGTTATTACCAGAGCATCATGGTGAGGATCCTGGACAGTATCCCTGTCATCAGCATCAAAAGTGATCACTTTGTCAGTTGTGAGGGTAGTCATTCTGACAGGTTTGTCTCCCCTTTCGGCCTTGGCTTCCTTTGCATGTCTCTTTGCTGCCGAATACGAAGTTCCACAAATGTCGGATCCTCCCGAGATGAAGTTGATTATCTTGGCATCCGCGGGAGGTGATGCTGCTCGCTCAGGATCCTTCTCAGTATCCTGACCCTTATTCTTCTTTCTTCCTAAGAGATCTTTCAGATATCCCTTGCTTAGAAGATAGCTTATTTCTTTCCTTAGAGCAATGCAATCCTCGGTTACATGTCCGAAATCTTCATGGAAAGCACACCATTTTGACTTATCTTTCCAGTCAGCCTTTTGTTGATTCTTTCGAGGCCACCTAGCCTTGTCTCCTAGACCCTGCATGGCATACATCAATTCGGGAATGTTAACAGAAAAGCAATATTCAGACAGCTCAGGATACTCTTTAGGATCCTCATCTTCGACAGCATTCACTCTCTTGTTATCATTTCTGCCATATGGCTTAGGCCGATATGACTTGAATGAGGATTCTGACTTCCTGTTGGTTGACTCATAAGTGTTAGATGAGTTCATCCTTTCTTGCATCTTCCTGTCATCCTCCAGACGGATATATCTCAAAGCCCTGTTACGAGCTTCGTCGAGATTCCTGCAGAGATTCATTACAAGATCCTGATAAAACTGAGAATCCTTTTGTAATCCCATCTTGAAAGCTTGCACAGCTGTTGCAACGTCAAGATGTGGGATATCCAAGGATTCTCGACTGAATTTGTTCACATAATCCCTCAAGGATTCCTGAGGCCCTTGAGTTATCCTGTAAAGATCACTGGTTAGTTTCTCAAAACTCTGACTACAAGAAAATTGACTGTTAAATAAATTAACCAAATGAGCAAACGAAGTAATTGAGTGAGGAGGAACGTTTAACAGCCATTTTAAGGCTGATCCTGTTAGAGTAGAACCAAATCCCTTGCATAAGCACGCTTCCTTGAGCTCCGGAGGGATATGGTTAATCTCCATTCTTTCCCTATACTGAGCAACATGCTCCTCAGGATCCGTAGTCCCATCATAAAGCTTCATGTTGGGGGTTTGGAATCTTTTTGGGATCTCAGCATCACAGATAGGATATGCAAAACGAGATATCTTGTGGCTGTCCTGGGACACTTCCGGGATCGGCTGGACCACCCCAGGCACACTAGATATCATGTCCTTCAACTTCTGAAGTTCCCTAGTAAGTGCTGATGTTACACCTGTATCCTGCAAAGATCCACTATTGTTAGTAGCATGAGTATTATTATTATTTGACACGTTACCCGTTGGAGGATTTTGCCCATATCCTGAAGCATATCCTGAGCTCCTCATGGTTGACATTCTGACCGAGGAGGGTATTTCAGGAGTATGATTCTGAGGAAGATTGGGCACAATATTCCCCCTGTTATCCTCAGTATAAACAGCTGAACTGAAGTTCAACGCTCTGGGGTGTAAGGGAGTGACGTTATCCTCAGCAGATCTGCTCGAGCCAGACTTCAGGAGTTGTATTTCCCTTAAAAGCATTTGGTTTGTTTCCTGTTGCTGCCTCATTTGTTCCTGTACACTTCCAAATAAGGTTAAAATTTCATCGTTAGAAGCTAAAACAGGAGCAGATTCCTGAACACTGCGGGTAGGGATAACATCCTGAGGTCGTGAAGGGGCTGGCATCCTTGGAGGAGGTGGTGGAAGCACTGAACCGGTAGTAGCAGAAGTCATAGCAGAAACAGTAGAGGAACTCATGTTTGATCTTGGGGCCATTACGGACAATGTGGCAAAAAGTTTTGAAAATAGGAAACCGATTAGCGAGTTGACAAAAATCTTTAGTAAAGAGAGCACCACTTGCCCCACGGTGGGCGCCAAATTGTTTTGGTCAAAAATTACCGAAGCAATTGAGTGATCAAATTAGTAAAGTGAGGTAGTGTGCTAGAAAGTAAATTAAAAATGTGCTTGTTAAGTTGTTTAAAAAATCAGTATTCAGGATACGGCTCAGGATATAGAGCTGTATCTAAGATCAAACTATGAGCAAAAGTAAAGTAAATGACACGAGATGTACGAGGAAAGCCCTTGATCAATCTAGATCGCCGGCATAAAACCTCGGGAGCTGACAATCGCAGCTGCCTTGTTCTTCTATTGCTTCAAATATCAGGATACAGTGCAGGATGTGGTACGGATCGACTAAGTGTTACAACGAAATTTGAATACAAGTGTGGTGTTTGCAATGAGCTAGAAAATGAAAGTATGCGAGAGTGTAAGTGTAGATTGTGTGCCTTAAACTGATACGCCCCCATCTATTTATAGTAAAGATAAGATAACTAACTACCCTAAACTTCCGGGATCCACCGAATATTCCTTCATCGAACGTTGTAGACCTGGTCTTTCGGGCTCAATGTCTTTCCTTCAACAAACTCGTCCGAGTCTTGAGGAGAAGAAGTCCTCTTGACCGTTAGCAAGTCTCAGCCTTTAACCTGCACGTGGTTAATTCAATAAATCTCAGGATATCGCCCAAGATGTTAGCAATATCCTCTTCCAGCATCCTGGTCACAAATAAACAAACAAAAGTAGGATATTGGTCAGGATACATATGTTAAGAAAATGACCCCTAACAGTACCAAGGAAAAAATTTCTGAATACCACCAATCCTGCTGATGGAAAGTTGGCACCAAAATGGGAAGGACCTTACTTGATTGAAGCTGAGGCAGGAAAGGGGGCATATCGATTACTAACAATGGAAGGTGATTTGCTACCTAGAGCCTGGAATGTTGTCCATTTGAAGAAATACTTCATGTGATAAGGATCCATGATCCTCACATGATAAATATCCTTAAAGGATCCTTAAAGCACAGATGATCCTCATTTTGGTAACATTCTAATCTTAAACTATTTCATTTCCTTACTTTCTCACATAAGGATAAGGATCCTGCATCCTTTATCCCCCTTTCACGTGATTCTGAGTTTTGAAGGTTCAGGTACTCTTAGCAAAAGGATGGTTATCCACAAAAGCAACCAGTTACTTGGATTTGACCCCAGTTATTTGGGCTTGACCCCAGTTCCGCCAGTAGCGCATGATGATCCTGGTATAGTTCATGGCAGTGGGACCAGTACTCGTTTTAGGGGCTGATAATTCCATTGTACTGGCTATACCTAGGATCCTACGTATAATGGTAGACGTACCATACATCCGTTCTTAAGGTTTCTAACGTTTTCACGTTAGCCAAGGTTTTGGCATTTTCATGCCACTAAGTTTGGATAGTCGCCAGTTAGGGTCATACTCCCGTCCACACACGATCCTTGGGCTTGTCCCCAGTTATCCTTGGGCTTGTCCCCAGTTATCCATTGGGCTTGTCCCCAGTTGCTAACTTTTATATTATAATGGCTTAGTCCTAAGTTATGTTCTATTTCAGGTCTTCGAAGTTAAACAACCAAGGATCCTTGATCCTTACTTCTTACTAAGGTTTGTCCTATGGTTATCCTGGTTATAGTATTAAGGGTTAGGATCCTAACTTGGATCCCCAGGTATGATCCTTAACTATTTTGATTTTATTCATTGATTATTTGAATAACCCTTATACTTTGACAACTGAACTCATGATCCTTAAAATATACCACTTTTTGGAATTTTTCAACTATAGGATATTTGATCCTGGATCATATCCTAAATATTTTTTTTATCTAATTTGTTCAACTTTTCTTACTCAGACAAGTGTACATCAAAACAATTGAAAATTAAAAGGACAAACAAGGATAACAACACAAGATAAGCCAAAAAAGATTAAAGTTATTTTATTAACAAAGGTTTAACCGTCGAAGGTTGTCAAAATTGCCAACCCACGTTTCTACCAGCAAAACGTGGCCCGTCCACATGGGTTGGCAACGGGTGTCCATTGTTTATGCGGTTATAGCAAGTGCAGGAAATCAAAGGCGGCAGGATCACAATGGCTTCATCCCCCAAACAGAGGATCCCTCCACCATTTGTAATCCTACCTATTATCCAAAGGATCCTAGATCCTTAATCCTAAAACTATTGTTCAAATACAGACCATCATTGTTTCAAAACAGCACAACCACAAAACAAACTACTACCGAATTTAAAAAATTGGGCTCCGGCTACGTTTAGAAATGTCCATCATTGCCCAATCATGCAGCCTACACCTTCGCTGCATCTTCATCCCCTCCAGCTTCGGTATCCTTCACCTGATCCTTCGCACTGCCTCTAGCCTCGATCGCCAAAACCTCCTCAGCCTCCTCATCATCTTCCAGATCAGCTAACCTCGCCTTCCATCCTTCAACATCCCAGCTGCTTCTATCGAAGTCAGGATCTTGAGCTTCCTGGGCCATCTTCAGTTTTGTCTTGTACATTGTGATGGCAGCGGAGACCTTTGCACCTTCTATGAGATCATGCTTCTCATAGTCAATGTCGATCAAGATTTTAGCTGTCTGAGTCTTGGCGTCTTGAAGGGCTTTTTCGAGATCAGCAATCTTAAGATCCTTGAGCACTGCAACTTGTTGGAGGTCAACAATCTTCTTATCCAGCTCCTCAACGCTCCCCACGTAGTCTTCAATCTCAGCAAATTTCTGCAAAAAAAGACAAAGCAGTTCAAGATCAGGTGATCCTCAAATAAGTAGGATACCTAGGCAGAATTGGTGATCCTCACGTCATTGAAGTATTCAAGGAACTGGTGGCGGATCAGTGGCAGGCCTTGTAGATCCTCTATCTCAGAGTTTTTCCTCTTCTTGCCACCCCTTCCTTTAGTGGGTGCCTTGGGGATGGAGACACTAGGGCTGGCAGTGGCCTTCTTCTTTCTGGATCGAACAGTGTCAAGATCGGCCATGTTGAACTGGGAGGCAGGCTTGGAAGTTTTTCCGGCACCTACACAGTCAAAACAGATAAGTATCCTTATCCTATTTCTATTTAACTATTTATTTAAGTCTTTAAAGAACAGGATACTTACTTGACATGGTGATAGAACCTGAGGATACTTCTTGTGAATCCTGGGTGTCTGTCTTGAATGATCTGGTTACAGGTTCAAGCCTTCTAAAAGCAGCAAGCTTTTCCTTGGTGGTAGGTGATGGTATGAGGTGCGAAACAGAGATAGCTGTATAACATAAAACAAAAGGATGTTAGTGATCCTTATACAAAAACCAGACTATCTGGTGATCCTTCTCAGGATCCTCTGTCCTACCATGAGTGGACCACTTCCTTGGTAGATCCTTTCCGTTTGGAATAGAATCCCTTCTGACAAAGAAAAAACGTCGTTTCCAGTTTGTATCGTTCTTGGTGGCATTAAAAATGGGGTGTTCTTCACCAGGTTTTCGCTTAAACAGATATCGATGGGATCCAAACGTCGTGAGATCATACATTTCTGCCAGTTCCGACATTCCTAAATCAATCCCTTCCTGCTCTATGATCCTTTCAAGGGTATATAAGACCCTCCAGATCATCGGCATAGCTTGGATGTAGGAGATGCCGGTAAGGGAGAAAAAGGATTGGGTAAAGGCTGGAAAAGGATAGGTGTATCCTATGGTGAATGGGGTAACAGGAAAAGCTACCCATGTCTCAGAAATATAGTCGCTCAGAACAGTGGGATCGAAGGGTTTGAAAAAGGTGTTCACCGGAAAGCAGTACCGGATCTTATCTACTTGTGGATCAGTAAAGCAACGCCTCTCATTCGCTGAATCTTTGATGATCCCTTGACTCTTCAAGGGGCTATCCTTCTGGTGATCCTTGGCGGGAGAGGACCGGAGCATCATTCTTAACGTGATGTTGGTAAAGAAAGAAAAACAGAGTAAGAGAAGGAGAAATAGGAAAAGAGATACCTGATTGATCTTCGGATGAGAATTTAAAGGGAGTTTCTCTTGGATTTAAATGCAAATTGATCCTATCTCTAACTCCTATTTATAATGATGATTTGCAGGATAGTCACTTCAGTGACGTCAGGTTTGCAACGGCTAGTTCGATCTTAACGGCTATTTATCCGTTAGTTTGTTGCGGATAAGAACAAAAAATATAACTCGTCTATTTACATAATTACTCCTTATATTTTGGGGGCAATTGTTAGGGAGGATTTTTTATTGATCAGTGATCCTCATTTACTGTTGGGTTTAGTGATCCTCACTTCTGATTTAATTGGTGATCCTCAGAAATATCGCACGATCAGGATCACGGATTATCATAAGGATCCTTATACTAATGATTGTCTACTTTGAATATGGTGTTGTTTTGCAGGAGTACCAGCTTGGACTTAGTCTTGGTAACATTCCTGGAGAATATTCCACATTAATTCCGCACGTGCTTGACCACGGTGAACGTTATGGAGATCGTGGGGAGAAGGCATGAATTGCGGATAGTTAGTTATTTAGATATTTTACTAAATTTAAAAGGGGTAGCGAGCTAGTTAGACAACACTTGGTTATTTTTTGGCTACACACACTCGTACAACTACACTCACCAGCTCTCGGCAAAACACTTAGCATTTTTCATTCGTTTCTACACGATACACTATAGTGATCCTTGTACTTAGCTCGCTATCATCCGAAGTTGTAAAAGGATTATTGTTTAATTTGAGTTGGTGATCGGTAGTTTCCATCACCCGAGGTTTTTTATGCCGGAGATCATTCGTTGATCAAGGGCTTTTTCCTCGTATAAATCTTTGTGTCTCTTGTGCAATTCATTTCATAGTGATCGTCATTATTGTTTACCAATTCAAGCATCATACCCCGTAACAGAGAGTTTGGTTGCATTATCCTCGTCTGATTTTTGACCAAAACAGGCTACGTCTAGAAATATCCATCATCGCCCATTCATGCAGCTTACACCTTTGCTGCATCATCATCCCCTCCAGCTCCAGTATCCTTAGCCTGATCCTTGCCACTACCACTAGCCTCGATCGCCAGGACCTCGTCAGCCTCATCCTCATCCTCCAATTCAGCCAGCCTGGCCTTCCAGCCTTCCACGTCCCAGCTGCTCCTATCAAAGGCAGGATCCTGAGCTTCCTAGGCCATCTGTAGCTTGGTCTTATACATGGCAATGGCGGCAGAGACCTTAGCATCCTCCGTAATCTCGCTCTTCTCATAATTAAAGTTGATCAGAATGGCAGCTGTTTGAGCTTTGGCATCGTTGAGATCCTTTTCAAGGGAAGCGATCTTGAGGTCTTTGAGCATGGCTACTTTATGGAGGTCAGAGTGTTTCTCCTCTAGCTCTTCAACATTCCCAACATAATCCTCGATCTCCGCAAATTTCTACAATAAAGACAATGCAAAGATTAGGATCAGGTGATCCTCAAGTGGATAGGGTAATTAAACTGAGTCAGTGATCCTTACATTGTTGAAGTACTCAAGAAATTGATGACGAATCAGAGGTAAGCCTTGGAGGTTGTCAGCTTCGGAGGTTTTTCTCTTCTTTCCACCTCTTCCCTTCGAAGTGGTAGGTTTGGGGATTGCGGCAGATGGGCTAGCAGCAGACTTTTTCTTGGAGGATCGGACAGTGTCTAGATCAGTGACACTGAATTTGGAGGCAGATTTGGAGGATTTTCCAGCGCCTACACATCCAAAACAGATAAGTATCCTTATCCTATTTCTATTCAACTATTTATTATACAAAATACAGGATACTTACTTGACATAGTAACAGAACCTGAGGATACTTCCTGTGAATCCCGGGTGTTTGTTTTGAATGACCTTGTTGCAGGATCAAGTCTTCTGAAAGCAGCAAGTCTCTCCTCGGTGGCAGGTGAAGGTATAATATGTGAAATTGTGATGGCTGTACAAAAGAAACAGAAGCATATTAGTGATCATCATCAGAAATGAGCTTACTCAGTGATCCTTCTAAGGATCCTCTATCCTACCATGAGTGCTCCACTTCCTTGGCAGATCCTTTCCATCCGGGATAGAATCCCTTCTGACAAAGAAGAACCGCCGTTTCCAATTGGTATCATTCTTAGTAGCTTTAAAGATGGGATTCTCTTCTCCGGGTTTACGCTTGAATAAATATCGGTGGGATCCAAATGTTGTGAGATCATACATCTCGGCCAACTCTGACATTCCCAGGTTAATTCCTTCTTGCTCAATGATCCTTTCAAGGGTATATAAGACCCTCCAGATCATTGGCATAGCTTGAATATAGGAAATGCCGGTGAGGGAGAAAAAGGATTGGGTGAATTCAGGGAAAGGATACGAGTATCCTATTGAGAAAGGAGTGACTAGGAAAGCTACCCAAGTTTCGGAAACGTAATCACTCAGGACAGTGGGATCAAACGATTTGAAAGTGGTGTTCGCCGGGAAGCAGTGCCGGATTCTGTCTATTTGTGGGTCAGAGAAGCAACATCTTTCTTTCGGTGAATCTTTGATGATACCCTGGCTCTTGAGAGGACTGTCCTTCTTATGATCCTTAGCCGGTGAGGATCGTAGCATCATCATGACTGTGAAGAAGGTAAAGAAAGAAGGAGCAAAGAAAGAAAACGTAAAGGAAGAAGAGGAAGAGGATTACCTGTTTGATCTGCGGATGTAAATTTAAAGGGAGTCTCTCTCTTGAATTTAAATGTGAAATGAGCCCTATCTCTAACTCCTATTTATAATGATGATTTTGCAGGATTATCACCTCACTGACGTCATGTTTGTAACGGCTAGTCCGACTTCAACGGCTAGTTATCTGATTAATTCGTTACGGATAAGAACAAAATATAACTCATTTATTTACATAATTACTCCTTATATTTTGGGGGCAATTGTTAGGGGTGGATTTCTAAATGATCATTGATCCTCAATTGCTGTTGAACTTAGTGATCCTCACTTCTGTCTGAAGTAGTGATCCTCAGAAGTGTTGCAGGATCAGGATCATGGATCATCTTAAGGATCCTTGTACTAACGGTTGTCTACTTTGAATTCGAAATTGTTTTGCAGGAGTATCAACTTGGACTTGGTCTTGGCGATATTCCTGGAGAATATTCTATACCTATTCCGCACGTGCCTGGCTAAAAGTGGACGTTATGGAGTCGTGGAAGACTTGCATAATTTGCGGGATGTTAGTTAGTGTAGATATTTTCTATATTTAAAGAGGTAGCGAGCTAACTAGAAAACACTTGGCTATTTTTGGCTACACACACACTCGTACAACTGCTCTCACCAGCTCTTGTTAACTCACTTGGCGATTACACATTTTTTCACACGATACACTATAGTGATCCTTGTACTTAGCTCGCTATCATCCGAAGTTGTATTACATTTCTTGTTTAATTTGAGTTGGTGATCGGTAGTTTCCATCACCCGAGGTTTTTTATGCCGGAGATCATTCATTGATCAAGGGCTTTTTCCTCGTATAAATCTTCGTGTCACTTGTTCATTACATTTCATAGTGATCCTTATTGTTGTTCATCAATCCAAGCATCATACCTCACAACAGAAAGTTTGGTTACATTTTCATTGCTTGATTTTTGACCAAAACACTCTTCATGGCCATTTATGAGATGGGGAATGGATATAGTTGGTAAGCTTCCTAAGGCACCTGGTGGAAAAGTATTTATGCTTGCTATGACTGATTACTTCTCCAAGTGGATAGAGGCTGAAGCCTTTGCTCAAGTCAGAGAAAAGGAAGTGATATCCTTTATTAAAAGAAACATTATTACTAGATTTGGTATCCCTTCTGAAATTGTTTGTGATAATGGATCCCAATTTATTGGGAATAGAACTACTAACTTTTGTGACAGTTGGGGGATTAAGATGATAACATCAACACCAGTCCACCCACAAGCTAATGGTCAGGAAGAATCATCCAACAAGATCATCATCAACAATTTGAAGAAAAAGCTTGGATCCAAGAAAGGAAAGTGGGCAGAAGAACTAACTTATGTACTTTGGGCTGATAGGACAACTCCCAATAATGCTACCGGTCAAACTCCATTTTCTTTGGTATTTGGGGCAGAATCAGTGATCCCTACAGAGATGGCGGTTCCTACTGCAAGAACAAGCATTTGTGATCCTGAAGAAAATGCTGAAAACTTGGTTCAAGACTTGGATACTATAGAAGAACTCAGGGATTTGGCAAGGATAAGGATGGCCAGTTATCAACAAAGGATGGCTGGAGCCCACAACAAAAATGTCAGGATCAGGAAATTCCAAGTTGGTGATATGGTGTTAAGGAAAGCATTTCAGAATACCACCAATCCTGCTGATGGGAAGTTGGCACCAAAGTGGGAAGGCCCTTACTTGATCGAAGCTGAGGCAGGAAAGGGGGCATATCGATTGCTAACAATGCAAGGTGACTTGCTACCAAGAGCTTGGAATGCTGTCCACTTGAAGAAATACTTTATGTAACAAGGATCCATGATCCTTACCTGACAAGTATCCTTGAAGGATTCTTGCAGGACCGATGATCCTCATTTTGGTAATATTCTAATCTCAAACTATTTCATTCTTTAGTTATCTTATATAAGGATAAGGATCCTGCATCCTTTATCCTCCTTTCACTTGATTATGAGTTTTGAAGGTTCAGGTATCCTTAGCAAAGGGTTGAGTATCCACAGAAGTATCTAGTTATTTGGGATTGACCCCAGTTATTTGGGCTTGACCCCAGTTTGGGCCTGTCCCCAGTTTCGCCAGTAGCGCACGATGATCCTGGTATAGTTCATGGCAATGGGACCAGTACTCGCTTTAGGGGCTGACAATTTCATTGTACTGGCTATATTCAGGATCCTACGTATAATGGTAGATGTACCATACATCCGTTCCTAAGGTTTCTAACGTTTTCACGTTAGCTAAGGTTTTGGCATTTTCATGTCACTAAGTTTGGATAGTCGCCAGTGAGGGCCATACTCCAGTTTACACACGATCCTTTGGGCTTGTCGCCAGTTATCCTTTGGGCTTGTCCCCAGTTATCCTTTGGGCTTGTCCCCAGTATATTGGGCTTGTCCCCAGTTACTAACTTTTATCTTATATTGGCTTAGTCCCAAGTTGTATCCTATTTCAGGTTTTTGAAGCTATATGACCAAGGATCCTTGATCCTTACCTTCTACTAAGGTTTTTCTTTTGGTTCTCCTGATTATAAATGTTAAAGGTTACGATCCTAACTTGGATTCTCAGGTATGATCCTTAATTACTTTGATCTTATTTATTATTTATGTAAGTGACCCTTATCCTTTGACAACTGAACTTATGATCGTCAAACTACACTACTTTTCAGAACCTGTCGACTATAGGATATGTGATCCTTGATCATATCCTAAACTTTTTGAGATTATTTATTAATTTTTTCTTCTTTACTTAATAAATTCAGACAAAATGTATATCACAACAACTGAAAAGTAAAGTATTCACGAGGATAACAACACGAGAAATAGCCAAAAAGTTAAAGTTATTTTATTCATAAAACGTTAAACCCTTTAAGGTTGTCAAAATTGCCAACCCACGTTTCTACCAGCAAAACGTGGCCTGTCCACATGGGTAGGCAAAGGGTGTCCATTGTTTACGGGTCTTTGTAGTGCAGGAAGTAAAAGACGGAAGGATAACGAGTGGCTTCATCCCCCAAACAGAGGATCCATCCACCACCCATTATCCTGCCTATTGTCCAAGGATCCATGATCCTTCACCCTAGAAACTATTGTCTAAAGTTATTACAACCCAAGATTGTTTCAAAACACCGTAACCAAAATAAAACTACCAAATTCTAAAAAATGGGCTCTGGCTATGTCTAGAAATGTCCTTCATCGCCCATTCCTGCAGCCTACACCTTTGCTGCATCACCATCACCTTTACCAGCTCCTCCAGCTCCAGCATCACCCGCATGATCCTTGACCCCACTGCCGCCAGCCTCGATTTCTAGGACCTCATCAGCCTCTTCTTCGTCGTCCAGCTCAGCCAACCTTGCCTTCCAGCCCTCTACGTCCCAGCTGCTCTTGTCAAAGTCAGGATCCTGAGCTTCTTGGGCCATCTGCAACTGAGTTTTGTACATTGCAATGGCAGCGGAGACTTTGGCATCATTGGTGATTTCAGCCTTCTCTTGGTCAGCAGTGATGTGAGCCAGGATGAGTTCCCTCTTTACCAGATTAACATCATTTTCGAGGGAGGCAATCTTCTGATCCTTGGCTAGCATGATCTTCTGGAGGTCCAAACATTTTTGCTCAACTTCTTCAACATTGCCTACGTAGTCTTCGATTTCAGCAAATTTATGCAAAAAGATAATGTGAAGTTTAGGATCACATGATCCTCAAGTGGGCAGGAAAACTAAGCTAAGTCAGTGATCCTTACATCAGCAAAGTACTCAAGGAACTGATGGCGGATTAGAGGCAGGCCTTCTAGGTTGTCAGCCTCAGAGGCTTTCCTCTTCTTTCCCTTGGAGGTAGTAGCCTTGGGGATGGCAGTACTTGGGCTAGCAGCAGCCTTCTTCCTCCCAGATCTGGGACCAACAGTGGTGAGGTCGGTGACACTGAAACGGGTAGCAGACTTCGATGATTTTCTAGCACCTACACACCCAAAACAGATAAGTATCCTTATTTTATTTTTAATTTAAACATTTAATTATGTACAAAATGGGATACTTACTTGACATTGTGACAGAACCTGAGGATACCTCTTGAGAATCCTGGGTATTTGCTTTAAATGATCTTATTTCAGGATCGAGCCTCCGAAAAGCAACAAGCCTTTCCTTCGTTGCAGGTGTTGCGATAAGGTGTGCGACAGTAATAGCTGCAAAATAGAAACGAAAGGATGTTAGTGATCCTCAGCAGAAACAAGGTCATCTGGTGATCCTTCTAAGGATCCTCTATCCTACCATGGGTGGTCCATTTCCTAGGCAGGTCCTTTCCATCAGGGATAGAATCCCTTCTGACAAAGAAGAATCACCTTTTCCAGTTGGTGTCATTTTTTGTGGCTTTAAAGATGGGATGCTCTTCACCGGGTTTGTGTTTGAATAAATATCGGTGGGATCCATGGCTAACAAGGTCGTACATCTCTGCTAACTCCGACATTCCCAGATTAATTCCTTCACATTCAATGATTCTTTCAAGGGTATACAAGACCCTCCAGATCATTGGCATCGCTTGAATGTAGGAGATGCCGGTGAGAGAGAAGAAAGATTGGGTAAAATTAGGAAAAGGATACGAGTACCCTATTGTGAACGGGGTGACCGGAAAAGCCACCCAGGTTTCAGAAGCAAAGTCGCTCAGGACGGTGGGATCAAAAGTTTTGAAAACGGTGTTCGCCGGGAAACAATGGCGGATTCTGTCTATCTGTGGATCGGTAAAGCAGCATCTTTCTTTCGCAGAATCTTTGATGATCCCTTGGGACTTCAAGGGACTGTCCTTTTTATGATCCTTAGCCGGTGAAGACCTCAGCATCATCTTGGTCATGAAGATGGTGAAAAACAAGAAACAGAATTGAGAAGATGAAGAGAGAAAGGAAAGAGAAATACCTGATCAAGTCTTCGAATGAGGATTTAAAGGAGGAAACGCACGAATTTAAATGCTATCTAACCCTTATCTCTAATTTCAATTTATAATGATGATCTTGCAGGATAGTCACTCAAATGACGTCAGGATGGCAACGGCTAGTCAGAATTTAACGACTATATATCCGTTGGTTTGTTACGGATAAGAACGAGAAAATATAACTCGTTTATTTACACTTTACTCCTTATATTTTGGGGGAAATTGTTAGGGGAGGATTTTCCAATGATCAGTGATCCTCAATTACTGCCAAGCTTAGGGATCCTCAATTCTGTTTGAATTAGTGATCCTCAGAGGGTATTATAGGATCAACATCATGGATCATCATAAGGATCCTTACACTAACGATTGTCTGCTTTGAATATGATGTTGTTTTGCAGGAGTACAAGCTTGGACTTGGTCTTGGCGATATTCCTGGAGCATATTCCATACTTATTCCGCACGTGCTTAACTGAAGTGGACGTTATGGAGTTCGTGGAAGACTTGCACAAAATGCGGATAGTTAGTTACTTTAGATATTTTCTAAATTTATAAGGAGATAGCGAGCTAGATTAGAACACTTGACTATTTTTAGCTTAACACACACACACTCGTAACTGCTCTCATCAGCTCTCGACAATTCACTTGGCGATTACACACTTTTTTGCACATTACACTCTAGTGATCCATGTAACTAGCTCGTTATCATCCGAAGTTGTAATAACTTCTTTGTTTAATCTGAGTTGGTGATCGGTAGTTTCCATCACCCGAGGTTTTTTATGCCGGAGATCAACTCTTGATCAAGGGCTTTTTCCTCGTATAAATCTTTGTGTCACTTGTTCATTACATTTCTGAGTGATCCTTAGCATTGTTCATTGATTCAAGCATCACACCTCACAACAGAAAGTTTGGTTGCATTATCTTAGCTTGATTTTTGACCAAAACAATCACCATGTCCCTTGATTTTCTTGACTGTATATCTCTTACATGTCAACATATACACGTGTGATTTAGTTTACGAAGATTTTTCGATGCTGAGAACCTCGATTAGAGAGTAAAAAAGGCGTAAGGTTCACAATGGTGTAAAATTAAAATGGGATATACCGGGCTAGGATTCAAGTTACAGGAAGAAGGGCCAAACCAACCACCCAAGAATGGAATCGTCGAGCGAAAACACTTGACAACCTCCTAGAAGCAGCTTTTCTTGCCACCAGACCTTTCTCAATCAATTAGGAACACGATGCCATCACTAAACACATTCCTTAAATTGTAGCCATTTGTTGAGTGTTTTTTTGGTGTCTAATCCGCATATATATCACGATTGCCCTTGATTTTCTTGACTGTATATATCTTAAATGTCAACATATACACGTGCGATTTAGTTTACGAAGATTTTTCAATGCCGAGAACCTCGATCAGAGAGTAAAAAAGGCGTAAGGTTCACAATGGTGTAAAATTAAAATGGGATATACCGGGCTAGGATTCGAGTTACAGGAACAAGGGCCAAACCAACCACCCAAGAATCGAATCATTGAGCGAAAACACTTGACAACCTCCTAAAAGCAGCTTTTCTTGCCACCAGACCTTTCTCCATCAATTAGGAATCTGATGCCGTCACTAAACACATTCCTTAAATTGTAGCCATTTGTTGAGTGTTTTTTTTGGTATCTAATCCGCATATAATCACCATTTCCCTTGATTTTCTTGACTGTATATATCTTAAATGTCAACATATACACGTGTGATTTAGTTTACTAAGATTTATCAATGCCGATAACCTCGATCAGAGAGTAAAAAAAGCGTAAGGTTCACAATGGTGTAAAATTAAAATGGGATATACCATGCTAGGATTCGAGTTACAGGAAAAAGGGCCAAACCAACCACCCAAGAATGGAATCATCGAGAGAAAACACTTGACAACCTCCTAGAAGCAGCTTTTCTTGCCACCAGACCTTTCTCCATCAATTAGGAATCTGATGCCGTCATTAAACACATTCCTTAAATTGTAGCCATTTGTTGAGTGTTTTTTTTGTGTCCAATCCGCATATATATCACCATTACCCTTGATTTTCTTGACTGTATATCTCTTAAATGTGAACATATACACGTGCGATTTAGTTTATAAAGATTTTTCAATGCCGAGAACCTCGATCAGAGAGTAAAAAAGGTGTAAGGTTGACAATGGTGTAAAATTAAAATGGGATATACCGGGCTAGGATTCGAGTTACAGGAACAAGGGCCAAACCAACCACCCAAGAATGGAATCGTCGAGCGAAAACACTTGACAACCTCCTAGAAGCAGCTTTTCTTGCCACCAGACCTTTCTCAATCAATTAGGAACACGATGCCATCACTAAACACATTCCTTAAATTGTAGCCATTTGTTGAGTGTTTTTTTGGTGTCTAATCCGCATATATATCACGATTGCCCTTGATTTTCTTGACTGTATATATCTTAAATGTCAACATATACACGTGCGATTTAGTTTACGAAGATTTTTCAATGCCGAGAACCTCGATCAGAGAGTAAAAAAGGCGTAAGGTTCACAATGGTGTAAAATTAAAATGGGATATACCGGGCTAGGATTCGAGTTACAGGAACAAGGGCCAAACCAACCACCCAAGAATGGAATCATTGAGCGAAAACACTTGACAACCTCCTAAAAGCAGCTTTTCTTGCCACCAGACCTTTCTCCATCAATTAGGAATCTGATCCCGTCACTAAACACATTCCTTAAATTGTAGCCATTTGTTGAGTGTTTTTTTTGGTGTCTAATCCGCATATAATCACCATTTCCCTTGATTTTCTTGACTGTATATATCTTAAATGTCAACATATACACGTGTGATTTAGTTTACTAAGATTTATCAATGCCGAGAACCTCGATCAGAGAGTAAAAAAAGCGTAAGGTTCACAATGGTGTAAAATTAAAATGGGATATACCATGCTAGGATTCGAGTTACAGGAAAAAGGGCCAAACCAACCACCCAAGAATGGAATCGTCAAGAGAAAACACTTGACAACCTCCTAGAAGCAGCTTTTCTTGCCACCAGACCTTTCTCCATCAATTAGGAATTTGATGCCGTCATTAAACACATTCCTTAAATTGTAGCCATTTGTTGAGTGTTTTTTTTTTGTGTCCAATCCGCATATATATCACCATTACCCTTGATTTTCTTGACTGTATATCTCTTAAATGTGAACATATACACGTGCGATTTAGTTTATAAAGATTTTTCAATGCCGAGAACCTCGATCAGAGAGTAAAAAAGGTGTAAGGTTGACAATGGTGTAAAATTAAAATGGGATATACCGGGCTAGGATTCGAGTTACAGGAACAAGGGCCAAACCAACCACCCAAGAATGGAATCGTCGAACGAAAACACTTGACAACCTCCTAGAAGCAGCTTTTCTTGCCACCAGACCTTTCTCCATCAATTAGGAATCTGATGCCGTCACTAAACACATTCCTTAAATTGTAGCCATTTGTTGAGTGTTTTTTTGGTGTCTAATCCGCATATAATCACCACTGCCCTTGATTTTCTTGACTGTATATCTCTTAAATGTCAACATATACACGTGTGATTTAGTTTACGAAGATTTTTCAATGCCGAGAACCTCGATCAGAGAGTAAAAAAGGCGTAAGGTTCACAATGGTGTAAAATTAAAATGGGATATACCGTATTGTCTAATTTGGCAGCGGAATTTTCATCAGGACCGTAGTTTGGAAATATTTGATCAAAGTAAAATACCACAATTTCATAATATTAAACACATGGGATAAAACCCAAGTTTGCAGTACTCACATTTTCATAGGAATAAATCCCTATTTTAATTAAAAACATCTATTTTATTTTAGGTAACTTTATTGCCACTTTTCCAAGCCTTCAGTGCTGTCCAGATGGCTTCTATTTGGCTTTCACATTTTGTTACCTGAAACGCGTTTAAAAACATTTTGGCAGTGGGAAATACTGGTGAGTGAATCCCAGTTTAATCAAGTTTAAATAAAAACCATTGTACAGTATTGAGGGCGATCTCGCAATTACATTTGTTTCCAAGTTATATCAATTAACACCCATGGTACTGTCAGACCTGACTTGTGGAAATGTTACTCCTTGACCAGGTGGTAACAAATTTTGTATACAAAACCCCAACATACTCATGATAATTGTATCCTTACAAATACTCAATCACTGCTTAATCTCATTGTTAAGCATTTAAGGTTTTGTAAAATAGTTCACAAAAAGGTTAACAAAAAGCGGATAAACTCACTTTGTTGTCTTAGATTATTCTTTAGGGTTTCCTGGTGACAATCTATAAATTACACAAATGCACGTGTGTTAGTATAATAACCCATTTTAACATTAGTAATACCCTCCCCCGAGACGGCATTCCAACGACTAAATCGTGCAGAACCACGACATCCGTTACGAAACCCTAGATCAATCGGGCAGAGTATCTAATACATATCCAGGGGTTATAATACTTACAACGGAGCAGAACTTCACTATTTAGGGGGGTATAATACCCGAGTATTATGCCTATACTTCAGAAATTAGAGAAAGAAAACATTTATGAGCGAATTCAGACTGAAGGCCCGAGCTACAGCTTTATAGGGGCTGAGTTCGGGTTCTACGTGGCCCGCGTAAAGGAAGACAAGGGCCTACGCGACCCGCGTCAATGTTGGTCAAAGGTGTAGCTGATCCGGGTCATCGACTAGACTTGCCACGATGATGACACGTGTCATCACCGGGTGTTGCCCCGTTCTCGATTGCTCGCGGCCCGCGTAAGACGTAGCCATGGGCTACGCGGCCCGCGACAAGGTGAAATTCTTTGTTTTTATTTTATTTTTAATGTTAAATCCTAATTTGGGCTCGGTTTTCACATACGGGGTATAATTTAAGACATACTAGGATAATTTAAAATATATTAGGGTGTCGAAAAATAATTCAAGGGTATCGGTTTTCTTTAGGGTTGTTATATCCTCCCTACCTTGTTTTAGAGCTCGTCCTCGAGATCTACTGTAACAAGTGTGGATATTTTCTTTGCATTTCTGTTTCAAGCTCTCTTGTATACTATGGTCCTCTTTTGGAGTCCCACTTCACTTTGACCAGAACTAATCTCTTGTGCTTGAGGTTCTTGACTTTCATGTCTTCAATCTGCAGAGGCCTTTCTACAAATTTGAGTTGTTCATTTACCTCTATATCTTTTAGAGGTATTACCAGTGATTCATCAGCTAGGCATTTCTTGAGATTAGATACATGAAATACATCATGTATTCCTACCATTTCCTCTGGCAGTTGTAGCTGATAGGCTACAGGTCCTATTCTTCTAATAATCTCAAAAGGTCCAACATACCTGGGACTTAGCTTTCCTCTTTTGATGAATCTTACCACTCCTTTCCAAGGAGAGACTTTTAATAATACTCTATCCCCTACTTGAAATTCTAACAGTTTGCGTCGATTATCGTCATAGCTCTTCTGTCGATCTCGTGCTGCCTTCAGTTGTTCCTTGACTTGAATAATCTTGTCGGTTGTTTCTTGCAAAAATCCCGAGGGTTTCTTGTGGAAGTTTAGTTAATGATTGATTAAGGAGTTTGCAAAATGAAGTATTAATAAAACTTTGGTTTGCACCAGAGTCAAATAATACTTTAGCAAATATATCATTAACTAAAAACGTACCGGCTATGACGTCCGGAATAATTTTGGCTTCATCTGCTGTTAGAACAAATGCTCTAGCATTTTTATTGTTCTTGTTGTTCGCGGCTGGAGCTAGTCTTGGACAGTTCAGCTTGATGTGACCTTTTTCTCCACAATTGAAGCACACTCCATTACTAGATTTTCTTCTGCAATCTTCTTCCTTGTGTCCTGGTAACTTACAGAAATTGCAGTGAGCGAAGCATTTTCCCGAATGCTTCTTCTTACAAGCTTTGCAGTATGGTGCAGAGGTAGAACCTATATTCCTACGATTAGAATTCCCAAAACGGAATTCTTGGGTAAGTCTTTGGGTTAGGTTTCTCCTCTGGTCTTCTTCTCTAGTACGGATTAACTCATCTGTCAAGGTGTTTGCTAGTTCTACAGCTTCTTCTATAGTTTGTGGTCTAGCTGCCTTGACTACATGTCTAATCTCCCCAAATAATCCCCATATATAACGGGAGATTAATACCGGTTCAGGTGATGCAAGGGTTGGTACTATTCTAGCATATTCAATGAATGTGGTAGTATAACACTTACTATCTACCTCGGTCATTCTTAGGTTTAGAAACTTATTTGCTATCTGTTCCTTCACATTGGGAGGGCAGAATTTCCTTTCTATCATATTCTTAAATTCTTCCCATTCCATATTATAAATCCTATCACTTCCTCTAGACTGGAGGATAGTGTTCCACCATTCTAAGGCTGAGTTCTTAAATAGATTAGAAGCAAACATTATTTTGTCTTCTTCAGCACACTTGCTTATTTTTAAAACAACCTCAGTCTTTTCTATCCAGCGTAGAGTTGCAATGGGTCCTTCATTGCTCGAGAATTCTATTGGTTTGCAGGACCAGAATTCCTTGTAAGAACAACCATAAGGCATGGTTCTTCTTTTGGGAATGTGTACTTGAAGTACGGGTCCATTGTTGACGCGGTTTTCTGGTTCAGTTGGTCGCTTACTGCTATGTTTACTTTTATTATTCGCTTCCTGAACCGTTTGAATGATAAATGGCATTGCATCTATAATTCCTTGTGCCACTATGTGTTGGATAGCACTATTATCCACTTGGTTTCCATTGTTATTGATGCTCGGATTCTCATTAACCAAGTTAATGTTTCTCTGGTTATCGTTATTCAGATTTCCTTGATTTCCTTCATCGGCCATCTGAATTTTAAACATTTACCATGTATTAATATCACAAAATAATATTTAATATAGCCAATCACATGACACGCATTTTGGTCAAAAGCGTCGATCATTGCGACTTTACTCTATTCATATAATATGCATCTATTACACACCAGTACTGAAATTAAAATTACAATACCAACTAAGATTTAAAACTACACTACTTGTAGTAGGCATCCATAGTTTTTTTTTCATACACATACACACATATTATATTATTATTTTATTATTAATATTATTATTACTACCGTTTCCACCATCACATTCATGGATATGGATTCATCCAAAAATCCATATTGCGCTCGTTATACTTCCAGACGAGTCGCTCACCCACCTGTCTCATTCTTTCACTACTCTCTAAAATTTCCTCACCAAATGTCCTAAGTTCGTGTACATTTTCTGCACTCATTGGGGGTGCAGGTTCTAGGACTGGGTTTGGAATCTGGGGTGCGGGTTCCTGGTATGGAGGTGTAGGTGCCTGGAATTGGTAAGGATTCTCTAAAATCTCCCTAATGTATACATCGTGGTAATAGGGATCTAAAGGATCCAAACCTGGGTAGGCTCCTATGTTTGGCATGGGTATGTCTTCGTGTACCGGGTAACGTTGCACATAGTCCCTATTGTCGTCCCACCAGGTGTCACACCCCCAAAATCCACACGCGGAGTACCACCGCTTGGAGGCGTGACTGACCAGGATCAAGCCACCAATCATATCAAACATAATATGAAATAATGTAATTTAAACCGAACGATATGAAAGGTGTTCAAACAAAACATATTAAGTGTCTAGCGGAAGCATAAATGCAAACCCAATGCAAGTAATAAGTTCAAATGTCTAAATGTTTTAACGTAGCATCCTCGATCCATGTTCCACAACGACTGCGCCTCCCGTGCAAGCTTCAAGAGTACCTATGGTCTTGCAAGGCATGTAACAGAGAGTCAACAACTAGTTGAGCGAGTTCACAGTTGGTTATTCAGTTATAGTGTTCGTATCGTAAATCGTAAGCTCGTTTAGTAATCATGTATCGTATGTAATGGTATCGCGGCCCTCTAGGCATGTTTGCGAAGTTTAGTGGGGGTTTCCCATGTTTTCTAGACTAGGTATATTTGTATCGCGGCCCACCCGGCATGTGTGCGAAGATTAATGTATAGTTCGCGGCCATTCCAGGCATGTATGCGAAGATTGTTATATAGTTCGCGGCCATTCCAGGCATGTATGCGAAGATTGTTCTATTATCGCCGCCAATCCCGGCGTGTGTGCGAAGAGAAGTATATGTATCACTAGTCTAGCAGTATTTACCAATAACCTTCCTCTCCCGAGGCCTATGGTATGTAATCCCAATAACAACTCAAGCATAAGTAATCATCCAAACCCATTCCCAACCCCGGGAATCCCATGCCTTGGTAAGAGGTGAACTCACCTTGGTTTGCTCGGTATGCTAAGTATGTGCTCACAGTAAATCAGTCGAGTCCTAATGTTTGGCACGTATATGCAATTAGTTTACATTCACAAGATTCGACTAACAATCAAGATTCATCACGTACACGCAAGTAACAACCAACACCTTGCATTTATCGGCTATACAAGTTCAAATTAATCCAATGAATACGCTATACGACTTAAGGCATGCACGGTTTAACATTCAACATTCACAATCCGAGACATCAGATTAGATCAACCATCTAACTGTTTTATACTTCACCCTCTACCCAATCCTTATATAGGGATACTAGATTTTACCATATCATCAAGTTCTATCAACATGCAAGAACTCTAGTTCGTAAGTATTATGTTTAATATTACAAGTACCATACATCAGTTTACAAAAAGTTGGGTTGGTTGCATACTGTCTCGGCGAAACACCCATGGGTTTCGTCGAGTTTGGTTACGGCGAAACACTCATGTGTTTCGTCGAGGCAAGTGTTTCGTCGAGACCACAATGGTATCATTTTGTTTCGTCGCAACACAACAGCAAACACACAGAATCATAACATAAGCATCACAGTACTTAACATCTAGCATGAACCCTAGTTTATGTGTACAACAAATCGATTAACATAAAACATGACATCATCGAGCCCTATCAGGATGCTATTGTGCATTCAGATCCAGATCTCATTAACAACATTCAAAATCGAGTATTCGATTGTATTAAGTTTCACATAGAGTTATGCTTCTGATTAATCATGCATATCGAAATCAAGAACATCATACACATATATATATATTCATAACCGTTTCATAAATCAAGCATAAACACAAACATGAATCGAGTAGCCAAGGAAATCATGAAACTGAAATAATACATAAGCAACTAACCAAGATGGATGGGATGATTATTTGATCGCTGAAAAGGCTTGGGGAAAACACACAGCTGCCGTCACACTTGGGAGGGAGTTCTAGGGTTTTCTGTTTTGCTAAAGTGTGACGAATTGAGCGGTTCCGTAACTTATACGCGTCTAAGTGTTTTGGGCCCTTACTGGGCCTGGCGAAACTGACGGGCTGGCGAAACAGCCTGTTTCGTCGAGAGGCAGGGGACGGAACACTTCTTGTTTCGTCGGATGGTTATTGGCGAAACACACTCTTGTTTCGTCGAGTCCTTAATGGGTTCTAACCGTTTAAGTTTAAGTTCTCTGATAAGTCACATGTTATACATATACAACCAACCACAAAATCAAGCAAACACAATTCGTTTTATCATATCACAACGTGTATCGTTACAAAGCAAACAAGTCTAGTAAGCAAACAACGAAACAGTTATCGTGCAATTAATGCAAATAAAGAATGTCGGAAGCTCGAGTTGTCACATTATCCCCAACTTGAAAGAAATTTCGTCCCGAAATTTAGTATGTGGTTACTGAGGAAGCTAATTGTGTGACGTTGTTTACCTGTTTCGTATCGCGGCTCCCCGAGCAGGTTGCGAAGATTACTGGTTTTCCTGGGGTGTCACATCATCCCCCCGTTGATTTCGAATTTCGTCCTGAAATTCTGTAGTAGCTTCGGCCTCAGTAGTGGTTGTTTGGTTTCCGAATAACTGGGGATATTTGAGTTCCATTTGGTCTTCTCATTCCCAGGTATACTCTGGGCCACGACGGGAGTTCCAACGAACTCGAACAAGAGGGATTCTCGTGTTCTTGAGGACCTTAACATCCCGGTCTGTGATTTCAACTGGTTCCTCGACGAAATGCAACTGTTCGTCGATAGTGAGCTCCTTCAAAGGAACTATGAGGGTCTCATCTGACGGACACTTCTTCAGATTCGACACGTGGAAGACGTTGTGAACTGCACTGAGTTCAGCTGGTAAGTTCAGTCTGTAGGCCACTTTGCCTATTTTCTCTATGACTTCGAACGGTCCGACGTATGGCGGATTGAGCTTGCCTCGTTTGCCAAAACGAACAACACCCTTCCAGGGTGAAACTTTGAGTAGCACTCGATCCCCAACCTGGAACTCGAGTAGTTTCCTGTCTTTATCTGCGTATGCTTTCTGACGGTCACGAGCTGCCGCCATGCGTTGTCGTATTTGAGCAATCTTTTCAGTAGTATCAACTACCATTTCTGGACCTGTGATCTGACTGTCACCCACCTCTGCCCAACAAAGAGGTGATCGGCATTTACGCCCGTACAATGCCTCAAATGGAGCAGCTTTAATGCTGGTGTGGTAGCTGTTATTGTACGAAAATTCCACAAGTGGCAGATGTTTTTCCCAGCCATTGCCAAAGTCAATTACGCACGCCCGAAGCATGTCTTCTAAAGTTTGAATAGTGTGCTCAGACTGCCCATCTGTCTGAGGATGATAAGCTGTGCTCATGTCTAAACGAGAGCCAAAAGATTTGTGCATTGCTTGCCACAGTTCTGAAGTAAAACGTGCATCACGATCAGAGATAATAGAGGTGGGCACCCCGTGCCTCGAGATAACTTCCTTAAGGTATACGTCTGCTAGAGTGGAGAACTTATCCGTTTCCTTGATAGCCAAGAAGTGAGCAGACTTTGTGAGTCGATCCACGATCACCCAAATAGTATCATTTCCGCGCTGAGATCTAGGTAGGCCAGTAACAAAATCCATGGAAATTTGTTCCCATTTCCATTGTGGTATCTCAGGTTGTTGGAGTGGGCCTGAAGGTTTATGATATTCCGTTTTGACTCTCGCACAAGTCAAACACTTGCTAACGTAAGTTGCTATGTGAGCTTTCATGCTAGGCCACCAGTATGTAGTTCTGAGGTCGTGGTACATCTTATCCGAACGAGGATGTACTGAGTAGCGAGACTTATGAGCTTCATCCATTACAAGCTCGCGTAAGTTGCCGTAGAGTGGGACCCAGATGCGTCCTGTTACATAGTAGGCGCCGTCTGCCTTTTGTTCTAACCGTTGCCTTGAGCCGCGTAGGGCTTCAGCCCTGACGTTTTCTGGTTTCAATGCTTCTACCTGAGCATCTCGTATCTGTGCAGGAAGACTAGACTGAATAGTGAGTTGCAACGCTCGTACACGCCTAGGTGTAGTATCCTTTCGACTGAGGGCATCAGCCACCACATTGGCTTTGCCCGGATGGTACTTATAGCACATTCGTAATCGTTCAGTAATTCGACCCATCGACGTTGTCGCATGTTCAACTCTTTCTGCTTGAAAATATGTTCAAGACTCTTGTGATCAGTGTAGATAGTGCACTTGGTACAGTACAGGTAATGTCGCCATATCTTGAGTGCAAAAACAACGGCTCCCAGCTCTAAATCATGTGTAGTGTAATTTCGTTCGTGAATCTTAAGTTGGCGCGAAGCATAAGCGATGACCTTATCCCGTTGCATCAACACACATCCAAGACCTTGGATCGATGCATCGCAGAAGACTACAAAATCGTCCGTGCCTTCAGGCAATGAGAGGATAGGTGTGTTACAAAGTCTATCCTTTAAGTGCTGAAATGCTGTTTCCTGTGTATTACCCCAACGATAAACAACACCTTTCTGTGTCAGTAGTGTAAGCGGCTGTGCAATCTCTGAGAAATCTTTGATGAACCTTCTATAATAACCCGCCAAATCCAAGAATTGGCGTATTTCGGTTGGTGTGCTAGGTGCAGGCCAGTTCTTGATCGAATCTACCTTGGATGGATCGACATGAATCCCATCCTTGTTTACCACGTGGCCTAGAAAGTGGACTTCACGAAGCCAGAAGTCGCATTTTGAAAACTTAGCGTATAGCTGTTCCGTTCGTAGGAGTTCCAAAACAAGTCGTAAGTGCTGCTCGTGTTCCTCCCGACTCTTCGAGTAGATCAGGATGTCATCAATGAAAACAATAACAAACTTGTCAAGATAAGGTTTGCACACCCTGTTCATAAGATCCATGAAAACCGCAGGCGCGTTCGTTAGCCTGAATGGCATGACCAAAAACTCGTAATGGCCGTAGCGAGTTCTGAATACTGTTTTGGAGACGTCCTCATCCTGGACTCTCAGTTGGTGATAGCCTGACCTCAGGTCGATCTTCGTGTAATAGCTCGACCCTTGCAACTGGTCGAATAAGTCGTCGATGCGTGGAAGAGGATAGCGATTCTTCATGGTCACCTTGTTCAGTTTGCGGTAATCTAATACGAAAGGTACCGTCTTTCTTCTTCACAAATAATACTGGAGCTCCCCAGGGCGAAGAGCTAGGTCGTATGAAACCCTTTTCCAAGAGTTCTTGCAATTGCTTAGACAGTTCTTCCAGTTCAGTTGGAGCTAAGCGATAAGGTGCTCGAGCTATGGGTGCTGCTCCTGGAGCTAGTGTCACACCCCTTTCTACGGCGGAAGCACGAGGTGTGATCATGAAAGGTTCTCATTGCATACGAAGAGTAAACATGCTATATGCTCAAGAAAATAACTTCAAATACCCTAATTTGAAAACATACGTTAGCGTTTACATCGCTAAGTCGCATAAAGCATTGTATTAAAAGTTTACAACTTTATTCAAAGTTAAACACAAGCGACATCCACGAGCATAAGCTAGACCACGCGCACATCCATCCTAGTTACCTGAAATACATGTGAGTTTTTGGAAA
This sequence comes from Helianthus tuberosus, assembly GCA_030545235.1. Taxonomy (NCBI): domain Eukaryota; kingdom Viridiplantae; phylum Streptophyta; class Magnoliopsida; order Asterales; family Asteraceae; genus Helianthus; species Helianthus tuberosus. Next base: position 210,732,571 of record CM060411.1, on the reverse strand, counting down.
AACGTCAACATAAAGTTGGTGTGAATTCATGCAGTTTTTTATTTCATGTTTGTATACTTTGTATGAAAACATAGTTTGTGAGTAAATCAAGTTTTCATATATAAAAATCCAGTTTCATGTGTACCTCACGTACATCTGTATAATTCAATTTCTTCTTGAGTACCCCACGTACTTCAAGTATAACTCAATCTTTTCTTGAGTACCCCACGTACTCAAGTATTCATCAATTTTTAGTATGGTATGAATTTCATGTAATTAAAATATTCCTGTAAATGTCAGGATTGTTAATGGGTTGCAAAGCCATTAACATGTGACACGTCATAGGAAGCCACCAAACCTAAGGCATTTAATTGGTATATTCTGAGACACAAAAGCACTTCCTCGGTTCTCGCCCCGACCGGGAGTGTGGCTGCCAGGCACCCGTTAGATCTAACCTTTTGTTCTGCGGTCTAGGTATATTGTTGATTAATGGTGCTTCTGTACCCTATTCGTGACACTATTTCTCATAACGCCTCCTACTTGGTTCTCGTTCTCACCAAGCGCGTTTTCTTGTTATCATTTCTCATGGCGCCTCTTACTTGGTTCTCGTTCTCACCAAGTGCGCTTCTCATATTCTCATATTTCGCCACACTTGGTTCTCGTTCTCACCAAGTGTACTTCTTGTATTTATATCATACCAATTATAAATTTTTGTACATTTGTACATGTATTTCACCCCCGAAGTTATAAAAACTGAAAACAGTTAAAGAGAAAAGGGGGGGAGCATGAACTCACAACTTTGCGTTCCTAGCGTCGTAAACTCCACCAGATTTGCTTAATTAACGTCGTAACCTATACGCGTTTTCTTAACGTTAGTCACTAGACTTGCGTCGCACAAGTACAGTCACTCTCTTTTGTATATATTCTTGTGTTAAAAATGTTCTACATTTTTAACTACGTGTTTTACTTATATTATTTTCTCCAAAAATAAATATAAGTCTTTTGTGCTTTGCACTTTGCACCCGAATTATGTATCTTGTATTATGTATGTGTATTTTTATGTTTATACTCCTCATGAGTATTTAGTGTATTTTTAAGTCTTAATACACTAGCACGTATAACACATACTATATACACTTAGCACAAAAATTGGTGATAAAATAATATATATTTTTCTCTCAAAAATATATATACATAATATCCGTTTTTATTCTTCAAGAAATCACCATTTCTTATCACCAAAAATTAGGGAAACCTTGTTAATGTTTTGAGGTATATTTTTAGGGGATAAGTTTCTCAAAACTCATATTTTTCTAAGTGTCAAAATTTATAAAAATTTTGACAGAGTTTCCCCTAAAAATGGAGGTTTCCCACGTTTTCAAAACGTGTGTTTATTTTCTTTTAAATCATTATCAATCATCAACAACAATTACCAACAATCATCATCAACAATAATCACTAATTTCTCCATTTCATGAACTTGAATATTTACAAAAATGTGTAATAACTTACTAGCACATTTAGTAAGTCTTGTTATCTTTAAAAATAAATTTAGTTTCTTAAAAACTTTATTTTTAAAGAATATGAAGTTTCACAACTTCTAGTCGGTTTTACGCAAATTATTTCTTTGTTAAAACTCATGTTACACAAGTGTCCATACACTTGTTTGTTCACAAAAACACCTTTAGTTCATAAAAGATCCGGTTTTAAAACATGGTTTCGTCATACACTTGGTTATTCAAGGATACCACTTGTAGATCCGTAGATCTACTAATTTTGAACAATATTTCATAAGAAAAATCGTTTTTACACAAGTTCATGATTAGTGTGTGGTAGGGTTTCACCTTTTAACCCTTGTTACTTCTAAAATAGCTTTATGTTAAGATCTATGATCTTACCAAACCGGGTTAAACGATGATCCGAGCTACCACATCATAGATCGGGTCTAGATAACCATATATTTCAAATACTACAACTTTTACACAACTTATGTGCTATTAACCACCATTTTTCATGCTTTTAGTAGACTTTTGTGCATCTTTTCGCATTTTAACGAGATTTAACCAACACAAATCCTTTTAACCACCTTAGATAAGCTTAAATATGAGTTTTAAGTGTTATACCTCTAGCTCAAGGCTAGGGAAGATTCTTGGCGGAAAACGGGTGGATAAAAGCCAAAGAAAGAGGTCCTTCGAACTTCGAGTGCACCAAGACTCCTAATACGCAACCCTCAAAGCTTGTATGATCTTAGGATGGGGTGAACAAGAACCGAAAATGGATGTGTGGGGAGGGGGTGTTCGGCCGTAGCTAGTGTAGAGAGAAAGAGAAGGTTTTGTTGTGAGTTGTGATAATGGATAATTATGTTAAGTGAACTCATGCTCTTATAGACAAGCTTAGTGTGTAATAACCAATGGTAAGTATGTAGGCTAGATATTTAGCAAGGTTAGATTATGCAAATCTCTAGTACAAGATATGTCCCCTAGGGGACCGAATTCGGTCAAGAGGGGGGGGGGGTCTTGGTTCGAAATCAACTAGTTTAGTTAAGCATAGATTGGTTAAGTTAGATAGTTAACCCCGTTACTTGTGTGTAGTATGTTACAACGGGTGTTAGGGTAATCAGGGACCCTAACTGGCTCAGAAAACAAATAAATAATGTTATTAACAATATTTTTATGTTCCGGGTAAAGTCCGGTTGTTCGGTTGCATACCGATACGTTAAAGTGCTAAATTACACTTTTTAGTGTCGTTTAGGTACCTTTCATGTACTCTTTCAATTCCCAACACTTAGGGAAGTATTCTGGATAATAAAACGACATTTCTGCACAACATTCATATGTTTAAATGCTGAATTATTGCTGAATTTTATAAATTCTGCACTTAAAGTGCGTTTCGGGTGCTTTTTAGTGCTTATTTTTGCTTTCGTATTGCATATATATTAACCCTTGTATGTACTCTTGGGTTTTAATGCATTCTTGTTGTCGGACCTACACCTAGGCTCCAATTTTATTGTCTGGCTGCTTTCTGCAGTTCCGTTGACACATAGTGTCTTACCGGTGAGTTTACTATTATTCTGACGCAACGCTCTCGTTTATGCATAAAGCAATATTTTGTAGTATACAACATGCATGAATTCACTTGTTTAATCATGTGTTCAGACATTGCTGACAATTAAGCACATAATTGCAATCACTAAATAATGATTAAAATGTACGGAAATTACCGGTTTGTGCCAGTTGTCACAGTCTCCCCCCGTTAAAAGAATTTCGTCCCAAAATTCAGACTGAACTCACTCTCGCTGGAGTCTTCTTGAATAGGTGGGGATACTTTTTCTTGAACTGGTCTTCACGTTCCCATGTGTACTCGGGTCCGTGCTTAGAGCTCCAACGTACTTTGACAAGCTTCACACTGCTCCTCCTGGTCTTGTTGACTTTCCAGTCAGTAACCTCAACGGGTTGCTCTGTAAATCGGAGGGCTTCATCAATATGTATTTCATCCATCGGGATGATCACGTTTTCTTGCGTTGGACTCTTCTTCAGGTTGGATACATGAAACGTATCATGTACTCCGTTAAGTTCTTCCGGTAACTCCAACTTGTATGCCACGGTACCAATTCTCTTCAATATTCTGAATGGTCCGATATATCGTGGATTCAGCTTCCCACGCTTTCCAAATCTGACTACGCCCTTCCATGGTGAGACTTTTAACAACACTTTGTCTCCCACCTTGAAATCTACCGATTTTCTATTTGGATCCGCGTAGCTCTTTTGTCGCTCTCGAGCCGCCTTAATGCGCTCTCGGATCTGCGCAATCTTGTCGGTTGTCTCTTGTACAAGTTCAGGACCAACCATATGTTTATCTCCGGTATCTGCCCAACATAAGGGCGATCGGCATTTGCGGCCATACAGAGCTTCGAACGGCGCGGCCTTTATGCTTGTATGATAGCTGTTATTGTAGGAAAACTCAACTAAAGGTAGATGAGTATCCCAGCTGCCGCCTAGGTCCATGACGCATGCGCAAAGCATATCTTCTAACGTTTGTATAGTCCGTTCGCTCTGGCCGTCTGTTTGCGGATGGAATGCCGTGCTCAGATCTAACTGAGATCCGAAGGCTTCCTGAAATGATTGCCAGATTCTTGAGACAAAGTGTCCATCTCTGTCTGAAATGATTGAGATTGGCACTCCATGACGTGCCACAATTTCTCTTAAGTATATCTCTGCCAGCTTTCCAGTGCTATCCTTCTCTCGGATTGGTAGGAAATGCGCAGACTTCGTCAATCGATCAACTATTACCCATATCATATCGTGCCCTCTCGGGGTCCTGGGTAATTTCGTTATGAAGTCCATCGAGATTTGTTCCCACTTCCACACGGGAATCTCTGGTTGTTGTAGTAGGCCGGACGGTTTCTGATATTCTGCCTTAACCTTGGCACATGTTAGGCATTTTCCAACATAAACAGCAACGTCGCTTTTGAGTCTCGGCCACCAATAATATTCCTTCAAGTCTTGATACATTTTGTCCGATCCTGGGTGGATCGAATATCTCGATTTGTGGGCTTCATTAAGGATGACTTCTCGTATGCCACCATAGAGTGGAACCCAAATACGCTTCTTAAAGTATAAGGCTCCCTCTTCGTTTGGCACCATGTATTTCAGCATACCCCGTAGGTATTCAGCTTTACGATTCTCTTCTTTAAGAGCTTCTTGTTGTGCATCTCGAATGCGTGCAGTGAGGTTCGTTCGAATCGTCATTTCCAGTGCTCGAACCCTTAGGGTCTTAACCCTTTCTTTTCGGCTCAACGCGTCTGCTACAACGTTCGCCTTTCCAGGATGGTACTTAATCTCACAGTCATAATCATTCAGCAGCTCGACCCAACGTCGCTGGCGCATATTCAATTCTTTCTGATCAAATATGTGTTGTAAGCTTTTGTGATCTGTGAAGATTGTACATCGAGTACCATATAAATAATGTCGCCAAATCTTCAAGGCGAATACCACTGCACCCAGCTCCAGGTCGTGAGTGGTATAATTTCTTTCGTGGGCCTTCAGTTGTCTTGAAGCATAAGCGATGACTTTTTGGCGTTGCATGAGCACGCAACCCAAGCCTTGTCGTGAGGCGTCGCAGTATACCACGAAGTCTTCAGTGCCTTCGGGTAACGATAGTAGCGGTGCATCGCAGAGCTTGTTCTTAAGTAGCTGAAAGGCTTCTTCTTGTTTGTGACCCCAGTCGTATTTCATGTCCTTCTGTGTAAGGGTCGTTAGCGGTTGAGCTATCTTTGAGAAATTCTCGATGAATCGCCGGTAATAGCCCGCTAAGCCCAAAAATTGTCGAACTTCAGTTGGGGTCTTGGGAGCTTCCCAATTCTTTATTGCTTCTATCTTGGACGGGTCTACATGAATGCCCTTCTCATTCACAACGTGACCAAGAAATTGTACTTCGCGAATCCAGAATTCGCATTTTGAGAACTTTGCATAAAGTTTCTCTTTCTTCAGTAGTTCCAAGATGGTTCTGAGATGTTGCTCATGCTCTTCTTTTGTTCGCGAGTAAATCAGGATATCATCGATAAATACAATCACGAATTTATCGAGATATGGTTTGCATACGCGGTTCATTAGGTCCATAAAGACCGCTGGTGCATTCGTCAGCCCGAATGGAATCACAAGAAATTCGTAATGTCCATATCGCGTTCTGAATGCAGTCTTTGGCACACTTTCATCTTGGATTTTCAGCTGATGGTATCCAGATCGAAGGTCGATCTTGGAATAGTAGCTTGATCCTTGCAGTTGATCAAATAAATCATCAATCCTCGGTAGCGGATACCGATTCTTGATTGTGAGCTTGTTCAGTTCCCTGTAATCGATACACATCCGCAGTGTTCCATCCTTCTTCTTTACGAATAATACTGGAGCTCCCCAGGGTGAGAAGCTTGGCCTTATGAATCCTTTATCCAACAACTCCTGGAGTTGTGTAGATAATTCTTGCATCTCAGATGGCGCAAGTCGATAGGGTGCCTTGGCTACAGGAGCAGCTCCTGGAACCAAGTCTATATGGAATTCGACTTGTCGTTGCGGAGGTAGTCCTGGCAGATCTTCAGGGAACACATCAGGAAATTCCTTCACCACAGGAATGTCTTCGAGTTTTGGCTCCACAGTCTTCTTGTCTATAACGTGTGCTAGGAAAGCAACACATCCTTTCCTTAAGCACTTCTGTGCCTTCATACAACTGATGATTCGTAGAGGCGCGTTTCGTCTTTCTCCATGTACTATGAGAGTTTCATCATTCGCCAGAGGGATGCGAATGATTTTCTCATGGCAAATAACTTCAGCTTTGTTCTTGGACAACCAGTCCATCCCGACTACTACATCGAAGCTACCCAATTGGATAGGTAGGAGGTCGATGCTAAACCTTCGTTCACCAAGTTCTAGTGTGCAGCCTCTAACAACTTCGCCCGATTCAACAAGTTTACCATTGGCTAGTTCTATGGAATAAGGAATTTCTAATCTACTAGATTCTATTCCAAGTATGCGCTTGAATTCCACAGACATGAAGCTATAATCGGCACCAGTGTCGAATAATATGGATGCAATGTGATTGTTAATGAGAAACGTACCGGTGACCACGTTAGGGTCCTCGCGTGCGTCTCTTGCTCCAATCACAAATGCTCGAGCCGGAGCGTTGTTTCTCTCTGAGCAGTTCTTCATGAAATGATCATTGCTTCCACACTTGAAGCATCCTTGCCCTTTCCCGTTACCATTCTTGTTACCAGCATCGTTCCCATTTCGGTTCTTTCCTTTTCCCCAACAGTCTTCTGTTTGATGACCCAATCTACCACATTTGTCGCACCTTGGAATGCGACAAGCTCCATCATGATGATACTTACATTTTTGGCATCTAGGCATGGAGCCTTGGTATGCTTTGGTTGCATGGGTTTTTGTCTCCTGAGGCGGATTAGTGTCGCGCTTCTTGTTGAAACCCTTGTTGTTGCGAGTAGCTTGGTTCAAACTTGTATGCTTTCTCTTTTTGTCACCGGACGACTCAGCATGTGTCTCGGTCTTTTCTGTTGGGTTCAGTGACAACTTCTTCATACGAACACAATCTTCAGTCAGGCTGACAGCCAGAGTTACAGCCTCGGTGATTGTTTGTGGTTTGGCCGACGTCACCATGCCACGAAACTCTGAGGCCAGTCCCCAAATGTAACGTTCAACACGCTTGAATTCGGGAGTCACCATGTAGGGAAGTACTCTAGACAGGTCGTGGAACCTTCGAGTGTAACCATTGATGTCAGCACCTTCCATAGTCAAGTGCCAGAACTCTGTTTCCAGCCTTTGGAGTTCCGCTCGAGAGCAGTACTTCTCTCTCATCCTTTCCTTCAGTTCCTCCCAAGTGAGGCCATAAGCGGCGTCATCACCCAAAGTTTGGGCTTGCAGGTTCCACCAAGTCAGAGCTTCATCGACGAATAACCCAGTAGCAAAAGTGACTTGTTGATCCGCGGTACACTTGCTCATGCGGAAAGTAGCTTCAGTCTTCTCCGTCCAGCGCACAAATGCTACTGCACCTCCTGTGCCATCATAGTTCATCGGCTTGCAGTCGAGGAACTGCTTGAAAGTGCAGCCTTGAGCTGCGTTTCCTCCAGACGAATCTCCATTCCCATTACGCCTAGCGTTGCTTGGTCCTCCACTGTCTTGAGTTCGGTTCGCCTCGTACTGGGCGATAGCAGCGGAGATTCTTTCCTCTAGCAAAGCGTTCAGCTTTTCAGCAGTTCTTGGCAGTGGGGGAGGAGGAGGTTGATCGTCATTGCGAGCATTCACAGCTTTCCTGGGTGCCATGTTCTGACACAACATAACACAGCAGGGTTAGGCGTTTGTTTGATATCGTCACACTAGACTGTAGTATCATATATATTCACAGGTATATATACCACACAAGTGACATCAAACAATTATTACTCTAGCAGAGTACTTAGTAGGCTTGCACTGAGGGAATCTATACGTGACAAGACTTGCTGTGATTTCTGTGCACTGAATTCCATAATTATGTATGCATCCATAATTACGTAACTCCTTGCACAGTCCGCACAGTTCGTTTCATCCTCGTATTTCTTCCTTCAGGTAGGCCATTGTTTTCGGGTAAAGTCATATATACTTGTGACATTCTACTTCTAGTACATGCTAATTATCACACATAATTGCAAGTAATTTCTAGTCAACGACAAGTGCTACTCAAGTGCACTCTAAGTCTCGTAGTGTCCTTTCTAGACTCATGTAGGCAGTTTCAGGTAGTGGATGTCGCGGGACGTTTTATGCAATGAAAACTCTTTGAAAATTGTTTTCGTGAATGGATCCTAGAGATTGTAGACTAGACTCGAGAAGGAATCCTGGTTCACTACAATCGCAGCTCTGATACCAATCTGTCACACCCCTTTCTACGGCGGAAGCACGAGGTGTGATCATGAAAGGTTCTCATTGCATACGAAGAGTAAACATGCTATATGCTCAAGAAAATAACTTCAAATACCATAATTTGAAAACATACGTTAGCGTTTACATCGCTAAGTCGCATAAAGCATTGTATTAAAAGTTTACAACTTTATTCAAAGTTAAACACAAGCGACATCCACGAGCATAAGCTAGACCACGCGCACATCCATCCTAGTTACCTGAAATACATGTGAGTTTTTGGAAAAACGTCAACATAAAGTTGGTGTGAATTCATGCAGTTTTTTATTTCATGTTTGTATACTTTGTATGAAAACATAGTTTGTGAGTAAATCAAGTTTTCATATATAAAAATCCAGTTTCATGTGTACCTCACGTACATCTGTATAATTCAATTTCTTCTTGAGTACCCCACGTACTTCAAGTATAACTCAATCTTTTCTTGAGTACCCCACGTACTCAAGTATTCATCAATTTTTAGTATGGTATGAATTTCATGTAATTAAAATATTCCTGTAAATGTCAGGATTGTTAATGGGTTGCAAAGCCATTAACATGTGACACGTCATAGGAAGCCACCAAACCTAAGGCATTTAATTGGTATATTCTGAGACACAAAAGCACTTCCTCGGTTCTCGCCCCGACCGGGAGTGTGGCTGCCAGGCACCCGTTAGATCTAACCTTTTGTTCTGCGGTCTAAGTATATTGTTGATTAATGGTGCTTCTGTACCCTATTCGTGACACTATTTCTCATAACGCCTCCTACTTGGTTCTCGTTCTCACCAAGCGCGTTTCTTGTTATCATTTCTCATGGCGCCTCTTACTTGGTTCTCGTTCTCACCAAGTGCGCTTCTCATATTCTCATATTTCGCCACACTTGGTTCTCGTTCTCACCAAGTGTACTTCTTGTATTTATATCATACCAATTATAAATTTTTGTACATTTGTACATGTATTTCACCCCCGAAGTTATAAAAACTGAAAACAGTTAAAGAGAAAAGGGGGGAGCATGAACTCACAACTTTGCGTTCCTAGCGTCGTAAACTCCACCGGATTTGCTTAATTAACGTCGTAACCTATACGCGTTTTCTTAACGTTAGTCACTAGACTTGCGTCGCACAAGTACAGTCACTCTCTTTTGTATATATTCTTGTGTTAAAAATGTTCTACATTTTTAACTACGTGTTTTACTTATATTATTTTCTCCAAAAATAAATATAAGTCTTTTGTGTTTTGCACTTTGCACCCGAATTATGTATCTTGTATTATGTATGTGTATTTTTATGTTTATACTCCTCATGAGTATTTAGTGTATTTTTAAGTCTTAATACACTAGCACGTATAACACATACTATATACACTTAGCACAAAAATTGGTGATAAAATAATATATATTTTTCTCTCAAAAATATATATACATAATATCCGTTTTTATTCTTCAAGAAATCACCATTTCTTATCACCAAAAATTAGGGAAACCTTGTTAATGTTTTGAGGTATATTTTTAGGGGATAAGTTTCTCAAAACTCATATTTTTCTAAGTGTCAAAATTTATAAAAATTTTGACAGAGTTTCCCCTAAAAATGGAGGTTTCCCACGTTTTCAAAACGTGTGTTTATTTTCTTTTAAATCATTATCAATCATCAACAACAATTACCAACAATCATCATCAACAATAATCACTAATTTCTCCATTTCATGAACTTGAATATTTACAAAAATGTGTAGTAACTTACTAGCACATTTAGTAAGTCTTGTTATCTTTAAAAATAAATTTAGTTTCTTAAAAACTTTATTTTTAAAGAATATGAAGTTTCACAACTTCTAGTCGGTTTTACGCAAATTATTTCTTTGTTAAAACTCATGTTACACAAGTGTCCATACACTTGTTTGTTCACAAAAACACCTTTAGTTCATAAAAGATCCGGTTTTAAAACATGGTTTCGTCATACACTTGGTTATTCAAGGATACCACTTGTAGATCCGTAGATCTACTAATTTTGAACAATATTTCATAAGAAAAATCGTTTTTACACAAGTTCATGATTAGTGTGTGGTAGGGTTTCACCTTTTAACCCTTGTTACTTCTAAAATAGCTTTATGTTAAGATCTATGATCTTACCAAACCGGGTTAAACGATGATCCGAGCTACCACATCATAGATCGGGTCTAGATAACCATATATTTCAAATACTACAACTTTTACACAACTTATGTGCTATTAACCACCATTTTTCATGCTTTTAGTAGACTTTTGTGCATCTTTTCGCATTTTAACGAGATTTAACCAACACAAATCCTTTTAACCACCTTAGATAAGCTTAAATATGAGTTTTAAGTGTTATACCTCTAGCTCAAGGCTAGGGAAGATTCTTGGCGGAAAACGGGTGGATAAAAGCCAAAGAAAGAGGTCCTTCGAACTTTGAGTGCACCAAGACTCCTAATACGCAACCCTCAAAGCTTGTATGATCTTGGGATGGGGTGAACAAGAACCGAAAATGGATGTGTGGGGAGGGGGTGTTCGGCCGTAGCTAGTGTAGAGAGAAAGAGAAGGTTTTGTTGTGAGTTGTGATAATGGATAATTATGTTAAGTGAACTCATGCTCTTATAGACAAGCTTAGTGTGTAATAACCAATGGTAAGTATGTAGGCTAGATATTTAGCAAGGTTAGATTATGCAAATCTCTAGTACAAGATATGTCCCCTAGGGGACCGAATTCGGTCAAGAGGGGGGGGGGGGGTCTTGGTTCGAAATCAACTAGTTTAGTTAAGCATAGATTGGTTAAGTTAGATAGTTAACCCCGTTACTTGTGTGTAGTATGTTACAACGGGTGTTAGGGTAATCAGGGACCCTAACTGGCTCAGAAAACAAATAAATAATGTTATTAACAATATTTTTATGTTCCGGGTAAAGTCCGGTTGTTCGGTTGCATACCGATACGTTAAAGTGCTAAATTACACTTTTTAGTGTCGTTTAGGTACCTTTCATGTACTCTTTCAATTCCCAACACTTAGGGAAGTATTCTGGATAATAAAACGACATTTCTGCACAACATTCATATGTTTAAATGCTGAATTATTGCTGAATTTTATAAATTCTGCACTTAAAGTGCGTTTCGGGTGCTTTTTAGTGCTTATTTTTGCTTTCGTATTGCATATATATTAACCCTTGTATGTACTCTTGGGTTTTAATGCATTCTTGTTGTCGGACCTACACCTAGGCTCCAATTTTATTGTCTGGCTGCTTTCTGCAGTTCCGTTGACATATAGTGTCTTACCGGTGAGTTTACTATTATTCTGACGCAACGCTCTCGTTTATGCATAAAGCAATATTTTGTAGTATACAACATGCATGAATTCACTTGTTTAATCATGTGTTCAGACATTGCTGACAATTAAGCACATAATTGCAATCACTAAATAATGATTAAAATGTACGGAAATTACCGGTTTGTGCCAGTTGTCACAGCTAGCTCGATCTGAAATTCGACCTGGCGATGGGGCGGTAACCCAGGTAACTCTTCAGGAAACACTTGAGGAAAGTCGCGTACAACCGGAATATCCTCTAATTTCTTCTCTTTCGTCGATGTATCTATAATGAGTGCTAAAATAGCTGTGTGGCCCTTTCGCAAACCTTTCTGAGCCTTTAAGAAGAAGATGATGACACTCACGACACCACTCCTGTCGCCTTGAACTTTGAGAGGTTCTTTTCCAGTACGGGGAATGCGAATGATCTTCTCCTTGCATAGGATCTCTGCTTGTTGTTGAGATAACTAATCCATACCAATGATGATGTCGAAACTACCCAGAGTTGTAGGAATGAGATCAATAGAGGAAGTCTGACCAGCTACCACATGAAAGCATCCCCTGTTACCTCGCTGTCGCTGCTGGTTCTGTGGAACTGTTGGTTGTTGGTGTTGGTTCTGATTCGCAGGTCGCGAGATCCTGAAATCCTTAGCTTCATTACCCATCTTGAGACACCTCGGGCAACGACCCCTGTTGCACTGACCACTGGGGTGTCTGTTGCATCTATTGCACTTTGGGTGATTTCCTTGATATCCACCCTGCCCTTGACTACCAGACGACTACTGACTGGGGCTTTATTAATTATCTGTCTTTCACTGCTGTGTCTGGGACTGAACCGAAGTTGGACCCTTGCTGGAGGTTCCATCCCATTTTCGCTTGTTATCACTGGGAATAGCAAAGGTAGTAATAGTAGTAGTACCGATACGCTTGAGCAACCTGTTCTGTTCCACTGCCTGGTCTGTGAGACGATGAGCAAGACGAGTAACATCATTGAATAGTAGCAAGATTTGCAGCCATCACATGGCTTTGAATTTCTGGTACAAAGCCTTTGAGGTACAGCTCAGTGCACTTGAGGGGAGGTTCCACCATAGTAGGACACAAAATTGCCAGTTCGTTAGATCGCTTCGTATACGCCTCTACTTCTGACCCCGTCATCTTCAGGTTAAAGAACTCCACTTCCAACTAGTGGATGTCACCATGACTACAGTATTCACGTTTGATTCTGTTCCTTAGCATCATTTCATGAGGTGGCATTAGCAGCCGCCAGCCCCAGCATCTGAACTTGCGCGTTCCACCAAGTTAGCGCAATGCCTTCGAGAGTATCAGTGGCGTACTTCACCCTACGAGCCTCAGGGCATTCACACATTTCGAAGACCGATTCGAGCTTTTCAAACTAATGGAGGAGTCCAACGGCCCCTTCAGTGCCACTGAAAATAGTAGGACAACAGTCCATAAAAGTCTTGAAGGTGCACACAGGTGGCTGAGCGTGTTGACCCGTCGTGTGCGTAAGAGTAAACATACTTGAGCACGAGTGTGGGTTTACGAGAGTAGGATCTAAAGATCCTAGAGTAAGTGGTGATGGCAGGTTACACCTCCTGCCTGAGCAGCTGCGGGTGCTGCAGTAACTTGTTCAGTTATCGAAGCCGCCAACTGGGCTTGAGTTAGGTTAACGTGTCCGCTCATGATCTTGATATCAAGGAGAACATGAGTGAGAGAGGTTCGCGAATAGTGCGAAGACACAAGGGAGTAAGCACACATGTGTTTCAATCAACAGTTCTTACGTTTATCTAAGCATACCAAGAGCAAAGTTCTATGTATCTAGCAAGTAGGTAATGTAAACATGAACAGTATTACCTATAGTGTTGAGTCTTGCACGTGGAGCGAAGCGTCGTTGTGGATCGTTGAGCACTGTTCTGGTTATAGTCTGGTTTTAATAAAAACGTTTTCCCCTTATTAAAACCGAGTTCTCTATAACCAATGGCTCTGATACCAATCTGTCACACCCCCAAAATCCACACGCGGAGTACCACCGCTTGGAGGCGTGACTGACCAGGATCAAGCCACCAATCATATCAAACATAATATGAAATAATGTAATTTAAACCGAACGATATGAAAGGTGTTCAAACAAAACATATTAAGTGTCTAGCGGAAGCATAAATGCAAACCTAATGCAAGTAATAAGTTCAAATGTCTAAATGTTTTAACGTAGCATCCTCGATCCATGTTCCACAACGACTGCGCCTCCCGTGCAAGCTTCAAGAGTACCTATGGTCCTGCAAGGCATGTAACAGAGAGTCAACAACTAGTTGAGCGAGTTCACAGTTGGTTATTCAGTTATAGTGTTCGTATCGTAAATCGTAAGATCGTTTAGTAATCATGTATCGTATGTAATGTTATCGCGGCCCTCTAGGCATGTTTGCGAAGTTTAGTGGGGGTTTCCCATGTTTTCTAGACTAGGTATATTTGTATCGCGGCCCACCCGGCATGTGTGCGAAGATTAATGTATAGTTCGCGGCCATTCCAGGCATGTATGCGAAGATTGTTGTATAGTTCGCGGCCATTCCAGGCATGTATGCGAAGATTGTTCTATTATCGCGGCCAATCCCGGCGTGTGTGCGAAGAGAAGTATATGTATCACTAGTCTAGCAGTATTTACCAATAACCTTCCTCTCCCGAGGCCTATGGTATGTAATCCCAATAACAACTCAAGCATAAGTAATCATCCAAACCCATTCCCAACCCCGGGAATCCCATGCCTTGGTAAGAGTGTGAACTCACCTTGGTTTGCTCGGTATGCTAAGTATGTGCTCACAGTAAATCAGTCGAGTCCTAATGTTTGGCACGTATACGCAATTAGTTTACATTCACAAGATTCGACTAACAGTCAAGATTCATCACGTACACGCAAGTAACAACCAATGAATACGCTATACGACTTAAGGCATGCACGGTTTAACATTCAACATTCACAATCCGAGACATCAGATTAGATCAACCATCTAACTGTTTTATACTTCACCCTCTACCCAATCCTTATTTAGGGATACTAGATTTTACCATATCATCAAGTTCTATCAACATGCAAGAACTCTAGTTCGTAAGTATTATGTTTAATATTACAAGTACAATACATCAGTTTACAAAAAGTTGGGTTGGTTGCATACTGTCTCGGCGAAACACCCATGGGTTTCGTCGAGTTTGGTTATGGCGAAACACTCATGTGTTTCGTCGAGGCAAGTGTTTCGTCGAGACCACAAGGGTATCATTTTGTTTCGTCGCAACACAACAGCAAACACACAGAATCATAACATAAGCATCACAGTACTTAACATCTAGCATGAACCCTAGTTTATGTGTACAACAAATCGATTAACATAAAACATGACATCATCGAGCCCTATCAGGATGCTATTGTGCATTCAGATCCAGATCTCATTAACAACATTCAAAATCGAGTATTCGATTGTATTAAGTTTCACATAGAGTTATGCTTCTGATTAATCATGCATATCGAAATCAAGAACATCATACACATATATATATTCATAACCGTTTCATAAATCAAGCATAAACACAAACATGAATCGAGTAGCCAAGGAAATCATGAAACCGAAATAATACATAAGCAACTAACCAAGATGGATGGGATGATTATTTGATCGATGAAAAGGCTTGGGGAAAATACACAGCTGCCGTCACACTTGGGAGGGAGTTCTAGGGTTTTCTGTTTTGCTAAAGTGTGACGAATTGAGCGGTTCCGTAACTTATACGCGTCTAAGTGTTTTGGGCCCTTACTGGGCCTGGCGAAACTGACGGGCTGGCGAAACAGCCTGTTTCGTCGAGAGGCAGGGGACGGAACACTTCTTGTTTCGTCGGATGGTTATTGGTGAAACACACTCTTGTTTCGTCGAGTCCTTAATGGGTTCTAACCGTTTAAGTTTAAATTCTCTGATAAGTCACATGTTATACATATACAACCAACCACAAAATCAAGCAAACAAAATTCGTTTTATCATACCACAACGTGTATAGTTACAAAGCAAACAAGTCTAGTAAGCAAACAACGAAACAGTTATCGTGCAATTAATGCAAATAAAGAATGTCGGAAGCTCGAGTTGTCACACCAGGGGTCGTAATATGGGTCTAAGGGATTTGGTGCTAGTACCCTAGGTATTTCCTCTGGATTAAAATTGTAAGGACCTACAAAATGCCCCAAATCAACCTGTAAGTGAAAACACGGACCCCTGAAACCCTAATGCGCATGAAAAACCAAGAAAACAAGATTTCTGGATTTCAGGCGGGCCACGTAAACCATAAGGTAACATCTACGCGGGCCGTGTCAACTTAAAGTTGACCGGATAAGCATTCCAGGCCACGTGTCGCACACGTGGCGGACCTACTCGTGACACACAAGCCCTACACGTAGACTAGGGGCCCTCGCGGGCCGCGTAAAAGCCATGTTAAGGCTTACGCGGGCCGCGTAAAACTTAAAAACCAGCTATAAATAGCCTGTGCATGGGACTTTGCTTCTGTGTTTGTTAAACTTTCTAAAAAACGAGTTATACTTCTCAAATTCGAAATTCCAAGTAGGGAGACGCTGCTACGGATACAGGGTATTAACTCGATCAGTGCTACGATACAATGTTCGATTGATTGAAACCGATCCGATGGATGTTTAAGTGCTGCCCAAATCAGGGCAATACTTTGTCATTCGTCATGAGGGTTTTGATTTCGTGAAGTTTGTCGTAAATGTTGTATTAAGTTACTGACCTAGTGTCATGTGCATTGTCATTTAAATAGGTCACAAGCTAAATCAGTAGGCTAAACTCTGCCTGTCTAAACTTGCAATGTGAGTCATTCTCTTTTTATCAACAATGTTTTACAATACTCCAATCATTTTCAAAAGTTATAATTACAGGGATTAAGTCGTGGTTATCTTGAATCACTGGCTAGTGGGGTATTGTGCACATTACTAATTTCTCACGGTTAGGTTCATCAACCTAACAGTGATAATCATCTCTACTTGGGTGAAAGGACCCAATAGTGGTATGACCATCGTCATCAGGGTATGACACGGCGCAAGATAAAAATAAGATAGTAGCCATTGTAATTGCTCTTATGCTGTAATTTATAACTAAGAGTCGTGTTATCAAAATCAAGTGACTAGCCAGTATTTCCCCGCTGATAAAATATTTTTAAACATGTTTTAGGTGACCTACTGTGAATCAAGGAAAAGTGCTACGGAGCACTAATAAAGCTTGAAGTGGTGGCTCAGTTAAATAAATAAACATGTTTTGTAAAACAGGGAATTTCCTCGTGAAATTCCTCTATTGTAAATTACGGGGTTTGTCCCAAATTATGAAATAAAATAATTGGGCATTTTCAAGTTTTAAAAGATCCTGTTAAACTTCCGCTGTCAATTCAAACAATAAATACCACGGGTTTCTGTCCCGCGACTCCTGGACCGGGTAACACCAGGACGGGGGCCGTGATAGAAAAATGTGGTATCAGAGCCACTGATTTAAGCCAATTAAGTATTTAAAAATACTTAATTTTTCTGATTGCCATTCTGTGATTTTGTGAAAACTAAATTTACAATAAACAAAATTCTAATTTAAATTTTGTATGTTTCTTCATGTGTGTTATCAGCATGAATGAACTGTCGGAGGCACTCTGAAATATTTCTATCCATAGCACAGATATGGATACCACCGGTACCTTCACTGGCTACCAGGCTGATACTGAAGAGCCAATAGTATTCCAAGCCCAACCTCAGGAGAAATCAAAACTGAAAAACAGAAGAAGACTCGTAGGCTGGAGGCGTATGCGTAGGAAGAAACCAGGGACACAGAAAGTTATAAAGACTGAGGATTCGAAGAATAAAGGCAAAGGAAAGGAAATCAGGGAAAGTTCAGGGCAAACCCAGGAAATTCCACCATGGGAGGAGCTGGACCGCCAACTGACAAATAGCGACCTCATCGGACCTGCTGATGAAAACCTCTTCAATTACCCAGCGGAAGCACAACTTCCAGTTAATCTGGAACCTGCTATCCCAGATCCTATTATCCACCCCCGACCTCTACCAGGAGAGCTAGAAGAATGGTGGACAACTGTCTGGCAATTTCAGAATCTCTTGAATAACCCTAACACCTTTTTCCCCCAGTTTGACCCTTAGCCTACACCAAACCCACCTATGAGCACAGAAAACCTGGCTGAACTCCGCCACTATGGCGAGGAGCTCGTGGACGCAGGAAATAGAATCCGAGAAGTGGGGGAGAGGATATCATGGAAATACGACGAGATGGAACGTCATTCTAAAGTGCCAGCTGACAGGGATCGTTTATGGTTGTGTGGCTACATGTTTAATAATAATAAAATAATAATAAATATTAATAAAAATCTAATCATATAAAATGACTTAAAATAAAACTTTTGTAATATATTTGGTGTGTACGGATGCATACTAAAGTATATAAAAATATGGAAGTCGCAAAGTCGACAATTTTGGCTATACGTGTTGACGTGATTATGTGCGATTGCTTTATTGTGCTTGATTATAATTTATTCTATCTTGTGCCAATAATTTATATATTGAAAATTATCAGATGGAACCCGCTGTTAAAGAGCCAGTTAATGAAGTTAACCAATCTGAACAAAACAATGGAGAACAATTTCTTAATAGGCAGGATATAGAAAATATCGTTGCCCAAGGAATAGCTAATGCTATTCCAGCAATCCTTGCTGCTGCCCGAAATCCAGTTGAACCTCAACCAATTATTCCCAGCAAACGTACTCACGGCGACAATTTCAGTAATAGTGTAAATGGAGGCGGCAACAATAATAATAACGATAATGATGGGATGCAAGCCACATTCCTTAAGAAAATGAAAGCTGCAACGCCTGGTTGCACTTACAAGGAATTTCTTGCCTGTAAACCAATCGAATTTGCAGGCAATGAAGGGGCAACTGCAGCACTGCGTTGGTTAGAGAAAACCAAAGTAGTAATTAAAATAAGTAAATGTGCCGAGGAAGACAAGGGCACTAGAATGGTGGAATACGATACTTCAAGCCAAGGGAAGTAATGTGGCATATGCCATGAATTGGGAAGAATTTAAAAGTCTGGTTAAAAGAAAATTTTGTCCCAAATATGAAAAGGAACAAATGACAAATAAGTTCCTCAATCACCGGATGGTAGACGTTGATTGTCGAGGGTATACTTCGACATTCTTTGAGTATGCTAGAGTTGTTCCAACCCTGGCTTCGCCAGAACCGGTACTTATTTCTCGCTATATTTGGGGTTTGATCGGTGAAATTCGTGATATCGTTAAAGCTACAAGACCCCGCACGATTGACGATGCAGTAGAATTAGCCAACACCCTGACCGACGGGCTGGTACGAACACAAGAAGAAAATCGGAAGAAGGAAGTGGCCCAAAAGATTACCCAGGGATTTCGTATGGGTAATAGTAGTAATTTCAAGAAAAAGGGAACCGGGCAATCTTCCACTGCTCCATTTTGTAGTACTTGTAAAAGAAAGCATTTTGGAAAATGCAAAGGGTATTGCAATTTCTGCAAAATTCCAGGGCATTAAGAAGAAGACTGCAGAAGAAAGAAATCCACAATTTGCTTCAACTGTGGAGAAGCTGGACATTTTAGGCCAGACTGCCCTAAAATAATCAAACCAGCTGATAACAAAGCCAAGCCTGCAGAAGGAACTACCAAAAAGAACGCAAGAGCCTTCCAACTGACTACCCAGGAAGCAGAGTTAATCCCTGATGTGATAGCTGGTACGTTCCTAGTTCACGACGTTTATGCAAAAGTATTATTTGACTCTGGTGCAAACCAAAGTTTTATAAATACTTCATTCTGCCAAGCTCTTAAACTACCCTTAACCAACCTTAGACAAATTTTTACTGTAGAAACGGCAGATGGAAATTCAGTTAACATAAATAAGATTTTGCAAAAAGGAAAGATAGAACTCTTAGGCCATATATTTTCTGCAAACCTGTTACCTATGGAATTAGCCGGATTCGATGTTGTGTTAGGAATGGATTGGTTAGTAGCCAACCATGCTCGAATCCTCTGCGATAAGAATTCCATAGAAATTCATACACCCACAGGAGAAATAGTGGTGATTACAGGAGATAAGCCACGTAAGCCACTAAAATTCATTTCAGTAATGAAAATGGCCAGTTATTCAAGAAAAGAAGAAAGAGTGTATATGATTTCGGTAATCTTCAACACTAAAGGTAAGGAACTTAAGGAAATTCCAGTAGTATCAGAATACCCGGATTTATTCCCAGAAGAACTACCTGGATTACCACCCGATAGGGAAGTAGAATTTAGAATTCATCTAATTCCTGGAACTACACCGATAGCCAAGGCACCTTATCGGTTAGCACCCACCGAAATGTTAGAACTGAAAAAGCAGTTAAATGAATTACTAAGCAAAGGATTTATACAACCTAGTTCATCCCCGTGGGGAGCTCCAGTGTTGTTTGTGATAAAGAAAGATGGGTCAATGAGAATGTGTATTGATTATAGGGAATTGAATAAGGTTACAATTAAGAATCGATACCCATTACCTAGGATTGATGATCTTTTCGATCAACTTCAAGGAGCTAGATATTTTTCTAAGATAGACTTACGCTCCGGATACCATCAGTTGAAAGTACAAGAAGAAGACATACCTAAAACCGCTTTCAGAACTAGATATGGTCATTACGAGTTTACAGGCATGCCCTTTGGGTTAAAAAATGCTCCCGCAGCATTCATGGACATGATGAATAGGATCTGTAAACTGTACATGGATAAATTTGTAATTGTCTTTATCGACGATATACTTATTTATTCCAAAAGTCAGAATGAGCATTGTGAGCATTTGCATGCACTCTTAACTTTGTTAAGAAGAGAAAAGCTTTATGCCAAATTCTCGAAGTGTGAATTTTGGCTACAAGAGGTACAATTTTTAGGACACATGGTGAATCATGAAGGCATTCACGTAGATCCCTCCAAAATAGAAGCAATCACCAAATGGAAGGTTCTGCAATCAGCTATGGAAGTTAGAAGTTTTCTAGGGTTAGCCGGATACTATAGACGATTTATTAAGGATTTTTCCAAAATAGTTGTGCCATAAACTAAGCTAACCTGTAAAGCAGTGAAGTTTGAATGGGGATCTAGACAAGAAGAGGCTTTTAAGATTTTAAAACAAAGATTAACAAATGCCCCTATTCTTGCCTTACCAGAAGGAACTGAAGATTTTGAAGTCTACTGTGACGCTTCTAAGCTAGGATTAGGATGTATGCTAATGCAACGCAAGAAGGTAATTGCGTACGCCTCAAGGCAATTGAAGAAGCACGAGGAAAACTATACGACTCATGATTTAGAATTAGGAGCCATAATTTTTGCCCTTAAGATTTGGAGACACTATTTGTATGGCAGTAAGTTTATAGTCTATACAGATCATAAGAGTTTAAGATACATATTTGGGAAAAAAGAATTAAACATGAGGCAAAGAAGATGGATGGAAATTCTAAGTGACTACGACTGTGATATTCAATATCACGAAGGAAAAGCAAACGTAGTTGCAGATGCCTTAAGTCGTAAGTATCATGAAAAGCAAAAGCGAGTTCGTGCTCTTAGATTAAGTTTACAATTAGATTTAATGGAACAATTGAAACATATTCAAGAAATAGCAATCAAGGATGATGCTGAAGGAATGAAAGGACGAATAAAGGAATTAGAACAAGGAAGTGATGGAATTTGGAGATTCCATAAGAAAAGAATTTGGGTACCTAAGCAAGGAGAATTAAGGGATAAGATTTTAGAGGAAGCCCATAAATATAGGTATACCATGCATCCTGGTAATAATAAGATGTACCAAGATTTAAGAAATAATTTCTGGTGGATCGGTATGAAAAAGGACATAGCTAGATACGTTTCTAAGTGCTTAACTTGTTCACAAGTTAAAGCAGAACACCAGAAACCTTCAGGGTTACTCCAACAATTAGAAATGCCTATTTGGAAATGGGAACTAATAACAATGGACTTTGTTACTAAGTTACCCAAAACCAGAAAAGGTAATGATGCGATTTGGGTAATTGTGGATCGATTAACCAAATCAGCTCATTTTCTACCCATGAAAGAAACCTTTAGCATGGAAAGGTTGGCAAAGTTATATGTAGATGAAGTAGTATCCTTACATGGAGTTCCACTCTCCATTGTATCGGATAGAGATAGTCGCTTCATTTCACATTTCTTGACAAGTTTCCAAGAAGCCATGGGAACAAGGTTAAATTTAAGTACAGCTTACCATCCCCAAACAGATGGACAAAGTGAAAGGACGATCCAAACTCTGGAGGACATGCTTAGGGCATGTGTGATAGATTTTGGTGGAAACTGGGATGACCACCTACCCTTAATCGAATTCTCCTATAATAATAGCTATCATGCAAGCATTGAAGCTGCCCCATTCGAAGCACTGTATGGACGAAAGTGTAGAACTCCAGTTTGTTGGGCATAAATAGGGGAAAGTCAATTATCAGGTCCCGAGATTGTGCAAGAAACCACCGACAAACTCACTCAAATCAAGGAAAGACTGAAAATGGCTCGAGATCGCCAGAAGAGTTATGCAGACAATCGACGCAAGCCACTGGAATTTCAAGTTGGAGACAAGGTACTCTTGAAAGTTTCTCCTTGGAAAGGAGTAGTTCGGTTCGGTAAGAAAGGAAAGCTGAGTCCAAGGCACATAGGACCCTTCCCAGTAATCCAACGCATAGGACCAGTCGCCTATCGCTTACAACTGCCAGAAGAGTTAGCTGGAGTACATGATGTATTTCATGTATCCAACCTCAAGAAATGTTTATTTGACGAATCCCTGGTAATACCTCTTCAAGATATAGAAGTAAATGAAAAGCTAAAATTTGTTGAAAAACCACTCCAAATAGAAGACAGAAAGGTTAAGTTCCTCAAACACAAAAGACTAGTACTGGTCAAGATCAAGTGGGATTCAAAAAGAGGACCCGAATATACATGGGAGCTGGAATCGGAAATGAAGCGAAAGTATCCTCACTTATTTCAATTAATCTCGAGGACGAGATTTTAAATAAGGTGGGGAGGATGTAAGGACCTACAAAAATGCCCCAAATCAACCCGTAAGTGAAAACTCGGACCCCTGAAACCCTAATGTGCATGAAAAACCAAGAAAACAAGATTTCTGGATTTCAGGTTGGCCGCGTAAACCATAAGGTAACATCTACGCTGGCCGCTTCAACTTAAAGTTGACCGGATAAGCACTCCAGGCCACGTGTCGCACACGTGGCGGACCTACTCGTGACACACAAGCCCTACACGTAGACTAGGGGCCCTCGTGGGCCGCGTAAAAGCCATGTTAAGGCTTACGCGGGCCGGGTAAAACTTAAAAACTAGCTATAAAAAGCCTGTGCATGGGACTTTGCTTCTGTGTTCGTTAAACTTTCTAAAACAAACGAGTTATACTGCTCAAATTCGAAATTCAAAGTAGGGAGACGCTGCTACGGATACAAGGTATTAACTCGATCACTGCTACGATACAATGTCCGATTGATTAAATCCGATCCGATGGATGTTTAAGTGCTGCCCAAATCAGGGCTATACTTTGTCATTCGTCATGAGGGTTTTGATTTCGTGAAGTTTATCGTAAATGTTGTATTAAGTTACTGACCTAGTGTCATGTGCATTGTCATTTAAATAGGTCACAAGGCTAAATCAGTAGGCTAAACTCTGCCTGTCTAAACTTGCAATGTGAGTCATTCTCTTTTTATCAACAATGTTTTATAATACTCCAATCATTTTCAAAAGTTATAATTACAGGGATTAAGTAGTGGTTATCTTGAATCACTGGCTAGTGGGGTATTGTGCACATTACTAATTTCTCACGGTTAGGTTCATCAACCTAACAGTGATAATCATCACTAGTTGGGTGAAAGGACCCAATAGTGGTATGACCATCGTCATCAGGGTATGACACGGCGCCAGATAAAAATAAGATAGTAGCCATTGTAATCGCTCTTATGCTGTAATTTATAACTAAGAGTCGTTTTATCAAAATCAAGTGACTCGCCAGTATTTCCCCGCTGATAAAATATTTTTAAACATGTTTCAGGTGACCTACTGTGAATCAAGGAAAAGTGATACGGAGCACTAATAAAGCTTGAAGTGGTGGCTCAGCTAAATAAATAAACATGTTTTGTAAAACAGGGAATTTCCTCGTGAAATTCCTCTGTTGTAAATTACGGGGTTTCTCCAAAATTAGGAAATAAAATAATTGGGCGTTTTCAAGTTTTAAATGATCCTGTTAAACTTCCGCTGTCAATTCAAACAATAAATACCACGGGTTTCTGTCCCGCGACTCCTGGACCGGGTAACACCAGGACGGGGGCCGTGATAGAAAAAGGTGGTATCAGAGCCACTGATTTAAGCCAGTTAACTATTTAAAAATACTTAATTTTTCAGATTGCCATTCTGTGATTTTGTGAAAACTAAATTTACAATAAACAAAAATCTAATTTAAATTTTGTATGTTTCTTCATGTGTGTTATCAGCATGAATGAACTGTCGGAGGCACTCTGAAATATTTCTATCCATAGCACAGATATGGATACCACTGGTTCCTTACCTGGCTACCAGGCTGATACTGAAGAGCCAATAGCATTCCAAGCCTAACCTCAAGAGAAATCAAAACTGAAAAAGAGAAGAAGACTCGTAGGCTGGAGGCGTATGTGTAGGAAGAAACCAGCGACACAGAAAGTTATAAAGACTGAGGATTCGAAGAATAAAGGCAAAGGAAAGGAAATCGGGGAAAGTTCAGGGCAAACCCAGGAAATGCCACCATGGGAGGAGCTGAACCGCCAACTGACAAATAGCGACCTCATCGGACCTGCCGATGAAAACCTCTTCAATTACCCAGCGGAAGCACAACTTCCAGTTAATCTGGAACCTGCTATCCCAGATCCTATTATCCACCCCCGACCTCTACCAGGAAAAGTGCTACGCAGCACTAATAAAGCTTGAAGTGGTGGCTCAGTTAAATAAATAAACATGTTTTGTAAAACAGGGAATTTCCTCGTGAAATTCCTCTATTGTAAATTACGGGGTTTGTCCTAAATTTTGAAATAAAATAATTGGGCATTTTCAAGTTTTAAAAGATCCTGTTAAACTTCCGCTGTCAACTCAAACAATAAATACCATGGGTTTCTGTCCCGCGACTCCTGGACCGGGTAACACCAGGACGGGGGCCGTGACAAAAATCATGCATCTCTACTTGATTTTCAGGGTTTTCTATCTCCATCGGTTGGTCAGGAATTGGTGATTGTCGTTGGGGTGCTATTATTTGCTTCAGGTTAGGGTCAGCTGCAGTGGTTGCTAGGATGTGGATATTGGTTATACCCCTATTAATCATATCCTGGGCATAAGCATCGGTTTCTCTTTTGGCTGCTGCTAGTGCTCTCTGGTCTTGTAACTTTTTCAAACGCTTCCTACGCTCATGTGCCCCTCGACTGAACCATCCTCTCTTTTTCTGAGGGAATGGCTCTTCAGACTTATCCTTAAACACGAATATTACTTCTTCCGTATCAGCAGAGTACCCTGAGAGGGCAGGCTGAGAAGAGGCACCTTCGCTTCTAGGCGAACCAGACAATTGACGGTACGCGTCAGATGGTCCTTGGTCGCTCATACTGTAAACTAATAAATAGTCAAATAACACATAACAAGAAAATACAATTATGCACGTATTCCCCTAATTTATTTCCTAACAATTTAAATTTTGATGTCAGCAGAACGCTTCTGTGGCTGAATCAGTGGCTTAGCTCTGATACCACCTTCTGTCGCAACCCCCGTCCCCCTATACAAAGACAGGGACGGGCGGCCGCGAGCCAGTTTCGGTGGTATCGTGTATTGTCTAATTTGGCAGCGGAATTTTCATCAGGACCGTAGTTAGGAAATATTTGATAAGAGTAAAATACCACATTTTCATAATATTAAACACACGGGATACAACCCAAGTTTGCAGTACACACATTTTCATAGAAATAAATCCCTATTTTAATTAAAAACATCTATTTTATTTTAGGTAACTTTATTGCCACTTTTCCAAGCCTTCAGTGCTGTCCAGCTGGCTTCTATTTGGCTTTCACATTTTGTTACCTGAAACGGGTTTAAAAACATTTTGTCAGTGGGAAATACTGGTGAGTGAATCCCAGTTTAATCAAGTTTAAATAAAAACCATTGTACAGTATTGAGGGCGATCTCACAATTACATTTGTTTCCAAGTTATATCAATTAACATCCATGGAACTATCAGACCCGACTTGTGGAAATGTTACTCCTTGACCAGGTGGTAACAAATTTTGTATACAAAACCCCAACATACTCATGATAATTGTATCCTTACAAATACTCAATCACTGCTTAATCTCATTGTTAAGCATTTAAGGTTTTGTAAAATAGTTCACAAAAAGGTTAACAAAAAGCGGATAAACTCTCTTTGCTGTCTTAGATTATTCTTTAGGGTTTCCTGGTGACAATCCATAAATTACACAAATGCATGTGTGTTAGTATAATAACCCATTTTAACATTAGTAATACCCTCCCCGAGAGGGCATTCCAACGACGACGTTGGGCAGAACCACGACAGCCGTTACGGAATCCTAGATCAATCGGGCAGAGTATCTAATACGTATCGAGGGGTTATAATACATACAACGGAGCAGAACTTAGCTATTTATGGGGGTATAATACCCGAGTATTATGCCTATACTTCAGAAATTAGAGAAAGAAAACGTTTGTGAGCAAATTCGGACTGAAGGCCCGAGCTCCAGCTTTATAGGGGCTGAGTTTGGGTTCTACGCGGCCCGCGTAAAGGAAGACAAGGGCCTACGCGGCCCGCGTCAATGTTGGTCAAAGGTGTAGCTGATCCGGGTCATCGACTAGACTTGCCACGATGATGACACGTGTCATCACCGGGTGTTGCCCTATTCTCGATTGCTCGCGGCCCGCGTAAGACGTAGCCATGGGCTACGCGGCCTGAGACAAGGTGAAATTCTTTGTTTTTATTTTATTTTTAATGTTAAATCCTAATTTGGGCTCGGTTTTCACATACGGGGTATAATTTAAGACATATTGGGATAATTTAAAATATATTAGGGTGTCTAAAAATAATTCGAGGGTATCGGTTTTCTTTAGGGTTGTTATATATATCACCATTGCCCATGATTTTCTTGACAGTATATCTCTTAAATGTCAACATATACACGTGTGATTTAGTTTACGAAGATTTTTCAATGCCGAGAACCTCGATCAGAGAGTAAAAAAGGCGTAAGGTTCACAATGGTGTAAAATTAAAATAGGATATACCGGGCTAGGATTCGAGTTACAGGAACAAGGGCCAAACCAACCACCTAAGAATGGAATCGTCGAGCGAAAACACTTGACAACCTCCAAGAAGCAGCTTTTCTTGCCACCAGACTTTTCTCCATCAATTAGGAATCTGATGCCGTCATTAAACACATTTCTTAAATTGTAGCCATTTGTCGAGTGTTTTTTTTGTGTCTAATCCGCATATATATCACCATTGCCCTTGATTTTCTTGACTGTATATCTCTTAAATGTCAACATTTACACGTTTGATTTAGTTTACCAATATTTTTCAATGCCGAGAACCTCGATCAGAGAGTAAAAAAGGCGTAAGGTTCACAATGGTGTAAAATTAAAATGGGATATACCATGCTAGGATTCGAGTTACAGGAACAAGGGCTAAACCAACCACCCAAGAATGGAATCGTCGAGCGAAAACACTTGACAACCTCCTAGAAGCAACTTTTCTTGCCACCAGACCTTTCTCCATCAATTAGGAATCTGATGCCGTCACTAAACACATTCCTTAAATTGTAGCCATTTGTTGAGTGTTTTTTTGGTGTCTAATCCGCATATATATCACCATTGCCCTTGATTTTCTTGACTGTATATCTCTTAAATGTCAATATATACACGTGTGATTTAGTTTACGAAGATTTTTCAATGCTGAGAACCTCGATCAGAGAGTAAAAAAGGCGTAAGGTTCACAATGGTGTAAAATTAAAATGGGATATACCGGGATAGGATTCGAGTTACAGGAACAAGGGCCAAAGCAACCACCCAAGAATGGAATCGTTGAGCGAAAACACTTGACAACCTCCTAGAACCAGCTTTTCTTGCCACCAGACCTTTCTACATCAATTAGGAATCTGATGCCGTCACTAAACACATTCCTTAAATTCTAGCCATTTGTTGAGTGTTTTTTTTGGTGTCTAATCCGCATATATAATCACCATTGCCCTTGATTTTTTTGACTGTATATCTCTTAAATGTCAACATATACATGTGTGATTTAGTTTATGAAGATTTTTCAATGCCGAGAACCTCGATCAGAGAGTAAAAAAGGCGTAAGGTTCACAATGGTGTAAAATTAAAATAGGATATACCGGGCTAGGATTTGAGTTACAGGAACAAGGGCCAAACCAACCACCCAAGAACGGAATCGTCGAGCGAAAACACTTGACAACCTCCAAGAAGCAGCTTTTCTTGCCACCAGACCTTTCTCCATCAATTAGGAATCTAATGCCGTCATTAAACACATTCTTTAAATTGTAGCCATTTGTTGAGTGTTTTTTTTGGTGTATAATCCGCATATACATCACCATTGCCCTTGATTTTCATGACTGTATATCTCTTAAATGTCAACATATACACGTGTGATTTAGTTTACGAAGATTTTTCAATGCCGAGAACCTCGATCACAGAGTAAAAAAGGCGTAAGGTTCACAATGGTGTAAAATTAAAATGGGATATACCGGGCTAGGATTCGAGTTACAGGAACAAGGGCAAAACCAACCACCCAAGAATGGAATCGTCGAGCGAAAACACTTGACAACCTCCTAGAAGCAGCTTTTCTTGCCACCAGACCTTTCTCCATCAATTAGAAATCTGATGCCGTCACTAAACACATTTCTTAAATTGTAGCCATTTGTTGAGTGTTTTTTTTGTGTCTAATCCGCATATATATCACCATTGCCCTTGATTTTCTTGACTGTATATCTCTTAAATGTCAACATATACACGTTTGATTTAGTTTACCAATATTTTTCAATGCCGAGAACCTCGATCAGAGAGTAAAAAAGGCGTAAGGTTCACAATGGTGTAAAATTAAAATGGGATATACCATGCTAGGATTCGAGTTACAGGAACAAGGGCTAAACCAACCACCCAAGAATGGAATCGTCGAGCGAAAACACTTGACAACCTCCTAGAAACAACTTTTCTTGCCACCAGACCTTTCTCCATCAATTAGGAATCTGATGCCGTCACTAAACACATTCCTTAAATTGTAGCCATTTGTTGAGTGTTTTTTTGGTGTCTAATCCGCATATATATCACCATTGCCCTTGATTTTCTTGACTGTATATCTCTTAAATGTCAATATATACACGTATGATTTAGTTTACGAAGATTTTTCAATGCTGAGAACCTCGATCAGAGAGTAAAAAAGGCGTAAGGTTCACAATGGTGTAAAATTAAAATGGGATATACCGGGATAGGATTCGAGTTACAGGAACAAGGGCCAAAGCAACCACCCAAGAATGGAATCGTTGAGCGAAAACACTTGACAACCTCCTAGAAGCAGCTTTTCTTGCCACCAGACCTTTCTATATCAATTAGGAATCTGATGCCGTCACTAAACACATTCCTTAAATTCTAGCCATTTGTTGAGTGTTTTTTTTTTTTTGTGTCTAATCCGAATATATAATCACCATTGCCCTTGATTTTCTTGACTGTGTATCTCTTAAATGTCAACATATACACGTGTGATTTAGTTTATGAAGATTTTTCAATGCCGAGAACCTCGATCAGAGAGTAAAAAAGACGTAAGGTTCACAATGGTGTAAAATTAAAATAGGATATACCGGGCTAGGATTTGAGTTACAGGAACAAGGGCCAAACCAACCACCCAAGAACGGAATCGTCGAGCGAAAACACTTGACAACCTCCAAGAAGCAGCTTTTCTTGCCACCGGACCTTTCTCCATCAATTAGGAATCTGATGCCGTCATTAAACACATTCCTTAAATTGTAGCCATTTGTTGAGTGTTTTTTTTGGTGTCTAATCCGCATATACATCACCATTGCCCTTGATTTTCTTGACTGTATATTTCTTAAATGTCAACATATACACGTGTGATTTAGTTTACGAAGATTTTTCAATGCCGAGAACCTCGATTACAAAGTAAAAAAGGCGTACGGTTCACAATGGTGTAAAATTAAAATGGGATATACCGGGCTAGGATTCGAGTTACAGGAACAAGGGCCAAACCAACCACCCAAGAATGGAATCGTCGAGCGAAAACACTTGACAACCTCCGAGAAGCAGCTTATCTTGCCACAATACCTTTCTGCATCAATAGGGAATCTGATGCCGTCACTAAACACATTCCTTAAATTGTAGCCATTTGTTGAGTGTTTCTTTTTTGTGTCTAATCCGCATATATATCACCGTTGCCCTTGATTTTCTTGACTGTATATCTCTTAAATGTCAACATATACACGTGTGATTTAGTTTACGACGATTTTTCAATGCCGAGAACCTCGATCAGAGAGTAAAAAAGGCTTAAGGTTCACAATGGTGTAAAATTAAAATGGGCTATACCGGGATAGGATTCGAGTTACAGGAACATGGGCCAAACCAAACACCCAAGAATGGACTCGTCAAGCGAAAACACTTGACAACCTCCGAGAAGCAGCTTTTCTTGCCACCAGACCTTTCTCCATCAATAAGGAATCTGATGTCGTCACTAAACACATTCCTTAAATTGTAGCCATTTGTTGAGTGTTTTTTTTGTGTGTAATCCGCATATATATCACCATTGCCCTTGATTTTCTTGACTGTATATCTCTTAAATGTCAACATATACCCGTGTGATTTAGTTTATGAAGATTTTTCAATGCCGAGAACCTCGATTAAAGAGTAAAAAAGGCGTAAGGTTCACAATGGTGTAAAATTAAAATGGGATATACCGGGCTAGGATTCGAGTAACAGGAACAAGGGCCAAACCAACCACCCAAGAATGGAATCGTCGGGCGAAAACACTTGACAACCTCCTAGAAGCAGCTTTTGTTGCCACCAGCCTTTCTCCATCAATAAGGAATCTGATGCCGTCACTAAACACATTCCTTAAACTGTAGCCATTTGTTGAGTGTTTTTTTGGTGTCTAATCCGCGTATATATCACCATTGCCCTTGATTTTCTTGGCTGTATATCTCTTAAATGTCAACATATACACGTGTGATTTAGTTTACAAAGATTTTTCAATGCCGAGAACCTCGATCAGAGAGTAAAAAAGGCATAAGTTTCACAATGGTGTAAAATTAAAATGGGATATACCGGGCTAGGATTCGAGTTACAGGAACAAGGGCCAAACCAACCACCCAAGAATGGAATCGTCGAGCGAAAACACTTGACAACCTCCTAGAAGTAGCTTTTCTTGCCACCAGACCTTTCTCCATCAATTAGGAATCTGATGCCGTCACTAAACACATTCCTTAAATTGTAGCCATTTGTAGAGTTTTTTTGGTGTCTAATCCGCATATATATCACCATTGCCTTTGATTTTCTTGACTGTATATCTCTTAAATGTCAACATATACACGTGTGATTTAGTTAACGAAGATTTTTCAATGCCGAGAACCTCGATCAGAGAGTAAAAAAGGCGTAAGGTTCACAATGGTGTAAAATTAAAATGGGATATACCGGGCTAGGATTCGAGTTACAGGAACAAGGGCCAAACCAACGACCCAAGAATGGAATCGTCGAGCGAAAACACTTGACAACCTCCTAGAAGCAGCTTTTCTTGCCACCAGACCTTTCTCCATCAATTAGAAATCTGATGCCGTCACTAAACACATTCCTTAAATTGTAGCCATTTGTTGAGTGTTTTTTTTTGGTGTCTAATCCGCATATATATCACCATTTCCCTTGATTTTCTTGACTGTATATCGCTTAAATGTCAACATATACACGTGTGATTTAGTTGACGAAGATTTTTCAATGCCGAGAACCTCGATCAGAGAGTAAAAAAGGCGTAAGGTTCACAATGGTGTAAAATTAAAATAGGATATACCGGGCTAGGATTCGAGTTACAGGAACAAGGGCCAAACCAACCACCCAAGAACGGAATCGTCGAGCGAAAACACTTGACAACCTCCAAGAAGCAGCTTTTCTTGCCACCAGACTTTTCTCTATCAATTAGGAATCTGATGCCGTCATTAAACACATTTCTTAAATTATAGCCATTTGTTGAGAGTTTTTTTTTGTGTCTAATCCGCATATATATCACCATTGCCCTTGATTTTCTTGACTGTATATCTCTTAAATGTCAACATATACACGTTTGATTTAGTTTACGAATATTTTTCAATGCCGAGAACCTCGATCAGAGAGTAAAAAAGGCGTAAGGTTCACAATGGTGTAAAATTAAAATGGGATATACCATGCTAGGATTCGAGTTACAGGAAAAAGGGCTAAACCAACCACCCAAGAATGGAATCGTCGAGCGAAAACACTTGACAACCTCCTAGATGCAACATTTCTTGCCACCAGACCTTTCTCCATCAATTAGGAATCTGATGCCGTCACTAAACACATTCCTTAAATTCTAGCCATTTGTTGAGTGTTTTTTTTTGTGTCTAATCCGCATATATATCACCATTGCCCTTGATTTTCTTGACTGCATATCTCTTAAATGTGAACATATACACGTGTGATTTAGTTTATGAAGATTTTTCAATGCCGAGAACCTCGATCAGAGAGTAAAAAAGGCGTAAGGTTCACAATGGTGTAAAATTAAAATGGGATACACCGGGCTAGGATTCGAGTTACAGGAACAATGGCCAAACCAACCACCCAAGAATGGAATCGTCGAGCGAAAACTCTTGACAACCTCCTAGAAGCAGCTTTTCTTGCCACCAGACCTTTCTCCATCAATTAGGAATCTGATGCCGTCACTAAACACATTCCTTAAATTGTAGCCATTTGTTGAGTGTTTTTTTTTTGTGTCTAATCCGCATATATATCACCATTGCCCTTGATTTTCTTGACTGTATATCTCTTAAATGTCAACATATACACGTTTGATTTAGTTTACCAATATTTTTCAATGCCGAGAACCTCGATCAGAGAGTAAAAAAGGCGTAAGGTTCACAATGGTGTAAAATTAAAATGGGATATACCATGCTAGGATTCGAGTTATAGGAACAAGGGCTAAACCAACCACCCAAGAATGGAATCGTCGAGCGAAAACACTTGACAACCTCCTAGAAGCAACTTTTCTTGCCACCAGACCTTTCTCCATCAATTAGGAATCTGATGCCGTCACTAAACACATTCCTTAAATTGTAGCCATTTGTTGAGTGTTTTTTTGGTGTCTAATCCGCATATATATCACCATTGCCCTTGATTTTCTTGACTGTATATCTCTTAAATGTCAATATATACACGTATGATTTAGTTTACGAAGATTTTTCAATGCTGAGAACCTCGATCAGAGAGTAAAAAAGGCGTAAGGTTCACAATGGTGTAAAATTAAAATGGGATATACCGGGATAGGATTCGAGTTACAGGAACAAGGGCCAAAGCAACCACCCAAGAATGGAATCGTTAAGCGAAAACACTTGACAACCTCCTAGAAGCAGCTTTTCTTGCCACCAGACCTTTCTACATCAATTAGGAATCTGATGCCGTCACTAAACACATTCCTTAAATTCTAGCCATTTGTTTAGTGTTTTTTTCGGTGTCTAATCCGCATATATAATCACCATTGCCCTTGATTTTCTTGACTGTATATCTCTTAAATGTCAACATATACACGTGTGATTTAGTTTATGAAGATTTTTCAATGCCGAGAACCTCGATCAGAGAGTAAAAAAGGCGTAAGGTTCACAATGGTGTAAAATTAAAATAGGATATACCGGGCTAGGATTTGAGTTACAGGAACAAGGGCCAAACCAACCACCCAAGAACGGAATCGTCGAGCGAAAACACTTGAGAACCTCCAAGAAGCAGCTTTTCTTGCCACCAGACCTTTCTCCATCAATTAGGAATCTGATGCCGTCATTAAACACATTCCTTAAATTGTAGCCATTTGTTGAGTGTTTTTTTTGGTGTCTAATCCGCATATACATCACCATTGCCCTTGATTTTCTTGACTGTATATCTCTTAAATGTCAACATATACACGTGTGATTTAGTTTACGAAGATTTTTCAATGCCGAGAACCTCGATCACAGAGTAAAAAAGGCGTAAGGTTCACAATGGTGTAAAATTAAAATGGGATATACCGGGCTAGGATTCGAGTTACAGGAACAAGGGCCAAACCAACCACCCAAGAATGGAATCGTCGAGCGAAAACACTTGACAACCTCCGAGAAGCAGCTTATCTTGCCACAATACCTTTCTGCATCAATAGGGAATCTGATGCCGTCACTAAACACATTCCTTAAATTGTAGCCATTTGTTGAGTGTTTCTTTTTTGTGTCTAATCCGCATATATATCACCGTTGCCCTTGATTTTCTTGACTGTATATCTCTTAAATGTCAACATATACACGTGTGATTTAGTTTACGAAGATTTTTCAATGCCGAGAACCTCGATCAAAGAGTAAAAAGGCTTAAGGTTCACAATGGTGTAAAATTAAAATGGGATATACCGGGATAGGATTCGAGTTACAGGAACATGGGCCAAACCAAACAGCCAAGAATGGACTCGTCGAGCGAAAACACTTGACAACCTCCGAGAAGCAGCTTTTCTTGCCACCAGACCTTTCTCCATCAATAAGGAATCTGATGTCGTCAATAAACACATTCCTTAAATTGTAGCCATTTGTTGAGTGTTTTTTTTGTGTGTAATCCGCATATATATCACCATTGCCCTTGATTTTCTTGACTGTATATCTCTTAAATGTCAACATATACCCGTGTGATTTAGTTTATGAAGATTTTTCAATGCCGAGAACCTCGATTAAAGAGTAAAAAAGGCGTAAGGTTCACAATGTTGTAAAATTAAAATGGGATATACCGGGCTAGGATTCGAGTAACAGGAACAAGGGCCAAACCAACCACCCAAGAATGGAATCGTTGGGCGAAAACACTTGACAACCTCCTAGAAGCAGCTTTTGTTGCCACCAGCCTTTCTCCATCCATAAGGAATCTGATGCCGTCACTAAACACATTCCTTAAACTGTAGCCAATTGTTGAGTGTTTTTTTGGTGTCTAATCCGCGTATATATCACCATTGCCCTTGATTTTCTTGGCTGTATATCTCTTAAATGTCAACATATACACGTGTGATTTAGTTTACGAAGATTTTTCAATGCCGAGAACCTCGATCAGAGAGTAAAAAAGGCATAAGTTTCACAATGGTGTAAAATTAAAATGGGATATACCGGGCTAGGATTCGAGTTACAGGAACAAGGGCCAAACCAACCACCCAAGAATGGAATCGTCGAGCGAAAACACCTGACAACCTCCTAGAAGTAGCTTTTCTTGCCACCAGACCTTTCTCCATCAATTAGGAATCTGATGCCGTCACTAAACACATTCCTTAAATTGTAGCCATTTGTAGAGTTTTTTTGGTGTCTAATCCGCATATATATCACCATTGCCTTTGATTTTCTTGACTGTATATCTCTTAAATGTCAACATATACACGTGTGATTTAGTTGATGAAGATTTTTCAATGCCGAGAACCTCGATCAGAGAGTAAAAAAGGCGTAAGGTTCACAATGGTGTAAAATTAAAATAGGATATACCGGGCTAGGATTCGAGTTACAGGAACAAGGGCCAAACCAACCACCCAAGAACGGAATCGTCGAGCGAAAACACTTGACAACCACCAAGAAGCAGCTTTTCTTGCCACCAGACTTTTCTCCATCAATTAGGAATCTGATGCCGTCATTAAACACATTTCTTAAATTATAGCCATTTGTTGAGAGTTTTTTTTGTGTCTAATCCGCATATATATCACCATTGCCCTTGATTTTCTTGACTGTATATCTCTTAAATGTCAACATATACACGTTTGATTTAGTTTACGAATATTTTTCAATGCCGAGAACCTCGATCAGAGAGTAAAAAAGGCGTAAGGTTCACAATGGTGTAAAATTAAAATGGGATATACCATGCTAGGATTCGAGTTACAGGAACAAGGGCTAAACCAACCACCCAAGAATGGAATCGTCGAGCGAAAACACTTGACAACCTCCTAGAAGCAACATTTCTTGCCACCAGACCTTTCTCCATCAATTAGGAATCTGATGCCGTCACTAAACACATTCCTTTAATTGTAGCCATTTGTTGAGTGTTTTTTTTGGTGTCTAATCCGCATATATATCACCATTGCCCTTGATTTTCTTGACTTTATATCTCTTAAATGTCAATATATACACGTGTGATTTAGTTTACGAAGATTTTTCAATGCTGAGAACCTCGATCAGAGAGTAAAAAAGGCGTAAGGTTCACAATGGAGTAAAATTAAAATAGGATATACCGGGATTGGATTCGAGTTACAGGAACAAGGGCCAAACCAACCACCCAAGAATGGAATCGTCGAGCGAAAACACTTGACAACCTCCTAGAAGCAGCTTTTCTTGCCACCAGACCTTTCTACATCAATTAGGAATCTGATGCCGTCACTAAACACATTCCTTAAATTCTAGCCATTTGTTGAGTGTTTTTTTTTGTATCTAATCCGCATATATATCACCATTGCCCTTGATTTTCTTGACTGCATATCTCTTAAATGTGAACATATACACGTGTGATTTAGTTTATGAAGATTTTTCAATGCCGAGAACCTCGATCAGAGAGTAAAAAAGGCGTAAGGTTCACAATGGTGTAAAATTAAAATGGGATACACCGGGCTAGGATTCGAGTTACAGGAACAAGGGCCAAACCAACCACCCAAGAATGGAATCGTCGAGCAAAAACACTTGACAACCTCCTAGAAGCAGCTTTTCTTGCCACCAGACCTTTCTCCATCAATTAGGAATCTGATGCCGTCACTAAACACATTCCTTAAATTGTAGCCATTTGTTGAGTGTTTTTTTTTGTGTCTAATCCGCATATATATCACCATTGCCCTTGATTTTCTTGACTGTATATCTCTTAAATGTCAATATATACACGTGTCATTTAGTTTACGAAGATTTTTCAATGCTGAGAACCTCGACAAGAGAGTAAAAAAGGCGTAAGGTTCACAATGGTGAAAAATTAAAATGGGATATACCGGGATAGGATTCGAGTAACAGGAACAAGGGCAAAACCAACCACCTAAGAATGGAATCGTCGAGTGAAACCACTTGATAACCTCTTAGAAGCAGCTTTTCTTGCCACCAGACCTTTCTCTATCAATTAGGAATCTGATACCGTCACTAAACACATTCCTTAAATTGTAGCCATTTGTTGAGTTTTTTTTTGTGTCTAATCCGCATATATAATCTCCGTTGCCCTTAATTTTCTTGACTGTATATCTCTTAAATGTCAACATATACACGTGTGATTTAGTTTATGAAGATTTTTCAATGCCGAGAACCTCCATCAGAGAGTAAAATAGGCGTAAGGTTGATAATGGTGTAAAATTAAAATAGGATATACCGGGCTAGGATTTGAGTTACAGGAACAAGGGCCAAACCAACCACCCAAGAACGGAATCGTCAAGCGAAAACACTTGACAACCTCCAAGAAGCAGCTTTTCTTGCCACCAGACCTTTCTCCATCAATTAGGAATCTGATGTCGTCATTAAACACATTCCTTAAAATGTAGCCATTTGTTGAGTGTTTTTTTTGTGTCTAATCCGCATATATATCACCATTGCCCTTGATTTTCTTGACTGTATATCTCTTAAATGTCAACATATACACGTGTGATTTAGTTTACGAATATTTTTCAATGCCGAGAACCTTGATCAGAGAGTAGAAAAGGCGTCTGGTTCATAATGGTGTAAAATTAAAATGGGATATATCGTGCTAGGATTTGAGTTACAGCAACAAGGGCCAAACCAACCACCCAAGAATGGAATCGTCAAGCGAAAACACTTGACAACCTCCTAGAAGCAGCTTTTCTTGCCAGCAGACCTTTCTCCATCAATTAGGAATCTGATGCCATCACTA
This sequence comes from Helianthus tuberosus, assembly GCA_030545235.1. Lineage (NCBI taxonomy): Eukaryota > Viridiplantae > Streptophyta > Magnoliopsida > Asterales > Asteraceae > Helianthus > Helianthus tuberosus. The sequence continues at coordinate 210,694,624 of CM060411.1, read as the reverse complement.
AACACATTCCTTAAATTGTGGCCATTTGTTGAGTGTGTTTTTTTGGTGTCTAATCCGCATATATATCACCATTGCCCTTGATTTTCTTGACTGTATATCTCTTAAATGTCAATATATACACGTGTGATTTAGTTTACGAAGATTTTACAATGCCGAGAACCTCCATCAGAGAGTAAAAAAGGCGAAAGGTTCACCATGGTGTGAAATTAAAATGGGATATACCGGGCTAGGATTCGAGTTACAGGAACAAGGGCCAAACCAACCACCCAAGAATGGAATTGTCGAGTTAAAACACTTGACAACCTCCTAGAAGCAGCTTTTCTTGCCACCAGACCTTTCTCCATCAATAAGGAATCTGATGCCGTCACTAAACACATTCCTTAAATTGTAGCCATTTGTTGAGTGTTTTTTTTGGTGTCTAATCCGCATATACATCACCATTGCCCTTGATTTTCTTGACTGTATATCTCTTAAATGTCAACATATACACGTGTGATTTAGTTTACGAATATTTTTCAATGCCGAGAACCTCGATCACAGAGTAAAAAAGGCGTAAGGTTCACAATGGTGTAAAATTAAAATGGGATATACCGGGCTAGGATTCGAGTTACAGGAACAAGGGCCAAACCAACCACCCAAGAATGGAATCGTCGAGCGAAAACACTTGACAACCTCCGAGAAGCAGCTTATCTTGCCAGCAGACCTTTCTGCATCAATAGGGAATCTGATGCCGTCACTAAACACATTCCTTAAATTGTAGCCATTTGTTGAGTGTTTCTTTTTTGTGTCTAATCCGCATATATATCATTGATCGGAATGTCGCGCTCCGGTCAAAGATAATATTTATAAGCCCAAATTACCCTTAACAATGTGTTAGCGGTAGTAAGGGGTCGAACCACGAAGAGTATGTGGTTTGTGTGTGGATTCGAATGATTAAAACAATTGTCACGATATATGAAGCTTGCTAGAATAATTTTGTGTTTTCGTTTAATTTAGAGATATGATTTTTAACTAAATGAATTGATGAAAATGATTAACGACTACTACTTAACGATTGCAAGAAAAATGGTTACTAGAACAATAATGATAAAAAGGAATCAAACCCGGTTTCTGTAATTGTTAACCTAGGATTTCTACAAGTTTTAGTTTCAACTCAAATGCATTCGATTAACGGATTTAGTGTACCGTGACTTAGGTGCTACTAGCTATCAACGTCCCGAAGAACGGACAAAAAGACACTTTGTAATCAACACAAGTAAATCCTAACAACGACAATGTACAATCACATATCACCATTTCGCAAAGTCATAACTTTTAACATCGTTCGACAATTCACGAATTCGTAACAAATGTAATACTATTGTCAAAAGTTTCAAAAACCAAACACAAATTGTCACTAAGATGAAACAAGAACAATTCGAAACACTAAAATCAACAACTACCTACACCGGGGTGAAACCGAGATGATTAGCCGCTCATGGTTGATAAAGCTTGATAACCGGAAGTTTGGAACGCGAATGAAACCATCTTGAAACTTGGTGGATGAAGGAATGATGGAGGATTAGGGTTTATGGATGATGATGGTGAGATGGATGATGGATTGGATGAATTAGGGTTTGTATGATTGCTTGTGTGATGGATGATGATGATTCAGGTTGTAGGTTGATGATCTTCAATTAGGGTTTATATGATTGCTTGTGTAATGGTAGGTGAATCGTGATTAGTTTAGGCTCCAAGATATGTTTCAAACTTCAAAGTGTTGTGTAACTCCCGACTTCCATGACCCCCAGCCAATAGAAATCGATCTTGATCCCCAAAACACAAAAATTCGCGTTTCCAGCTTTGACAAGCCGTCGCCGACGGCCCTCAACCCATCGGCGACGGGTTCTGGTTCTCACTTTATCAGCCGACGGGCTAAATATCTGTATACGGGAAAATGTGACCGACGGGCTTAACCGAAGGGCGTCGCCGACGGCTTGGGACCCGTCGGCGACGGGTTCTCTAACCTTCATTTTCTGATTTTTCTTGTTTCTCTCCCGTTTGATCCGGATTGCGTTCCGGTGCTCCGGTTTTCGACCCGGTGACTCGTAAAGCTCCCGAAAGGCTCCTTAAACTTCGTTAAACCTGCATAACACAAATCTTATTAAAAGTAGACCATTCAAGATTGAAACTTATGTAAAAACACAAAGTTACGCAATAACGAACACCGGTTTTCAACCACGTATCACATCCCCACACTTGTCTTTTGCTTGCCCTCAAGCAAATCTGTTTTTCACTTTCACGTGGGTTGAACAACGAATACACATCCCATTCCCGAGACAAAGGTTAAGGTCTATTGTCATACAAAAGTTCAAACTCTTTACAAGTTTCACATATTTACCGGTTAAGTGAATAATCACATATAATAATGGTTATGCAAGATTAACCCGCCCGTAAAACTAACAAATCATGCATATCCCTCACAATGTTCTCTCCACTCGGCTTGTAAATTGGCTAATATTTATAATGTATTAGCACTACAAAGAATATTCACTCAAAACCGATTAGAACACATACCCGCATAAGCTTGCAACTCAATCATTCTCCACTATTGAACACAAACACTAAGCACAAGTCATAAGGTCTTTATGAGGGTTGTAACGGGGCTAGGCTAAGGGTAGGAATTAGGATATTTTAAAGTGGCTAAAGCGATGAAAATTCGATTTTTATTGCAACCCACTAACTTAAACAAAACTACATATAAACATCAACTATGGGCAATAAACTTTCACCCTTTTATTCGACAACTACTAACACTTCTTTTTGTGTTTTTCTCCAACAATTTCCAATTCTTTTTTTTTTTTATAATATTTTCTGTTTTTTTTTTTAACATAAATACAAACAATCAAGAATAACGATACAAATACGACTCCTATAATCAAATTTCCATCACACGGGTTTAAAAGAAAAAAATTCAAGGGTTATGGGCTATAGGGTGGTCAAACGAAAGGTTTAGGCTCAAAATGGGCGACTAGGGAATCTGTTCGGGTAAGGATAGATAAATGGTTTTAAGAGAAAAGGTTTACCTAATGCCTTAATCATTCTCGTGCTTGTATTCGGTCTATAGTCTCAAACGTATCAAAAGTTGTAAGTTCTACAATATATGACTAATGGTCCACTCCAACAAAGAAACATAGGTAATGTAATCTATGATATAAAAGTGGCTCATAACCTCACATATCTAAAAAGGTATGGTATGTGACATGCATAAAAGACTAGTTTCTTAGGCGGATTATTCCCAAATAACCACCCGCTAAATACCCGTTATGCTTATTAATTTGAACTTGACCATGACAAAAGACCAAATGGGTTGTGACATCCCTCGTTGACTTGGTTACTTGTGCTTTTAAGATCGCTTTTGAAACAAGAAATTTTGAAAAATTTTGAAATTTTCCCCCATCCCCACACTTGAGGTAAACATTGTCCTCAATGTGTAGAATTTAAATGAACGGGTCAAAATCAAAAACTTTTACTACTCCCCCATCCCCACACTTGAGGTACACATTGTCCTCAATGTGCAAGAACTAGAGTTTTAAAACGCACAAGGGATGTGACACGTCTAACCTTCCCAAAATCTCACCCCGGAAAATAAAATAAAATACAATGTACAATCCACTTATTACTAAACTAAAATAAGAATCAAAGTAAAAAGGGAACGCATGCACCTGATTTTTGTCGCTTGGTACTCATATCTCCTTCACCTCTTCATAAAAACGGTTGTCCCGCAAACATGTAGTTCCTACAAATTCTAATCCTCGTGTAGAAGCATGCTTCTCACAACCATCAAAATTTGTTAGTTACTTAGTTCTACCCTTTTTATGAAACATATTACCAAGCCATGTGTTGTTTCACTTCGATTTATGTGGACAATAATTTACAACAACAATAAACCTAACTCACTTTCGTAGGAATCACGGTTGCATTTATCTTATGCAACAAGCCCTTTTAAACCCCCCAATAGCTTGGAAGGACGAGAGGTCTCGTGAGGGTTATATAGGGAACACACCCACAACGTTCATTTAACTAGGCAGAAATTAAATAAAAAAAACGACACAGAAATAAAGAACAAAATATACAACAACAACAACAACAACAACAACAACAACATAAAATATACCATACCTCTACCGCTGATATCGCTCGTTTGGATTCACTGGCGGGTTGGGCTGGTATTGATAACCAGTGAGGGTCTCGAACATCTCCCTATAGTTATCGAGGGGACTCTGCTCCCCTTGAGGCGGCGGTTGGTACGGAATCGGGATAAAGCTAGAACCGACTGCCTCGGGCCAATGTGGGGTGGGATCGGATGGGCCTAGTGGATGAGGAAGATTGGGGTAATCTGTCCACCCCGAGTGTTCGGCGTACGGGAGACCGGCTTGAAGGTCTCTTTGATGGCGCTCCTGATCGTGGAGTATCTTGGTGTTGTTAATCGCCATTTGGTGAGAGACAGCCAAAGCACTCCATCGGCGCCGTTCCAATTCTCTTGCTTCATTTTGACGCCTAACCTCATCTTCTTCCCATGCCCGTCTTCGGGCTGCCTCATCCTCTTGCCTCTTCGCCAACTGTTCCATGTGTGACCTCTGCATTGCTTGGAACAGTTGTTGCTCTTCCATAAACTTATCCATTCTCTCCCGATGTGCTGCTTGAACTGCCCAAAACTCCTGCATTTGAGGTCCCTGTGCCTCCTCATAGGCTTCCCTCCTTCGGTTATACTCTCGGCCTTCACCTATGCATGCAGAGACATTGTCATATATCTCTTGCTGTCCCCGATCAAAATTTTTGTAGGAGGGCACCCGTCTAGTGGTCACAAAGCCCGCCACATCTACATTAATTTCTCTATGCGGCCTCATGTATCTTTGTCGTGGTCTTTGTGGACCGGAGGGTCCAACTTCCTCCTCTTCATCACCCATTTCTTCATCTTCTCCCGATTCCGGTGGTGCCCCTGAAGTAAGGAACTCATACTTATGACCCAACTTGTCGGTCACAACATACTTGTTCCTGAGAGGTTAACTTCTATATTCCAGTTCTTCTTCATGGAGGCCTTGTTAATTTCCTCCAACGGTTTAGTTACCCATAGTGATTCCGCAGGTAAGCAATTTTGTTGAACAATCATGGCACTAATGAGGCGTGCGTATGGAATAAAACGCCTCTGGGATGACTCCCGAGTAGCCCACGTGTTCATCATCACTATGTGTCTCCATGACAATGTCGGGGTCCCGTATAGCAAAGAATGCACCACCCTACAGTCACCCGCTCTAACACCTCCACGATCACCAAACCTCACCAAAATGTTCTCAACATTGATCCCTTGGAGAATCTTTCCCTCAATCGTCATTTGTTTTCTCTTTGCCTCTCCCCCATCACTGTATGGTAAAATAGCCGCGGTCATCTGCTCCGGATCACCAGCATTCATATGATTATCCAAAAATTGTTGCATAGTTAGTCATATGCTTGCACACCTAAAGAATCAAAGCGTGCAATGCAATTGATTGTCTCGAAAGACATCGTCATTACCCCCCGGCTTGTTTTACCAATCAATTTCCACTCAGCATGAGGACTATCTTTATTCACAAACTTCAATGTCGACAACCACTCGCACACATCCATCAAATATATACGCGAAGTGTTGTCTTCGCACCAATCAAGCACTCTTTCCCATCCCAATCTCTCAAACATTTGTACAATTCCGATTTGCCTGAACTCTTCCACATTCACCACTCTTTCGCACAACACCCTTTCTGGTATAGAAGTATTAACTTTGGTAACCATCTTCCATTTCCACAGTTTCGCCTCTAACTTCCTATCTTGGTACGCGGATAAGGATTTGTTCTTCTCATCATCCCATATCTTTGCATTTTGACTATCCCTAAACTTTGCCCACTCCCAATCTTGTTTGTACAGTCTTGCATCACCCTCTGCAATGGAGCTTAATTGCTCCCACTTCCTCGGTAGTAAACCGGAAGAAGAACCGGCTCCCGATGATGAAGCTTGCCCTGTAGTCTTTTGTCTTTTACCACCGGCCATAACTACAATCACAAACAAACAAAACATCAATATAACCCAAACCTTTACTAAACTCTCAAACTTTGAACATGATGTGTGATGTTGACATTTTAATTAATAAGTGAATGTAAAATCGCCTCTTTAAACTTCCAAAGTCGCTCACTTTATCATAAACTTATCAATTTCTTGTTAATCTTACAATTTCTTATAATTTCAACAATATATTCAACATCACCTCATGTTCAATCATGTTCATAACAAGTGTAATCACGTCACTATGGTTATAACATGCTCAAATTCCAACCAAAACAACCAATCTTACTCAAAATCATGCTAGAACAACATACATTGTCTAAACAACCTACTCTTAAACTAAAAAGTTTAAAATTTCGGAAGAAAAACACTAAACATATGATAATCAAGCATATATTTAAGGAAAATCCATACCTTTGATGTTGTTAGACAAGAAGAACTAAGAAAAGATGGAAAGCAAGCAACTTGGTGAACACCCTTTCAAAAACCCTAAGTTACACGACCCAAGATCTTGCAAATTAGCAAGAATTGATGAAAACCGTGTTGGGGGTTTTGTTCTTCTCGAAAAATCACGCAAGATGGACACAAAAATCAGTTGATTTGGTAGAGGATTGAGAGAATTATGGGAGCTTAAAGGTTTAGGGTTTTGGAGTTCTTGGTGAGGAAGAAGGTGGAGAGATGGAGTAAAAGGTGAGTTAGGAAAGAGAGTGGCAGGGATTTTTATGTGAGTTGAAAGAGATTGGGTGAATGTGGGTCGAATTTAGTGGTTGGGAATGAGTTAGAGTTGAGTTTAGATGAGAAGGAAGGTGTTTGGTTCGGTTTTACATCCTATAAACGATTCTGGCGTGGAGACCAAACGAGAACCCGTCGCCGACGGGTCCCACCCCGTCGCCGACGGGCAAGGGGATTCATGAGTTTGGGCGACGGCTTAAGGGTCTGTCTATGGGCAATTGTGTGCCAACGGGCTTTATTTTGAAGACGTCGGTGACGGCCGCCACCCCGTAGCCGACGGGCTTTATTTTCTTTAAAAAAAAAAAATTTCAAAAAAAAATAAGGATTTTTATGAACTTTCTTTAAAGGAACTATGTACATTAAAAAATCCTAAAAAATATTAAAAATCTTTTTGTGATTTTTTTTTTAAGATAAATTTTAAAAACACGGAAACCGTTAACGGCCCTACCACCCCCCGAAAAGTCGTGTATTGTCCCTAATACACACAAATAAGTCTTAAAACATACCTTTTTGTCTTCAAAACCTATTCGTGATATCCGAACTTCACACAAGCAAGAGGATTAGTACGAGACAAAAACGATTAAAACACAAGAACACACAAACAATTAAATAAATGGTACATAACTTTACAAAATTTGTTACCGGTCCTTTTTATTCGACCTCATAAACCGGGATGCTTACCACGAAGCTCACCGATTCCTTGCTTTCCTCTACCTTCTCGTTACCATCAAGAAACGGTTTTAGTCGATGACCATTTACCGTTTGCCGTACCCCATCCTTCGGGTCTTCGATAGTAACATCACCCAATTGTCCGACCCGGGTGATAATATAGGGTCCCATCCATTTGCTCCGGAGCTTTCCGGGAAAGAACTTGAGCTTCGAATTGTAAAGCCACACCTTTTGGCCCACCTCGAACTCTTTCTTTCTCAACTTGGCATCATGCGCTTTCTTCATCCCATCTTTGTACTTAGATGCGCATTCATATGCCATTTCCCTTAGCTCCTCCAACTCGCACAACTTGAGCTTCCGTTCCTTACCTGCGTCATCATATTGAACATTAACCTCTTTAATAGCCCATAACGATTTGTGCACAAGTTCAACCGGTAAATGGCAATTTTTACCGTAAACCAACCGGTAAGGTGTGGTGCCTATGGGTGTCTTATGTGCCGTACGGTAGGCCCATAAAGCATCGTTCAACTTAATTGACCAATCCTTACGGTCCGCCCGCACAGTCTTTTGCAAAATCTCTTTGATTTGCCTATTTGACACCTCGACTTGCCCGCTTGTTTGCGGGTGATAGGGGGTAGCAATCCTATGGTCAACACCAAACCGTTTAAGAAGTTTTCCAAAACGAAAATTTTTAAAATGAGATCCTCCATCACTTATGATGACACGAGGAATCCCAAACCTTGAGAAAATATTGGTTTGAACAAAATTACACACTACGGACTGGTCGTTCGTCTTGGTGGCGATTGCTTCGACCCACTTTGACACATAGTCAACGGCCACCAAGATGTATAAGTTGCCATAAGAATTGGGGAATGGGCCCATGAAATCAATACCCCACACATCGAAAACATCGACTACAAGGATTGGTTGCATGGGCATCTCATCCCTTTTTGAAATACCCCCTATTTTCTGGCACTCTATGCAATTCTTTGAAAACTCATTAGCATCTTTAAAAATAGTAGGCCAATAAAGGCCACTATTCAACACTTTATGACCCGTTTTATGGCCACTAAAATGGCCACCACACGCAAATGAATGTAGATGCTGCAACACGCTTGGAATTTCCTCATCATCTATGCATCTTCTTATCACTTGGTCCGCACATTCCTTCCACAAGTGCGGTTCTTCCAACCGGTAATACTTGATTTGAGACATGAAATGTTGCCTCTTCCGTCTATCCCAATGTGCCGGTAAGTCACCTGTAACAAGATAGTTCACAATGTTAGCATACCAAGGTAACTTATCTAATCTCATAATGTGCTCATCTGGAAAAGACTCATTGATCTCTACAGTTGTAGGATCTTCTTCAACCATCAACCGGGACAAATGGTCCGCCACAACATTTTCGGTACCCTTTTTGTCCCGTATCTCCAAATCGAACTCTTGTAACAACAGAACCCATCGGATTAATCTCGGCTTTGCATCCTTCTTGTCCATGAGATACCTAACTGCAGAATGGTCAGAATAAACAATGACCTTAGTACCGCATATATAAGCACGAAATTTATCCAACGCATATACCACCGCAAGTAGCTCTTTCTCAGTAGTTGTATAATTTAATTGTGCATCCGAAAGAGTCTTACTTGCGTAGTAAATGGCAACCGGTTTCTTATCTACCCTTTGACCCAATACGGCCCCCACCGCGTAATCACTTGCATCACACATAATTTCGAATGGTAAAGACCAATTCGGTGATTGCAAGATTGGAGCCTCAACTAACTTTTTCTTCAAAATATTAAAGGCGTTTTGGCAATTTTTATCAAAGTCAAATGTTTTATCTTTTAACAACAAATTGCATAAGGGTTTTGTTATGTCACTAAAGCTTTTTATGAACCTCCTATAACACCCTGCGTGTCCCAAAAACGACCGAACACCCTTAACACTTGTAGGATAAGGCAAAGTGGATATGACTTGCACTTTTGCTCTATCCACCTCAATCCCCCGACTCGAAACAACATGCCCTAACACAATCCCTTCTTGAACCATAAAATGGCTCTTTTCCCAACTCAAAACCAAATTTTTCTCAACACATCTTTGCAAAACTTTTTCGAGTTGGCCAAGGCATTCATCAAATGATGACCCAAATATCGAGAAATCATCCATGAAGATTTCTAAAGACTCCCCCACCATATCTGAAAAGATACTCGTCATACACCTTTGAAAGGTGGCGGGGGCATTACAAAGTCCAAAGGGCATTCGCCTAAATGTGAAGGTACCGTATGGACAAGTAAACGTAGTCTTTTGCTTGGTCTTCCGGATGTATAGCAATTTGATTGTATCCGGAATAACCATCCAGAAAACAATAAAATTTTTGTCCGGCTAATTTCTCAACAATTTGGTCAATAAATGGTAACGGGAAATGATCTTTGGAAGTTGCAGCATTTAACTCCCTATAGTCAATACAAATACGCCACCCGGTTACCGGCCGAGTGGCGACCTCTTCACCTGCGTCATTTGTGACGACTTGAATACCCGCCTTCTTCGGAACTGTTTGTGTCGGGCTCACCCATTGGCTATCCGAGATAGGGTATATAATACCCGCATCTAGCCACTTTAATACCTCCTTCTTGACTGTTGGTCCCGTTGATACAGGATCTGATCGTAGGAACAAGATGAATCGATTTCGTCTTAGTGTGCGGAATCCATTAAGACGAATCACAGATTTATGCAACAGAGAATTCAATGTTTAACTTCTTGTCTGTTCGTTCTATTAATCGTTCTGAAAGTCACAAAGTTCTGGTGAACGTACAGACTACCCGTGCGTGTGTCAAAAGTCCTAACAAAGTAGCACCGGACCTACTATTTATAGACAGACTCAGGAAACTAACAAGTGTTGTACGTACGAGTGGGCTACCCGTGCGTATGACTCACCCGTGCGTATGGTCATCCGCGCGTATGACTTATCCGTGCGGATAAGTCATCCGTGCGTATTGCCATTCGTGCGTATTGCCATCCGCACGAGTTGAACTTGTCCCAAACAACACTTTTACATACGAAACCTATTCCTGAGTTGTCCTACTAACTACATACTTACATACAGACAATATACATAAACACAGAGTACAAAATATGACTACATGCTGACGGAAGCTACAGACGTAATGTACTAACAGACTCCCCCTCGGATGTAACTGTAGTACCTTCCAGTATAGTCTTTTAATTCCTTCTGTTGCGTCTTCGCTCACGCGCTTTCTCTCTTCTTTTCTGTGCTCTTTCCTCCAACATTCTTTTTCTCTTTTGTCTTCCCTCAGTCAACCACCAATGTCTGTAGACAGGATCTCCATCACGCTTTCGTCCCCATCTTGGAATTTTGTTTTCTTCAGATTCAATTGGTGTCTGATCTGTTGGAGGAACAATTCCCAATTTACGTCTTCCTCGTTCAACAGCTCTTTCAGTAATCTTCTTTGAACGTTGTTCACGCTTGTATACTTTCAAGAACTCATCAATCTCTAGATCTCTCCACTTAGTCTTCCAGTATCTTCCAGAGTTGATGTCTTTTGCGTAACAAACATCCACAACCTTTTGATATTGCAAAGCTTGTTCTCTATCAGGTCTCTCGTAAACTATCTTGTTGTAGAACAAACAGTCGATATCTTTCTTTGAGCAGTTAACAAGCCACATAGGATCTAACACATAGATCCTTCTAGCTTCTCCTGTGGACTTGTTATTTAACGAGATTATAGCTTCAGCTGTAGATTGATTATACAACCACCCTTCAAACTCGTCGTGGAAATCTTGCTCCATTGTTCGTAAAGGCATGTTCTTCAAACAACTAGGAGGCTTGACTTCCAGAGTAATATCCTTTTCACCACTTTCTAGGATTCTGACAATACGTTGTGGAAAGTGTGGTTTCCAATCAGGATATATTTTCTCAGCTTGCAGCTTCACATAATTCCATAACTTTTGATCGTGTTGCTTCACATCTAACCCATGGTAATATTCTTTGATGTTCTTTGTTTTCACCAACTCATCTATATCCCACCATGGTAGAGTTTTGATATCAGCCAAAAACTCAAAGTACTGTACTCCTTGTTCTCTTCTGATTGCGTAAACTTTTAAATCTTCCAAATATCCCCAAGAGAGAATATCACCCCAAGAGAGATCTTTGTCATGTGTGAAGAATTGAAGTGCTCGAAGTTTCTTTCTCTCTTTTGGCATGACTTTGTACCATTTCTTTCTTTCTTCTGCAAGATTTTCTCTCGGTATGGTATTTGGAATACCTTCTGCAGACACCTTCTCCACTATCTTCCTTCTAATTTCATCTTCATTTCGATCCTTGAACATTTCCGACAATGAAGGAAATGTTGAATCAATCCCAGAATAATGAAAACGAACTTCATCATCAGATGAATCTGAAGCATCTTCAACAATTACATCGTTGTAATTATCAGCTTCAAATGCATATCTTGGCTCAAATACATCTTCAGAAGTTTCAGGAATCTCATCTTCAATATCGAACTTAAATTTACCTTCTTGCAAACCCAATTCCTCTAACATTTCTTCCCTTGTTCTACTAGCCTCAATCACCTCTTGACTTTTATCTTGTAAGAAAATGACAGTGGGATATGAGAGGAATACCTGATCCGAGTGTTGCTTTCCAGAAGTGGAAGTTTCTTGATGATCATCATCTTCCTGTTCGTTGATCTGATCATTCAGAAACTCTTCTATCCTTTGTTCATCAATAGGATTCTTCACAATCAATCCTGACGAACCTTGATCATCGTCATCATTCTTCTTATCATCATCATCTTTCTTGTTATCATCGTCTTTCTTATCATCGTCATTTTTCTCCTCATCTTCATCTTCTTCATCATTTACAAGAAGTTCTTCATCAGAATCACTGACTTCCTCTCCACGAGCCTTCTTTGCTTCTTTTCTCCTTCTCATAACTTTCATTCTGTAAAGACCATCTTTTGTGTTGAGAGGCACAATGTAAGCATTACCAACAAGAACAAACTTCTTTGTCTTCCATTCAAGTAGAAACACTTCTTTCCCCTTTTTCTTCTTTTGTGCAACAGCAACTCTACGAATGATCTCTTCAGAATCAATGACTTGAGAAGGCTCTCCAACTAACATGAAATCTTGATCATGTACAATTTGTTCTTGAACATGTTGTTCTTGATTAACTTGTTCTTGAGCATGTTGTTCTTGAGCATGTTCAGCATCAAACATTTCAGCGTCACCTTGAAGAGAAGAACCACCAGCTTCTTGAACATCTTCAATTATACTTTTGTTCTTTTGGATAGCATCCTCAGCCAGTCTTCGTTCTCTTTCAAGTCTTTTCTCTTCAACTTTCTTTACTTCAATTTCATTGTAAGCAGCATGAACATCCTTCTTCAAAAGATTCTCCACAACAGAATATAACATCTTCAGTTGTTCATCTTTCATCACTTTGTCAGCTTTCATGGCTTCCATCTCCAACTTCATTGTTTTCATTTCGTTTGAAGTAGATTCACTCATTTCACTGACCACCTGATTGAGTGTTTGATTTACATCTTGGAGATTCTTGTTTAGTGAAGAAATTTCTGCCAGAAGAGCTTCAATCACTTTAGTGTTACTTTCACCATCTTCCTTTATCTTCTTCATAGTGCGTTCATCCTGGATTATCACCGTTCTAAGTTGATCATGAGCTTTCATTATCTTGTTCACTTGCTTCAATAAAAGATCACGTTCACTTTCAGCTTTTTCTTTTTCTTTCTCAAGATCTTTAACTTTCTTTGCAAGAACTCTTACTGCTTCATTGTTGAACAAGTCATCACCAAAATTCAGATCTTCTAATGGATCCCCTGAAGCAGGTGGAAGATAACTCAAGAAATCATCTGAGCCCTTTGGTCGTGAGGAGGATTCTGGAATCTCTATATTTTCTGGTACTTTTGGAAACTGTGAATAAAAGACTCCAGCATCAGTAACTTCAACGTAGTCATCGTGACTAGTCTGCTTTTCGGCTTCTGTTTCTTGTGGTTGGGGTGATTCAACATGTTGAGTATCTTTACCATCATGTTCCTTTTGAACTTGACTTTCGCCTTGTCTTGCTCGAACACTTCTTGGAATAATGCCAGCTACAACTGGTTTTCTTTTCTTGATTTGTTTCTTTGGATTCTCAGGATCATAAGTTGTATCTTCTTCATATGATCCCTTCTTTTTCTTTGGAGACCTTTTCTTCAACTGAACTTTTCCTTTGCCAAGAGTAAGTGGATCAAGTTCAGATTCTGATATTGTGGTTTCAGAATCATCATCACTTGAAAGATCTTGAACAACTCCTTCTTGATCTTTAACTCCTTGAGCAGCATCCTCATTCTTCTTTAAGAAACTTTGAAGAGATTGTGATAACAACTCAGTTCCTTCTTGAATAACAGCTGACGGCTCTAGAAACTTTTCATCTATCAATTTGTGTTGCTGTTTTCTAGAAGACCCTGCAAACAGATGTTTTGAAAAATTTATTAGAAGTTTTCACAAGATAAAATTCTAATTTCCTTATGACTCCCCCTTTCACAATACCCTTTTTTACAATCTTTGGAATAGAAACTGCAGGGGACGTCTTTGGAGTTCTCTTCCTTTTTCCATCTTTGATACACCACCATCTTGTATCCTTCTTATAGAACAAACTCATCTTGTCATCTTCATTATCAGAATTGCTGTCTTCGTGTCTCCATGCATCATTCTCTGGAGCTACATAGTTTGGATTTGAAATTTTGCAGATCATTCTCTTTGCTCCAGGATTTGGACCTTTGATCAATCTGCTGATTGTATCTGGTGTCATGTGCCTCAGGCCCAAAATGTCACTACTTCTCTTTTCTAAACCCTGAAACTGATCATCTATCAACATCTGAACAAACCTAGGATACATAAGGAACCTCTTGCTTCCATCCTTTACATTCTCAGACATGTGATCAAAAATCACTTGAGAGATATTGTACGGTCTGTTCAGTACAAGACAAGCAATGATATTCATGATGTAATCTTGAGTTTCATCATATCCACCTTTTCTGTGTGACAAAGCATGAAGCACACAATGAGTCATGAACTTATAAGCATGGCTAAAACTTGTCTTCTGCATTCTTCCATTCACACTCCCAGCAAAACCCATCCTACACCACAATCCTTTTACTAAACGTTCAGAAACTATGGTTGGATCACTATCATTGTCTCCTAAATTCAACACTCTCCTTATAACACCAACTGTCACTTTCATCTCTAAATCTACATCTTTTCCATTCTCATCTTTCTTTGATACAGCAGAATAAATGGTCTTATCACTTTCTTCGTATTGTGCAGCACTCCAAAATCGTTTCACATGCGATTCATAAGCTATAGTCTTATTAGTTAAGGCCTTAGAAACTCTACTTTCCCTCAAAAATTTTGCAACATCTTGAACTACTGTGTTTTCGGTATACACTTCATCCAAAATACAGTATATATTATGAGCTTTATCCCAATCCTGCAGAAATTTTATTCATTTTTTAAAAATTTTGGGATCTCAATATATTCTGTTCAAGAAAAGACTTGATGTATGATATGACACTTGAATAGTTATCCGTACGCATGACTTGTCCGTGCGGATAAGTTGTCCGTGCGAACAACTTGTCTACACCGCGTATATCCACCCGTGCGTACAACATAACATAGCCCCGGATTGCCATCCGTGTGTACAACATAGCATTACCACGGATTGCCATCCGTGTGTACAACATATCATTGCCACGGATTGCCATCCGTGTGTACAACATAGCATTGCTACGGATTATCATACGTGCGTACAGCTTGTCCTTGTCACGGATTGCCATACGTGCGTACAACATTACTTACCATGAATTTCTATGCGCGCGTACAATATGAAATTGCTACGGATTGCCATACGCACGTACAAGTTGTGCGTGCGGATACAAGTCACAGATGAAGAACAGTTTATGAACATCAAAAAAATTTCTATGGCAAAATCTAAAATTGAACATAGATCTACACAGAGGATGTTAAGGCGATCAAAACCCTATGTTCAACGATGTCTAAAACGTCCTATACACAGGACAATTTCACAAAAACCTAGCCGACACTCCGTACCGTTCAAACATCAGATCTATCAGATTTTATCATGTTATAACACGAATTAATCCGGTAAAATCCTAGATCTAAGCATTCCGAACAAGAACCTATGATTTATTCATGACAAAATGAACTAACACAGGCTAGATCTAAGATTTAAGGCTCCGAAAGAATAGTTACGTGATGAACAGTCATTAAACAATGGATTTTTGCAGATTTGAGTTAGAAAAACATACCTTTGCCATTGTAATTGTTGTGCAAACCAACGAAACAAAGATCCGTGCAAAGAATTCAGAAATCAGAAAGTCAACGTATGAGAGAGAAAGAGTGTTGTGCGTGCGTATAGCTTTGACTGACTCTTTGACCCTCTATTTATACTAACATCAGACGCGTATTGTCACCCGGGCGCATTGCCATCCGTGCGTATGGCTATCCGTCCGGATGAACATCCGAATGAGGTACACTTCAACCTTTTTAATGAAAACTTTGATTTTTCTCAACTTTTGTCAATTTTTAGAAATCCACTTAAGTTACTTGGTTCAAATTAATGACCCAAGTTACTTAATTTGTCGACCAAGTCCAACTTAATGGCCTTGGTTGACCTGAAACAAAACATACTGACTTTTGAAAATTTTGTTCAAACAATTTTCTGAAAAATTACAAGTATCAACTTAATGAACTTGTGTTTCACACTTTCAATTACAGATTAGATAAGATTAGCTCCAAACTCATCTTCCAATCCAGAAACTTCCTGCATCTTCTATCACTTTCGAATCTGAAGATCAACTCTCCGTTTTGGTTTGTCGGAAAATAAAGCAGAAAAATAAAATCTTTTTGGGATTTTTAATGAAACAAGAAGAATAGAACAGAAATATAAAAGCAGTAAAAGTAAACTATTTACAAACATATTTTTGGTAAGCGTGTTAGGGAATCATATCAGCTTCCGACAAATTACAAGTACCATTAAGCTTAATTTCATGCCAAACATTAAACAATTCACCTCGATTGTCGATATACTGATCCATCTTAAATTCTTACACACATTTCAATCTGTTCAGGATATGGTTTAAGTGTTTTAGAGACTTAAACTTATACGTGTGTCCCACCTCTTGAATATACTCCCGTATCCAGAATCCCAATAATCAGTCTTACAGGTGAGTATACATCAATGATATCTGTACATAATTTAGGTATGCGAGGGCCGAGGGATCTCAGGTCGATACTTCCGTATACGCAGAGAGATATCAGCTTCGACTTTAAGGTGTGTCCCCTTTAGAAGATCTTTTTGCTACAACAGCAGCGTTTATCAATTTTATTGTTTCAGCATGCTGAGGGTCTAATGCTATGTTTCAAGCATTTGCAGAAAGTATTATCCAGGGACTAGGTCAGAACTACCGTTCAGCAGAAGTCCCGGAATAATACCCCAGACATCATTGAGAATAAAGACCTAGTATATCAGATTATGAGAACTTTCAAACGAGATTTCAGGGGTTACCTATATATCCAAGTAATGTTCCCCACTAAATAAGCAAGTAAGATTTTAGGTTTATATCCCGAACAAATCTACTAAATGTGTAAAAACCTATCGACACATCATTAGTGAGACTGTTTAACATATTTGTACTTTCCATTTCTTTAGCATACAGTAACTGTGTAGCTGATGTACTATCATATTCCCTTTTTACACAAACTCTTTTTGAAATTTTATCATGTTTTTGGGTTTTTAAAATTTTCTAATGTTTTTGGCTTTTTCGAAATTTTTATTATTTTTGTATTTTCTGAAAATAAAACTACTATCTCCCCCTAAAAACCAAAACAAGTAAAAATTCGACAAACCATTGCAGATTGTTTCTCAACATCATCTACAGTGGCACCTTTATCAACGCCAACAATTTCCTCCGCATCCGATAGCAACTTCATACCATTAAGTTTCAAAAGATATTTAAAGCGAGTTTTATCAAATGCTTTGGTATGTAAGTCAGCGTTTTGTTCATCGGTGTGGATTTTCTCTATTCGTATCAACTTCTTCTCGAAACAGTCTCGGATGAAGTGATGATGAATTTCAATGTGTTTTGTTTTAGCGTGATGAACAGGATTTTTTGTTATGTTAATTGCTGCCTCATTATCAACAAAGATAGGGGTGTTAAGAAATTGCAAACCGTAGTCTCGCATCTGTTGCTGGATCCACAAGATCTGAGAGCAGCAGCTGCTAGCAGATACATATTCAGCTTCACAAGTGGATAAAGCGACAGAGGTCTGCTTCTTGCATTGCCAGGTGACCAATCGTGGTCCGAAAAACTGGCACCCCGCTGTTGTTGATTTAGCATTCACTTTGCAGCATCCGAAATCAGAATCAGAATATCCTTCGAGCATGAAGTCGCCAACTTTTGGATACCACAACCCCAGAGATGGAGTTCCTTTCAGGTAGCGTAGAATCCTTTTTACAATTACCATGTGCGAAGCTCTAGGATTTGACTGAAATCGCGCCGCGAGGCAGGTTGGATACATAATATCCGGTCTTGATGCCGTCAAGTACATTAACGAGCCGATCATGGAGCGATACAGTGTTTCATCTACCTTTTCTCCGGTGAGATCAGGGTTTATCCCATGATTCGTCGCTAATAGGGTGGACATTGGTGACATTCCTGACATCCCGAATTTCTCCAGAATGTCATGAACGTATTTTGTTTGATGTATGAAAGTTCCTTTGGGAAGTTGATCAACTTGAAGTCCCAAGAAAAACTTCATCTCACCCATTGAAGACATTTGAAACTTCTGCTTCATAACTTGTTCAAAGTCTTTGCAGAGTTGTTCATTTGTAGACCCAAAAATTATGTCATCCACGTAAATTTGGACAATCAGAAGATGCCCGTCGACTTCTTTTTTGAAAAGAGTGGCGTCTATCTTTCCTCGAGTGAAGTGGTTGGCTAACAGATGTTGAGACAAGGTCTCATACCAGGCTCTTGGGGCCTGATGTAAGCCGTACAACGCTTTGTCAAGGAGATAAACTTTATCTTTGTGAATTGGGTCGGTGAAGCCCAGTGGTTGTCCGACATAAACCTCCTCTTTCACTTTGCCATAGAGAAACGCCGACTTCACATCTAACTGAAAAACTTTAAATCCTTTCCATGATGCGAATGCAAGGAAGATTCTGTGTGACACCCGTGTCACTGCGACCATCAAACAAATTCCAAACCAATGAAATATTGTATTTCATGCTTGGGATTTGTAAAAATATGTGTATCGTTTACACATATCAACTCTTGTCCGATTTCAAGCTCTAAATCGCTTTCTGGAAGGTTATACGCGCACGGATGCGTAAATATAACCAGTTTAATCCAACGAACACTCCGGAATAGTGAAATAGGCTTAACATACCTTAAATAACCTTTACATAACTTATATATAAGTTTTGGAAGGTTTGGTGTGGTGAAATCAAGTTTAATCGCTTACAGGGACTAAAGTTGACAAACTGCGAAAGTATGCCAATTTGAACTGTAACAGACATTCCGAGACATGACCATAAGTTAAACATACCATAAATATCCTTTACATAGCTTAGAAATAGTCTTTGAGGTGTTCGGTATGCTAAAATAAACTTTTGTGTCATTCAGGGACTAAAAGTGTCAAAAAGTGCACAAGTTTGCATTTTCGCGCATAACTTACGTTCTGATTACATCCGGACATCCAAAAATTTATGTAAGCACTAAAATATTTTATTTTAGTGTTCGTCATAAGAAAAATCCATTCGTCGCGTCATTTGGATCGTTTTTCGCGCTTATGCGCATTCCGTCGTAATTAAGCGAACATCGCGATCGTACGACCAAACGAACCGACATCCGACATATTTTTGAGCATGTTTTGAGTTCCCTATACTTTAACTTCATTTTAGAGCCTTGAAATGAGGTTAACGGGGTTCAAACGCATCGAAAAAGGCCTTAAACACGTGCAGGGACCATTTCTGCCACTTTTGAAACATTTCTGAAACAGGGGGGTGCTAGCGTAGCGCTACTGCATAGTGCCTTTGCACTAGCGCTACGCGACTGCCTAACCTGACCAGATTAAGTGTATTTGCAATCAGATTTCAGCTGATTAATCCTCACCCACATGTTTCCAATTGTCTAGTCATGTGATAAGGATGGAATTTTAGTCACCATAAGGTCCCGACACATATACGGGCAAGATCATGGCACGTTTTCCATGAAACGATCCTAACGGTGGACCGAAAACTATATATACCCCATACCCCCCCATTGCATAACTTACAAGAATTCTGATTTGAGAGCTCTAAGTTGAAACCTTTGTTTCATACCTGAGTTCTTGGATCGGGATTAGCATTCGGGGACCCTTCGTAAGTATTCTTTCGTTCTTTTCCTTATTTTATTGCTTTTCGAGTCAGAAAGTCAAACTTTGTTTGACTTTCAGCGTTGACCAGTAATGGTCAATGCGAAGTTCGTTTGAACTTCGCAACGTGATTGTAATCACGATGGTCATAGTCCCTTGGGACTATGCCTACTGATTACCACGTTGTCTAGGGTCGTAGGGTAAGCGATCTAATAAATCGCTTATACCTCGAACCCGACCCATTTGGTCGATCATTAGGATCCGACCAAATACATTAGGTGACCATAGTAGGTAGGGAATAACCTTCCGAGGTTATACCTTATGGTCACGACGTTTAAGTAGTTGTATGATAGGTAGTTTATATGCCTTAGGTAAATTACCAGAATACTCTTTTCATGTATAATTGGTAATTAAGCATATGTAACCTAAACCTTTGTCACATAACTGATTATGTAACATGTTTAGGCATATAACACTTGTCATAGGACTAGTTAGACGGTCCGAACGCGTTTCACACGCACGACGCGTTAAAGTAGCATAAGCTTCCTAAACGGGCCGTAATGGGTCGTAAACAATTATGTTAGGTTTCATTTAGTATGTAGGCTTTGTTAAACCAAATGACACGAGTCTCTACACTCGTTTGGTTTACAAATCCTCATGCTACCCAATCTTCCGATTTAGGTCCGGTTTATTAACATAGTTACCTATATTAGGTGCCGTTTGATTCCGAGATCTCTATCATTGTTTAGTTGTCACTCCAGAACTACTGAGCAATCTCAGGTGAGTACATAGACCCCTCTTTTACTGTTTTCCAAACTGTTTTGGGGTGGAACACATGTGCCTACTTGTTACTTTCATGCTTTCCTGTTTTAACATCATATACTGCTATGTTCGTTAGTACATTATAGTACATGATTTTATGACATTTCATGCTAGGTGTGCCCAATTGTGTGCATTACTTAGTACATCGTTTTACATGACATTTTGACATAGACATTTGACATAGACATTTCGGCATAGACATTTTAACATGATTGACATTTGATCATGCATTTCCCATAAAACATAACTTTGATTTAAACCAAGTTTTACTTCAATACTTTGTTTTTGTGCATATGGTTTAGTTGAGACATTTCACTTACCATACATGACATTTTGACATAGACATTTGACATGGATATTTGACATAGACATTTGACATGGATATTTGACATAGACATTTTGATATGATTTACATCTTAACATAAACATTTTGTTATGTTATTCAATACATTTGACAATTTGTTTAAACATAGACATCTTACATTGGTGGTTTGTTTGGGTAAGTGATTTGAGTAACGGTGCGTGTGTAATATGATACAAGCATGGTGGATACGCCGCTGGTACTTCCTATATATAAGTGTTTGTATGGTATTATATATTGTAGCGTTATTTGAATCATTTCAGTTTGAGACATAGAACATTTTATACAAGTAACATACTTTTCACAAGACATTGATTTATAAACAACTTATCTTATGCAAACATATTTTACTTGGTTATTCATTTAACCTTACATTTATTTATACTTATCATCTGATCTTATCGATTTTCAAATGATTTACAAAACAAAGCAAATAACAAGGTTCATGACTAAACATTTTCTCAAACATAAGTCATGAAACCTATTTTCACAAAACCTATGTATCTCACAGGCATTTTTATGCTGACGTACCTATTTTCACATGTGTTTTTCAGGAGCTATTGCATAAGATGATCAAGATACACATAGGCAGACTTGGGCTTTAGTGACAATAAAAGATGCAAGACTAGTTAATTATGTTGTATTTCCTTGTTTGATAAGACATTGTAACACTTTTAATCAATAAAACGAAACTTCAATTGCCATGGATTTGAAACAATTAATTCTGTTACAACACTCCCCGACATTTCCGCCACGTTTTGTATGTTCCACGTGGTCGGGGTGTGACAGAAAAGATGGTATCAGAGCCAATGGTTATAGGGAATTAGGTTATTAGTAATGCTTTGACCTAGTCTATAATCTTCTTAGGACCCTAACGCGAGTTTACTTGCGTTTAGTCATAAAACAATACCGTCACCTATCCTTAGGCGACGACCACAACAAGAACATAAATTTCAAAACCGCTTTGAAAACTAATCATCTGTTCTAGGATGATTGATTACTAGGTTTTGAACCCTCTATTGTAAGGTTTTGAACCCTCTGTTATATGGTTTTGAACCCCTTTGAATTTTCAAAATTCTCGTCAAGGTTTTGGGTTTTTAATAATGTGAACACGTGCAAACTGGAAGGGTAAATGCCTGTATTCTGGGTTTTCTGTCTAGGCAAGCACTTCGTATACATCTCATCAGACGCGAGACCAGTTGTGCTTACCTGGGAATTCTTGGGATGAGTGTTCACTTATAGGCGAGCATGTCTTCGCGATACATTATATTGACCCATTTACTTTGATTAGTCACTGTCTCATTTGTTTGCCTTTGGTAACAAACAAATGGTCACAATCTTCATGCGTTGTCATTTTCTCTCGACTATCTTTCGCTTGTTTCCTCCTATGCCTTTCGTTATCTTCAAGATGCTTCTTCATCGCAACAACAATGTCCGAAACAGGTGCTGCAATTACCCAGCGAATAGGCGTCGTACTCCAGAGGACCGTTGACTTAGCTATCACCATGACTCGCCTCAGGGGTGAAGCTGTATAAGGGAACTACTCCTTGATGCAATCAATGCCATCGTCATTATTCAAATCAAATACCTTGTTTCAAATGTACCCACGGTGGACGATGGAGACATTTGGTTAACATGTGCCGCTTTGCAATCCAAAGCAAAGCTGTTACAAATCCTGCTGCTGCTCAACCTTCAAACTCTGCTTCATATGTTGCTTGGCATATCTGGCGCCTCAACCTCATGAACTTTCTACCTTGTGTATCGAATTAAGCACGCCTAGTGCAAGGTGTCGGAACACCTCTCGTTACACAAATTCCAAAATCCATGTAGGATCTTTCTATCCTCATAATTAGATCCTTGTGGATGGGTATCATTCATCGGAATCCTTAATTGAATTCCTTGTATGATTCAATACGTACATCACAATTCAATAAGGACAAAGCCGAATTCCTATTAAGATTTTCCTATCTTCATAGATAGATTCTTGAAATGATTAAAGTGCCAAATGAAATCCATGAATTGGATTCCTGGTATGCTTTAAGTATCCGCGTCCAAAGATAACAAATTAATAAACAAATTAAACAACTATGTGATTATGTGCTTATGTGTTTTCTTTTATGTTTTTGTGTGATCCAAATTCTTGTCATTCAAATCCTCGTAGAATCTTCCATATCCTTGGGTGCTATACTAAATCCTCAACGGGCTTGTACGTAATAGTAAAGACCCTTGGATTATATTGTACCATTCCATAATTAGATCCTGAGAGGTCTAGGTAAACAAATTGATCCAAAAATCTGGTTAGGAATATCATGTGATGATATAGCTGAAAGGACTCCTTGGTGGCCTAATTTAAAAGGATCCTTTGTCGATCTAATAAAAAGGACCCTATGGTAGTTTAGTCACACTCATCACAGGTTTGATTTTCCTCCCCTTTATATTACAAACAAATTGTGCGGACTATGCAAGGAATTGCATAATTATGGATGCATACATAATTATGAAATTCAGTGCACGGGAACCACAGCGAGTTTTGTCATGTGTCTAGAGTTTATTCCGTTCATTTTTGTTTCTGAGGATGTAAAATGACTATTCCGTTCATTTTTGTTTCTGAAGATGTAAAATGACTATTCTGTTCATTTTTGTTTCTGAAGATGTAAAATGACTATTCCGTTCATTTTTGTTTCTGGGGATGTAAAATGACTATTCCGTTCATTTTTGTTTCTGAAGATGTAAAATGACTATTCTGTTCATTTTTGTTTCTGAAGATGTAAAATGACTATTCTGTTCATTTTTGTTTCTGAAGATGTAAAATGACTATTCTGTTCATTTTTGTTTCTGAAGATGTTGTGGAAAATGACTATTCTGTTCATTTTTGTTTCTAAAGAATGCCTGTTGAAAATAACTCGGTTCATTTTTCATTTCTGAAAAATGTTCGTTAAAGAGAAATTACAGGATTACGTCTTGTTCATCTTTGATGGTTATTTAACACAAAGTCACAAATAGACTCCTACGAATTAATTTCGGGACGAAATTTCCTAAAGTAGGGGAGACTGTGACACCCGTGTCACTGCGACCATCAAACAAATGCCAAACCAATGAAATATTGTATTTCATGCTTGGGATTTGTAAAAATATGTGTATCGTTTACACATATCAACTCTTGTCCGATTTCAAGCTCTAAATCGCTTTCTGGAAGGTTATACGCGCACTGATGCGTAAATATAACCAGTTTAATCCAACGAACACTCCGGAATAGTGAAATAGGCTTAACATACCTTAAATAACCTTTACATAACTTATATATAAGTTTTGGAAGGTTTGGTGTGGTGAAATCAAGTTTAATCGCTTACAGGGACTAAAGTTGACAAACTGCGAAAGTATGCCAATTTGAACTGTAACAGACATTCCGGGACATGACCATAAGTTAAACATACCATAAATATCCTTTACATAGCTTAGAAATAGGCTTTGAGGTGTTCGGTATGCTAAAATAAACTTTTGTGTCATTCAGGGACTAAAAGTGTCAAAAAGTGCACAAGTTTGCATTTTCACGCATAACTTACGTTCTGATTACATCCGGACATCCAAAAATTTATGTAAGTACTAAAATATTTTATTTTAGTGTTCGCCATAAGAAAAATCCATTCGTCGCGTCATTTGGATCGTTTTTCGCGCTTATGCGCATTCCGTCGTAATTAAGCGAACATCGCGATCGTACGACCAAACGAACCGACATCCGACATATTTTTGAGCATGTTTTGAGTTCCCTATACTTTAACTTCATTTTAGAGCCTTGAAATGAGGTTAACGGGGTTCAAACGCATCGAAAAAGGCCTTAAACACGTGCAGGGACCATTTCTGCCACTTTTGAAACATTTCTGAAACAGGGGGGTGCTAGCGTAGCGCGACTGCATAGTGCCTTTGCACTAGCGCTACGCGACTGCCTAACCTGACCAGATTAAGTGTATTTGCAATCAGATTTCAGCTGATTAATCCTCACCCACATGTTTCCAATTGTCTAGTCATGTGATAAGGATGGAATTTTAGTCACCATAAGGTCCCGACACATGTACGGGCAAGATCATGGCACGTTTTCCATGAAACGATCCTAACGGTGGACCGAAAACTATATATACCCCATACCCCCCATTGCATAACTTACAAGAATTCTGATTTGAGAGCTCTAAGTTGAAACCTTTGTTTCATACCTGAGTTCTTGGATCGGGACTAGCATTCGGGGACCCTTCGTAAGTATTCTTTCGTTCTTTTCCTTATTTTATTGCTTTTCGAGTCAGAAAGTCAAACTTTGTTTGACTTTCAGCGTTGACCAGTAATGGTCAATGCGAAGTTCGTTTGAACTTCGCAACGTGATTGTAATCACGATGGTCATAGTCCCTTGGGACTATGCCTACTGATTACCACGTTGTCTAGGGTCGTAGGGTAAGCGATCTAATAAATCGCTTATACCTCGAACCCGACCCATTTGGTCGATCATTAGGATCCGACCAAATACATTAGGTGACCATAGTAGGTAGGGAATAACCTTCCGAGGTTATACCTTATGGTCACGACGTTTAAGTAGTTGTATGATAGGTAGTTTATATGCCTTAGGTAAATTACCAGAATACCCTTTTCATGTATAATTGGTAATTAAGCATATGTAACCTAAACCTTTGTCACATAACTGATTATGTAACATGTTTAGGCATATAACACTTGTCATAGGACTAGTTAGACGGTCCGAACGCGTTTCACACGCACGACGCGTTAAAGTAGCATAAGCTTCCTAAACGGGCCGTAATGAGTCGTAAACAATTATGTTAGGTTTCATTTAGTATGTAGGCTTTGTTAAACCAAATGACACGAGTCTCTACACTCGTTTGGTTTACAAACCCTCATGCTACCCAATCTTCCGATTTAGGTCCGGTTTATTAACATAGTTACCTATATTAGGTGCCGTTTGATTCCGAGATCTCTATCATTGTTTAGTTGTCACTCCAGAACTACTGAGCAATCTCAGGTGAGTACATAGACCCCTCTTTTACTGTTTTCCAAACTGTTTTGGGGTGGAACACATGTGCCTACTTGTTACTTTCATGCTTTCCTGTTTTAACATCATATACTGCTATGTTCGTTAGTACATTATAGTACATGATTTTATGACATTTCATGCTAGGTGTGCCCAATTGTGTGCATTACTTAGTACATCGTTTTACATGACATTTTGACATAGACATTTGACATAGACATTTCGGCATAGACATTTTAACATGATTGACATTTGATCATGCATTTCCCATAAAACATAACTTTGATTTAAACCAAGTTTTACTTCAATACTTTGTTTTTGTGCATATGGTTTAGTTGAGACATTTCACTTACCATACATGACATTTTGACATGGATATTTGACATAGACATTTGACATGGATATTTGACATAGACATTTTGATATGATTTACATCTTAACATAAACATTTTGTTATGTTATTCAATACATTTGACAATTTGTTTAAACATAGACATCTTACATTGGTGGTTTGTTTGGGTAAGTGATTTGAGTAACGGTGCGTGTGTAATATGATACAAGCATGGTGGATACGCCGCTGGTACTTCCTATATATAAGTGTTTGTATGGTATTATATATTGTAGCGTTATTTGAATCATTTCAGTTTGAGACATAGAACATTTTATACAAGTAACATACTTTTCACAAGACATTGATTTATAAACAACTTATCTTATGCAAACATATTTTACTTGGTTATTCATTTAACCTTACATTTATTTATACTTATCATCTGATCTTATCGATTTTCAAATGATTTACAAAACAAAGCAAATAACAAGGTTCATGACTAAACATTTTCTCAAACATAAGTCATGAAACCTATTTTCACAAAACCTATGTATCTCACAGGCATTTTTATGCTGACGTACCTATTTTCACATGTGTTTTTCAGGAGCTATTGCATAAGATGATCAAGATACACATAGGCAGACTTGGGCTTTAGTGACAATAAAAGATGCAAGACTAGTTAATTATGTTGTATTTCCTTGTTTGATAAGACATTGTAACACTTTTAATCAATAAAACGAAACTTCAATTGCCATGGATTTGAAACAATTAATTCTGTTACAACACTCCCCGACATTTCCGCCACGTTTTGTATGTTCCACGTGGTCGGGGTGTGACATTCTGATAGCTTCAAGTCTTGCGACAGGGGCATATACTTCGGTGAAATCTATTCCCTCCTGCTGACTAAATCCTTGGACAACGAGTCGAGCTTTATTTCGAATGATAACTCCTCGATCATCCCTCTTGCATTTAAACACCCATTTGGTATTAATCTTTCGGTGACCATCGGGCAAATCTACTAGCTTCCATACGCCAAGCTTCTCGAATTGACTTAACTCCTCCTGCATTGCATTTACCCAAGAATCTTCAGTAAGTGCCTCTTTGTACGTCCTTGGTTCTATCTGCGAGATAAAAGAACTTAATGAGAATTCAGTTTGCAAAGGAGCAACTGTTGTGTAAAAACATGTAAGCCCTTGATCAAGCTGTCTTCGGGTGTGGACGCCTGATTGCAGTTCTCCGATTATCAGTTCCTCCGGATGATAAGAAAGCGTTCTTGGCATCACCTCGCCTGAAACATCTACTTCGCTCTCCAAATTTGTGACGTTTTGATCAGCAACTTGTTCACTGACTGGAATAGTTTGATTTGAAAACTGGATTAGCTCCCCCTCAGAGTATGACTCATCATGATCGAAAATTGGTCTGTTTTCAGATTCTTGATAGTCATTCTCTACCGTCTGATTTTCTTGAGCAACATCATTTTCAACATCGTCATGTTCTCCAGCATTGCTTGGACCCGCCTCATCATCATTTGAAGCTTGTCGTTTTCGATAAGATTCTGCTGGAAACCTTTCGTCTTCGTACTCTCTAAGAATATCCAACTCATCAAAGAACTCTGGTTCTTCTTCCATGTTAAAAGACTCCCACAAAACATCATAATTGAAACGCCATGAGTCGCCCGGATTCTGTGGAGGCATTGTGTGACCTTGGCATTCAACATTTTGAGCTTCAATAATTCGCTTCAGACTTGGAACGAAGACTCGTCGTAAAGGACTTGCATATCCCACAAATATTCCTTCAAAACTCTTCGGACCCATCTTTCCAAAAGGCTCTAGAACTGTACAGGGTGACCCGAACGGTTCAAGATACTTCAAATTTGGTTTTCTTTTATTGATCAACTCAAAGCATGTTTTGTTGAATTTCTTGACAGTTAGAACTCTGTTGAGCGTGTAGCATGCGGCGGAAACTGCTTCTGCCCAGAAATTTATCGGCAACTTTGAATCAGCAAGCATTGTTCTGGCCGTTTCGATCAGTGTCATGTTTTTACGTTCTGCAACTCCATTCTGTTGCGGAGTGTATGGAGCACTGAACTCATGCAAGATACCTCTTTCATCACAATATTCTTCCATATTGTTGTTCTTGAACTCAGTACCATTATCACTTCTAATTCTTCTGATACGCCTTTGGTACAAATTTTCAATCTTTTTGAACAACCCTTTCAACCTGTCAAATGTTTCCTCTTTCGACTTCAAGAATAACACCCATGAGAATCTGGAATAATCATCAGTGACCACAAGACAATAAAGTTCTCCGGTAATACTTTGGACATTCACAGGACCAAATAAATCCATGTGAAGTCTCTCCAAAGGTCTTGAAACTGAATTGACTTGCTTTTTGGGGTGTGACTTTTTCTTTTGCTTGCCTTTCATGCAACTAATGCACTCTTGTTCCAGATGGAAACCTTTAATGTGAACTCCCAGAACCAAATCATTGTGCACAAGATGATTCATTTTACGAAGATGAATGTGCCCCATCTTACGATGCCACAACTTTGATTCTTTCTCCGTTGCTCTTGAAACAAAACAGTGTGCTTGACCCGTTGTTGTAGTTGCTACAGTCATGTCTAAAACATACAGATCATCCACTCTAGGAGCTCTCATGATGATCCATTCTTCAGGAATAACAAACCCTGGTTTCAAAATCAAACACTCTTTGTCTGTGAAGTGAGTAGTATACATCCGGTCACAAATCTGCGAAATACTTAGCAGATTATTTTCCAGCTCAGCAATGTAGTTAACTCTTTCAAACGTGACGATCCCATTGGATAACGTTCCTTCACCAACAATTCTACCACCTTGGTTACCTGCGAACCCTACATAACCTCCATTGATATTTCTGACATCATACAGCAGTGCTGTCTTTCCTGTCATGTGCCGAGAAGCTCCACTATCCATAATCCAACGTGAAACGGATCTCGGAAGCTCCTGCACATGTCAAAAAAATATTTAATGAGATTTTGATGCTACCCAAGCCTCTTTTGACTCAGGTAACTTGAAATTAAGATGAGTTGTTTTAGTCTAATGTGGCGGAAAGTTTTTATCATTCATTTTAAGGCTTTCAGAAGTCCCAACTTCAACCTCTTTGAATAAGAAAAATTCGTCTTTTTGAGGTTGATCAGCTGATTGGTTTTTCTTCACCACATACTTCTTTTCAGAAGTTGATTTTTGTTTCTCATAAAACTTCAAGGGTACATACTTCTTCTTGGTAGATGATGATTTTTCAGTTTCAGACACTTTTGATGAATCAACTTTCTTTTCAACAACTTTTGGCTTCCATGTTTGTTGAGGTGAGGCAACCCGTTGGTAAAATTTATCATTTTTAGTTACCGAATTCTTAACAGGTTCAGTTTTGATCTTGGTGTTATCATTTCTCAAAACATTTTTCTCAACAATCAGTGGAGCCTTTCCTTTCACAACATCTCTCTTGATAGAATTCTTTACAGTTTCAGTCTTAGGCTTCAAGTTGGTACACTTTCGTGCAATATGTCCAACTTGATTACATTTGAAGCATGTTCGGGTGTCAACTACCCGACTTGAGCCTTCAGACTGAGGCTGTGAGGCCTTCTTTTCAAAGAACTCTTTGTTTGATTTTAAAAAGACTTCAGACTCCTCTTCAGAAAGTGAACTTGAACTGTTCACAAACACCTTTTTCACAGCAAACTTCTTGTTTTGAACATTTCTTTTCTGATAACTCTTACCACCCTGATATCCTCCCGACCATTATTTTATTGTTTTTAGAAAAACGTGGTGGAATAACAGGTTTCTTATAGTAAGCTTTATCTTTCTCAAAATTCATTTGTCTCTTTGTCTGTTTCAAACTGTCCACTTCAGACAAATCAATTTCAACCAGTTTGAAAACATTTTTCAATTTGTTTACATTAACATTTTCCAGAGGAAACTCAAAGTCTGAATACAACTTATCAGAACCAGACATCTTGTACATCACAAGACCCGGTTCATCATTTAAGTTGTTTTTAGATGATGAAGAAAATGTCACATCAATTGATTCTGGCAGTTTTATCTCATTTGGTTCAACATCATCATTAACCAACCCAGATTGCTTCTTTGAAAAATTGTTTAGAACCGGTGGCGGAACTTGATGAAACCCCACCCCAGTTCCATCACAGTATACATCTTCGCCAGCTTTGGTTTTTCCAATGGGTTTTGGAACAATGTGTTGCAAAACAAAGCTTGCAGAGTTGTAACTGCTCAGTTTCAGATTAATACGCTCATTCTCAATTTTAGCTTCTTCAAACTGAAGCTTCAATTTTGCAATTTCATCAAGTTGTTGGTTGATTAACTCTTCTTTTACACGAAGAACCCCTGATAGTTGAAGATTTTCTTTCGTTGTTTTACTGTTTCTTTCATCAGAATCTTTAACCGTTCGCTTTAGCTTCTCAAAATTTTCAGAAATTTTACGACTTTCAAGAATCAACTTTTCATTTTCTTTTCTTATTCTTTCAATGTCATTTTTATCATTTTCAATTTTATCAGCTAATTCTTTTGATCTATCATTTGAAGCTTTCAGCATTTTGTCACGGTTTAAGATTTGATCTTCAACACTTTTGACTTTACTAGTCAACTCTTCAATCTTCTTACCACTGAGGTAAGTGATTGTACTACAAACTTTGCACTTTTTCATGCAATTTTTGCAGTCATTTTCAGATTTATCTTTCTTACCTGACTCGACTGTACCATTTGAACTGACCTTGTTTGTTGACTCAGTTCCAGAACTAGACACTACCTCAAGTTCTTTTGCTGCAAGAACTTTTTCAGCCATCTTCCTCAAGTTCTCAGCCGTTAGCTCTTGTGATGTGTCAATGATCCCATCATCAGCATTCTTTGACTTTGGCTTCTGTTCTGCTTCTTTGACTTTTTCATCTTTCACTACTTGTTTCTCTTCACCACCTCCCCACCATTCTCTTTGTCTCGCTTCTTCTTCCTCGGTAAATTGCTGGGTAAGAGCATCAATACTTATGGAATCTGGGTCAACTGCAATGTTTCCTTGAGGATCAAGGTAACATTCTCTGTCGTCATCCCACCTTTTTGCTCTTTTAGCTTCTTTGTATGTGTTATAAATTCTGCTCATTCTGGTTTGGGCTTTCATTCTTCGGTTGACGAGTTTTTCTTCTTCAGTTCTAATATCTTTAAAAGGAATAATCTTCGTCACGAATGCATACCCCACCGCATCTTCCTCAGGCAATAGTTCGCTCCAATCATAACCTTCGTCATCATGGATCACGGCAAGAGCTCTAGACTTCTCTTTATTGTCTTCAACTTGCTTCAATCTAGGTGGCTCAGATTTATTCTGGTGATAGATTGCTCTCTTGTAATAATCATCTCTGAAAGGGTTTTCTGACTCATCAGCATATGCATTTCTGCATTCTCGTTTGAAGTGACCCTTCTGCTTACATTTGAAGCACGTCACCTTCGATTTATCAAACCCCAGCTTAGTAGAAGCACCACCAATTGTCTTTCTGCCGGTAATTTCCATGAAATGTTGTGCTCTACGAACAGCACTGGCCATAGCCCAACGAATATCGATTAACTCCATTTCCTCGGGATCAATCTGATCATAATCTTCTTTCGTCAGATTGGTGTTACCTATCTTCCCGGCTACTAACCCTTCATACGACTCCAACACAGATGCTAGAAAGATCATCTGCTGTTTGGTCGACTCCTCATCAAAATTTTGAGCATTCTTCAAATCTACCGCAATGTTGCAAGAAAACATGTTCTTTGGAACAGATTGTTGTTGACTTGAAGAATTTGAAGAAGATCCCTAACTTGGAGTATTGGATGAAAAACCTCCATGAAAACCACTGTTTGAACTTGGATTTTCTTTACTTGAAGTGTTTGTGTTTTCAGCGGAGAAAGCAGTTCTTGGAGAAACATTCTTGGGAATCATATTCTTTGGATAGTACAACTCCATGTTTTGTTGGTATGATGAATGATTTATTTTGTGTGTTTTCTTTATCTCCAATTCATGACTTTCTAGTCTTTCAATCAGCAAGTCAACGGTCAGATCTTTAGCTTTGATAGTATTCTTTAACATCAGTGCATAGTACTGCCAATCCATCTCGTCTGGTAGTGAATCGAACAGTTTGTCAACTAGCTCCTCTGGAGGATAGTTTATTCCGTGTCTCGCCAATTCCAACTTTAGGTGTCCAAATCTTTCAATCATTTTACAAACGGATTCACCTTTTAAGCATCCAAACAAATCAAACTCCTTTCGTAGCAATTTCTTTTTGTTTTTGATTATTTCTTCACTTCCTACACATTTTTTATTTAACTTTTCCCATAGATCTTTTGCGTTTGTGTATTCAATGAGTGAAATAATGTCGTCTATCACGGACTGGTGAATCAAAGCAATGCATTTTTGTTCAGCTATAAAGTTCTCTACAGCTTCACCTTCTGACAAATTCTCACAATCTTGTCTTTCTGAAGCATAACCGTTCTTTAAGTTCTTCCAGCTCTGATATGCGAAAGCTTTCAGCCATTCTTCGAATCTTTTTGCCCACCGATTATATTCTTCGATTGCCATTAGCTTTGGTGGTTTGTTGTAGGTACCATATGCGCTTTCAACACTTAGGGCATCGGATAAAGTTTTCTTCGGGTTCGGATTGGGATTATCATTTGAACGATTGGAAGTATCGTCTCCGGAATTACCCGCGAAAGCATACATCTCACTGAAGGGATTCATGAATTCTTCCATTTTTAAGTACCTGAAACAATTTTCAATCACTTAGACAATTTTTACAAATTTTAAAATTTCAAACACTTGAACCGGATGGTTATCCGTTCGAACAGAAATACGAAAGGTGACAAAGCTTATCCGCACGGACGGTGATCCGCTCGGATGGTTGTGCGTACGGGCAACTTTGACCTTTTGACTTTTCTGGTTATACGCACGGGTTGTAATCCGTGCGTGTAACAATGATGATGTCAGCAAACAACTTGCAATAACTGACTAATCCAAACCGTTCAGACAGCTGTCCGCACGGGTGAATGACGTCATCAAATACGAACGGCTAAACATGATTTTCGATGAATTTGATCTGGTTTTAGGTTGAATCTGATTATGAAACTAAGTAGGATTATACTTTGAATGATTGCGAGTTAATTGATATCGATTTTAACAAATTTTAACCGTAAATTCTTGCTCAATTTTAAGTTTTTCTGATTTTATGGTGACAAATGAAGAACAAGTGTAGAATCTGAGTAGATGAAGAAGAAATCTGTCAAATTTCCGGTGAAATTTGAATCAAATCGGTAACAGAAGTCAAATCTCTGGTGAAATTCGACTTTGATCGGTGAATTCACTGTCGTTGATCTCGATTCAGCTCCCTGGATGCTCTGATAGCACTTGTTGGTCCCGTTGATACAGGATCTGATCGTAGGAACAAGATGAATCGATTTCGTCTTAGTGTGCGGAATCCATTAAGACGAATCACAGATTTATGCAATAGAGAATTCAATGTTTAACTTCTTGTCTGTTCGTTCTATTAATCGTTCTGAAAGTCACAAAGTTCCGGTGAACGTACAGACTACCCGTGCGTGTGTCAAAAGTCCTAACAAAGTAGCACCGGACCTACTATTTATAGACAGACGCAGGAAACTAACAAGTGTTGTACGTGCGAGTGGGCTACCCGTGCGTATGACTCACCCGTGCGTATGGTCATCCGCGCGTATGACTTATCCGTGCGGATAAGTCATCCGTGCGTATTGCCATTCGTGCGTATTGCCATCCGCACGAGTTGAACTTGTCCCAAACAACACTTTTACATACGAAACCTATTCCTGGGTTGTCCTACTAACTACATACTTACATACAGACAATATACATAAACACAGAGTACAAAATATGACTACATGCTGACGGAAGCTACAGACGTAATGTACTAACATTGACAACTTCTCGCATATTCGGATTTAATCTTCTTTGTGTGTCGCGAGAAGGATTCATACCATCTTCCGTGATGATCTTGTGCATCACCACCGAGGGACTAATTCCCTTCAAATCCGCAATGGTCCACCCGATAGCGGCTCTATGGATGACCAATACTTTCATCAACTTCTCTTCTTGCTCCCCAGTTAACTTTGATGCGATAATAACCGGAAGCGTGCTACCTTCACCCACATAAGCATATTTAAGATGCTTAGGTAGCACCTTCAACTCCAACACCGGAGGTTCTTCCAATGACGACTTCAACTTTGTGTCGATGCTTTCCGGAAGACTTTCCACTTAATGTGTCCAAGTGGGCCTTCCTTCTTTTGCCGCCATAACTTCCAACTCTATCACCTCTTCATCCATGCTTCGATTCATTTCTCCTTGTAACCTGTCAAACATGAAACATTCCTCTATTGTGTTTTCCTCTTCGACACTAATGTCGCATAGAGGTATACACTCGTCAACAATGTCCACCATATTGCATTCATCACTGACTAGAGGATCCGTTAATCCCGAAAAGACATTCAACCGCAACCGTCGGTTACCAAAAGTCATGTCGACCGTGCCCGATTTGCAATTAATTTGGGCATTCGATGTTGCCAAGAATGGTCGACCGAGGATCACCGTTGGTTGCTTGGTTCGGTCCAAAGAGACATAATCTAATACAAGAAAGTCCACCGGATTGTAAAAGTCCTCGACCTTGACTATTACATCCGTGACTATCCCACGGGGTAGTTTAGGGGTCAAGTCGGCTAACACCACGGTGGTGTTCGACACTTGAAGTGGACCAAAATCATATTGATCATATAAACCACCCGGCAGGATACTCACACTTGCCCCAAGATCCAAAAGTGCCTGTGTCATTTTGAATTCCCCAACTTGTATTGAAATAATGGGCGCCCCCGGATCTTGGAGTTTTGGTGGAAGTGCACCCGAAAGAATCGAACTCACATTTTCGGTTAAATCAAGTTTCTTAGGAAACTTGTGAGTTCGCTTTTGGGTGCATAAATCTTTCAAGTATTTAGCATATGAAGGTACTTGCTTAATTGCATCTAAGAGCGGTAAATTGATTTTTACTTGTTTAAAAATTTCCCACGTCTCTTCTTGTTGTGGGCCTCGTTTGTTTACCACTTTCTTAGATGGTCCCAACAAAGCTTCGGGATAAGGGGCGGTATTAACCTCCACACCCTTTTCCTTAGCCTTTGGGATGGGAACGGTCACAACGGGTGTAGTATCATTTTTCTTTTGACCCGTTTGACCGTTTTTACCTTCATCATCACTCGCATCTTCCACCACCCCTTCAACAAGCTCCTGCACATGTCAAAAAAACATTTAATGAGATTTTGATGCTACCCAAGCCTCTTTTGACTCAGGTAACTTGAAATTACGATGAGTTGTTTTAGTGTAATGTGGCGGAAAGTTTTTATCATTCATTTTAAGGCTTTCAGAAGTCCCAACTTCAACCTCTTTGAATAAGAAAAATTCGTCTTTTTGAGGTTGATCAGCTGATTGGTTTTTCTTCACCACATACTTCTTTTCAGAAGTTGATTTTTGTTTCTCATAAAACTTCAAGGGTACATACTTCTTCTTGGTAGATGATGATTTTTCAGTTTCAGACACTTTTGATGAATCAACTTTCTTTTCAACAACTTTTGGCTTCCATGTTTGTTGAGGTGAGGCAACCCGTTGGTAAAATTTATCATTTTTAGTTACCGAATTCTTAACAGGTTCAGTTTTGATCTTGGTGTTATCATTTCTCAAAACATTTTTCTCAACAATCAGTGGAGCCTTTCCTTTCACAACATCTCTCTTGATAGAATTCTTTACAGTTTCAGTCTTAGGCTTCAAGTTGGTACACTTTCGTGCAATATGTCCAACTTGATTACATTTGAAGCATGTTCGGGTGTCAACTACCCGACTTGAGCCTTCAGACTGAGGCTGTGAGGCCTTCTTTTCAAAGAACTCTTTGTTTGATTTTAAAAAGATTTCAGACTCCTCTTCAGAAAGTGAACTTGAACTGTTCACAAACACCTTTTTCACAGCAAACTTCTTGTTTTGAACATTTCTTTTCTGATAACTCTTACCACCCTGATATCCTCCCGACCATTTATTTTGATTGTTTTTAGAAACACGTGGTGGAATAACAGGTTTCTTATAGTAAGCTTTATCTTTCTCAAAATTCATTTGTCTCTTTGTCTGTTTCAAACTGTCCACTTCAGACAAATCAATTTCAACCAGTTTGAAAACATTTTTCAATTTGTTTACATTAAC
The DNA here is from genome assembly GCA_030545235.1 of Helianthus tuberosus. Classification (NCBI taxonomy): domain Eukaryota; kingdom Viridiplantae; phylum Streptophyta; class Magnoliopsida; order Asterales; family Asteraceae; genus Helianthus; species Helianthus tuberosus. Next base: position 210,657,883 of record CM060411.1, on the reverse strand, counting down.
ATTTTCCAGAGGAAACTCAAAGTCTGAATACAACTTATCAGAACCAGACATCTTGTACATCACAAGACCCGGTTCATCATTTAAGTTGTTTTTAGATTTTGGTTTCGGAATGTAATTGTTCAGAAAACATTCTTCATCTTCAGTCGAATCACTATCCAAGACACTTTCAGCCATGCCTTTTATGATCTCAGTTTGAACACTGTCATCGGAAGATGATGAAGAAAATGTCACATCAATTGATTCTGGCAGTTTTATCTCATTTGGTTCAACATCATCATTAACCAACCCAGATTGCTTCTTTGAAAAATTGTTTAGAACCGGTGGCGAAACTTGATGAAACCCCACCCCAGTTCCATCACAGTATACATCTTCGCCAGCTTTGGTTTTTCCAATGGGTTTTGGAACAATGTGTTGCAAAACAAAGCTTGCAGAGTTGTAACTGCTCAGTTTCAGATTAATACGCTCATTCTCAATTTTAGCTTCCTCAAACTGAAGCTTCAATTTTGCAATTTCATCAAGTTGTTGGTTGATTAACTCTTCTTTTACACGAAGAACCCCTGATAGTTGAAGATTTTCTTTCGTTGTTTTACTGTTTCTTTCATCAGAATCTTTAACCGTTCGCTTTAGCTTCTCAAAATTTTCAGAAATTTTACGACTTTCAAGAATCAACTTTTCATTTTCTTTTCTTATTCTTTCAATGTCATTTTTATCATTTTCAATTTTATCAGCTAATTCTTTTGATCTATCATTTGAAGCTTTCAGCATTTTGTCACGGTTTAAGATTTGATCTTCAACACTTTTGACTTTACTAGTCAACTCTTCAATCTTCTTACCACTGAGGTAAGTGATTGTACTACAAACTTTGCACTTTTTCATGCAATTTTTGCAGTCATTTTCAGATTTATCTTTCTTACCTGACTCGACTGTACCATTTGAACTGACCTTGTTTGTTGACTCAGTTCCAGAACTAGACACTACCTCAAGTTCTTTTGCTGCAAGAACTTTTTCAGCCATCTTCCTCAAGTTCTCAGCCGTTAGCTCTTGTGATGTGTCAATGATCCCATCATCAGCATTCTTTGACTTTGGCTTCTGTTCTGCTTCTTTGACTTTTTCATCTTTCACTACTTGTTTCTCTTCACCACCTCCCCACCATTCTCTTTGTCTCGCTTCTTCTTCCTCGGTAAATTGCTGGGTAAGAGCATCAATACTTATGGAATCTGGGTCAACTGCAATGTTTCCTTGAGGATCAAGGTAACATTCTCTGTCGTCATCCCACCTTTTTGCTCTTTTAGCTTCTTTGTATGTGTTATAAATTCTGCTCATTCTGGTTTGGGCTTTCATTCTTCGGTTGACGAGTTTTTCTTCTTCAGTTCTAATATCTTTAAAAGGAATAATCTTCGTCACGAATGCATACCCCACCGCATCTTCCTCAGGCAATAGTTCGCTCCAATCATAACCTTCGTCATCATGGATCACGGCAAGAGCTCTAGACTTCTCTTTATTGTCTTCAACTTGCTTCAATCTAGGTGGCTCAGATTTATTCTGGTGATAGATTGCTCTCTTGTAATAATCATCTCTGAAAGGGTTTTCTGACTCATCAGCATATGCATTTCTGCATTCTCGTTTGAAGTGACCCTTCTGCTTACATTTGAAGCACGTCACCTTCGATTTATCAAACCCCAGCTTAGTAGAAGCACCACCAATTGTCTTTCTGCCGGTAATTTCCATGAAATGTTGTGCTCTACGAACAGCACTGGCCATAGCCCAACGAATATCGATTAACTCCATTTCCTCGGGATCAATCTGATCATAATCTTCTTTCGTCAGATTGGTGTTACCTATCTTCCCGGCTACTAACCCTTCATACGACTCCAACACAGATGCTAGAAAGATCATCTGCTGTTTGGCCGACTCCTCATCAAAATTTTGAGCATTCTTCAAATCTACCGCAATGTTGCAAGAAAACATGTTCTTTGGAACAGATTGTTGTTGACTTGAAGAATTTGAAGAAGATCCCTGACTTGGAGTATTGGATGAAAAACCTCCATGAAAACCACTGTTTGAACTTGGATTTTCTTTACTTGAAGTGTTTGTGTTTTCAGCGGAGAAAGCAGTTCTTGGAGAAACATTCTTGGGAATCATATTCTTTGGATAGTACAACTCCATGTTTTGTTGGTATGATGAATGATTTATTTTGTGTGTTTTCTTTATCTCCAATTCATGACTTTCTAGTCTTTCAATCAGCAAGTCAACGGTCAGATCTTTAGCTTTGATAGTATTCTTTAACATCAGTGCATAGTACTGCCAATCCATCTCGTCTGGTAGTGAATCGAACAGTTTGTCAACTAGCTCCTCTGGAGGATAGTTTATTCCGTGTCTCGCCAATTCCAACTTTAGGTGTCCAAATCTTTCAATCATTTTACAAACGGATTCACCTTTTAAGCATCCAAACAAATCAAACTCCTTTCGTAGCAATTTCTTTTTGTTTTTGATTATTTCTTCACTTCCTACACATTTTTTATTTAACTTTTCCCATAGATCTTTTGCGTTTGTGTATTCAATGAGTGAAATAATGTCGTCTATCACGGACTGGTGAATCAAAGCAATGCATTTTTGTTCAGCTATAAAGTTCTCTACAGCTTCACCTTCTGACAAATTCTCACAATCTTGTCTTTCTGAAGCATAACCGTTCTTTAAGTTCTTCCAGCTCTGATATGCGAAAGCTTTCAGCCATTCTTCGAATCTTTTTGCCCACCGATTATATTCTTCGATTGCCATTAGCTTTGGTGGTTTGTTGTAGGTACCATATGCGCTTTCAACACTTAGGGCATCGGATAAAGTTTTCTTCGGGTTCGGATTGGGATTATCATTTGAACGATTGGAAGTATCGTCTCCGGAATTACCCGCGAAAGCATACATCTCACTGAAGGGATTCATGAATTCTTCCATTTTTAAGTACCTGAAACAATTTTCAATCACTTAGACAATTTTTACAAATTTTAAAATTTCAAACACTTGAACCGGATGGTTATCCGTTCGAACAGAAATACGAAAGGTGACAAAGCTTATCCGCACGGACGGTGATCCGCTCGGATGGTTGTGCGTACGGGCAACTTTGACCTTTTGACTTTTCTGGTTATACGCACGGGTTGTAATCCGTGCGTGTAACAATGATGATGTCAGCAAACAACTTGCAATAACTGACTAATCCAAACCGTTCAGACAGCTGTCCGCACGGGTGAATGACGTCATCAAATACGAACGGCTAAACATGATTTTCGATGAATTTGATCTGGTTTTAGGTTGAATCTGATTATGAAACTAAGTAGGATTATACTTTGAATGATTGCGAGTTAATTGATATCGATTTTAACAAATTTTAACCGTAAATTCTTGCTCAATTTTAAGTTTTTCTGATTTTATGGTGACAAATGAAGAACAAGTGTAGAATCTGAGTAGATGAAGAAGAAATCTGTCAAATTTACGGTGAAATTTGAATCAAATCGGTAACAGAAGTCAAATCTCCAGTGAAATTCGACTTTGATCGGTGAATTCACTGTCGTTGATCTCGATTCAGCTCCCTGGATGCTCTGATAGCACTTGTTGGTCCCGTTGATACAGGATCTGATCGTAGGAACAAGATGAATCGATTTCGTCTTAGTGTGCGGAATCCATTAAGATGAATCACAGATTTATGCAACAGAGAATTCAATGTTTAACTTCTTGTCTGTTCGTTCTATTAATCGTTCTGAAAGTCACAAAGTTCCGGTGAACGTACAGACTACCCGTGCGTGTGTCAAAAGTCCTAACAAAGTAGCACCGGACCTACTATTTATAGACAGACTCAGGAAACTAACAAGTGTTGTACGTGCGAGTGGGCTACCCGTGCGTATGACTCACCCGTGCGTATGGTCATCCGCGCGTATGACTTATCCGTGCGGATAAGTCATCCGTGCGTATTGCCATTCGTGCGTATTGCCATCCGCACGAGTTGAACTTGTCCCAAACAACACTTTTACATACGAAACCTATTCCTGAGTTGTCCTACTAACTACATACTTACATACAGACAATATACATAAACACAGAGTACAAAATATGACTACATGCTGACGGAAGCTACAGACGTAATGTACTAACATTGACAACTTCTCGCATATTCGGATTTAATCTTCTTTGTGTGTCGCGAGAAGGATTCATACCATCTTCCGTGATGATCTTGTGCATCACCACCGAGGGACTAATTCCCTTCAAATCCGCAATGGTCCACCCGATAGCGGCTCTATGGATGACCAATACTTTCATCAACTTCTCTTCTTGCTCCCCAGTTAACTTTGATGCGATAATAACCGGAAGCGTGCTACCTTCACCCACATAAGCATATTTAAGATGCTTAGGTAGCACCTTCAACTCCAACACCGGAGGTTCTTCCAATGACGACTTCAACTTTGTGTCGATGCTTTCCGGAAGACTTTCCACTTAATGTGTCCAAGTGGGCCTTCCTTCTTTTTCCGCCATAACTTCCAACTCTATCACCTCTTCATCCATGCTTCGATTCATTTCTCCTTATAACCTGTCAAACATGAAACATTCCTCTATTGTGTTTTCCTCTTCGACACTAATGTCGCATAGAGGTATACACTCGTCAACAATGTCCACCATATAGCATTCATCACTGACTAGAGGATCCGTTAATCCCGAAAAGACATTCAACCGCAACCGTCGGTTACCAAAAGTCATGTCGACCGTGCCCGATTTGCAATTAATTTGGGCATTCGATGTTGCCAAGAATGGTCGACCGAGGATCACCGTTGGTTGCTTGGTTCGGTCCAAAGAGACATAATCTAATACAAGAAAGTCCACCGGATTGTAAAAGTCCTCGACCTTGACTATTACATCCGTGACTATCCCACGGGGTAGTTTAGGGGTCAAGTCGGCTAACACCACGGTGGTGTTCGACACTTGAAGTGGACCAAAATCATATTGATCATATAAACCACCCGGCAGGATACTCACACTTGCCCCAAGATCCAAAAGTGCCCGTGTCATTTTGAATTCCCCAACTTGTATTGAAATAATGGGCGCCCCCGGATCTTGGAGTTTTGGTGGAAGTGCACCCGAAAGAATCGAACTCACATTTTCGGTTAAATCAAGTTTCTTAGGAAACTTGTAAGTTCGCTTTTGGGTGCATAAATCTTTCAAGTATTTAGCATATGAAGGTACTTGCTTAATTGCATCTAAGAGCGGTAAATTGATTTTTACTTGTTTAAAAATTTCCCACGTCTCTTCTTGTTGTGGGCCTCGTTTGTTTACCACTTTCTTAGGTGGTCCCAACAAAGCTTCGGGATAAGGGGCGGTATTAACCTCCACACCCTTTTCCTTAGCCTTTGGGATGGGAACGGTCACAACGGGTGTAGTATCATTTTTCTTTTGACCCGTTTGACCGTTTTTACCTTCATCATCACTCGCATCTTCCACCACCGCTTCAACAAACTCGGGTGGTGGTGGCTCAACACCATTATCTATGACTCGACCACTACGTAAAGAAATTTTATTTATTGGTACCTCACGTGTATTTTTCGAGTTCGACCCTTGATGCTTAGGGTTCACCGTGGTATCGCTTGGAAGTCCTCCTCCACTTCCACGAATTTGAGCCATCTCTTGAGCAAGTTGCCCCACTTGCTTCTCCAACGCTTTATGAGATTTATCCCGCACTTCAAATTATTTCCTTACTTCGGTTGTAAGGGTGGTCATAGAATTCATGAGAGCGTCCATTTTAGAATTGAACGGGTCGTCACTTTGAGAGTTAGAAGAATTGCCCCCATTTCCACTTTGGTTGTAACCACGTTGGTAATTACCTTCACGATTTTGATAGCCTTGGTTACCACCTTGGTTGTAATTCCTTTGGTAACCACCTTGGTTACCACCTTGTCGATTGTTATACGAAGATCCTCCTTGACCACCTTGATTCCCCGATTGAAAATTCGGGTTCATTTGATTTGAGGCATTACCATATCGGAAATTAGGGTGATTTCTCAACCCCGGATGGTAAGTGTTGGAGTTCATATCATATTGCTTCCTATTTCCATACACTTGGTTGACTTCTTCGGTGTAGCCACTCGACCCCGTTGGACATTGCTCGGTGGTATGCCCAATATCCCCGCAACCTTCACATACCTCGAATTGAACCGCATTTACTTCCTTTTTCTTCATTCGAGCCATTTCCCGCTCTAAGGTGGAAATCCGATCTTTAGAGTCAAGATCGGGAAGTGACCGTGAAATGGGATGCTTCTTAGCTCGCTCGGCCGATTCTTTCTCTTTCGAACGTTTACTCATCCGTTCCAACCCTCCAAAGACCTTATGACTTGTTCTTAGTATCCGTGTTCGGTGGTGGAGAACGATTGAGTTGCAAGCCTATGCGGGTACGTGTTCTAATTGGTTTGAGTGATTATTTCAAAAACGCTAATGCATCAACTATTAGCCAATTTTAAACCGAGTGGAGAGAACATTGTGAGGGATGTGCATGATTTATTGGTTTTAAGGGCGGGTTAATCTTGGATGACCATTTTATATGTGACTATTCACTTTACCGTTAATTACGTTGAAAATTGTAAAAAGTTTGAACTTTGGCATGACAATTGACCTTAACCTTAGTCTCGGGAATGGGGAGTGTATTTCTTGTTCGACCCACGTGAAAGTGAAAGACATATTTGCTTGAGGGCAAGCAAACGACAAGTGTGGGGATGTGATGGAGAGTGTGAAACCCGAGTGTTAACGTGCGTATTTTGTGTGAATTATTGTAGTTTAAATGATAATATGCTTGGAATATGTTCACTACGTGTGTTTGTGATTGTACAGGTTAAACGCTTAATTCGGTTAAATTAGAATGCTTAGTGATGAACGGAACAAACACGGAAACATAATCAAGTAAATCACATCATTTGGTAGATGTTCGGGTCGCACATGGGGAGAATAAAATGGCAACATTGTACTACATTTAATGGGTCAAAACCCCAAATCAAATCATCATCAGAAGTCACGTGGACTTCTGTGCAGCCATAAGGGGCAATATTGGAAGTTGTGGTGTATTATTATAATATAACTCATGGATCATTATTGTTGAGAGTGGGCCGAGATCATCACATGCTGGGCCGATCTTGAACAACAACAACATCCATTATCATCATCGAATTTGGGGGGCACTCCACGACAAATATTGGCAGCCATAGACTAGAATTGTGGGCTCTAAAATCATCATCAATACATCATCATTATTATCGATAATAGGCAGCTCACCTACACAACTTATGGGCAGCCACTACATCGATTATTGGAGCAGGACTCATTTATTGTTTGGTGGGCTCCCATAACCTCATCATCAACATCATTATCATCGATTTTGGGCCTCACATGCAACACTTCTTTTGACTTCTGCTGGGCTCTCGATAATGGGGGGTTTTTTTACAACATTTACAACAATTTTGGCAGCCGGCTCTCGGAGGGGCATTCATCATAACACATCTCCCAAAAACCACCGAACCGATCATGTCTTCAACCTTCGACCAAGCTTTTGATCGAACGAGTATCATGAGCGGCTAGTCTCTTCGGTTTCACCCCGGTGTAGATTTTTGTAAGAATTCTAGGGTTTATGCATTCGTATTTTGATTCAACTTTGTGACAAATTGTGTTTGATTTTTGAAACCATTGACAATAGTTTACATTTGTTTCGTATTCGTAAATTGTCGAACGATGTTAAAAGTTATGACTTTACGAAATGGTTATGTGTAGTTATGCATTGTCTTGGTTAGGTTTTAGTTGTGTTGATTACAAAGTGCATTCTTGTTCGTTATTCGAAACGTTGATAGTTATTGGCACCTAAGTCACGGTACACTAAATCCGCTAATCGTATACAATTGAGTTGAATCTAAAACTTGTAGAAACCCTAGGTATTGCAATAATCAAACCGGGTGTGATCCGTATTCTAATTTCTTGTTTCAACCATTTAGTTTAGTTGCAATCTTAGTTAATAACCCGTGGTTTTAGATAACATCAATTTGTCGGTTCACGCCGACTTCTTTTCAAATCAAACAACCAAATAAAATTAGCAAACTTCATAATCACATTGTACATTTTTGTATATAGTCTAACTAATCGAACAGGTCGTGCGATATTGACCACCTGCTCTTCGTGGATACGATACCCGACTTACCCTAGCTACCTAGGTTTAATTGGGTTTTTGACTGATCGGGACGACACGGTCACGTCAAAATGGCGCCGTTGCCGGGGAGTGCGTGCGCTTAGTATTTCATTGCTTGTTCGATTTTAGTTTAGTTTTTCTTTCTTGTATTTTTGTGATTTTACTTTGGTTGGTCGAGCTTGTTTGTGCAGGTACATGTTTTGCAGGTACCATCTTTCAATATGAATTGGATAGATGATGATCCGTGTGAGTGTTGCGGAAGCGGAGAGCACTATTTAGAGGATTGCTCTGTTTTCTACGAAAAAGTTCAAGCCAACAAGGAACGGGAAGACTACCTCAGCGGATTGTTTGATTATAGGAGGGCGGATTATGAAGATTTCAATGGTCCATCCTCACCTTATCCATACACTAGACCACCTCCACCACCGGAGCAAGATCAGTCATGTCCTTGTTGTGGAAGAGTTCACATACATGAAGATTGTCCAGTGTTTTGGAAAGATCCAGGGTTTTGGAAAGGAAAAATAAAGTCCGGTTACAAGCCACCACCACATTATCAAGACTATTACTATGAACCCAATTCACCATATTTCTCAAGTTACTGGGAGGAGGAGTATGATGATTATTATAATGAATACCCTCAACCGGTATACGAGAAACCACAAGATTCGATGCATTCCAAGCTTGATGCTCTCATGAACATGGTGAAAGAATATCACCAGGATATCAAATATATGAAGAAAGCGAATGAATTGAGAGATAAAGCCCATGAAGCATTGGTGGTGCAAGTGGGTCAATTAGCGGAGGAATTAGCCCAACTTAAACGAGACCAAGAGGTTTGGGCCAATGGTACAATAGTAGATGGTGATGTGGTGGAAGAGGCTATCGATCTTCCCGAGCAAGAAAATGAATGTTTGAACCGAGCGGAAGACATCACACCGCGAGACGAGTCGGATCCGAAAGATGCCCACGTTCATATCCATCCTTCTCCCATACTTATCACTCCAACCAACAAAGTTGGGGATGCGGGTTCGGGTATAAGGATTCGAAGGGTGGCGTTGCAAGACATAGGCCAGTTTAGTAAGAAGCGACCCCAAAGTTGTACAATATGCATGCCGAGCAAAATAAAAAGAGAATGGATCCGGCATGCCAAACACCGAGCGTATGTAGGCAACTCGGTAGGAAAATGTGCACTTCGACCACCATGAGAGGCAAATCAGGTATAATTGTTGTAGAGTTTGTACTATTATTCGTTTTATTTTTATTTTTTTTGGTTTTTTCTTTTCTTAGTTAAATGAACTTTGTGGGTGTGTTCCCTATATAACCCTCACGAGACCTCTCGTCCTCCCGAGCTATCGGGAGGTTTAAAAGGGCTTGTTGCATAAGCTAAATGCAACCGTGATTCCTACGAAAGTGAGTTAGGTTTGTTATTGTTGTAAATTATTTTCCACACAAATCGAAGTGAAATGACACATGGCTTGGTAATGTGTTCATAAAAAGGGTAGAACTAGGTAACTAACAAATTTTGATGGTTGTGAGAAGCATGCTTCTATACAAGGATTAGAATTTGTAGGTACAACATGTTCGCGGGACAACCGTTTTTATGAAGAGAAGAGGAAGATGTGAGCATCAAGCGAAAAAAAAAATCAGGTGCATGCATTTCCTTTTTACTTTGATTATTAGTTTAATAATAAGTGGATTGTATTTTGTATTTTATTTTTTCCGGGGTGAAATTTTGGGAAGGTTAGCCGTGTCACATCCCTTGTGCGTTTTAAAACTCTAGTTCTTACACATTGAGGACAATGTTTACCTCAAGTGTGGGGATGGGGGAGTAGTAAAAGTTTTCGATTTTGACCTGTTCATTTAAATACTACACATTGAGGACAGTGTTTACCTCAAGTGTGGGGATGGGGGAAAACTTCAAAAATTTCTTGTTTCAAAAGCGATCTTAAAAGCACAAGTAACTAAGTCAACGAGGGATGGCACAACCCATTTGGTCTTTTGTCATGGTCAAGTTCGAATTAATAGCATGACGGGTATTTAGCAAGTGGTTATTTGGGAGTAATTCACCTAAGAAACTAACACATCATGCATGTCACATACCATACCCTTTATATATGTGAGGTTTTGAGCCACTTTTACATCATAGAATTACATATTTATGTTTCTTTGTTTGAGTGGACCATTAGTCATGTATTGTAGAACTTGCATCTTTTGATACATTTGAGACCATAGACCGAATACAAGCACGAGAATGATTAAGGCATTAGGTGAACCTTTTCCTTTAAAACCATTTTTCCATCCTTACCCAAATAAATCCCCTAGTTGCCCACTTTGAGCCTAATCCTTTCGTTTGACAACCCATTTAGCCCATAACCTTAAACCCTTTTTCTTTTTAAACCCGTGTGATAAAAATTCGATTATAGGATTATATGATTGTATAGTTGTGTTTGCAAAAAAAAATAAAATCAGAAAATGTTGAGAAAAATACAAAAATATGAAGTTAGTAGTTGTTGAATAAAATGCTAAAGTTGTTGCCTTGTAGTTGATGTTTATAGTTTAGTTTAGTTTTGTTTAGAGTAGTCGTTTGTAATAAAAATCGAATTTTTCATCACATTAGCCACTTAAAAAAAAAATTCCTATTCCATACCCTTAACCTATCCCCGTTACAACCCTCCAAAGACCTTATGACTTGTTCTTAGTATTCGTGTTCGGTGGTGGAGAACGATTGAGTTGCAAGCCTATGCGGGTACGTGTTCTAATTGGTTTGAGTGATTATTTCAAAAACGCTAATGCATCAACTATTAGCCAATTTTAAACCGAGTGGAGAGAACATTGTGAGGGATGTGCATGATTTATTGGTTTTAAGGGCGGGTTAATCTTGGATGACCATTTTATATGTGACTATCCACTTTACCGTTAATTACGTTGAAAATTGTAAAAAGTTTGAACTTTGGCATGACAATTGACCTTAACCTTAGTCTCGGGAATGGGGAGTGTATTTCTTGTTCGACCCACGTGAAAGTGAAAGACATATTTGCTTGAGGGCAAGCAAACGACAAGTGTGGGGATGTGATGGAGAGTGTGAAACCCGAGTGTTAACGTGCGTATTTTGTGTGAATTATTGTAGTTTAAATGATAATATGCTTGGAATAGGTTCACTACGTGTGTTTGTGATTGTACAGGTTAAACGCTTAATTCGGTTAAATTAGAATGCTTAGTGATGAACGGAACAAACAAGGAAACATAATCAAGTAAATCACATCATTTGGTAGATGTTCGGGTCGCACATGGGGAGAATAAAAAGGCAACATTGGACTACATTTAATGGGTCAAAACCCCAAATCAAATCATCATCCGAAGTCACGTGGACTTCTATGCAGCCATAAGGGGCAATATTGGAAGTTGTGGTGTATTATTATAATATAACTCATGGATCATTATTGTTGAGAGTGGGCCGAGATCATCACATGCTGGGCCGATCTTGAACAGCAACAACATCCATTATCATCATCTTCATGGTTGCTTAGAAGGGTCCCATTGCTCGTTGATTCAAGTCGGTTCCATGTGTTGTCATCTAAACCCCGTACAAAGCATTTAACCAACTCCCACTTCTCGATTTGATGATGTGGGAATCTTCGCATCATTTCTTTAAATCTTGTAAAGGCTTCATGCAACGGCTCGCCCGATAATTGGCGAAAAGACCTAATTTCATCACGAGCATCATCGGTCTTCGCCATAGAATAGTATTCATCTAGAAAAGCTTGTTGCATTTCTCCCCATGTCCGGATGCTATTGGCCGGGAGTGTAAGGAACCATTGCTTCGCTTTGTCTTTCAATGAGAATTGGAACAAACGAAGTTTAACCTCATCTAATGCAAAGTTATGCCCCCCGATAGTGCCGCAAATGGAAGAAAACTCTGTCAAATGTGTGTACGGTTCGTCATTAGATCTTCCATTAAAATGAGGAAGTATGTTGATGTAATGTGGTTTACAATCAAACATCCTCCTCTCACAAACGATTGGTGAGTCATTCTCGGTGACAACCGGACTGAAACGATCATTCACTCCCCGTGGAGGTCGTTGACGACGATGTGGACCGTTAACTTCTTGATCGACCGGTCTTCTATTATCCCGTCTTTCACCTCTTCGATCATCTCTTCGATCCTCTCTTCTATTATCCCTTGGGTTACCACCTCCCATGAAATGAGGAATCCGGTTAGGGTTTGCATTGTTGTTGTTGTTATAAAACCCATCATTCCGGTTCCGTTGGTCATTGTTTCGTGGTTGACGGTTGTTCCCATAACCATCATTTCTTCCACCTCCGTAACCGTATTCGTCGTCCCCAACGTAATTGGCATGTTGGTAGCCAAATTCCTCATCATCATACCTTCTAGCATTGTAGATGTTTCCCCTATTCACATAGCCCCAATCTTTGTCATCATTAGCTCTATCATCATAGTATCCCCCGTCGTCCGAATTTTCCGTATGAACACTCACATGTTCCGGCGATTGATAACCGGGAACACTATACGGTTCATCATCGGGGATTGCATTCCTCAAGTCATCAATGTTGAAGAATGGGTCTTCATTTGTGGGATTGCCGCGATCACGATTTCCCCGACGGTCCGAATTGACATTCCGGTCATCTAAGTTGATGGGTAGGGAATTGTGTCTATGAAGGTTTTGTTGTTGGGGTGTTCGTTGGGTGTTATTGTGATTTTGGTTTTGAAACGGTGGTGTGGGTGGTCCATTGTTGTTGTTACCACCCGGTTGCTTTTTGAGGCATAGGTTGAACATTTGGGGCGGGATTGAAGTTGCTTCGGTATTGAAATTGGTTCGAGTTAAGGTTTTGGTTTGAGTTTTGGTTCGCCATTGAATCGGTTTCAATGGATGGTGTATGTTGTGGTGTGTTGGTGGTTTGATTAAAAGCGAGTGTTGCCTCTAACCGGCTTGCTAGGTTCCTCCTTGCTACTCTTTCAATTTCCAGTTCATAGACTAACGGTGAAGTCCTCCCGGAGTTCCGCGTATGCATACACTACCTGTATCCTGCACAAGTAACACACCCGCGTAACAAGGAAAAAGACAAAGTGCAAAAAGAAAGCTAAACAATTTAAACAGTTAATCACGCACATTCAAACAATATCCAAACACAAAGCGCACACACTCCCCGTCAACGACGCCAAAATTTGATCAGAATGTCGCGCTCCGGTCAAAGATAATATTTATAAGCCCAAATTACCCTTAACAATGTGTTAGCGGTAGTAAGGGGTCGAACCACGAAGAGTATGTGGTTTGTGTGTGGATTCGAATGAATTAAAACAATTGTCACGATATATGAAGCTTGCTAGAATAATTTTGTGTTTTCGTTTAATTTAGAGATATGATTTTTAACTAAATGAATTGATGAAAATGATTAACGACTACTACTTAATGATTGCAAGAAAAATGGTTACTAGAACAATAATGATAAAAAGGAATCACACCCGGTTTCGGTAATTGTTAACCTAGGATTTCTACAAGTTTTAGTTTCAACTCAAATGCATTCGATTAACGGATTTAGTGTACCGTGACTTAGGTGCTACTAGCTATCAACGTCCCGAAGAACGGACAAAAAGACACTTTGTAATCAACACAAGTAAATCCTAACAACGACAATGTACAATCACATATCACCATTTCGCAAAGTCATAACTTTTAACATCGTTCGACAATTCACGAATTCGTAACAAATGTAATACTATTGTCAAAAGTTTCAAAAACCAAACACAAATTGTCACTAAGATGAAACAAGAACAATTCGAAACACTAAAATCAATAACTACCTACACCGGGGTGAAACCGAGATGATTAGCCGCTCATGGTTGATAAAGCTTGATCACCGGAAGTTTGGAACGTGAATGAAACCATCTTGAAACTTGGTGGATGAAGGAATGATGGAAGATTAGGGTTTATGGATGATGATGGTGAGATGGATGATGGATTGGATGAATTAGGGTTTGTATGATTGCTTGTGTGATGGATAATGATGATTCAGGTTGTAGGTTGATGATCTTCAATGATGGTGGTGATAGATGTGTAATGGTAGGTGAATCGTGATTAGTTTAGGCTCCAAGATATGTTTCAAACTTCAAAGTGTTGTGTAACTCCCGACTTCCATGACCCCCAGCCAATAGAAATCGATCTTGATCCCCAAAACACAAAAATTCGCGTTTCCAGTTTTGACAAGCTGTCGCCGACGGCCCTCAACCCGTCGGCGACGGGTTCTGGTTCTCACTTTATCAGCCGACGGGCTTAACCGAAGGGCGTCGCCGACGGCTTGGGACCCGTCGGCGACGGGTTCTCTAACCTTCATTTTCTGATTTTTCATGTTTCGCTCCCGTTTGATCCGGATTGCGTTCTGGTGCTCCGGTTTTCGACCCGGTGACTCGTAAAGCTCCCGGAAGGCTCCTTAAACTTCGTTAAACCTGTATAACACAAATCTTATTAACAGTAGACCATTCAAGATTGAAACTTATGTAAAAACACAAAGTTACGCAATAACGAACACCGGATTTCAACCACGTATCAATCACCATTGCCCTTGATTTTCTTGACTGTATATCTCTTAAATGTCAACATATACACGTGTGATTTAGTTTACGAAGATTTTTCAATGCCGAGAACCTCGATCAGAGAGTAAAAAAGGCTTAAGGTTCACAATGGTGTAAAATTAAAATGGGATATACCGGGATAGGATTCGAGTTACAGGAACATGGGCCAAACCAAACACCCAAGAATGGAATCGTCGAGCGAAAACACTTGACAACCTCCTAGAAGCAGCTTTTGTTGCCACCAGACCTTTCTCCATCAATAAGGAATCTGATGCCGTCACTAAACACATTCCTTAAACTGTAGCCATTTGTTGAGTGTTTTTTTTGGTGTCTAATCCGCGTATATATCACCATTGCCCTTGATTTTCTTGGCTGTATATATCTTAAATGTCAACATATACACGTGTGATTTAGTTTACGAAGATTTTTCAATGCCGAGAACCTCGATCAGAGAGTAAAAAAGGCAGAAGGTTCACAATGGTGTAAAATTAAAATGGGATATACCGGGCTAGGATTCGAGTTACAGGAACAATGGCCAAACCAACCACCCAAGAATGGAATCGTCGAACGAAAACACTTGACAACCTCCTAGAAGCAGCTTTTCTTGCCACCAGACCTTTCTCCATCAATTAGGAATCTGATGCCGTCACTATACACATTCCTTAAATTGTAGCCATTTGTAGAGTTTTTTTGGTGTCTAATCCGCATATATATCACCATTGCCCTTGATTTTCTTGACTGTATATCTCTTAAATGTCAACATATACACGTGTGATTTAGTTTACGAAGATTTTTCAATGCCGAGAACCTCGATCAGAGAGTAAAAAAGGCATAAGGTTCACAATGGTGTAAAATTAAAATGGGATATACCGGGCTAGGATTCGAGTTACAGGAACAAGGGCCAAACCAACCACCCAAGAATGGAATCGTCGAGCGAAAACACATGACAACCTCCTAGAAGCAGCTTTTCTTGCCACCAGACCTTTCTCCATCAATTAGAAATCTGATGCCGTCACTAAACACATTCCTTAAATTGTAGCCATTTGTTGAGTGTTTTTTTTGGTGTCTAATCCGCATATATATCACCATTGCCCTTGATTTTCTTGACTGTATATCGCTAAAATGTCAACATATACACGTGTGATTTAGTTTACGAAGATTTTTCAATGCCGAGAACCTCGATCAGAGAGTAAAAAAGGCGTAAGGTTCACAATGGTGTAAAATTAAAATGGGATATACCGGGTTAGGATTCGAGTTACAGGAATAAGGGCCAAACCAATCACCCAAGAATGGAATCGTCGAGCGAAAACACTTGACAACCTCCGAGAAGCAGCTTTTCTTGCCATCAGACCTTTCTCCATCAATAAGGAATCTGATGCCGTCACTAAACACATTCCTTAAATTGTAGCCATTTTGTTGAGTGTTTTTTTTTTTGTGTGTAATCCGCATATATATCACCATTGCCCTTGATTTTCTTGACTGTATATCTCTTAAATGTAAACATATACACGTGTGATTTAGTTTACAAAGTTTTTTCAATGCCGAGAACCTCGATCAAAGAGTAAAAAAGGCGTATTGTTCACAATGGTGTAAAATTAAAATGGGATATACCGGGCTAGGATTCGAGTTACAGGAACAAGGGCCAAACCAACCACCCAAGAATGGAATCATCGGGCGAAAACACTTGACAACCTCCTAGAGGCAGCTTTTCTTGCCACCAGACCTTTCTCCATCAATAAGGAATCTGATGCCGTCACTAAACACATTCCTTAAACTGTAGCCATTTGTTGAGTGTTTTTTTGGTGTCTAATCCGCGTATATATCACGATTGCCCTTGATTTTCTTGACTGTATATCTCTTAAATGTCAACATATACACGTGTGATTTAGTTTACGAAGATTTTTCAATGCCGAGAACCTCGATCAGAGAGTAAACAAGGCATAAGGTTCACAATGGTGTAAAATTAAAATGGGATATATCGGGCTAGGATTCTAGTTACAGGAACAAGGGCCAAACCAACCACCCAAGAATGGAATCGTCGAGCGAAAACACTTGACAACCTCCAAGAAGCAGCTTTTCTTGCCACCAGACCTTTCTCCATCAATTAGGAATCTGATGCCGTCACTAAACATATTCCTTAAATTGTAGCCATTTGTAGAGTTTTTTTGGTGTCTAATCCGTATATATATCACCATTGCCCTTGATTTTCTTGACTGTATATCTCTTAAATGTCAACATATACACGTGTGATTTAGTTTACGAAGATTTTTCAATGCCGATAACCTCGATCAGAGAGTAAAAAAGGCGTAAGGTTCACAATGGTGTAAAATTAAAATGGGATATACCGGGCTAGGATTCGAGTTACAGGAACAAGGGCCAAACCAACCACCCAAGAATGGAATCGTCGAGCGAAAACACTTGACAACCTCCTCGAAGCAGCTTTTCTTGCCACCAGACCTTTCTCCATCAATTAGGAATCTGATGCCGTCACTAAACACATTCCTTAAATTGTAGCCATTTGTTGAGTGTTTTTTGTGTATCTAATCCGCAAATATATCACCATTGCCCTTGATTTTCTTGACTGTATATCTCTTAAATGTCAACATATACACGTGTGATTTAGTTTACGAAGATTTTTCAATGCCGAGAACCTCGATCAGAGAGCTAAAAAGGCGTAAGATTCACAATGGTGTAAAATTAAAATGGAATATATCGGGCTAGGATTCGAGTTACAGGAACAAGGGCCAAACCAACCACCCAAGAATGGAATCGTCGAGCGAAAACACTTGACAACCTCCTAGAAGCAGCTTTTCTTGCCACCAGACCTTTCTCCATCAATTAGAAATCTGATGCCGTCACTAAACACATTCCTTAAATTGTAGCCATTTGTTGAGTGTTTTTTTTGGTGTCTAATCCGCATATATATCACCATTGCCCTTGATTTTCTTGACTGTATATCGCTAAAATGTCAACATATACACGTGTGATTTAGTTTACGAAGATTTTTCAATGCCGAGAACCTCGATCAGAGAGTAAAAAAGGCGTAAGGTTCACAATGGTGTAAAATTAAAATGGGATATATCGGGCTAGGATTCTAGTTACAGGAACAAGGGCCAAACCAACCACCCAAGAATGGAATCGTCGAGCGAAAACACTTGACAACCTCCAAGAAGCAGCTTTTCTTGCCACCAGACCTTTCTCCATCAATTAGGAATCTGATGCCGTCACTAAACATATTCCTTAAATTGTAGCCATTTGTAGAGTTTTTTTGGTGTCTAATCCGTATATATATCACCATTGCCCTTGATTTTCTTGACTGTATATCTCTTAAATGTCAACATATACACGTGTGATTTAGTTTACGAAGATTTTTCAATGCCGATAACCTCGATCAGCGAGTAAAAAAGGCGTAAGGTTCACAATGGTGTAAAATTAAAATGGGATATACCGGGCTAGGATTCGAGTTACAGGAACAAGGGCCAAACCAACCACCCAAGAATGGAATCGTCGAGCGAAAACACTTGACAACCTCCTCGAAGCAGCTTTTCTTGCCACCAGACCTTTCTCCATCAATTAGGAATCTGATGCCGTCACTAAACACATTCCTTAAATTGTAGCCATTTGTTGAGTGTTTTTTTTTTGTATCTAATCCGCAAATATATCACCATTGCCCTTGATTTTCTTGACTGTATATCTCTTAAATGTCAACATATACACGTGTGATTTAGTTTACGAAGATTTTTCAATGCCGAGAACCTCGATCAGAGAGCTAAAAAGGCGTAAGATTCACAATGGTGTAAAATTAAAATGGAATATACCGGGCTAGGATTCGAATTACAGGAACAAGGGCCAAACCAACCACCAAAGAATGGAATCATCGAGCGAAAACACTTGACAACCTCCTAGAAGCAGCTTTTCTTGCCACCAGACCTTTCTCCATCAATTAGGAATCTGATGCCGTCACTAGACACATTCCTTAAATTGTAGGCATTTGTTGAGTGTTTTTTTTTTGTGTCTAATCCGCATATATATCACCATTGCCCTTGATTTTCTTGACTGTATATCTCTTAAATGTCAACATATACACGTGTGATTTAGTTTATGAAGATTTTTCTCAATGCCGAGAACCTCGATCAGAGAGTAAAATAGGTGTAAGGTTCACAATGGTGTAAAATTAAAAAGGGATATACCGGGCTAGGATTCGAGTTACATGAACAAGGGATAAACCAACCACCCATGAATGGAATCGTCGAGCGAAAACACTTGACAACCTCCTAGAAACAGCTTTTCTTACCACCAGAACTTTGTCCATCAATTAGGAATCTGATGCCGTGACAAAACACATTCCTTAAATTGCAGCCATTTGTTGAGTGTTTTTTTGGTGTCTAATCTGCATATATATCACCATTGCCCTTGATTTTCTTGACTGTATATCTCTTAAATGTCAACATATACATGTGTGATTTAGTTTACGAAGATTTTTCAATGCCGAGAACCTCGATCAGAGAGTAAAAAAGGCGTAAGGTTCACAATGGTGTAAAATTAAAATGGGATATACCGGGCATGGATTCGAGTTACAGGAACAAGGGCCAAACCAACCACCTAAGAAAGGAATCGTCGAGCGAAAACACTTGACAACCTCCTAGAAGCAGCTTTTCTTGCCACCAGACCTTTCTCCATCAATTAGGAATCTGATGCCGTCACTAAACACATTCCTTAAATTGTAGCCATTTGTTGAGTGTTTTGTTTTGGTGTCTAATCCGCATATATATCACCATTGCCCTTGATTTTCGTGACTGTATATCTCTTAAATGTCAACATATACACGTGTGATTTAGTTTACGAAGATTTTTCAATGCCGAGAACCTCGATCAGAGAGTAAAAAAGGCGTAAGGTTCACAATGGTGTAAAATTAAAATGGGATATACCGGGCTAGGATTCGAGTTACAGGAACAAGGGCCAAACCAACCACCCAAGAATGGAATCATCGGGCGAAAACACTTGACAACCTCCTAGAGGCAGCTTTTCTTGCCACCAGACCTTTCTCCATCAATAAGGAATCTGATGCCGTCACTAAACACATTCCTTAAACTGTAGCCATTTGTTGAGTGTTTTTTTTGGTGTCTAATCCGCGTATATATCACCATTGCCTTTGATTTTCTTTACTGTATATCTCTTAAATGTCAACATATACACGTGTGATTTAGTTTACGAAGATTTTTCAATGCCGAGAACCTTGATCAGAGAGTAAACAAGGCATAAGTTTCACAATGGTGTAAAATTAAAATGGGATATATCGGGCTAGGATTCTAGTTACAGGAACAAGGGCCAAACCAACCACCAAAGAATGGAATCGTCGAGCGAAAACACTTGACAACCTCCAAGAAGCAGCTTTTCTTGCCACCAGACATTTCTCCATCAATTTGGAATCTGATGCCGTCACTAAACATATTCCTTAAATTGTAGCCATTTGTAGAGTTTTTTTGGTGTCTAATCCGCATATATATCACCATTGCCCTTGATTTTCTTGACTGTATATCTCTTAAATGTCAACATATACACGTGTGATTTAGTTTACGAAGATTTTTCAATGCCGATAACCTCGATCAGAGAGTAAAAAAGGCGTAAGGTTCACAATGGTGTAAAATTAAAATGGGATATACCGGGCTAGGATTCGAGTTACAGGAACAAGGGCCAAACCAACCACCCAAGAATGGAATCGTCGAGCGAAAACACTTGACAACCTCCTCGAAGCAGCTTTTCTTGCCACCAGACCTTTCTCCATCAATTAGGAATCTGATGCCGTCACTAAACACATTCCTTAAATTGTAGCCATTTGTTGAGTGTTTTTTTGGTATCTAATCCGCAAATATATCACCATTGCCCTTGATTTTCTTGACTGTATATCTCTTAAATGTCAACATATACACGTGTGATTTAGTTTACGAAGATTTTTCAATGCCGAGAACCTCGATCAGAGAGCTAAAAAGGCGTAAGATTCACAATGGTGTAAAATTAAAATGGAATATACCGGGCTAGGATTCGAGTTACAGGAACAAGGGCCAAACCAACCACCCAAGAATGGAATCGTCGAGCGAAAACACTTGACAACCTCCTAGAAGCAGCTTTTCTTGCCACCAGAACTTTCTCCATCAATTAGGAATCTGATGCCGTCACTAGACACATTCCTTAAATTGTAGGCATTTGTTGAGTGCTTTTTTTTGGTGTCTAATCCGCATATATATCACCATTGCCCTTGATTTTCTTGACTGTATATCACTTAAATGTCAACATATACACGTGTGATTTAGTTTATGAAGATTTTTCTCAATGCCGAGAACCTCGATCAGAGAGTAAAATAGGCGTAAGGTTCACAATGGTGTAAAATTAAAAAGGGATATACCGGGCTAGGATTCGAGTTACATGAACAAGGGCTAAACCAACCACCCAAGAATGGAATCGTCGAGCGAAAACACTTGACAACCTCCTCGAAGCAGCTTTTCTTGCCACCAGACCTTTCTCCATCAATTAGGAATCTGATGCCGTCACAAAACACATTCCTTAAATTGTAGCCATTTGTTGAGTGTTTTTTTTTGGTATCTAATCCGCAAATATATCACCATTGCCCTTGATTTTCTTGACTGTATATCTCTAAAATGTCAACATATACACGTGTGATTTAGTTTACGAAGATTTTTCAATGCCGAGAACCTCGATCAGAGAGCTAAAAAGGCGTAAGATTCACAATGGTGTAAAATTAAAATGGAATATACCGGGCTAGGATTCGAGTTACAAGAACAAGGGCCAAACCAACCACCCAAGAATGGAATCGTCGAGCGAAAACACTTGACAACCTCCTAGAAGCAGCTTTTCTTGCCACCAGACCTTTCTCCATCAATTAGGAATCTGATGCCGTCACTAGACACATTCCTTAAATTGTAGGCATTTGTTGAGTGTTTTTTTTGGTGTCTAATCCGCATATATATCACCATTGCCCTTGATTTTCTTGACTGTATATCACTTAAATGTGAACATATACACGTGTGATTTAGTTTATGAAGATTTTTCTCAATGCCGAGAACCTCGATCAGAGAGTAAAATAGGCGTAAGGTTCACAATGGTGTAAAATTAAAAATGGATATACCGGGCTAGGATTCGAGTTACATGAACAAGGGCTAAACCAACCACCCAAGAATGGAATCGTCGAGCGAAAACACTTGACAACCTCCTAGAAACAGCTTTTCTTACCACCAGACCTTTCTCCATCAATTAGGAATCTGATGCCGTCACAAAACACATTCCTTAAATTGCAGCCATTTGTTAAGTGTTTTTTTGGTGTCTAATCCGCATATATATCACCATTGCCCTTTATTTTCTTGACTGTATATCTCTTAAATGTCAACATATACATGTGTGATTTAGTTTACGAAGATTTTTCAATGCCGATAACCTCGATCAGAGAGTAAAAAAGGCGTAAGGTTCACAATGGTGTAAAATTAAAATGGGATATACCGGGCTTGGATTCGAGTTACAGGAACAAGGGCCAAACCAACCACCTAAGAAAGGAATCGTCGAGCGAAAACACTTGACAACCTCCTAGAAGCAGCTTTTCTTGCCACCAGACCTTTCTCCATCAATTAGGAATCTGATGCCGTCACTAAACACATTCCTTAAATTGTAGCCATTTGTTGAGTGTTTTGTTTTGGTGTCTATTCCGCATATATATCACCATTGCCCTTGATTTTCGTGACTGTATATCTCTTAAATGTCAACATATACACGTGTGATTTAGTTTACGAAGATTTTTCAATGCCGAGAACCTCGATCAGAGAGTAAAAAAGGCATAAGGTCCACAATGGTGTAAAATTAAAATGGGATATACTGGGCTAGGATTCGAGTTACAGGAACAAGGGCCAAACCAACCACCTAAGAATGGAATCGTCGAGTGAAAACACTTGACAACCTCCTAGAAGCAGCTTTTCTTGCCACCAGACCTTTCTCCATCAATTACGAATCTGATTCCGTCACTAAACACATTCTTGAAATGGTAGCCATTTGTTGAGTGTTTTTTTTGGTATCTAATCCGCATATATATCACCATTGCCCTTGATTTCTTGACTTTATATCTCTTAAATGTCAACATATACATGTGTGATTTAGTTTACGAAGATTTTTCAATGCCGAGAACCTCGATCAGAGAGTAAAAAAGGCGTAAGGTTCACAATGGTGTAAAATTAAAATGGGATATACCGGGCTAGGATTCGAGTTACAGGAACAAGGGCCAAACCAACCACACAAGAATGGAATCGTCGAGCGAAAACACTTGACAACCTCCTAGAAGCAGCTTTTCTTGCCACCAGACCTTTCTCCATCAATTAGGAATCTAGTGCCGTCACTAAACATAATCCTTAAATTGTAGCCATTTGTTGAGTGTTTTTTTTGTGTCTAATCCGCATATATATCACCATTGCCCTTGATTTTCTTGAGTGTATATCTCTTAAATGTCAACATATACACGTGTGATTTAGTTTACGGAGATTTTTCAATGCCGAGAACCTCGATCAGAGAGTAAAAAAGGCGTAAGGTTCACAATGGTGTAAAATTAAAATGGGATATACCGGGATAGGATTCCAGTTACAGAAACAAGGGCCAATCCAACCACCCATGAATGGAATCGTCGAACGAAAACATTTGATAACCTCCTAGAAGCAGCTTTTCTTGCCACCAGACCATTCTCCGTCAATTAGGAATCTGATGCCGTCACTAAACACATTCCTTAAATTGTAGCCATTTGTTGAGTGTTTTTTTGGTGTCTAATCCGCATATATATCACCATTACCCTTGATTTTCTTGACTGTATATCTCTAAAATGTCAACATATACATGTGTGATTTAGTTTACGAAGATTTTTCAATGCCGAGAATCTCGATCAGAGAGTAAAAAAGGCGTAAGGTTCATAATGGTGTAAAATTAAAATGGGATATACAGGGCTAGGATTCGAGTTACAGGAACAAGGGCCAAACCAACCACCCAAGAATGGAATCGTCGAGCGAAAACACTTGACAACCTCGTAGAAGCAGCTTTTCTTGCCACCAGACCTTTCTTCATCAATAAGGAATCTGATGCCGTCACTAAACACATTCCTTAAATTGTAGCCATTTGTTGAGTGTTTTTTTTGGTGTCTAATCCGCATATATATCACCATTGCCCTTGATTTTCTTGACTGTATATCTCTTAAATGTCAATATATACACGTGTGATTTAGTTTACGAAGATTTTTAAATGCCGAGAACCTCGATCAGAGAGGAAAAAAGGCGTAAGGTTCAAAATGGTGTAAAATTAAAATGGGATATACCGGGCTAGGATTCGAGTTACAGGAACAAGGGCCAAACCAACCACCCAAGAATGGAATCGTCGAGCGAAAACACTTGGCAACCTCCTAGAAGTAGCTTTTCTTGCCACTAGACCTTTCTCCATCAATTAGGAATCTGATGCCGTTACTAAACACATTCCTTAAATTGTAGCCATTTGTTGAGTGTTTTTTTTGTGTCTAATCCGCATATATATCACCATTGCCATTGATTTTTTTGACTGTATATCTCTAAAATGTCAACATATACACGTGTGATTTAGTTTACGAATATTTTTCAATGTCGAGAACCTCGATCAGAGAGTAAAAAAGGCGTAAGGTTCACAATGGTGTAAAATTAAAATGGGATATACCGGGCTAGGATTCGAGTTACAGGAACAAGGGTCAAACCAACTACCCAAGAATGGAATCGTCGAGCAAAAACACTTGACAACCTACTAGAAGCAGCTTTTCTTGCCACCAGACCTTTCTCCATCAATTAGGAATCTGATGCCGTCACTAAACACATTCCTTAAATTGTAGCCATTTGTTGAGTGTTTTTTTTGGTGTCTAATCCACATATATATCACCATTGCCCTTGATTTTCTTGACTGTATATCTCTTAAATGTCAACATATACACGTGTGATTTAGTTTACGAAGATTTTTCAATGCCGAGATCCTCGATCAGAGAGTAAAAAAGGCGTAAGGTTCACAATGGTGTAAAATTAAAATAGGATATACCGGGCTAGGATTCGAGTTACCGGAACAAGGGCCAAACCAACCACCCAAGAATGGAATCGTCGAGCGGAAACACTTGACAACCTACTAGAAGCAGTTTTTCTTGCCACCAGACCTTTCTCCATCAATTAGGAATCTGATGCCGTCACTAAACACATTCCTTAAATTGTAGCCATTTGTTGAGTGTTTTTTTTGGTGTCTAATCCGCATATATATCACCATTGCCCTTTATTTTCTTGACTGTATATCTCTTAAATGTCAACATATACACATGTGATTTAGTTTACGAAGATTTTTCAATGCCGAGAACCTCGATCAGAGAGTAAAAAAAGGCGTAAGGTTCACAATGGTGTAAAATTAAAATGGGATATACCAGGCTAGGAATCGAGTTATGGAACAAGTGCCAAGCCAACCACCCAAGAATGGAATCGTCGAGCGAAAACACTTAACAACCTCCTCGAAGCAGCTTTTCTTGCCACCAGAACTTTCTCCATCAACTAGGAATCTGATGCCGTCACTAAACTCATTCCTTAAATTGTAGGCATTTTTTGAGTGTTTTTTTTGTGTCTAATCCGCATATATATCACCATTACCCTTGATTTTCTTGATTCTATATCTCTTAAATGTCAACATATACACGTGTGATTTAGTTTACGGAGATTTTTCAATGCCGAGAACCTCGATTAGAGAGTAAAAAAGGCGTAAGGTTCACAATGGTGTAAAATTAAAATGGGATATACCGGGCTAGGATTCGAGTTACAAGAACAAGGGCCAAACCAACCACCCAAGAATGGAATCGTTGAGCGAAAACACTTGACAACCTCCTAGAAGCAGCTTTTCTTGCCACCAGACATTTCTCCATCAATTAGGAATCTGATGCTGTCACTAAACACATTCCTTAAATTGTAGCCAGTTGTTGGGTGTTTTTTTTGGTGTCTAATCCGCATATATATCACCATTGCCCTTGATTTTCTTGACTGTATATCTCTTAAATGTCAACATATACACGTGTGATTTAGTTTACGATGATTTTTCAATGCCGAGAACCTCGATCAGAGAGTAAAAAAGGCGTAAGGTTCACAATGGTGTAAAATTAAAATGGGACATACCAGGCTAGGAATCGAGTTAGGGAACAAGTGCCAAGCCAACCACCCAAGAATGGAATCGTCGAGCGAAAACACTTAACAACCTCCTTGAAGCAGCTTTTCTTGCCACCAGAACTTTCTCCATCAACTAGGAATCTGATGCCGTTACTAAACACATTCCTTAAATTGTAGCCATTTGTTGAGTGTTTTTTTGTGTCTAATCCGCATATATATCACCATTACCCTTGATTTTCTTGACTCTATATATCTTAAATGTCAACATGTACACGTGTGATTTAGTTTACGGAGATTTTTCAATGCCGAGAACCTCGGCGTCGAGAGTAAAAAAGGCGTAAGGTTCACATTGGTGTAATATTAAAATAGGATATACCGGGCTAGGATTCGAGTTACAGGAACATGGGCCAAACCAACCACCCAAGAATGGAATCGTCGAGCGAAAACACTTGACAACCTCCTAGAAGCCGCTTTTCTTGCCACCAGACCTTTCTCCATCAATTAGGAATCTGATGCCGTCACTAAACACATTCCTTAAATTGTAGCCATTTGTTGAGTGTTTTTTTTGGTGTCTAATCCGCATATATATCACCATTGCCCTTGATTTTCTTGACTGTATATCTCTTAAATGTCAACATATACACATGTGATTTAGTTTAAGAAGATTTTTCAATGCCGAGAACCTCGATCAGAGAGTAAAAAAGGCGTAAGGTTCACAATGGTGTAAAATTAAAATGGGACATACCAGGCTAGGAATCGAGTTATGGAACAAGTGCCAAGCCAACCACCCAAGAATGGAATCGTCGAGCGAAAACACTTAACAACCTCCTTGAAGCAGCTTTTCTTGCCACCAGAACTTTCTCCATCAACTAGGAATCTGATGCCGTTACTAAACACATTCCTTAAATTGTCTCCATTTGTTGAGTGTTTTTTTGTGTCTAATCCGCATATATATCACCATTACCCTTGATTTTCTTGACTCTATATATCTTAAATGTCAACATGTACAAGTGTGATTTAGTTTACGGAGATTTTTCAATGCCGAGAACCTCGATTAGAGAGTAAAAAAGGCGTAAGGTTCACAATGGTGTAAAATTAAAATGGGATATACCGGGCTAGGATTCGAGTTACAGGAATAAGGGCTAAACCAACCTCCCAAGAATGGAATCGTCGAGCGAAAACACTTGACAACCTCCTAGAAGCAGCTTTTCTTGCCACCAGACCTTTCTCTGTCAATTAGGAATCTGATGCCGTCACTAAACACATTCCTTAAATTGTAGCCATTTGTTTAGTGTTTTTTTTGTGTCTAATCCTCATATATATCACCATTGCCCTTGATTTTCTTGACTGTATATCTCTTAAATGTCAACATATACACGTGTGATTTAGTTTACGATGATTTTTCAATGCCGAGAACTTCGATTAGAGGGTAAAAAAGGCGTAAGGTTCACAATGGTGTAAAATTAAAATGGGATATAACGGGCTAGGATTCGAGTTTCAGGAACAAGGGCCAAACCAACCACCCAAGAATGGAATCGTCGAGCGAAAACACTTGACAACCTCCTAGAAGCAGCTTTTCTTGCCACCAGACCTTTCTCCATCAATTAGGAATCTGATGCAGTCACTAAACACATTCCTTAAATTGTAGCCATTTGTTGAGTTTTTTTTGGTGTCTAATCCGCATATATATCACCATTGCCCTTGATTTTCTTGACTGTATATCTCTTAAATGTCAATATATACACGTGTGATTAAGTTTACGAAGATTTTTCAATGCCGAGAACCTCGATCAGAGAGTAAAAAAGGCGTAAAGTTCACAATGGTGTAAAATTAAAATGGGATATACCGGGGCTAGGATTCGAGTTACAGGAACAAGGGCCAAACCAACCACCCAAGAATGGAATCGTCGAGCGAAAACACTTGACAACCTACTAGAAGAATCTTTTCTTGCCACCAGACCTTTCTCCATCAATTAGGAATCTGATGGAGTCACTAAACACATTCCTTAAATTTTAGCCATTTGTTGAGTGTTTTTTTTTTGGTGTCTAATCCGCATATATATCACCATTGCCCATGATTTTCTTGACTGTATATCTCTTAAATGTCAACATATACACGTGTGATTTAGTTTACGAAGATTTTTCAATGCCGAGAACCTCGATCAGAGAGTAAAAAGGGGTAAGGTTCACAATGGTGTAAAATTAAAATGGGATATTCTGGGTTAGGATTCGAGTTACAGGAACTAGGGCCAAACCAACCACCCAAGAATGGAATCGTCAAGCGAAAACACTTGACAACCTCCTAGAAGCAGATTTTCTTGCCACCAGACCTTTCTCCATCAATTAGGAATCTGATCCCGTCACTAAACACATTTCTTAATTTGTAGCCATTTGTTGAGTGTTTTTTTTTGGTGTCTAATCCGCATATATTTCAACATTGCCGTTGATTTTCTTGACCGTATATCTCTTAAATGTCTACATATAGAGTTGTGATTTAGTTTACGAAGATTTTTCAATGCCGAGAACCTCAATCAGAGAATAAAAATAGCGTAAGGTTCACAATGCTGTAAAATTAAAATGGGGTATACCGGGCTAGGATTCGAGTTACAAGAACAAGGGCCAAACCAACCACCCAAGAATGGAATCGTCGAGCGAAAACACTTGACAACCTCCTAGAAGCAGCTTTTCTTGCCACCAGACCTTTCTCCATCAATTAGGAATCTGATGCCGTCACTAATCACATTCCTTAAATTGTAGCCATTTGTTGAGTGTTTTTTTATGGTGTCTTATCCGCATATATATCACCATTGCCCTTGATTTTCTTGACTGTATATCTCTTAAATGTCAACATATACACGTGTGATTTAGTTTACGAAGATTTTTCAATGCCGAGAACCTTGATCAGAGAGTAAAAAGGCGTAAGGTTCACAATGGGGTAAAATTAAAATGGGATATAACGAGCTAGGATTCGAGTTACAGGAACAAGGGCCAAACCAACCACCCAAGAATGGAATCGTCGAGCGAAAACACTTGAGAACCTCCTAGAAGCACCTTTTCTTGCTACCAGACCTTTCTCCATCAATTAGGAATCTGATGCACTCACTAAACACAATTCTTAAATTGTAGCCATTTGTTGAGTTTTTTTTTTATGTCTAATCCGCATATATATCACCATTGCCCTTGATTTTCTTGACTGTATATCTCTTAAATGTCAGCACGTGTGATTTAGTTTACGAAGATTTTTCAACGGCGAGAACCTCGATCAGAGAGTAAAAAAGGCGTAAGGTTCACAATGGTGTAAAATTAAAATGGGATATACCGGGCTAGGATTGAGTTACAGGAACAAGGGCCAAACCAACCACCCAAGAATGGAATCGTCGAGCGAAAACACTTGACAACCTCCTAGAAGCAGCTTTTCTTACCACCAGTCCTTTCTCCATCAATTAGGAATCGGATGCAGTCACTAAACACATTCCTTAAATTGTAGCCATTTGTTGAGTGTTTTTTTGGTGTCTAATCCGCATATATATCACCATTGCCCTTGATTTTCTTGACTGTATATCTCTTAAATGTCAACATATACACGTGTGATTTAGTCTACGAAGATTTTTCAATGCCGATAACCTCGATCAGAGAGTAAAAAAGGCGTAAGGTTCACAATGGTGTAAAATTAAAATGGGATATTCTGGGCTAGGATTCGACTTACAGGAACAAGGGCCAAACCAACCACCCAAGAGTGGAATCGTCGAGCGAAAACACTTAACAACCTCCTAGAAGCAGCTTTTCTTGCCACCAGACCTTTCTCCATCAATTAGGAATCTGATCCCGTCACTAAACACATTTCTTAAATTGTACCCATTTGTTGAGTGTTTTTTTTGGTGTCTAATCCGCATATATTTCAACATTGCCGTTGATTTTCTTGACCGTATATCTCTTAAATGTCTACATATAGAGTTGTGATTTAGTTTACGAAGATTTTTCAATGCCGAGAACCTCAATCAGAGATTAAAAATAGAGTAAGGTTCACAATGCTGTAAAATTAAAATGCGATATACCGGGCAAGGATTCGAGTTACAGGAAAAAGGGCCAAACCAAACACCCAAGAATGGAATCGTCGAGTGAAAACACTTGACAACCTCCTAGAAGCAGCTTTTCTTGCCACCAGACCCTTATCCATCAACTAGGAATCTGATGCCGTCACTAAACACATTCCTTAAATTGAAGCCATTTGTTGAGTGTTTTTTTATGGTGTCTTATCCGCATATATATCACCATTGCCCTTGATTTTGTTGACTGTATATCTCTTAAATGTCAACATATACACGTGTGATTTAGTTTATGAAGATTTTTCAATGCCGAGAACCTCGATAAGAGAGTAAAAAAGGCGTAAGGTTCACAATGGTGTAAAATTAAAATGGGATATAACGGGCTAGTATTCGAGTTTCAGGAACAAGGGCCAAACCAACCACCAAAAAATGGAATCGTCGAGCGAAAACACTTGACAACCTCCTAGAAGCAGCTTTTCTTGCCACCAGACCTTTCTCCATCAATTAGGAATCTGATGCCATCACTAAACACATTCCTTAAATTGTAGCCATTTGTTGAGTGTTTTTTTTATGGTGTCTTATCCGCATATATATCACCATTGCCCTTGATTTTCTTAACTGTATATCTCTTAAATGTCAACATATACACGTGTGATTTAGTTTACGAAGATTTTTCAATGCCGAGAGCCTTGATCAGAGAGTAAAAAAGGCGTAAGGTTCACAATGGTGTAAAATTAAAATGGGATATAGCGGGCTAGGATTCGAGTTACAGGAACAAGAGCCAAACCAACCACCCAAGAATGGAATCGTCGAGCGAAAACACTTGACAACCTCCTATAAGAATATTTTCTTGCCACCAGACCTTTCTCCATCAATTAAGAATCTGATTCCGTCACTAAACACATTCCTTAAATTGTAGCCATTTGTTGAGTTTTTTTTTTTTGGTGTCTAATCCGCATATATATCACCATTGCCCTTGATTTTCTTGACTGTATATCTCTTAAATGTCAACATATACACGTGTGATTTAGTTTATGAAGATTTTTCAATGCCGAGAACCTCGATAAGAGAGTAAAAAAGGCGTAAGGTTCACAATGGTGTAAAATTAAAATGGGATATAATGGGCTAGTATTCGAGTTTCAGGAACAAGGGCCAAACCAACCACCAAAAAATGGAATCGTCGAGCGAAAACACTTGACAACCTCCTAGAAGCAGCTTTTCTTGCCACCAGACCTTTCTCCATCAATTAGGAATTTGATGCCGTCACTAAACACATTCCTTAAATTGTAGCCATTTGTTGAGTGTTTTTTTTATGGTGTCTTATCCGCATATATATCACCATTGCCCTTGATTTTCTTAACTGTATATCTCTTAAATGTCAACATATACACGTGTGATTTAGTTTACGAAGATTTTTCAATGCCGAGAACCTTGATCAGAGAGTAAAAAAGGCGTAAGGTTCACAATGGTGTAAAATTAAAATGGGATATAGCGGGCTAGGATTCGAGTTACAGGAACAAGAGCCAAACCAACCACCCAAGAATGGAATCGTCGAGCGAAAACACTTGACAACCTCCTCTAAGAATATTTTCTTGCCACCAGACCTTTCTCCATCAATTAAGAATCTGATTCCGTCACTAAACACATTCCTTAAATTGTAGCCATTTGTTGAGTGTTTTTTTATGGTGTCTTATCCGCATATATATCACCACTGCCCTTGATTTTCATGACTGTGTATCTCTTAAATGTCAACATATACACATGTGAATTAGTTTACGAAGATTTTTCAATGCCGAGAACCTCGATCAGAGAGTAAAAAAGGCGTAAGGTTCACAATTGTGTAAAATTAAAATGGGATATACTGGGCTAGGATTCGAGTTACAGGAACAAGAGCCAAACCAACCACCCAAGAATGGAATCGTCGAGCGAAAACACTTGACAACCTCCTATAAGAATATTTTCTTGCCACCAGACCTTTCTCCATCAATTAAGAATCTGATTCCGTCACTAAACACATTCCTTAAATTGTAGCCATTTGTTGAGTTTTTTTTTTTTGGTGTCTAATCCGCATATATATCACCATTGCCCTTGATTTTCTTGACTGTATATCTCTTAAATGTCAACATATACACGTGTGATTTAGTTTATGAAGATTTTTCAATGCCGAGAACCTCGATAAGAGAGTAAAAAAGGCGTAAGGTTCACAATGGTGTAAAATTAAAATGGGATATAATGGGCTAGTATTCGAGTTTCAGGAACAAGGGCCAAACCAACCACCAAAAAATGGAATCGTCGAGCGAAAACACTTGACAACCTCCTAGAAGCAGCTTTTCTTGCCACCAGACCTTTCTCCATCAATTAGGAATTTGATGCCGTCACTAAACACATTCCTTAAATTGTAGCCATTTGTTGAGTGTTTTTTTTATGGTGTCTTATCCGCATATATATCACCATTGCCCTTGATTTTCTTAACTGTATATCTCTTAAATGTCAACATATACACGTGTGATTTAGTTTACGAAGATTTTTCAATGCCGAGAACCTTGATCAGAGAGTAAAAAAGGCGTAAGGTTCACAATGGTGTAAAATTAAAATGGGATATAGCGGGCTAGGATTCGAGTTACAGGAACAAGAGCCAAACCAACCACCCAAGAATGGAATCGTCGAGCGAAAACACTTGACAACCTCCTCTAAGAATATTTTCTTGCCACCAGACCTTTCTCCATCAATTAAGAATCTGATTCCGTCACTAAACACATTCCTTAAATTGTAGCCATTTGTTGAGTGTTTTTTTATGGTGTCTTATCCGCATATATATCACCACTGCCCTTGATTTTCATGACTGTGTATCTCTTAAATGTCAACATATACACATGTGAATTAGTTTACGAAGATTTTTCAATGCCGAGAACCTCGATCAGAGAGTAAAAAAGGCGTAAGGTTCACAATTGTGTAAAATTAAAATGGGATATACCGGGCTAGGATTCGAGTTACAGGAACAAGGGCTAAACCAACCACCCAAGAATGGAATCGTCGAACGAAAACACTTGACAACCTCCTAGAAGCAGCTTTTCTTGCCACCAGACCTTTCTCTGTCAATTAGAAATCTGATACCGTCACTAAACACATTCCTTAAATTGTAGCCATTTGTTGAGTGTTTTCTTTTGGTGTCTAATCCTCATATATATCACCATTGCCCTTGATTTTCTTGACTGTATATCTCTTAAATGTCAACATATACACGTGTGATTTAGTTTACGAAGATTTTTCAATGCCGAGAACCTCGATCAGTGAGTAAAAAAGGCGTAAGGTTCACAATGGTGTAAAATTAAAATGGGATATAACGGGCTAGGATTCGAGTTTCAGGAACAAGGGCCAAACCAACCACCCAAGGATGGAATCGTCGAGCGAAAGCACTTGACAACCTCCTAGAAGCAGCTTTTCTTGCCACCAGACCTTTCTCCATCAATTAGGAATCTGATGCAGTCACTAAACACATTTCTTAAATTGTAGCCATTTGTTGAGTGTTTTTTTAGTGTCTAATCCGCATATATTTCAACATTGCCCTTGATTTTCTTGACTTTATATCTCTTAAATGTCTACATATAGAGTTGTGATTTGGTTTACGAAGATTTTTCAATGCCGAGAACCTCAATCAGAGATTAAAAATAGCGTAAGGTTGACAATGCTGTAAAATTAAAATGGGATATACCGGGCTAGGATTCGAGTTACAGGAACAAGGGACAAACCAACCACCCAAGAATGGAATCGTCGAGTGAAAACACTTGACAACCTCCTAGAAGCAGCTTTTCTTGCCACCAGAGCTTTCTCCATCAACTAGGAATCTGATGCCGTCACTAAACACATTCCTTAAATTGTAGCCATTCGTTGAGTGTTTTTTATGGTGTCTTATCAGCATATATATCACCAATGCCCTTGATTTTCTTGACTGTATATCTCTTAAATGTCAACATATACACGTGTGATTTAGTATACGAAGATTTTTCAATGCCGAGAACCTTGATCAGAGAGTAAAAAAGGCGTAAGGTTTACAATGGTGTAAAATTAAAATGGGATATAACGGGCTAGGATTCGAGTTACAGGAACAAGGGCCAAACCAATCACCCAAGAATGGAATCGTCGAGCGAAAAGACTTGACAACCTCCTAGAAGCATCTTTTCTTGCCACCAGACCTTTCTCCATCGATTAAGAATCTGATGCCGTCACTAAACACATTCCTTAAATTGTAGCCATTTGTTGAGTTTTTTTTTTTGTGTCTAATCCGCATATATATCACCATTGCCCTTGATTTTCTTGACTGTATATCTCTTAAATGTCAACATATACACGTTTGATTTAGTTTACGAAGATTTTTCAATGCCGAGAACCTCGATCAGATTGTAAAAAAGGCGTAAGGTTCACAATGGTGTAAAATTAAAATGGGATATAACGGGCTAGTATTCGAGTTTCAGGAACAAGGGCCAAACCAACCACCCAAAAATGGAATCGTCAAGCGAAAACACTTGACAACCTCCTAGAAGCAGCTTTTCTTGCCACCAGACCTTTCTCCATCAATTAGGAATCTGATGCCGTCACTAAACACATTCCTTAAATTGTAGCCATTTGTTGAGTTTTTTTTTTGGTGTCTAATCCGCTTATATATCACCATTGCCCTTGATTTTCTTGACTGTATATCTCTTAAATGTCAGCATATACACGTGTGATTGAGTTTACGAAGATTTTTCAATGCCGAGAACCTCGATCAGAGAGTAAAAAAGGCGTAAAGTTCACAATGGTGTAAAATTAAAATGGGGTATACCGGGCTAGGATTCGAGTTACCGGAACAAAGGCCAAACCCACCACCCAAGAATGGAATCGTCGAGCGAAAACACTTGACAACCTCCAAGAAGCAGCTATTCTTGCCACCAGACCTTTCTCCTTTAATTAGGAATCTGATGCAGTCACTAAACACATTCCTTAAATTGAAGCCATTTCTTGAGTGTTTTTTTATGGTGTCTTATCCGCATATATATCACCATTGCCCTTGATTTTGTTGACTGTATATCTCTTAAATGTCAACATATACACGTGTGATTTAGTTTACGAAGATTTTTCAATGCCGAGAACCTTGATCAGAGAGTAAAAAAGGCGTAAGGTTCACAATGGTGTAAATTAAAATGGGATATAACGGGCTAGGATTCGAGTTACAGGAACAAGGGCCTAACCAATCACCCAAGAATGGAATCGTCGAGCGAAAACACTTAACAACCTCCTTGAAGCAGCTTTTCTTGCCACCAGAACTTTCGCCATCAACTAGGAATCTGATGCCGTTACTAAACACATTCCTTAAATTGTAGCCATTTGTTGAGTGTTTTTTTGTGTCTAATCCGCATATATATCACCATTACCCTTGATTTTCTTGACTGTATATCTCTTAAATGTCAACATATACACGTGTGATTTAGTTTATGAAGATTTTTCAATGCCGAGAACCTCGATAAGAGAGTAAAAAAGGCGTAAGGTTCACAATGGTGTAAAATTAAAATGGGATATAACGGGCTAGTATTCGAGTTTCAGGAACAAGGGCCAAACCAACCACCAAAAAATGGAATCGTCGAGCGAAAACACTTGACAACCTCCTAGAAGCAGCTTTTCTTGCCACCAGACCTTTCTCCATCAATTAGGAATCTGATGCCGTCACTAAACACATTCCTTAAATTGTAGCCATTTGTTGAGTGTTTTTTTTATGGTGTCTTATCCGCAGATATATCACCATTGCCCTTGATTTTCTTAACTGTATATCTCTTAAATGTCAACATATACACGTGTGATTTAGTTTACGAAGGTTTTTCAATGCCGAGAACCTTGATCAGAGAGTAAAAAAGGCGTAAGGTTCACAATGGTGTAAAATTAAAATGGGATATAGCGGGCTAGGATTCGAGTTACAGGAACAAGAGCCAAACCAACCACCCAAGAATGGAATCGTCGAGCGAAAACACTTGACAACCTCCTATAAGAATATTTTTTCTTGCCACCAGACCTTTCTCCATCAATTAAGAATCTGATTCCGTCACTAAACACATTCCTTAAATTGTAGCCATTTGTTGAGTTTTTTTTTGTGTCGAATCCGCATATATATCACCACTGCCCTTGATTTTCTTGACTGTGTATCTCTTAAATGTCAACATATACACATGTGAATTAGTTTACGAAGATTTTTCAATGCCGAGAACCTCGATCAGAGAGTAAAAAAGGCGTAAGGTTCACAATTGTGTAAAATTAAAATGGGATATACCGGGCTAGGATTCGAGTTACAGGAACAAGGGCTAAACCAACCACCCAAGAATGAAATCGTCGAGCGAAAACACTTGACAACCTCCTAGAAGCAGCTTTTCTTGCCACCAGACCTTTCTCTGTCAATTAGAAATCTGATGCCGTCACTAAAAACATTCCTTAAATTGTAGCCATTTGTTGAGTGTTTTCTTTTGGTGTCTAATCCATATATATATCACCATTGCCCTTGATTTTCTTGACTGTATGTCTCTTAAATGTCAACATATACACGTGTGATTTAGTTTACGAAGATTTTTCAATGCCGAGAACCTCGATCAGTGAGTAAAAAAGGCGTAAGGTTCACAATGGTGTAAAATTAAAATGGGATATAACGGGCTAGGATTCGATTTTCAGGAACAAGGGCCAAACCAACCACCCAAGAATGGAATCGTCGAGCGAAAGCACTTGACAACCTCCTAGAAGCAGCTTTTCTTGCCACCAGACCTTTCTCCATCAATTAGGAATCTGATGCAGTCACTAAACACATTTCTTAAATTGTAGCCATTTGTTGAGTGTTTTTTTTTGGTGTCTAATCCGCATATATTTCAACATTGCCCTTGATTTTCTTGACTTTATATCTCTTAAATGTCTACATATAGAGTTGTGATTTGGTTTACGAAGATTTTTCAATGCCGAGAACCTCAATCAGAGATTAAAAATAGCGTAAGGTTGACAATGCTGTAAAATTAAAATGGGATATACCGGGCTAGGATTCAAGTTACAGGAACAAGGGACAAACCAACCACCCAAGAATGGAATCGTCGAGTGAAAACACTTGACAACCTCCTAGAAGCAGCTTTTCTTGCCACCAGACCTTCTCCATCAACTAGGAATCTGATGCCGTCACTTAGCACATTCCTTAAATTGTAGCCATTCGTTGAGTGTTTTTTATGGTGTTTTATCCGCATATATATCACCAATGCCCTTGATTTTCTTGACTGTATATCTCTTAAATGTCAACATATACACGTATGATTTAGTTTACGAAGATTTTTCAATGCCGAGAACCTTGATCAGAGAGTAAAAAAGGCGTAAGGTTTACAATGGTGTAAAATTAAAATGGGATATAACGGGCTAGGATTCGAGTTACAGGAACAAGGGCCAAACCAATCTCCCAAGAATGGAATCGTCGAGCGAAAAGACTTGACAACCTCCTAGAAGCATCATATCTTGCCACCAGACCTTTCTCCATCGATTAAGAATCTGATGTCGTCACTAAACACATTCCTTAAATTGTAGCCATTTGTTGAGTTTTTTTTTTTTTGTGTCTAATCCGCATATATCACCATTGCCCTTGATTTTCTTGACTGTATATCTCTTAAATGTCAACATATACACGTTTGATTTAGTTTACGAAGATTTTTCAATGCCGAGAACCTCGATCAGAGAGTAAAAAAGGCGTAAGGTTCACAATGGTGTAAAATTAAAATGGGATATAACGGGCTAGTATTTGAGTTTCAGGAACAAGGGCCAAACCAACCACCCAAAAATGGAATTGTCAAGCGAAAACACTTGACAACCTCCTAGAAGCAGCTTTTCTTGCCACCAGACCTTTCTCCATCAATTAGGAATCTGATGCCGTCACTAAACACATTCCTTAAATTGTAGCCATTTGTTGAGTTTTTTTTTTTGGTGTCTAATCCGCTTATATATCACCATTGCCCTTGATTTTCTTGACTGTATATCTCTTAAATGTCAGCATATACACGTGTGATTGAGTTTACGAAGATTTTTCAATGCCGAGAACCTCGATCAGAGAGTAAAAAAGGCGTAAAGTTCACAATGGTGTAAAATTAAAATGGGGTATACCGGGCTAGGATTCGAGTTACCGGAACAAAGGCCAAACCCACCACCCAAGAATGGAATCGTCGAGCGAAAACACTTGACAACCTCCAAAAAGCAGCTATTCTTGCCACCAGACCTTTCTCCTTCAATTAGGAATCTGATGCAGTCACTAAACACATTCCTTAAATTGTAGCCATTTGTTGAGTGTTATTTTTTGTGTCTAATCCGCATATATATCACCATTGCCCTTGATTTTCTTGACTGTATATCTCTTAAATGTTAACATATACACGTGTGATTTAGTTTACGAAGATTTTTCAATGCCGAGAACCTCGATCAGAGACTAAAAAAGGCGTAAGGTTCACAATGGTGTAAAATTAAAATGGGATATTCTGGGCTAGGATTCGAGTTACAGGAACTAGGGCCAAACCAACCACCCAAGAATGAAATCGTCGAGCGAAAACACGTGACAACCTCCTAGAAGCAGCTTTTCTTGCCACCAGACCATTCTCCATCAATTAGGAATCTGATCCCGTCACTAAAAACATTTCTTAAATTGTAGCCATTTGTTGAGTGTTTTTTTTTTTGGTGTCTAATCCGCATATATTTCACCATTGCCCTTGATTTTCTTGACTGTAAATCTCTTAAATGTCAACATATACACGTGTGATTTAGTTTACGAAGATTTTTCGATGCCGAGAACCTCAATCAGAGATTAAAAATAGCGTAAGGTTCACAATGCTGTAAAATTAAAATGGGATATACCGGGTTAGGATTCGAGTTACAGGAACAAGGGACAATCCAACCACCCAAGAATGGAATCATCGAGTGAAAACACTTGACAACCTCCTAGAAGCAGCTTTTCTTGCCACCAGACCTTTCTCCATCAACTAGGAATCTGATGCCGTCACTAAACACATTCCTTAAATTGTAGCCATTTGTTGAGTGTTTTTTATGGTGTCTTATCCGCATATATATCACCATTGCCTTGATTTTTTTGACTGTATATATCTTAAATGTCAACATATACACGTGTGATTTAGTTTATGAAGATTTTTCAATGCCGAGAACCTTGATCATAGAGTAAAAAAGGCGTAAGGTTCACAATGGTGTAAAATTAAAATGGGATATAACGGGCTAGGATTCGAGTTACAGGAACAAGGGCCAAACCAATCACCCAAGAATGGAATCGTCGAGCGAAAACACTTGACAACCTCCTAGAAGCATCTTTTCTTGCCACAAGACCTTTCTCCATCGATTAAGAATCTGATGCCGTCACTAAACACATTCCTTAAATTGTAGCCATTTGTTGAGTTTTTTTTTTTGGTGTCTAATCCGCATATAAATCACCATTGCCCTTGATTTTCTTGACTGTATATCTCTTAAATGTCAACATATACA
Organism: Helianthus tuberosus; assembly: GCA_030545235.1. Lineage (NCBI taxonomy): Eukaryota > Viridiplantae > Streptophyta > Magnoliopsida > Asterales > Asteraceae > Helianthus > Helianthus tuberosus. The sequence continues at coordinate 210,618,344 of CM060411.1, read as the reverse complement.
CGTGTGATTTAGTTTACAAAGATTTTTCAATGCCGAGAACCTCGATCAGAGAGTAAAAAAGGCGTAAGGTTCACAATGGTGTAAAATTAAAAGGGGATATAACGGTCTAGTATTCGAGTTTTAGGAACAAGGGCCAAACCAACCACCCAAAAATGGAATCGTCGAGCAAAAACACTTGACAACCTCCTAGAAGCAGCTTTTCTTGCCACCAGACCTTTCTCCATCAATTAGGAATCTCATGCCGTCACTAAACACATTCCTTGAATTGTAGCCATTTGTTGAGTTTTTTTTTTGGTGTCAAATCCGCATATATATCACCATTGCCCTTGATTTTCTTGACTGTATATCTATTAAATGTCAGCATATACACGTGTGATTGAGGTTACGAAGATTTTTCAATGCCGAGAACCTCGATCAGAGAGTAAAAACGGCGTAAAGTTCACAATGGTTTAAAATTAAAATGGGATATACCGGGCTAGGATTCGAGTTACAGGAACAAAGGCCAAACCAACCACCTAAGAATGGAATCGTCGAGCGAAAACACTTGACAACCTCCAAGAAGCAGCTTTTCTTGCCACCAGACCTTTCTCCATCAATTAGGAATCTGATGCAGTCACTAAACACATTCCTTAAATTGCAGCCGTTTGTTGAGTGTTATTTTTTGTGTCTAATCCGCATATATATCACCATTGCCCTTGATTTTCTTGACTGTATATCTCTTAAATGTCAACATATACACGTGTGATTTAGTTTACCAAGATTTTTCAATGCCGAGAACCTCAATCAGAGACTAAAAAAGGCGTAAGGTTCACAATGGTGTAAAATTAAAATGGGATATTCTGGGCTAGGATTCGAGTGACAGGAACTAGGGCCAAACCAACCACCCAAGAATGGAATCGTCGAGCGAAAACACTTGACAACCTCGTAGAAGCAGCTTTTCTTGCCACCAGACCTTTCTCCATCAATTAGGAATCTGATCCCGTTACTAAACACCTTTCTTAAATTGTAGCCATTTGTTGAGTGTTTTTTTTGTGTCTAATCCGCATATATTTCACCATTGCCCTTGATTTTCTTGACTGTATATCTCTTAAATGTCAACATATACACGTGTGATTTAGTTTACGAAGATTTTTCAATGCCGAGAACCTCAATCAGAGATTAAAAATAGCCTATGGTTCACAATGATGTAAAATTAAAATGGGATATACCGGGCTAGGATTCGAGTTACAGGAACAAGGGCCAAACCAACCACCCAAGAATGGAATCGTCGAGTGAAAACACTTGACAATCTCCTAGAAGCAGCTTTTCTTGCCACCAGACCTTTCTCCATCAATTAGGAATCTGATGCAGTCACTAAACACATTCCTTAAATTGTAGCCATTTGTTGAGTGTTATTTTTTGTGTCTAATCCGCATATATATCACCATTACCCTTGATTTTCTTGACTGTATATCTCTTAAATGTCAACATATACACGTGTGAATTAGTTTACCAAGATTTTTCAATGCCGAGAACCTCGATCAGAGAGTAAAAAAGGCGTAAGGTTCACAATTGTGTAAAATTAAAATGGGATATACCGGGCTAGGATTCGAGTTACAGGAACAAGGGCCAAACCAACCACCAAGAATGGAATCGTCGAGCGAAAACACTTGACAACCTCCTAGAAGCATCTTTTCCTGCCACCAGACCTTTCTCTGTCAATTAGGAATCTGATGCCGTCACTAAACACATTCCTTAAATTGTAGCAATTTGTTGAGTGTTTTTTTTGGTGTCTAATTCTCATATATATCACCATTGCCCTTGATTTTCTTGACTGTATATATCTTAAATGTCAACATATACACATGTGATTTAGTTTACGAAGATTTTTCAATGCCGAGAACCTCGATCAGAGAGTAAAAAAGGCGTAAAGTTCAGAATGGTGTAAAATTAAAATGGGATATAACGGACTAGAATTCGAGTTTCAGGAACAAGGGCCAAACGAACCACCCAAGAATGGAATCGTCGAGCGAAAACACTTAGGAATCTGACCTTTCTCCATCAATTAGGAATCTGATGCCGTCACTAAACACATTCCTTAAATTGTAGCCATTTGTTGAGTTTTTTTTTTTGGTGTTTAATCCGCTTATATATCACCATTGCCCTTGATTTTCTTGACTGTATATCTCTTAAATGTCAGCATATACACGTGTGATTTAGTTTACGAAGATTTTTCAATGCCGAGAACCTCGATCAGAGAGTAAAAAAGGCGTAAGGTTCGCAATGGTGTAAAATTAAAATGGGATATAACGGGCTAAGATTCGAGTTACAGGAACAAGGGCCAAACCAACCACCCAAGGATGGAATCGTCGAGCGAAAACACTTGACAACCTCCTAGAATCAGCTTTTCTTGCCACCAGACCTTTCTCCATTAATTACGAATCTGATGCAGGCACTAAACACATTCCTTAAATTGTAGCCATTTGTTGAGTGTTTTTTTTGTGTCTAATCCGCATATATATCACCATTGCCCTTGATTTACTTGACTGTATATCTCTTAAATGTCAACATATACACGTGTGATTTACTTTACGAAGATTTTTCAATGCCGAGAACCTCGATCAGAGAGTAAAAAAGGCGTAAGGTTCATAATGGTGTAAAATTAAAATGAGATATACCGGGCTAGGATTCGAGTTACAGGAACAAAGGGCCAAACCAACCACCCAAGAATGGAATCGTCCAGCGAAAAAACTTGACAAACTCCTAGAAGCAGTTTTCTTGCCACCAGACCTTTCTCCATCAATTAGGAATCTGATGCCGTCACTAAACACATTCCTTAAATTGTAGCCATTTGTTGAGTTTTTTTTTGGTTTCTAATCCGCCTATATATCACCATTGCCCTTGATTTTCTTGACTGTATATCTTTTAAATGTCAACATATACACGTGTGATTTACTTTACGAAGATTTTTCAATGCCGAGAACCTCAATCAGAGATTAAAAATAGCCTAAGGTTCACAATGATGTAAAATTAAAATGGGATATACCGGGCTAGGATTCGAGTTACAGGAACAAGGGCCAAACCAACCACCCAAGAATGGAATCGTCGAGTGAAAACACTTGACAATCTCCTAGAAGCAGCTTTTCTTGCCACCAGACCTTTCTCCATCAATTAGGAATCTGATGCAGTCACTAAACACATTCCTTAAATTGTAGCCATTTGTTGAGTGTTATTTTTTGTGTCTAATCCGCATATATATCACCATTGCCCTTGATTTTCTTGACTGTATATCTCTTAAATGTCAACATATACACGTGTGAATTAGTTTACCAAGATTTTTCAATGCCGAGAACCTCGATCAGAGAGTAAAAAAGGCGTAAGGTTCATAATGGTGTAAAATTAAACTGGGATATACCGGGCTAGGATTCGAGTTACAGGAACAAAGGGCCAAACCAACCACCCAAGAATGGAATCGTCCAGCGAAAAAACTTGACAAACTCCTAGAAGCAGTTTTCTTGCCACCAGACCTTTCTCCATCAATTAGGAATCTGATGCCGTCACTAAACACATTCCTTAAATTGTAGCCATTTGTTGAGTTTTTTTTGGTTTCTAATCCGCCTATATATCACCATTGCCCTTGATTTTCTTGACTGTATATCTTTTAAATGTCAACATATACACGTGTGATTTAGTTTACGAAGATTTTTCAATGCCGAGAACCTCGATCAGAGAGTAAAAAAGGCGTAAGGTTCACAATGGTGTAAAATTAAAATGGGATATAACGGACTAGAATTCGAGTTTCAGGAACAAGGGCCAAACGAACCACCCAAGAATGGAATCGTCGAGCGAAAACACTTAGGAATCTGACCTTTCTCCATCAATTAGGAATCTGATACCGTCACTAAACACATTCCTTAAATTGTAGCCATTTGTTGAGTTTTTTTTTTTGGTGTTTAATCCGCTTATATATCACCATTGCCCTTGATTTTCTTGACTGTATATCTCTTAAATGTCAGCATATACACGTGTGATTTAGTTTACGAAGATTTTTCAATGCCGAGAACCTCGATCAGAGAGTAAAAAAGGCGTAAGGTTCGCAATGGTGTAAAATTAAAATGGGATATAACGGGCTAGGATTCGAGTTACAGGAACAAGGGCCAAACCAAACACCCAAGGATGGAATCGTCGAGCGAAAACACTTGACAACCTCCTAGAATCAGCTTTTCTTGCCACCAGACCTTTCTCCATTAATTACGAATCTGATGCAGGCACTAAACACATTCCTTAAATTGTAGCCATTTGTTGAGTGTTTTTTTTTGTGTCTAATCCGCATATATATCACCATTGCCCTTGATTTACTTGACTGTATATCTCTTAAATGTCAACATATACACGTGTGATTTACTTTACGAAGATTTTTCAATGCCGAGAACCTCGATCAGAGAGTAAAAAAGGCGTAAGGTTCATAATGGTGTAAAATTAAAATGGGATATACCGGGCTAGGATTCGAGTTACAGGAAAAAGGGCCAAACCAACCACCCAAGAATGGAATCGTCCAGCGAAAAAAACTTGACAAACTCCTAGAAGCAGTTTTCTTGCCACCAGACCTTTCTCCATCAATTAGGAATCTGATGCCGTCACTAAACACATTCCTTAAATTGTAGCCATTTGTTGAGTTTTTTTTTTGGTTTCTAATCCGCCTATATATCACCATTTCCCTTGATTTACTTGACTGTATATCTTTTAAATGTCAACATATACACCTGTGATTTACTTTACGAAGATTTTTCAATGCCGAGAACCTCGATCAGAGAGTAAAAAAGGCGTAAGGTTCATAATGGTGTAAAATTAAAATGGGATATACCGGGCTAGGATTCGAGTTACAGGAACAAAGGGCCAAACCAACCACCCAAGAATGGAATCGTCCAGCGAAAAAACTTGACAAACTCCTAGAAGCAGTTTTCTTGCCACCAGACCTTTCTCCATCAATTAGGAATCTGATGCCGTCACTAAACACATTCCTTAAATTGTAGCCATTTGTTGAGTTTTTTTTTTGGTTTCTAATCCGCCTATATATCACCATTGCCCTTGATTTTCTTGACTGTATATCTTTTAAATGTCAACATATACACGTGTGATTTAGTTTACGAAGATTTTTCAATGCCGAGAACCTCGATCAGAGAGTAAAAAAGGCGTAAGGTTCACAATGGTGTAAAATTAAAATGGGATATACCGGGCTAGGATTCGAGTTACAGGAACGAGGGCCAAACCAACCATCCAAGAATGGAATCGTTGAGCGAAAACACTTGACAACCTCCTAGAAGCAGCTTTTCTTGCCTCCAGACCTTTCTCCATCAATTAGGAATCTGATGCCGTCACTAAACACATTCCTTAAATTGTAGCCATTTGTTAAGTGTTTTTTTTTTGGTGTCTAATCCTCATCTATATCACCACTGTCCTTGATTTTCTTGAGTGTATATCTCTTAAATGTCAACATATACACGTGTTATTTAGTTTACGATGATTTTTCAATGCCGAGAACCTCGATCAGAGAGTAAAAAAGGCGTAAGGTTCACAATGGTGTAAAATTAAAATGGGATATACCGGGCTAGGATTCGATTTACAGGAACACGGGACAAACCAACCACACAAGAATGGAATTGTCGAGCGAAAACACTTGACAACCTCCTAGAATCAGCTTTTCTTGCCACCATACCTTTCTCCATCAATTAGGAATCTGATGCCGTCACTAAACACATTCCTTAAATCGTAGCCATTTGTTGAGTGTTTTTTTTGGTGTCTAATCCGCATATATATCACCATTGCCCTTGATTTTCTTGACTGTATATTTCTTAAATGTCAACATATACACGTGTGATTTAGTTTATGAAGATTTTTCAATGCCGAGAACCTCGATCAGAGAATAAAAAAGGAGTAAGGTTCACAATGGTGTAAAATTAAAATGGGATATACCGAGCCAGGATTCGAGTTACAGGAACAAGGGCAAAACCAACCACCCAAGAATGGAATCGTCGTGCAAAAACACTTGACAACCTCCTAGAAGCAACTTTTCTTGCCTTCAAACCTTTCTCCATCAACTAGGAATCTGATGCCGTCGCTAAACACATTCCTTAAATTGTAGCCATTTGTTGAGTGTTTTTTTTGTGTCTAATCCGCATATATATCACCATTGCCCTTGATTTTCTTGACTGTATATCTCTTAAATGTCAACATATACACGTGTGATTTAGTTTACGAAGAATTTTCAATGCCGAGAACCTCGATCAGAGAGTAAAAAAGGCGTAAGGTTCACAATGGTGTAAAATTAAAATGGGATATACCGGGCTCGGAATCGAGTTACAGGAACAAGGGCCAAACCAACCACCCAAGAATAGAATCGTCGAGTGAAAACACTTGACAACCTCCTAGAAGCAGCTTTTCTTGCCACCAGACCTTTCTCCATCAATTAGGAATCTGATGCCGTCACTAAACACATTCCTTAAATTGTAGCCATTTGTTGAGTGTTTTTTTTGGGGTCTAATCCGCATCTACATCACCATTGCCCTTGATTTTCTTGATTGTATATCTCTTAAATGTCAACATATACACGTGTGATTTAGTTTACGAAGATTTTTCAATTCCGAGAACCTCGATCAGAGAGTAAAAAAGGCGTAAGGTTCACAATGGTGTAAAATTAAAATGGGATATACCAGGCTAGGATTCGATTTACAGGAACAAGGGCCAAACCAACCACCCAAGAAAATATAATCGTCGAGCGAAAAAACTTGACAACTTCCTAGAAGCAGCTTTTCTTGCTACCAGACCTTTCTCCATCAGTTAGGAATCTGATGCCGTCACTAAACACATTCCTTAAATCGTAGCCATTTGTTGAGTGTTTTTTTAGTGTCTAATCCGCATATATATCACCATTGCCCTTGATTTTCTTGACTGTATATCTCTTAAATGTCAACATATACACGTGTGATTTAGTTTACGAAGATTTTTCAATGCCGAGAACCTCGATCAGAGAGTAAAAAAGGAGTAAGGTTCACAATGGTGTAAAATTAAAATGGGATACACCGAGCCAGGATTCGAGTTACAGGAACAAGGGCCAAACCAACCACCCAAGAATGGAATCGTCGAGCGAAAACACTTGACAACCTCCTAGAAGCAGCTTTTCTTGCCTTCAAACCTTTCTCCATCAATTAGGAATCTGATGCCGTCGCTAAACACATTCCTTAAATTGTGTCCATTTGTTGAGTGTTTTTTTGTGTGTCTAATCCGCATATATATCACCATTGCCCTTGATTTTCTTGACCGTATATCTCTTAAAGGTCAACATATACACGTGTGATTTAGTTTACGAAGAATTTTCAATGCCGAGAACCTCGATCAGAGAGTAAAAAGGCGTAAGGTTCACAATGGTGTAAAATTAAAATGGGATATACCGGGCTCGGATTCGAGTTATAGAAACAAGGGCCAAACCAACCACCCAAGAATAGAATCGTCGAGTGAAAACACTTGACAACCTCCTAGAAGCAGCTTTTCTTGCCACCAGACCTTTCTCCATCACTTTCTCCATCAATTAGGAATCTGATGCCGTCACTAAACACATTTCTTAAATTGTAGCCATTTGTTGAGTGTTTTTTTTGTTGTCTAATCCGCATCTACATCACCATTGCCCTTGATTTTCTTGACTGTATATCTCTTAAATGTCAACATATACACGTGTGATTTAGTTTACGAAGATTTTTCAATGCCGAGAACCTCGATCAGAGAGTAAAAAAGGCGTAAGGTTCACAATGGTGTAAAATTAAAATGGGATATACCGGGCTAGGATTCGAGTTACAGGAACAAGGGCCAAACCAACCACCCAAGAATGGAATCGTCGAGCGAAAACATTTGACAACCTCCTAGAAGCAGCTTTTCTTGCCACCAGACCTTTCTCCATCAATTAGGAATCTGATGCCGTCACTAAACACATTCCTTAAATCGTAGCCATTTGTTCAGTTTTTTTTGTGTCTAATCCGCATATATATCACCATTGCCCTTGATTTTCTTGACTGTATATCTCTTAAATATCAACGTATACATGTGTGATTTAGTTTACGAAGATTTTTCAATGCCGAGAACCACGATCAGAGAGTAAAAAAGTCGTAAGGTTCACAATGGTGTAAAATTAAAATGGGATATACCGGGATAGGATTCGAGTTACAGGAACAAGGGCCAAACCAACCACCCAAGAATGGAATCGTCGAGCGAAAACACTTGACAACCTGCTAGAAGCAGCTTTTCTTGCCACAAGACCTTTCTCCATCAATTAAGAATCTGATGCCGTCACTAAACACATTGTTTAAATTGTTGCCATTGGTTGAGTGTTTTTTTGGTGTCTAATCCGCATATATATCACCTTGCCCTTGATTTTCTTTACTATATATCTCTTAAATGTCAACATATACACGTGTGATTTAGTTTACGAAAATTTTTCAATGCCGAGAACCTCGATCAGAGTGTAAAAAAGGCGTAAGGTTCACAATGGTGTAAAATTAAAATGGGATATACCGGGCTAGGATTCGAGTTACAAGAACAAGGGCCAAACCAACCACCCAAGAATGGAATCGTCGAGCGAAAACACTTGACAATCTCCTAGAAGCAGCTTTTCTTGCAACCAGACCTTTCTCCATCAATTAGGAATCTGATGCCGTCACTAAACACATTCCTTAAATTGTAGCCATTTGTTGAGTGTTTTTTTTGTTGTCTAATCCGCATATATATCACCATTGCTCTTGATTTTCTTGACTGTATATCTCCTAAATGTCAATATATACACGTGTGATTTAGTTTACGAAGATTTTTCAGTGCCAAGAACCTCAATCGGAGTGTAAAAAAGGCTCAAGGTTCACAATGGTGTAAAATTAAAATGGGATATACCGGGCCAGGATTCGAGTTACATGAACAAGGGCCAAACCAACCACCCAAGAATGGAATCGTCGAAAGAAAACACTTGACAACCTCCTAGAAGCAGCTTTTCTTGCCACCAGACCTTTCTCCATCAATTAGGAATCTGATGCCGTCACTAAACACATTCTTTAAATTGTAGCCATTTGTTGAGATTTTTTTTTTGGTGTCTAATCCGCATATATATCACCATTGCCCTTGATTTTCTTGACTGTATATCTCTTAAATGTCAACATATACACGTGTGATTTAGTTTACGAAGATTTTTCAATGCCGAGAACCTCGATCAGAGGGTAAAAAAGGCGTAAGGTTCACAATGGTGTAAAATTAAAATGGGATATACCGAGCTTGGATTCGAGTTACAGAAACAAGGGCCAAACCAACCACCCAAGAACGGAATCGTCGAGTGAAAACACTTGACAACCTCCTAGAAGCAGCTTTTCTTGCCACTAGACCTTTCTCCATCAATTAGGAATCTGATGCCGTCACTAAACACATTCCTTAAATTGTAGCCATTTGTTGAGTGTTTTTTTTGTGTCTAATCCGCATATATATCACCATTGCCCTTGATTTTCTTGACTGTGTATCTCTTAAATCTCAACATATACACGTGTGATTTAGTTTACGAAGATTTTTCAATTTCGAGAACCTCGATCAGAGAGTAAAAAAGGCGTAAGGTTCACAATGGTGTAAAATTAAAATTGGATATACCGAGTTAGGATTCGAGTTACAGGAACAAGGACCAAACCCACCACCCAAGAATGGAAATGTCAAGTGAAAACACTTGACAACCTCCTAGAAGCAGCTATTCTTGCAACCAGACCTTTCTCCATCAATTAGGAATTTGATGCCGTCACTAAACACAATCCTTAAATTGTAACCATTTGTTGAGTGTTTTTTTGGTGTCTAATCTACATATATATCACCATTGCCCTTGATTTTCTTGATTGTATATCTCTTAAATGTCAACATATACACGAGTGATTTAGTTTACGAAGATTTTTCAATGCCGAGAACCTCGATCAGAGAGTAAATATGGCGTAAGGTTCACAATGGTGTAAAATTAAAATGGGATATACCGGGCTAGGATTCGAGTTACAGGAACAAGGGCCAAACCAACCACCCAAGAATGGAATCGTCGAGCGAAAACACTTGACAACCTCATAGAAGCAGCTTTTCTTGCCACCGGACCTTTCTCCATCAATTAGGAATATGATGCCGTTACTAAACACATTCCTTAAATTGTAGCCATTTGTTGAGTGTTTTTTTTTCGTGTCTAATCCGCATATATATCACCATTGTTCTTGATTTTCTTGACTGTATATCTCTTAAATGTCAACATATACACGTGTGATTTAGTTTATGAAGATTTTTCAATGCCGAGATCCTCGATCAGAGAGTAAAAAAGGCGTAAGGTTCACAATGGTGTAAAATTAAAATGGGATATACCGGGCTATGATTCGAGTTACAGGAACAAGGGCAAAACCAACCACCAAAGAATGGAATCGTCGAGCGAAAACACTTGACAACCTTCTAGAAGCAGCTTTTCTTGCCACCAGACCTTTCTCCATCAATTAGGAATCTGATGCCGTCCATAAACACATTCCTTAAATCGTAGCCATTTGTTGAGTGTTTTTTTGTGTCTAATCCGCATATTTATCACCATTGCCCTTGATTTTCTTGACTGTATATCTCTTAAATGTCAACGTATACACGTGTGATTTAGTTTTTGAAGATTTTTCAATGCCGAGATCCTCGATCAGATAGTAAAAAAGGCGTAAGGTTCACCATGGTGTAAAATTAAAATGGGATATACCGGGCTAGGATTCGAGTAACAAGAACGAGGGCCAAACCAACCACCCAAGAATGGAATCGTCGAGCGAAAACACTGGACAACCTCCTAGAAGCAGCTTTTCTTGCCTCCAGACCATTCTCCATCAATTAGAAATCTGATGCCGTCGGTAAACACATTCCTTAAATTGTAGCCATTTGTTGAGTGTTTTTTTGTGTGTATAATCCGCATATATATCACCATTGCCCTTGATTTTCTTGACTGTATATCTCTTAAATGTCACCATAAAAAAGTGTGATTTAGTTTACGAAGATTTTTCAATGCCGAGAACCTCGATCAGAGAGTAAAAAAGGCGTAAGGTTCCAATGGTGTAAAATTAAAATGGGATATAACGGGCTAGGATTCGAGTTACAGGAACAAGGGCTAAACCAATTACCCAAGAATGGAATCGTCGAGCGAAAACACTTGACAACCTCCTAGAAGCAGTTTTTCACGCCACCAGACATTTCTCCATCAATTAGGAATCTGATGCCGTCACTAAACACATTCCTTAAATTGTAGGCATTTGTTGAGTGTTTTTTTTTTGTCTAATCCGCATATATATCACCATTGCCCTTAATTTCTTGACTGTTTATCTCTTAAATGTCAACATATACTCGTGTGATTTAGTTTACGAAGATTTTTCAATGCCGAGAACCTCGATCAGAGAGTAAAAAAGGCGTAAGGTTCACAATGGTGTAAAATTAAAATAGGATATACCGAGCTAGGATTCGAGTTACAGGAACAAGGGCCAAACCAACAACCCAAGAATGGAATCGTCGAGCGAAAACACTTGACAACCTCCTAGAAGCAGCTTTTCTTGCAACCAGACCTTTCTCCATCAACTAGGAATCTGATGCCGTCACTAAACACATTCCTTAAATTGTAGTCATTTGTTTAGTGTTTTTTTTTGTGTGTCTAATCCGCATATATATCACCATTGCCCTTGATTTTCTTGACTGTATATCTCTTAAATGTAAACATATACACGTGTGATTTAGTTTACGAAGATTTTTCAATGCCGAGAACCTCGATCAGAGAGTAAAAAAGACGTAAGGTTCACAATGGCTTAAAATTATAATGGGATATACCGGGCTAGGGTTCGAGTTACAGGAACAAGGGCCAAACCAACCACCCAAGAATGGAATCGTCGAGCAAAAACACTTGCCAACCTCCTAGAAGCAGCTTTTCTTTCCACCAGACATTTCTCCATCAATTAGGAATCTGATGCCGTCACTAAACACATTCCTTAAATTGTAGCCATTTGTTGAGTGTTTTTTTTGGGTGTCTAATCCGCATATATATCACCATTGCCCTTGATTTTCTTGACTGTATATCTCTTAAATGTCAATGTATACACGTGTGATTTTGTTTAAGAAGATTTTTCAATGCCGAGAACCTCGATCAGATAGTAAATAGCCGTAAGGTTCACAATGGTGTAAAATTAAAATGGGATATATCGGGCTAGGATTCGAGTTACAGGAACGAGGGCCAAACCAACCACCCAAGAATGGAATCGTCGAGCGAAAACACTTGTCAACCTCCTAGAAGCAGCTTTTCTTGCCACCAGACCTTTCTCCATCAATTAGGAATCTGATGCCGTCGCTAAACACATTTCTTAAATTATAGCCATTTGTTTAGTATTTTTTTGTGTCTAATCCGCATATATATCACCATTGCCCTTGATTTTCTTGACTATATATCTCTTAAATGTCAACATAAAAAAGTGTGATTTAGTTTACGAAGATTTTTTAATGCCGAGAACCTCGATCAGAGAGTTAAAAAGGCGTAAGGTTCACAATGGTGTAAAATTAAAATGGGATATAACGGGCTAGGATTCGAGTTACAGGAACAAGGGCTAAACCAACCACCCAAGAATGGAATCGTCGAGCGAAAACACTTGACAACCTCCTAGAAGCAGCTTTTCTTGCCACAAGACCTTTCTCCATCAATTAAGAATCTGATGCTGTCACCAAACACATTCCTTAAATTGTAGCCATTTGTTGAGTTTTTTTGTGTCTAATCCGCATATATATCACCATTGCCCTTGATTTTCTTGACTGTATATCTCTTAAATATCAACGTATACATGTGTGATTTAGTTTACGAAGATTTTTCAATGCCGAGAACCACGATCAGAGAGTAAAAAAGTCGTAAGGTTCACAATGGTGTAAAATTAAAATGGGATATACCGGGATAGGATTCGAGTTACAGGAACAAGGGCCAAACCAACCACCCAAGAATGGAATCGTCGAGCGAAAACACTTGACAACCTGCTAGAAGCAGCTTTTCTTGCCACAAGACCTTTCTCCATCAATTAAGAATCTGATGCCGTCACTAAACACATTGTTTAAATTGTTGCCATTGGTTGAGTGTTTTTTTGGTGTCTAATCCGCATATATATCACCTTGCCCTTGATTTTCTTTACTATATATCTCTTAAATGTCAACATATACACGTGTGATTTAGTTTACGAAAATTTTTCAATGCCGAGAACCTCGATCAGAGTGTAAAAAAGGCGTAAGGTTCACAATGGTGTAAAATTAACATGGGATATACCGGGCTAGGATTCGAGTTACAAGAACAAGGGCCAAACCAACCACCCAAGAATGGAATCGTCGAGCGAAAACACTTGACAATCTCCTAGAAGCAGCTTTTCTTGCAACCAGACCTTTCTCCATCAATTAGGAATCTGATGCCGTCACAAAACACATTCCTTAAATTGTAGCCATTTGTTGAGTGTTTTTTTTGTTGTCTAATCCGCATATATATCACCATTGCTCTTGATTTTCTTGACTGTATATCTCCTAAATGTCAATATATACACGTGTGATTTAGTTTACGAAGATTTTTCAGTGCCAAGAACCTCAATCGGAGTGTAAAAAAGGCTCAAGGTTCACAATGGTGTAAAATTAAAATGGGATATACCGGGCCAGGATTCGAGTTACATGAACAAGGGCCAAACCAACCACCCAAGAATGGAATCGTCGAACGAAAACACTTGACAACCTCCTAGAAGCAGCTTTTCTTGCCACCAGACCTTTCTCCATCAATTAGGAATCTGATGCCGTCACTAAACACATTCTTTAAATTGTAGCCATTTGTTGAGATTTTTTTTTTGGTGTCTAATCCGCATATATATCACCATTGCCCTTGATTTTCTTGACTGTATATCTCTTAAATGTCAACATATACACGTGTGATTTAGTTTACGAAGATTTTTCAATGCCGAGAACCTCGATCAGAGGGTAAAAAAGGCGTAAGGTTCACAATGGTGTAAAATTAAAATGGGATATACCGAGCTTGGATTCGAGTTACAGAAACAAGGGCCAAACCAACCACCCAAGAACGGAATCGTCGAGTGAAAACACTTGACAACCTCCTAGAAGCAGCTTTTCTTGCCACTAGACCTTTCTCCATCAATTAGGAATCTGATGCCGTCACTAAACACATTCCTTAAATTGTAGCCATTTGTTGAGTGTTTTTTTTGTGTCTAATCCGCATATATATCACCATTGCCCTTGATTTTCTTGACTGTGTATCTCTTAAATCTCAACATATACACGTGTGATTTAGTTTACGAAGATTTTTCAATTTCGAGAACCTCGATCAGAGAGTAAAAAAGGCGTAAGGTTCACAATGGTGTAAAATTAAAATTGGATATACCGAGTTAGGATTCGAGTTACAGGAACAAGGACCAAACCCACCACCCAAGAATGGAAATGTCAAGTGAAAACACTTGACAACCTCCTAGAAGCAGCTATTCTTGCAACCAGACCTTTCTCCATCAATTAGGAATTTGATGCCGTCACTAAACACAATCCTTAAATTGTAACCATTTGTTGAGTGTTTTTTTGGTGTCTAATCTACATATATATCACCATTGCCCTTGATTTTCTTGATTGTATATCTCTTAAATGTCAACATATACACGAGTGATTTAGTTTACGAAGATTTTTCAATGCCGAGAACCTCGATCAGAGAGTAAATATGGCGTAAGGTTCACAATGGTGTAAAATTAAAATGGGATATACCGGGCTAGGATTCGAGTTACAGGAACAAGGGCCAAACCAACCACCCAAGAATGGAAATGTCGAGCGAAAACACTTGACAACCTCCTAGAAGCAGCTTTTCTTGCCACCGGACCTTTCTCCATCAATTAGGAATATGATGCCGTTACTAAACACATTCCTTAAATTGTAGCCATTTGTTGAGTGTTTTTTTTCGTGTCTAATCCGCATATATATCACCATTGTTCTTGATTTTCTTGACTGTATATCTCTTAAATGTCAACATATACACGTGTGATTTAGTTTATGAAGATTTTTCAATGCCGAGATCCTCGATCAGAGAGTAAAAAAGGCGTAAGGTTCACAATGGTGTAAAATTAAAATGGGATATACCGGGCTATGATTCGAGTTACAGGAACAAGGGCAAAACCAACCACCAAAGAATGGAATCGTCGAGCGAAAACACTTGACAACCTTCTAGAAGCAGCTTTTCTTGCCACCAGACCTTTCTCCATCAATTAGGAATCTGATGCCGTCCCTAAACATATTCCTTAAATCGTAGCCATTTGTTGAGTGTTTTTTTGTGTCTAATCCGCATATTTATCACCATTGCCCTTGATTTTCTTGACTGTATATCTCTTAAATGTCAACGTATACACGTGTGATTTAGTTTTTGAAGATTTTTCAATGCCGAGATCCTCGATCAGATAGTAAAAAAGGCGTAAGGTTCACCATGGTGTAAAATTAAAATGGGATATACCGGGCTAGGATTCGAGTAACAAGAACGAGGGCCAAACCAACCACCCAAGAATGGAATCGTCGAGCGAAAACACTGGACAACCTCCTAGAAGCAGCTTTTCTTGCCTCCAGACCATTCTCCATCAATTAGAAATCTGATGCCGTCGGTAAACACATTCCTTAAATTGTAGCCATTTGTTGAGTGTTTTTTTGTGTGTATAATCCGCATATATATCACCATTGCCCTTGATTTTCTTGACTGTATATCTCTTAAATGTCACCATAAAAAAGTGTGATTTAGTTTACGAAGATTTTTCAATGCCGAGAACCTCGATCAGAGAGTAAAAAAGGCGTAAGGTTCACAATGGTGTAAAATTAAAATGGGATATAACGGGCTAGGATTCGAGTTACAGGAACAAGGGCTAAACCAATTACCCAAGAATGGAATCGTCGAGCGAAAACACTTGACAACCTCCAAGAAGCAGTTTTTCACGCCACCAGACATTTCTCCATCAATTAGGAATCTGATGCCGTCACTAAACACATTCCTTAAATTGTAGGCATTTGTTGAGTGTTTTTTTTTTGTCTAATCCGCATATATATCACCATTGCCCTTAATTTCTTGACTGTTTATCTCTTAAATGTCAACATATACTCGTGTGATTTAGTTTACGAAGATTTTTCAATGCCGAGAACCTCGATCAGAGAGTAAAAAAGGCGTAAGGTTCACAATGGTGTAAAATTAAAATAGGATATACCGAGCTAGGATTCGAGTTACAGGAACAAGGGCCAAACCAACCACCCAAGAATGGAATCGTCGAGCGAAAACACTTGACAACCTCCTAGAAGCAGCTTTTCTTGCAACCAGACCTTTCTCCATCAACTAGGAATCTGATGCCGTCACTAAACACATTCCTTAAATTGTAGTCATTTGTTTAGTGTTTTTTTTTGTGTGTCTAATCCGCATATATATCACCATTGCCCTTGATTTTCTTGACTGTATATCTCTTAAATGTAAACATATACACGTGTGATTTAGTTTACGAAGATTTTTCAATGCCGAGAACCTCGATCAGAGAGTAAAAAAGACGTAAGGTTCACAATGGCTTAAAATTATAATGGGATATACCGGGCTAGGGTTCGAGTTACAGGAACAAGGGCCAAACCAACCACCCAAGAATGGAATCGTCGAGCAAAAACACTTGCCAACCTCCTAGAAGCAGCTTTTCTTTCCACCAGAAATTTCTCCATCAATTAGGAATCTGATGCCGTCACTAAACACATTCCTTAAATTGTAGCCATTTGTTGAGTGTTTTTTTTGGGTGTCTAATCCGCATATATATCACCATTGCCCTTGATTTTCTTGACTGTATATCTCTTAAATGTCAATGTATACACGTGTGATTTTGTTTAAGAAGATTTTTCAATGCCGAGAACCTCGATCAGATAGTAAATAGCCGTAAGGTTCACAATGGTGTAAAATTAAAATGGGATATATCGGGCTAGGATTCGAGTTACAGGAACGAGGGCCAAACCAACCACCCAAGAATGGAATCGTCGAGCGAAAACACTTGTCAACCTCCTAGAAGCAGCTTTTCTTGCCACCAGACCTTTCTCCATCAATTAGGAATCTGATGCCGTCGCTAAACACATTTCTTAAATTATAGCCATTTGTTTAGTATTTTTTTGTGTCTAATCCGCATATATATCACCATTGCCCTTGATTTTCTTGACTATATATCTCTTAAATGTCAACATAAAAAAGTGTGATTTAGTTTACGAAGATTTTTTAATGCCGAGAACCTCGATCAGAGAGTTAAAAAGGCGTAAGGTTCACAATGGTGTAAAATTAAAATGGGATATAACGGGCTAGGATTCGAGTTACAGGAACAAGGGCTAAACCAACCACCCAAGAATGGAATCGTCGAGCGAAAACACTTGACAACCTCCTAGAAGCAGCTTTTCTTGCCACAAGACCTTTCTCCATCAATTAAGAATCTGATGCTGTCACCAAACACATTCCTTAAATTGTAGCCATTTGTTGAGTTTTTTTGTGTCTAATCCGCATATATATCACCATTGCCCTTGATTTTCTTTACTGTATATCTCTTATATGTCAACATATACTCGTGTGATTTAGTTTACGAAGATTTTTCAATGCCGAGAACCTCGATCAGAGAGTAAAAAAGGCGTAAGGTTCACAATGATGTAAAATTAAAATGGGATATACCGGGCTAGTATTCGAGTTACAGGAACAAGGGCCAAACCAACCACCCAAGAATGGAATCGTCGAGCGAAAACACTTGACAACCTCCTAGAAGCAGCTTTTTATGCCAACAGACCTTTCTCCATCAATTAGGAATCTGATGCCGTCACTAAACACATTCCTTAAAACGTAGCCATTTGTTGAGTGTTTTTTTTGTGTCTAATCCGCATATATATCACCATTGCCCTTGATTTTCTTGCCTGTATATCTCTTAAATGTCAACATATACACGTGTGATTTAGTTTACGAAGATTTTTCAATGCCAAGAACCTCGATAGGAGAGTAAAAAAGGCGTAAGGTTCAGAATGGTGTATAATTAAAATGGGATATACCGGACTAGGATTTGAGTTACAGGAACATGGGCCAAACCAACCACCCAAGAATGGAATCGTCGAGCGAAAACACTTGACAACCTCTTAGAAGCAGCTTTTCTTGCCACCAGACCTTTCTCCATCAATTAGGAATCTGATGTCATCACTAAACACATTCCTTAAATTGTAGCCATTTGTTGAGTGTTTTTTATTGTGTCTAATCCGCATATATATCACCATTGCCCTTGATATTCTTGGTTGTATATCTCTTAAATGTCAACATATACACGTATGATTTAGTTTACGAAGATTTTTCAATGCCGAGAACCTCGATCAGAGAGTAAAAAAGGCGTAAGGTTCACAATGGTGTAAAATTAAAATGGGATATACCGGGCTAGGATTCGAGTTACAGGAACAAGGGCCAAACCAACCACCCAAGAATGGAATCGTCGAGCGAAAACACTTGACAACCTACTAGAAGCAGCTTTTCTTGCCACCAGACCTTTCTCTATCAATTAGGAATCTGATGTCCTCACTAAACACATCACTTAAATTGTAGCCATTTGTTGAGTGTTTTTTTTTTGATGTCTAATCTGCATATATATCACCATTGCCCTTGATTTTCTTAACTGTATATCTCTTCAATGTCAAAATATACACGTGTGATTTAGTTTACGAAGATTTTTCAATGCCGAGAAGCTCGATCAGAGAGTAAAAAAGGCGTAAGCTTCACAATGGTGTAACATTATAATGGGATATACCGGGCTAGGATTCGAGGTACAGGAATAAGGGCCAAACCAACCACCCAAGAATGGAATCGTCGAGCGAAAACACTTGGCAACCTCCTAGAAGCAGCTTTTCTTGCCACCAGACCTTTCTCCATCACTTAACACATTCCTTAAATTGTAGCCATTTGTTAAGTGTTTTTTTTTGGTGTCTAATCCGCATATATATCACCATTGCCCTTGATTTTCTTGGCTGTATATCTCTTAAATGTCAACATATACACGTGTGATTTAGTTTACGAAGATTTTTCAATGCCGAGAACAACGATCAGAGAATAAAAAAGCCGTAAGGTTCACAATGGTGTAAAATTAAAATGGGATATACCGGGCTACGATTCGAGTTACAGGAACAAGGGCCAAACCAACCACCCAAGAATGGAATCGTCGAGCGAAAACACTTGACAACCTCATAGAAGCAGCTTTTCTTGCCACCAGACCTTTTCCATCAATTAGGAATCTGATGCCGTCACTAAACACATTCCTTAAATTGTAGCCATTTAGTGAGTGTTTTTTTTTGGTGTCTAATCCGCCTATATATCACCATTGCCCTTTATTTTCTTGACTGTCTATCTCTTAAATGTCAACATATACACGTGTGATTTAGCTTACGAAGATTTTTCAATGCCGAGAACCTCGATAAGTGATTAAAAAAGGCGTAAGGTTCACAATGGTGTACAATTAAAATGGGATATTCCGGGCTAGGATTTGAGTTACAGGAACAAGGGCCAAACCAACCACCCAAGAATGGAATCGTCAAGCGAAAACACTTGACAACCTCTTAGAAGAAGCTTTTCTTACCACCAGACCTTTCTCTATCAATTAGGAACCTGATGCCGTCACTAAACACATTCCTTAAATTGTAGCCATCTTTTCGGTGTTTTTTTTTTTGGTGTCTAATCCGCATATATATCACCATTGCCCTTGAATTTCTTGGCTATATATCTCTTAAATGTCAACATCTACACGTGTTATTTAGTTTATGAAGATTTTTCAATGCCGAGAATCTCGATCAGAGAGTAAAAAAGGCGTAAGGTTCACAATGGTGTAAAATTAAAATGAGATATACCGGGCTAGGATTCGAGTTAATCGTCGAGCGAAAACACTTGACAACCTCCTAGAAGCAGCTTTTCTTGCCACCAGACCTTTCTCGATCAATTAGGAATCTGATGTCATCACTAAACACATTTCTTAAATTATAGCCATTTGTTGAGTATTTTTTTTTGTGTCTAATCCGCATATATATCACCATTTCCCTTGATATTCTTGACTGTATATCACTTAAATGTCCACATATACACGTGTGATTTAGTTTACGAAGATTATTCAATGTCGAGAACCTCGATCAGAGAGTAAAAAAGGCGTAAGGTTCACAACGGTGTAAAATTTAAATGTGATATACCGGGCTAGGATTCGAGTTACAGGAACAAGGGCCAAACCAATCACCCAAGAATGGAATCGTCGAGCGAAAACACTGGACAACCTCCTAGAAGTAGCTTTTCTTGCCACCAGACCTTTCTCTATCAATTAGAAAATCTGATGCCGTCACTAAACACATTCCTTAAATTGTAGCTATTTGTTGGGTGTTTTTTTGGTGTTTAATCCGAAAATATATATCACCGTTGCCCTTAGTTTTCATGGCTGTATATCTCTTAAAGTTCAACATATACACGTGTGATTTAGTTTACGCAGATTTTTCAATGCCGAGAACCTCGATAAGAGAGTACAAAAGGCGTAAGGTTCACAATGGTGTAAAATTAAAATGGGATATACCGGGCTAGGATTCGAGTTACTGGAACAAGATCCAGACCAACCACCCAAGAATGGAATCGTTGAGCGAAAACACTTGAGAACCACCTAGAAGCAGCTTTTCTTACCACCAGACCTTTCTCCATCAATTAGGAATCTGATGCCGTCGCTAAACACATTCCTTAAATTGTAGCCATTTGTTGTGTGTTTTTTTTTGGTGTCTAATCCGCATATATATCACCATTGCCCTTGATTTTCTTTACTGTATATCTCTTAAATGTCAACATATACACCTGTGATTTAGTTTAAGAAGATTTTTCAATGCCGAGAACCTCGATCAGAGAGTAAAAAAGGTGTAAGGTTCACAATGGTGTAAAATTAAAATGAGATATACCAGGCTAGGATTCGAATTACAGGAACAAGGGCCAAACCAACCACCCAAGAATGGAATCGTCGAGCGAAAACACTTGACAACCTCCTAAAAGCAGCTTTTCTTGCCACCGGACCTTTCTCCATCAATTAGGAATCTGATGCCGTCACTAAACACATTCCTTAAATTGTAGCCATTTGTTGAGTGTTTTTTTTTTGTCTAATCCGCATATATATCACCATTGCCCTTGATTTTCTTGTCTGTATATCTCTTAAATGTCAACATATACACTTGTGATTTAGTTGACGAAGATTTTTCAATGCCGAGAACCTCGATCAGAGAGTAAAAAAGGCGTAAGGTTCACAATGGTGTAGAATTAAAATGGGATATACCAGGCTAGGATTCAAGTTAGAGGCACAAGGGCCAAACCAACCACCCAAGAATGGAATCGTTGAGCGAAAACACTTGACAACCTCCTATAAGCAGCTTTTCTTTCCACCAGACCTTTCTCCATCAATTAGGAATCTGATGCCGTCACTAAACACATTCATTAAATTGTAGCCATTTGTTGAGTGTTTTTTTTTGTGTCTAATCCACATATATATCACCATTTTCCTTAATTTTCTTGACTGTATATCTCTTAAATGTCAACATATAAACGTGTGATTTAGTTTACGAATATTTTTCAATGCCGAGAACCTCGATCAGAGAGTAAAAAAGGCGTAAGGTTCAGAATGGTGTAAAGTTAAAATGGGATATACCGGGCTAGGATTCGAGTTACAGGTACAAGGGCCAAACCAACCACCCAAGAATGGAATCGTCGAGCGAAAACACTTGACAACCTCCTAGAAACAGCTTTTCATGCCACCAGACCTTTCTCCATCAATTAGGAATCTGATGCCGTCACTAAACACATTCCTTAAATTGTAGCCTTTTGTTGAGTGTTTTTTTTTTGTCTAATCCGCATATATATCACCATTTTCCTTAATTTTCTTGACTGTTTATCTCTTAAATGTCAACATATACACGTGTGATTTAGTTTACGAAGATTTTTCAATGCCGAGAACCTCGATCAGAGAGTAAAAAAGGCGTAAGGTTCACAATGGTGTAAAATTAAAATGGGATATACCGGGCTAGGATTCGAGTTACGGGCACAAGGGCCAAACCAACCACCCAAGAATGGAATCGTCAAGCGAAAACACTTGACAACCTCCTAGAAGCAACTTTTCTTGCCACCAGACCTTTCTCCATCAATTAGGAATCTGATGCCGTGACTAAACACATTCCTTAAATTTTAGCTATTTGTTGAGTGTTTTTTTTGGTGTCTAATCCGCATATATATCACCATTGCCCTTGATTTTCTTGACTGTATATCTCTTAAATGTCAACATATACATGTGTGATTTAGTTTACGAAGATTTTTCAATGCCGAGAACCTCGATCAGAGAGTAAAAAAGGCGTAAGGTTCACAATGGTGTAAAATTAAAATGGAATATACCGGGCTAGGATTCGAGTTACAGGAACAAGGGCCAAACCAACCACCCAAGAATGGAATCGTCGAGCGAAAACACTTGACAACCTCCTCGAAGCAGCTTTTCTTGCCACCAGACCTTTCTCCATCAATTAGGAATCTGATGACGTCACTAAACACATTCCTTAAATTGTAGCCATTTGTTAAGTGTTTTTTTTTGTATCTAATCCGCAAATATATCACCATTGCCCTTGATTTTCTTGACTGTATATCTTTTAAATGTCAACATATACACGTGTGATTTAGTTTACGAAGATTTTCAATGCCGAGAACCTCTATCAGCGAGCTAAAAAGGCGTAAAATTCACAATGGTGTAAAATTAAAATGGAAAATACTGGGCTAGGATTCGAGATACAGGAATAAGGGCCAAACCAACCACCCAAGAATGGAATCGTCGAGCGAAAACACTTGACAACCTCCTAGAAGCAGCTTTTCTTGCCACCTGACTGTTCTCCATCAATTAGGAATCTGATGACGTCACTAAACACATTCCTTAAATTGTAGCCATTTTTTGAGTGTTTTTTTATTTTTTGTCTAATCTGCATATATATCACCATTGCCCTTGATTTTCTTGATTGTATATCTCTTAAATGTCAACATATACACGTGTGATTTAGTTTACGAAGATTTTTCAATGCCAAGAACCTCGATCAGAGTGTAAAAAAGGCATAAGGTTCACAATGGTGTAAAATTAAAATGGGATATAACGGGCTAGGATTTGAGTTACAGGCACAAGGGCCAAACCAACCACCCAATAATGGAATCGTCGAGCGAAAACACTTGACAACCTCCTAGAAGCAGCTTTTCATGCCACCAGACCTTTCTCCATCAATTAGGAATCTGATGCCGTCACTAAACACATTCCTTAAATTGTAGCCATTTGTTGAGTGTTTTTTTTTGTCTAATCCGCATATATATCACCATTGCCCTTGATTTTCTTGACTGTTTATCTCTTAAATGTCAACATATACATGTGTGATTTAGTTTACGAAGATTTTTCAATGCCGAGAACCTCGATCAGAGTGTAAAAAAGGCGTAAGGTTCACAATGGTGTAAAATTAAAATGGGATATACCGGGCTAGGATTCGAGTTACAGGCACAAGGGCCAAACCAACCACCTAAGAATGGAATCGTCAAGCGAAAACACTTGACAACCTCCTAGAAGCAACTTTTCTTGCCACCAGACCTTTCTCCATCAATTAGGAATCTGATGCCGTGACTAAACACATTCCTTAAATTTTAGCTATTTGTTGAGTGTTTTTTTTTGGTGTCTAATCCGCATATATATCACCATTGCCCTTGATTTTCTTGACTGTATATCTTTTAAATGTCAACATATACACGTGTGATTTAGTTTACGAAGATTTTTCAATGCCGAGAACCTCTATCAGAGAGCTAAAAAGGCGTAAAATTCACAATGGTGTAAAATTAAAATGGAAAATACTGGGCTAGGATTCGAGATACAGGAATAAGGGCCAAACCAACCACCCAAGAATGGAATCGTCGAGCGAAAACACTTGACAACCTCCTAGAAGCAGCTTTTCTTGCCACCTGACTGTTCTCCATCAATTAGGAATCTGATGACGTCACTAAACACATTCCTTAAATTGTAGCCATTTTTTGAGTGTTTTTTATTTTTTGTCTAATCTGCATATATATCACCATTGCCCTTGATTTTCTTGACTGTATATCTCTTAAATGTCAACATATACACGTGTGATTTAGTTTACGAATATTTTTCAATGCCAAGAACCTCGATCAGAGTGTAAAAAAGGCATAAGGTTCACAATGGTGTAAAATTAAAATGGGATATACCGGGCTAGGATTTGAGTTACAGGCACAAGGGCCAAACCAACCACCCAATAATGGAATCGTCGAGCGAAAACACTTGACAACCTCCTAGAAGCAGCTTTTCATGCCACCAGACCTTTCTCCATCAATTAGGAATCTGATGCCGTCACTAAACACATTCCTTAAATTGTAGCCATGTGTTGAGTGTTTTTTTTTGTCTAATCCGCATATATATCACCATTACCCTTGATTTTCTTGACTGTTTATCTCTTAAATGTCAACATATACACGTGTGATTTAGTTTACGAAGATTTTTCAATGCCGAGAACCTCGATCAGAGAGTAAAAAAGGCGTAAGGTTCACAATGGTGTAATATTAAAATGGGATATACCGGGCTAGGATTCGAGTTACAGGCACAAGGGCCAAACCAACCACCCAAGAATGGAATCGTCAAGCGAAAACACTTGACAACCTCCTAGAAGCAACTTTTCTTGCCACCAGACCTTTCTCCATCAATTAGGAATCTTATGCCGTGACTAAATACATTCCTTAAATTTTAGCTATTTGTTGAGTGTTTTTTTTGGTGTCTAATCAGCATATATATCACCATTGCCCTTGATTTTCTTGACTGTATATCTCTTAAATGTCAACATATACATGTGTGATTTAGTTTACGAAGATTTTTCAATGCCGAGAACCTCGATCAGAGAGTAAAAAAGGCGTAAGGTTCACAATGGTGTAAAATTAAAATGGAATATACCGGGCTAGGATTCGAGTTACAGGAACAAGGGCCAAACCAACCACCTAAGAATGGAATCGTCGAGCGAAAACACTTGACAAACTCCTCGAAGCAGCTTTTCTTGCCACCAGACCTTTCTCCATCAATTAGGAATCTGATGACGTCACTAAACACATTCCTTAAATTGTAGCCATTTGTTAAGTGTTTTTTTTTGTATCTAATCCGCAAATATATCACCATTGCCCTTGATTTTCTTGACTGTATATCTCTTAAATGTCAACATATACACGTGTGATTTAGTTTACGAAGATTTTTCAATGCCGAGAACCTCTATAAGAGAGCTAAAAAGGCGTAAGATTCACAAAGGTGTAAAATTAAAATGGAAAATACTGGGCTAGGATTCGAGATACAGGAATAAGGGCCAGACCAACCACCCAAGAATGGAATCGTCGAGCGAAAACACTTGACAACCTCCTAGAAGCAGCTTTTCTTGCCACCTGACCTTTCTCCATCAATTAGGAATCTGATGACATCACTAAACACATTCCTTAAATTGTAGCCATTTCTTGAGTGTTTTTTTATTTTTTGTCTAATCCGCATATATATCACCATTGCCCTTGATTTTCTTGACTGTATATCTCTTAAATGTCAACATATACACCCGTGATTTAGTTTACGAAGATTTTTCAATGCCAAGAACCTCGATCAGAGAGGAAAAAAGGCATAAGGTTCACAATGGTGTAAAATTAAAATGAGATATACCGGGCTATGATTCGAGTTACAGGCACAAGGGCCAAACCAACCACCCAAGAATTGAATCGTCAAGCGAAAACACTTGACAACCTCCTAGAAGCAACTTTTCTTGCCACCAGACCTTTGTCCATCAATTAGGAATCTGATGCCCTGACTAGACACATTCCTTAAATTTTAGGTATTTGTTGAGTGTTTTTTTTGGTGTCTAATCCGCATATATATCACCATTGCCCTTGATTTTCTTGACTGTATATCTCTTAAATGTCAACATATACATGTGTGATTTAGTTTACGAAGATTTTTGAATGCCGAGAACCTCGATCAGAGAGTAAAAAAGGCGTAAGGTTCACAATGGTGTAAAATTAAAATGGAATATACCGGGCTAGGATTCGAGTTACAGGAACAAGGGCCAAACCAACCACCCAAGAAAGGAATCGCCGAGCGAAAACACTTGACAACCTCCTAGAAGCAGCTTTTCTTGCCACTAGACCTTTCTCCATCAATTAGGAATCTGATGCCGTCACTAAACACATTCCTTAAATTGTAGCAATTTGTTGAGTGTTTTTTTTGGTGTCTAATCCGCATATATATCACCATTGCCCTTGATTTTCTTGACTGTATATCTCTTAAATGTCAACATGTACACGTGTGATTTAGTTTATGAAGATTTTTCAATGCCGAGAACCTCGATCGGAGAGTAAAAAAGGCGTAAGATTCACAATGGTGTAAAATTAAAATGGGATATAACGGGCTAGGATTCGAGTTACAGGAACAACGGCCAAACCAACTACCCTAGAATGGAATCGTTGAGCGAAAACACTTGACAACCTCCTAGAAGTAGCTTTTCTTGCCACCTGACCTTTCTCCATCAATTAGGAATCTGATGCCGTTACTTAACACATTCCTTGAATTGTAGCCATTTGTTGAGTGTTTTTTTTCTGGTGTCTAATCCGCATATATATCACCATTGCCCTTGATTTTCTTGACTGTATATATCTTAAATGTCAACATATACACGTGTGATTTAGTTTACGAAGATTTTTCAATGTCGAGAACCTCGATTAGAGAGTAAAAAAGGTGTAAGGTTCACAATGGGGCAAAATTAAAATGGGATATACCGGGCTAAGATTCGAGTTACAGGAACAACGGCCAAACCAACCACCCAACAATGGAATCGTCGAGCGAAAACACTTGACAACCTCTTTGAAGTAGCTTTTCTTGCCACCAAAACTTTCTCCATGAATTAGTAATCTGAGGCCGTCACTAAAACATTCCATAAATTGTAGCTATTTGTTGAGTGTTTTTTTTTTATGTCTAATCCACATATATATCACCATTGCCCTTGATTTTCGTGACTGTATATCTCTTAAATGTCAACATGTACACGTGTGATTTAGTTTATAAAGATTTTTCAATGCCGAGAACCTCGATCAGAGAGTAAAAAAGGCTTAACGTTCACAATGGTGTAAAATTAAAATGGGATATACCGGGCTAGGATTCGAGTTACAGGAACAACGGCCAAACCAACCACCCAAGAATGGAATCGTTGAGCGAAAACACTTGACAACCTCCTTGAAGTAGCTTTTCTTGTCACCAGACCTTTATCCATCAATTAGGAATCTGATGCAGTTACTTAACGCATTCCTTGAATTATAGCCATTTGTTGAGTGTTTTTTTTCTGGTGTCTAATCCGCATATATATCACCATTGCCCTTGATTTTCTTGACTGTATATATCTTAAATGTCAACATATACACGTGTGATTTAGTTTACGAAGATTTTTCAATGTCGAGAACCTCGATCAGAGAGTAAAAAAGGTGTAAGGTTCACAATGGGGTAAAATTAAAATGGGATATACCGGGCTAAGATTCGAGTTACAGGAACAACGGCCAAACCAACCACCCAAGAATGGAATCATCGAGCGAAAACACTTGACAACCTCTTAGAAGCTGCTTTTCTTGCCACCAGACCTTTCTCCATTAATTAGAAATCTCATGCCGTCACTAAACACATTCCTTATATTGTAGCCATTTGTTGAGTGTTTTTTTATGTCTAATCCGCATATATATCACCATTGCCCTTGATTTTCTTGATTGTATATCTCTTAAATGTCAACATATACATGTGTGATTTCGTTTACGAAGATTTTTCAATGCCGAGAACCTTGATCAGAGAGTAAAAAAGGCGTAAGGTTCACAATGGTGTAAAATTAAAATGGGATATACCGGGCTTCGAGTTACAGGAACAAAGGCCAAACCAACCACCCAATAATGGAATCGTCGAGCGAAACCACTTGACAACCTCCTAGAAGCAGCTTTTCTTGCCACCAGACCATTCTCCATCAATTTGGAATCTGATGCCGTCATTAAACACATTCCTTAAATTGTAGCCATTTGTTGAGTGTTTTTTTTTGTGTCTAATCCGCATATATATCACCATTGTCCTTGATTTTCTTGACTGTATATCTCTTAAATGTCAATATATACACGTGTGATTTAGTTTATGAACATTTTACATTGCCGAGAACCTTGATCAGAAAGTAAAAAAGGCGTAAGGTTCACAATGGTGTAAAATTAAAATGGGATACACCGGGCTAGGATTCGAGTTACAGGCACAAGGGCCAAACCAACCACCCAAGAATGGAATCGTCGAGCGAAAACACTTGACAACATCCTAGAAGCAGCTTTTCTTGCCACAAGACCTTTCTCCATCAATTAGGAATCTGATGCCATCACTAAACACATTCCTTAAATTGTAGTCATTTGTTGAGTGTTTTTTTTTTTGGTGTCTAATCCGCATATATATCACCATTGCGCATGATTTTCTTGACTGTATATCTCTTAAATGTCAACATATATACGTGTGATTTAGTTTACGAAGATTTTTCAATGCCGAGAACCTCGATCAGAGAGTAAAAAAGGCGTAAGGTTCACAATGGTGTAAAATTAAAATGGGAAATATCGGGCTAGGATTCGAGTTACAGGAACAAGGGCCAAACCAACCACCTAAGAATGCAATCGTCGAGCGAAAACACTTGACAACCTCCTAGAAGCAGCTTTTCTTGCCATCAGACCTTTCTCCATCAATTAGGAATCTGATGCCGTCACTAAACACATTCCTTAAATCGTAGACATTTGTTGAGTGTTTTTTTTGGTGTCTAATCCACATATATATCACCATTGCCCATGATTTTCTTGACTGGATATCTCTTAAATGTCAACATATATACGTGTGATTTAGTTTACGAAGATTTTTCAATGCCGAGAACCTCGATCAGAGAGTAAAAAAGGCGTAAGGTTCACAATGGTGTAAAATTAAAATGGGATATACCGGGCTAGGATTCGAGTTACACGAACAAGGGCCAAACCAACCACCCGAGAATGGAATCGTCGAGCGAAAACACTTGACAACCTCCTAGAAGTAGCTTTTCTTGCCACCAGACTTTTCTCCATCAATTAGGAATCTGATGCCTTCACTAAACACATTCCTTAAATTACAGCCATTTGTTGAGTGTTTTTTTTTTGGCGTCTAATCCGCATATATATCACCATTGCCCTTGATTTTCTTGACTGTATATCTCTTAAATGTCAACATATACACGTGTGATTTAGTTTACGAAGATTTTTCAATGCCGAGAACCTCGATCAGAGAGTAAAAAAGGCGTAAGGCTCACAATGGTGTAAAATTAAAATGGGATATACCAGGCTAGGATTCGAGTTACAGGAACAACGGCCAAACCAACCACCCAAGAATGGAATCGTCGAGCGAAAACACCTGACAACCTCCTAGAAGCAGCTTTTATTGCCACCAGAACTTTCTCCATCAATTAGGAATCTGAAGCCGTCACTTAACACATTCGTTAAATTGTAGCCATTTGTTGAGTGTTTTTTTGGTGTCTAATCCGCATATATATCACCATTGCCCTTGATTTTATTGACTGTGTATCTCTTAAATGTCAACATATACACGTGTGATTTAGTTTACGAAGATTTTTCAATGCCGAGAACCTCGATAAGAGAGTAAAAAAGGCGTAAGGTTCACAATGGTGTAAAATAAAAATGGGATATACCGGGCTAGGATTCGAGTTACACGAACAAGTGCCAAACCAACCACCCTAGAATGGAATCGTCGAGCGAAAACACTTGAAAACCTCTTAAAAACAGCTTTTCTTCCCACCAGACCTTTCTCCATCAATTATTAATCTGATGCCGTCACTTAACACATTCCTTAAATTGTAGTCATTTGTTGAGTGTTTTTTTTGGTGTCTAATCCGCATATATATCTCCATTTCCCTTGATTTTCTTGACTGTATATCTCTTAAATGTCAACATATACACGCGTGATTTAGTTTACGAAGATTTCTCAATGTCGGGAACCTTGATCAGAGAGTAAAAAAGGCGTAAGGTTCACAATGGTGTAAAATTAAAATGGGATATACCGGGCATGGATTCGAGTTACAGGAACAAGGGCCAAACCAACCACCCAATAATGGACTCGTCGAGCAAAAACACTTGACAACCTCCTAGATGCAGCTTTTCTTGCCACCAGACCTTTCTCCATAAATTAGGAATTCGATGCCGTCATTAAACACATTCCTTAAATTGTAGCCATTTGTTGAGTGTTTTTTTTGTGTCTAATCCGCATATATATCACCATTGCCCTTGATTTTCTTGACGGTATATCTCTTTAATGTCAATATATACACGTGTGATTTAGTTTACGAACTTTTTACAATGCCGAGAACCTCATCAGAGAGTATAAAAGGTGTAAGGTTCACAATGGTGTAAAATTAAAATGGGATATATACCGGGCTAGGATTCGAGTTACAGGAACAAGGGCCAAACCAACCATCCAAGAATGGAATCGTCGAGCGAAAACACTTGACAACCTCCTAGAAACAACTTTTCTTGCCACCAGACCTTTCTCCATCAATTAGGAATCTAATGCCGTCACTAAACACATTCCTTAAATTGTAGCCATTTGTTGAGTGCTTTTTTTTGTGTCTAATCCGCATATATATCACCATTGCCCTTAATTTTCTTGACTGTATATCTCTTAAATGTCAACATATACACGTGTGATTTAGTTTACGAAGATTTTTCAATGCCGAGAACCTCGATCAGAGAGTCACAAATGTGTAAGGTTCACAATGGTGTAAAATTAAAATGGGATATATCGGGCTAGGATTCGAGTTACAGGAACAACGGCCAAACCAGCCACCCTAGAATGGAATCGTCAAGCGAAAACACATGACAACCTCCGTGTCACACCCCGACCACGTAGAACATACAAAACATGGCGGAAACATCGGGGAGTGTTGTAACAGAATTAATGTTTCAAATCCATGGCAATTGAAGTTTCGTTTTATTAATTAAAAGTGTTACAATGTCTTAACAAACAAAGAAATACAACATAATTAACTAATCTTGTCTCGTTTTAAGTCACTAAGGCACGGGTCCGCCTAAGTATATCTTGATAAGTCCTATGCTTCATCTCCTGAAAACACATGTGAAAATAGGTACGTCAGCATAAAAATGCCTGTGAGATACATAGGTTTTGTGAAAATAGGATTCATGACTTATGTTTGAGAAAATGTTTAGTCATGAACCTTGTAATTTGCTTTGTTTTGTAAATCATTTGAAAAACGATAAGATTAGATGATATGTATAAGTAAGTGAATAATGTATGGTTAAATGAATAACCATGTAAAATGAGTTTGTATAAGATAAGTTGTTTGTAAAACAATGTCTTGTGAAAAGTATGTTATTTGTATAAAATGTTCTATGTCTCAAACTGAAATGATTCAAATAACGCTACGATATGTAATACCATACAAACACTTATATATAGGAAGTACCAGCGGCGTATCCACCATGTTTGTATCATATTACACACGCTTCGTTACTTAATCACTTACTCAAACCAAACCAACAATGTACTATGTCTATGTTTAAACCAAATGCCAAAATGTAAGCATGTAATGAATAATAAGTGTACTAAGTATGCAACAACAGACATACATAGCATATGAACTGAAATAACTGTACTAAGTATGTAACAACAGACATACATAGCATGTGAACTGAAATAACTGTACTAAGTATGCAACAACAGACATACATAGCATATGAACTGAAATAACTGTACTAAGTATGCAACAACAGACATACATAGCATATGAACTGAAATAACTGTACTAAGTAATGCACACAATGGGCACACGTAGCATGAATTGTAATGAAATCATGTACTATAATGTACTAATGAACGTAACCGATATATGATGTGAAAACAGGAAAGTAACAAGTAGGCACATGTGTTTCACCCCAAAACAGTTTGGAAAACAGTAAAAGAGGGGTCTATGTACTCACTTGAGATTGCTCAGAAGTCCTAGGATAACCACCAAGCAATGCTAGAGATCGCGGAATATCAAACGGCACCTAATATAGGTAACTACATTAATAAACCGGACCTAAATCGGAAGACTGGGTAGCATGAGGGTTTGTAAACCAAATGAGTGTAGGAACTCATGTGATATGGTTAATCAAATCCTACATACTAAATGAAACTTAACCTAAGTGTCTACGACCCATTACGACCCGTTTAGGTAGCTCATGCTACTTTAACGCGTCATTCGCGTGAAACGCGTTCGGACCGTCTAACTAGTCCTATGACAAGTGTTATATGCCTAAACATGTTACATAATCAGTTATGTGACAAAAGTTTAGGTTACATATGCTTAATTACCAATTATACATGAAAAGGGTATTCTGGTAATTTACCTAAGGCATATAAACTACCTATCATACAACTACTCAACGATGTGACCATAGGGTATAACCTCGGAAGGTTATTCCCTACCTACTATGGTCACCTAATGTATTTGGTCGGATCCTAATGATCGACCAAACTGGGTCGGGTTCGAGGTATAAGCGATTTATTAGATCGCTTACCCTACGACCCTAGACAACGTGGTAATCAGTAGGCATAGTCCCAAAGGACTATAACCAACGTGATTACACTCACGTTGCGAAGTTCAAACGAACTTCGCATTGACCATAACTGGTCAACGCTGAAAGTCAAACAAAGTTTGACTTTCTGACTCGAAAAGCAATAAAATAAGGAAAAGAACGAAAGAATACTTACGAAGGGTCCCCGAATGCTAATCCCGATTCAAGAATCTCAGGTATGAAACAATGGTTTCAACTTAGAGGTTCTCAAATCAGAATTCTTGTAATTTTGAAGCATGGGGGGTGGGGTATTTATAGTAAAAGGTCCACCGTTAAGATCGTTTCATGGAAAACGTGCCTTAATCCCACCCGTACAAGTGTCGGGACCTTATGGTAGCTAAAATTCCATCCTTATCAGCTGACTAGACAAGTTGGAACATGTGGTGGTGGATCAAACAGCTGCAACCTGCTGTTTGATTCATTTAATCTGGTCAGAAGGTGCCACGCGGGCCGCCTGAGGATATAAGGAAACTGAGGCGGGCCGCCTAGCAGTCACAGACCAGAACAAAGTTTCAGGAATGACAGTTTCAGTCCCTGCACGTGTTTAAGGCCATTTCCGACACTTCTAAGGCCCGTAAAGCCAACTTTAAGGCCCTAAAATGTTTCCTAAACATTGTGGACATGAAACATGCTCAAAAATATGCCGGACATTGGTTCGTTTGGTCGTACGAACGCGATGTTCGCTTAATTACGACGGAATGCGCATAAGCGCGAAAAACGATCCAAATGACGTGACGAATGGATTTTTGGCAATCCAAACACTAAAGCATAATATAGTCATGCTTGCATAAATTTTTGGATGTCCGGATGTATTCAGAACGTAAGTTATGCGTAAAAATGCAAACTTGTGCACTTTTTGACACTTTTAGTCCCTGAATGTCCCAAAAGTTTATTTTAGCATACCGAACACCTCAAAGCCTATTTCTAAGCTATGTAAAGGATATTTATGGTATGTTTAACTTATGGTCATATTCCAGAATGTGTGTTACAGTTCAAATTGGCATACTTTCGCAGTTTGTCAAATTTAGTCCCTGTAGACGATTTAACTTTGATTTCACCATACCAAACCTTCCAAAACTTATATCTAAGTTATGTAAAGGTTATTTAAGGTATGTTAAGCCTATTTCACTATTCCGGAGTGTTCGTTGCATTAAACTGGTTATATTTACGCATCAGTGCGCGTATAACCTTCCAGAAAGCGATTTAAAGCTTGAAATCGAATAAGAGTTGATATGTGTAAACGATACACATATTTTTACAAATCCCAAGTATGAAATACGATATTTCATTGGTTTGGTATTTGTTTGATGGTTGGAGTGGCACAGGTGTCACAGTCTCCCCTACTTTAGGAAATTTCGTCCCGAAATTCATTCGTAGGAGTCTATTTGTGACTTTGTGTTAAATAACCACTAGAGATATGAAAGGCATAATCCTGTTATTTCTCTTTAACGGACATTTTTCAGAAATGAAAAATGAACGGAGTTATTTTCAACAAGCATTATTCAGAAGCAAAAATGAACAGAATAGTCATTTTACATCTTTAGAAACAAAAATGAACAGAATAGTCATTTTATATCTTCAGAAACAAAAATGAACGGAATAGTCATTTTAGATCTTCAGAAACAAAAATGAACAGAATAGTCATTTTACATCTTCAGAAACAAAAATGAACAGAATAGTCATTTTACATCTTCAGAAACAAAAATGAACAGAATAGTCATTTTACATCTTCAGAAACAAAAATGAACGGAATAGTCATTTTACATCTTCAGAAACAAAAATGAACGAAATAGTCATTTTACATCATCAGAAACAAAAATGAACGGAATAGTCATTTTACATCTTCAGAAACAAAAATGAACGGAATAGTCATTTTACATCTTCAGAAACAAAAATGAACGGAATAGTCATTTTACATCTTCAGAAACAAAAATGAACGGAATAGTCATTTTACATCCTCAGAAACAAAAATGAACGGAATAGTCATTTTACATCCTCAGAAACAAAAATGAACGAAATAGTCATTTTACATCCTCAGAAACAAAAATGAACAGAATAGTCATTTTACATCCTCAGAAACAAAAATGAACGGAATAGTCATTTTACATCTTCAGAAACAAAAATGAACGGAATAGTCATTTTACATCCTCAGAAACAAAAATGAACGAAATAGTCATTTTACATCCTCAGAAACAAAAATGAACGGAATAGTCATTTTACATCTTCAGAAACAAAAATGAACGGAATTAACTCTAGATACATGACAAAACTTGCTGTGGTTTCTGTGCACTAAATTCTATAATTATGTATGCGTCCATAATTACGTAATTCTTTGCACAGTCCGCACAGTGCATTTCATGATGTGTAGGGGAAGAAAAATATCAAACATGTGATGAGTGTGACTAGACTACCATAGGGTCCTTTTAATCAGATCAACACATGATCGTTTTAATTAGACCACCAAGGAGTCCTTTCAGCTATATCATCACATGATATTCCTAACCAGATTTTTGGATCAATCTGTTTAACTAGACCATTCAAGGGGTCTAATTATGGAATAGTACAATATAATCCAAGGGACTTAACTACAACGTAAAAGTCCATTAAGGATTTTTAGGTAGTACCTTTGGGTAACCTACTACGAATCCCTTATACGATGATATGGAAGATTCTACGAGGATTTGGATAACAAGAATTTGGATCACACAAAAACATAAAAAGAAACACATAAGCACATAAGCACATAATCACATAGTTGTTTAACTTGTTATTAATTTGTTATCTTTGGACGTGGATACTTAAAGCACACCAGGAATCCAATTCATGGATTTCATTTTGGCACTTTAATCATTTCAAGAATCTATCTATGAAGATAGGATAATCTTAAACGAAATTTGGCTTTGTCCCTATTGAATTGTGATGTACGTATTGAATCATACAAAGAATTCAATTAAGGACTCCGATGAATGATACCCATCCACAAGGATCTAATTATGAGGATAAAAAGATCCTACATGGATTTTGGAGTTTGTGTAACGAGAGTGTTCCGACACCTTGCACTAGGCGTGCTTACGTCGATACACAATGTAGAAAGTTCATGAGGTTAAGGCGCCAGATATGCCAAGCGACATATGAAGCAGAGTTTGAAGGTTGAGCAGCAGCAGGATTTGTAACAGCTTTGCTTTGGATTGCAAAGCGGCACATGTTAACCAAATGTCTCCATCGTCCACCGTGGGTACATTTGAAACAAGGTATTCGATTTGAATGATGACAGTGGCATTGATTGCACCAAGGAGTAGTTCCCTTATACGGCTTCATCCCTGAGGCGAGTCATGGTGATATCTAAATCAACTGTCTTCTGGTAGTACGACGCCTAATTGATGAATAATTGCAGCACC
Source organism: Helianthus tuberosus (assembly GCA_030545235.1). Taxonomy (NCBI): domain Eukaryota; kingdom Viridiplantae; phylum Streptophyta; class Magnoliopsida; order Asterales; family Asteraceae; genus Helianthus; species Helianthus tuberosus. The sequence goes on along the minus strand of CM060411.1, from coordinate 210,582,128 downwards.
TGGTTCGGACATTGTTGTTGCGATGAAGAGGCACCATGAAGAAAATAGAAGATATAGGAGGGAAGAAGCGAAAGATAGTCGAAAGAAAATGACAACGCATGAAGATTGTGACCATTTGTTTGTTACCAAAGGCAAACAAATGAGACAGTGACTAATCAAAGTAAATGGGTCAATATAATGTATCGCGAAGACATGCTCGCCTATAAGTGAACGCTCATCCCAAGAATTCCCAGGTAAGCACAACTGGTCTCGCGTCTGATGAGATGTATACGAAGTGCTTGCCTAGACAGAAAACCCAGAATACAGGCATTCACCCTTCCAGTTTGCACGTGTTCACATTATTAAAAACCCAAAACCTTGACGAGATTTTGAAAACTCAAAGGGGTTCAAAACCATATAATAGAGAGTTCAAAACCTTACAATAAAGGGTTCAAAACCTAGTAATCAATCATCCTAGAACAGATGATTAGTTTTCAAAGCGGTTTTGAAATTTATGTTCTTGTTGTGGCCGTCGCCTAAGGATAGGTGACGGTATTGTTTTATGACTAAACGCAAGTAAACTCGCGTTAGGGTCCTAAGAAGGTTATAGACTAGGTCAAAGCATTACTAATAACCTAATTCCCTATAACCATTGGCTCTGATACCATCTTTTCTGTCACACCCCGACCACGTAGAACATACAAAACGTGGCGGAAACATCGGGGAGTGTTGTAACAGAATTAATGTTTCAAATCCATGGCAATTGAAGTTTCGTTTTATTAATTAAAAGTGTTACAATGTCTTAACAAACAAAGAAATACAACATAATTAACTAATCTTGTCTCGTTTTAAGTCACTAAGGCACGGGTCCGCCTAAGTATATCTTGATAAGTCCTATGCTTCATCTCCTGAAAACACATGTGAAAATAGGTACATCAGCATAAAAATGCCTGTGAGATACATAGGTTTTGTGAAAATAGGATTCATGACTTATGTTTGAGAAAATGTTTAGTCATGAACCTTGTAATTTGCTTTGTTTTGTAAATCATTTGAAAAACGATAAGATTAGATGATATGTATAAGTAAGTGAATAATGTATGGTTAAATGAATAACCATGTAAAATGAGTTTGTATAAGATAAGTTGTTTGTAAAACAATGTCTTGTGAAAAGTATGTTATTTGTATAAAATGTTCTATGTTTCAAACTGAAATGATTCAAATAACGCTACGATATGTAATACCATACAAACACTTATATATAGGAAGTACCAGCGGCGTATCCACCATGTTTGTATCATATTACACACGCTTCGTTACTTAATCACTTACTCAAACCAAACCAACAATGTACTATGTCTATGTTTAAACCAAATGCCAAAATGTAAGCATGTAATGAATAATAAGTGTACTAAGTATGCAACAACAGACATACATAGCATATGAACTGAAATAACTGTACTAAGTATGTAACAACAGACATACATAGCATGTGAACTGAAATAACTGTACTAAGTATGCAACAACAGACATACATAGCATATGAACTGAAATAACTGTACTAAGTATGCAACAACAGACATACATAGCATATGAACTGAAATAACTGTACTAAGTAATGCACACAATGGGCACACGTAGCATGAATTGTAATGAAATCATGTACTAAAATGTACTAATGAACGTAACCGATATATGATGTGAAAACAGGAAAGTAACAAGTAGGCACATGTGTTTCACCCCAAAACAGTTTGGAAAACAGTAAAAGAGGGGTCTATGTACTCACTTGAGATTGCTCAGAAGTCCTAGGATAACCACCAAGCAATGCTAGAGATCGCGGAATATCAAACGGCACCTAATATAGGTAACTACATTAATAAACCGGACCTAAATCGGAAGACTGGGTAGCATGAGGGTTTGTAAACCAAATGAGTGTAGGAACTCATGTGATATGGTTAATCAAATCCTACATACTAAATGAAACTTAACCTAAGTGTCTACGACCCATTACGACCCGTTTAGGTAGCTCATGCTACTTTAACGCGTCATTCGCGTGAAACGCGTTCGGACCGTCTAACTAGTCCTATGACAAGTGTTATATGCCTAAACATGTTACATAATCAGTTATGTGACAAAAGTTTAGGTTACATATGCTTAATTACCAATTATACATGAAAAGGGTATTCTGGTAATTTACCTAAGGCATATAAACTACCTATCATACAACTACTCAACGATGTGACCATAGGGTATAACCTCGGAAGGTTATTCCCTACCTACTATGGTCACCTAATGTATTTGGTCGAATCCTAATGATCGACCAAACTGGGTCGGGTTCGAGGTATAAGCGATTTATTAGATCGCTTACCCTACGACCCTAGACAACGTGGTAATCAGTAGGCATAGTCCCAAAGGACTATAACCAACGTGATTACACTCACGTTGCGAAGTTCAAACGAACTTCGCATTGACCATAACTGGTCAATGCTGAAAGTCAAACAAAGTTTGACTTTCTGACTCGAAAAGCAATAAAATAAGGAAAAGAACGAAAGAATACTTACGAAGGGTCCCCGAATGCTAATCCCGATTCAAGAATCTCAGGTATGAAACAATGGTTTCAACTTAGAGGTTCTCAAATCAGAATTCTTGTAATTTTGAAGCATGGGGGGTGGGGTATTTATAGTAAAAGGTCCACCGTTAAGATCGTTTCATGGAAAACGTGCCTTAATCCCACCCGTACAAGTGTCGGGACCTTATGGTAGCTAAAATTCCATCCTTATCAGCTGACTAGACAAGTTGGAACATGTGGTGGTGGATCAAACAGCTGCAACCTGCTGTTTGATTCATTTAATCTGGTCAGAAGGTGCCACGCGGGCCGCCTGAGGATATAAGGAAACTGAGGCGGGCCGCCTAGCAGTCACAGACCAGAACAAAGTTTCAGGAATGACAGTTTCAGTCCCTGCACGTGTTTAAGGCCATTTCCGACACTTCTAAGGCCCGTAAAGCCAACTTTAAAGCCCTAAAATGTTGCCTAAACATTGTGGACATGAAACATGCTCAAAAATATGCCGGACATTGGTTCGTTTGGTCGTACGAACGCGATGTTCGCTTAATTACGACGGAATGCGCATAAGCGCGAAAAACGATCCAAATGACGTGACGAATGGATTTTTGGCAATCCAAACACTAAAGCATAATATAGTCATGCTTGCATAAATTTTTGGATGTCCGGATGTATTCAGAACGTAAGTTATGCGTAAAAATGCAAACTTGTGCACTTTTTGACACTTTTAGTCCCTGAATGTCCCAAAAGTTTATTTTAGCATACCGAACACCTCAAAGCCTATTTCTAAGCTATGTAAAGGATATTTATGGTATGTTTAACTTATGGTCATATTCCAGAATGTCTGTTACAGTTCAAATTGGCATACTTTCGCAGTTTGTCAAATTTAGTCCCTGTAGACGATTTAACTTTGATTTCACCATACCAAACCTTCCAAAACTTATATCTAAGTTATGTAAAGGTTATTTAAGGTATGTTAAGCCTATTTCACTATTCCGGAGTGTTCGTTGCATTAAACTGGTTATATTTACGCATCAGTGCGCATATAACCTTCCAGAAAGCGATTTAAAGCTTGAAATCGAATAAGAGTTGATATGTGTAAACGATACACATATTTTTACAAATCCCAAGTATGAAATACGATATTTCATTGGTTTGGTATTTGTTTGATGGTTGGAGTGGCACAGGTGTCACACTCCGAGAAGCAGCTTTTCTTGCCACCAGACCTTTCTCCATCAATTAGGAATCTGATGCCGTCACTTAACACATTTCTTAAATTGTAGCCATTTGTTGAGTGTTTTTTTGGTGTCTAATCCGCATATATATCACCATTTCCCTTGATTTTCTTGACTGTATATCTCTTAAATGTCAACATATACACGTGTGATTTAGTTTACTATGATTTTTCAATACCGAGAACCTCGATCAGAGAGTCACAAAGGCGTAAGGTTCACAATGGTACAAAATTAAAATGGAATATACCGGGCTGGGATTCGAGTTACAAGAACAATGGCCAAACCAACCACCCAAGAATGGAATCGTCGAGCGAAAACACTTGACAAACTCCTTGAAGCAGCTTTTGTTGCCATAAGACCTTTCTCCATCAATTAGGAATCTGATGCCGTCACTAAACACATTCCTTAAATTGTAGCCATTTGTTGAGTGTTTTTTTGAGTGTCTAATCCGCATATATATCACCATTGCCCTTGATTTTCTTGACTGTATATCTCTTTTAAATGTCAACATATACACGTGTGATTTAGTTTACGAAGATTTTTCAATGCCGAGAACCTCGATCAGAGAGTAAAAAGGCGTAAGGTTCACAATGGTGTAAAATTAAAATGGGATATACCGGGCTAGGATTCGAGTTACAGAAACAAGGTTCAAACCAACCACCCAAGAATGGAATCGTCGAGCGAAAACACTTGACAACCTCCTAGAAGCAGCTTTTCTTGCCAACAGACCTTTCTCCATCAATTAGGAATCTGATGCCGTCAATTAGGAATCTGATGCCGTCACTAAACACATTTCTTAAATTGGAGCCATTTGTTGAGTGTTTTTTTTTTGTGTTTAATCCGCATATATATCACCATTACCCTTGATTTTCTTGACTGTATATCTCTTAAATGACAATATATACACGTGTGACTTAGTTTACGAAGATTTTTCAATCCTGAGAACCTCGATCAGAGAGTAAAAAAGTCGTAAGGTTAACAATTGTGTAAAATTAGAATGGGATATACCGGGATAGGATTCGAGTTACAGGAACATGGGCCAAACCAACCACCCAAGAATAGAATCGTCGAGCGAAAACACTTGACAACCTCCTAGAAGCAGCTTTTCTTGCCCCCAGACCTTTCTCCATCAATTAGGAACCTGATGCCGTCATAGACACATTCCTTAAATTGTAGCCATTTGTTGAGTGTTTTTTTTTTTGACTAATCCGCACATATATCACCATTGTCCTTGATTTTCTTGAGTGTATATCTCTTAAATGTCAACATATACACGTTTGATTTAGTTTACGAATATTTTTCAATGCCGAGAACCTCGATCAGAGAGTAAAAAATGCGTAAGGTACACAATGGTGTAAAATTAAAATGGGGTATACCGGGCTAGGATTCGAGTTACAGGACCAAGGGCCAAACCAACCACCCAAGAATGGAATCGTCGAGCGAAAACACTTGACAACCTCCTAGAAGCAACTTTTCTTGCCACCAGACCTTTCTCCATCAATTAGGAATTTGATGTCGTCACTAAACACATTCCTTAAATTGTAGCCATTTGTTAAGTGTTTTTTTTTTGTGTCTAATCCGCATATATATCACCATTTCCCTTGATTTTCTTGACTGTATATCTCATAAATGTCAACATATACACGTGTGATTTAGTTTACGAAGATTTTTCAATGCTGAGAACCTAGATCAGAGAGTTAAAAAGCCGTAAGGTTCACAATGGTGTAAAATTAAAATGGGATATACCGGGCTAGGAATCGAGTTACAGGAACAAGGGCCAAACCAATCACCCAAGAATGGAATCGTCGAGCGAAAACACTGGACAACCTCCTAGAAGCAGCTTTTCTTGCCACCAGAGCTTTCTCCATCAATTAGGAATCTGATGTCGTCACTAAACACATTCCTTAAATTGTAGCCATTTGTTGAGTGTTTTTTTGTCTAATCCGCATATATATCACCATTGCCCTTAATTTCTTGACTGTATATCTTTTAAATGTCAAAATATACACATGTGATTTAGTTTACGAAGATTTTTCAATGCCGAGAACCTTGATCATAGAGTAAAAAAGGCATAAGGTTCACAATGGTGTAAAATTAAAATGGGATATACCGTGCTAGGATTCGAGTTACAGGAACATGGGCCAAACCAACCACCCAAGAATCGAATCGTCGAGCGAAAACACTTGACAACCTCTTAGAAGCAGCTTTTCAAGCCACCAGACCTTTCTCCATCAATTAGGAATCTGTTGCCGTCACTAAACACATTGCTTAAATTGTAGCCATTTGTTGAGTATTTTTTTTTTGTGTCTAATCCGCATATATATCACCATTGTCCTTGATTTTCTTGACTGTATATCTCTTAAATGTCAACATATACACGTGTGATTTAGTTTACGAAAATTCAATGCCGAGAACCTCGATCAGAGAGTAAAAAAGGCGTAAGGTTCACAATGGTGTAAAATTAAAATGGGATATATCGGGCTAGGATTCGAGTTACAGGAACAAGGGCCAAACCAACCACCCAAGAATGGAATCGTCGAGCGAAAACACTTGACAACCTATTAGAAGCAGCTTTTCTTGCCACCAGACCTTTCTCCATCAATTAGGAATCTCATGCCGTCACTAAACTCATTCCTTATATTGTAGCCATTTGTTGAGTGTGTTTTTTTTTTGTGTCTAATTCGCATATATATCACCATTGTCCTTGATTTTCTTGACTGTATATCTCTTAAATGTCAACATATACACGTGTGATTTAGTTTACGAAGATTTTTCAATGCCGAGAACCTTGATCAGAGAGTAAAAAAGGCGTAAGGTTTACAATGGTGTAAAATTAAAATGGGATATACCGGGCTAGGATTCGAGTTACAGGACCAAGGGCCAAACCAACCACCCAAGAATGGAATCGTCGAGCGAAAACACTTGACAACCTCCTAGAAGCAACTTTTCTTGCCACCAGACCTTTCTCCATCAATTAGGAACCTGATGCCGTCACTAAACACATTCCTTAAATTGTAGCCATTTGTTGAGTTTTTTTTTGTGTCTAATCCGCATATATATCACCATTGTCCTTGATTTTCTTGAGTGTATATCTCTTAAATGTCAACATATACACGTTTGATTTAGTTTACGAATATTTTTCAATGCCGAGAACCTCGATCAGAGAGTAAAAAAGGCGTAAGGTACACAATGGTGTAAAATTAAAATGGGATATACCGGGCTAGTATTCGAGTTACTGGACCAAGGGCCAAACCAACCACCCAAGAATGGAATCGTCAAGCGAAAACACTTGACAACCTCCTAGAAGCAACTTTTCTTGCCACCAGACCTTTCTCCATCAATTAGGAATCTGATGTCGTCACTAAACACATTCCTTAAATTGTAGCCATTTGTTAAGTGTTTTTTTTGTGTCTAATCCGCATATATATCAACATTGCCCTTGATTTTCTTGACTGTATATCTTTTAAATGTCAAAATATACACGTGTGATTTAGTTTACGAAGATTTTTCAATGCCAAGAACCTTGATCATAGAGTAAAAAAGGCGTAAGGTTCACAATGGTGTAAAATTAAAATGGGATATACCGTGCTAGGATTCGAGTTACAGGAACAAGGGCCAAACCAACCACCCAAGAATGGAATCGTCGAGCGAAAACACTTGACAACCTCTTAGAAGCAGCTTTTCTAGCCACCAGACATTTCTCCATCAATTAGGAATCCGATGCCGTCACTAAACACATTGCTTAAATTGTAGCCATTTGTTGAGTGTTTTTTTTGGTGTCTAATCCGCATATATATCACCATTGTCCTTGATTTTCTTGACTGTATATCTCTTAAATGTCAACATATACACATGTGATTTAGTTTACGAAGATTTTTCAATGCTGAGAACCTCGATCAGAGAGTAAAAAAGGCGTAAGGTTCACAATGGTGTAAAATTAAAATGGGATATATCGGGCTAGGCTTCGAGTTACAGGAACAAGGGCCAAACCAACCACCCAAGAATGGAATCGTCGAGCGAAAACACTTGACAACCAATTAGAAGCAGCTTTTCTTGCCACCAGACCTTTCTCCATCAATTAGGAATCTCATGCCGTCACTAAACACATTCCTTATATTGTAGCCATTTGTTGAGTGTTTTTTTTTGGTGTCTAATCCGCATATATATCACCATTGTCCATGATTTTCTTGACTGTATATCTCTTAAATGTCAACATATACACGTGTGATTTAGTTTACGAAGATTTTTCAATGCCGAGAACCTCGATCAGAGAATAAAAAAGGCGTAAGGTTCACAATGGTGTAAAATTAAAATGGGATATACCGTGCTAGGATTCAAGTTACAGAACCAAGGGCCAAACCAACCACCCAAGAATGGAATCGTGGAGCCAAAACACTTGACAACCTCCTAGAAGCAACTTTTCTTGCCACCAGACCTTTGTCCATCAATTAGGAACCTGATGCCGTCACTAAACACATTCCTTAAATTGTAGCCATTTGTTGAGTGTTTTTTTTTGTGTCTAATCCGCATATATATCACCATTGTCCATGATTTTCTTGAGTGTATATCTCTTAAATGTCAACATATACACGTTTGATTTAGTTTACGAATATTTTTCAATGCCGAGAACCTCGATCAGAGAGTAAAAAATGCGTAAGGTACACAATGGTGTAAAATTAAAATGGGATATACCGGGCTAGGATTCGAGTTTCAAGACCAAGGGCCAAACCTACCACCCAAGAATGGAATCGTTGAGCGAAAACACTTGACAACCTCCTAGAAGCAACTTTTCTTGCCACCGGACCTTTCTCCATCAATTAGGAACCTGATGTCGTCACTAAACACATTCCTTAAATTGTAGCCATTTGTTAAGTGTTTTTTTTGTGTCTAATCCGCATATATATCACCATTGTTCTTGATTTTCTTGACTGTATATCTCATAAATGTCAACATATACACGTGTGATTTAGTTTACGAAGATTTTTCAATGCTGAGAACCTCGATCAGAGAGTAAAAAAGCCGTAAGGTTCACAATAGTGTAAAATTAAAATGGGATATACCGGGCTAGGAATCGAGTTACAGGAACAAGGGCCAAACCAATCTCCCAAGAATGGAATCGTCGAGCGAAAACACTTGACAACCTCCTAGAAGCAGCTTTTCTTGCCACCAGAGCTTTCTCCATCAATTAGGAATCTGATGCCGTCACTAAACACATTCCTTAAATTGTAGCCATTTGTTGAGTGTTTTTTTTGTCTAATCCGCATATATATCACCATTGCCCTTAATTTCTTGACTGTATATCTTTTAAATGTCAAAATATACACGTGTGATTTAGTTTACGAAGATTTTTCAATGCCGAGAACCTTGATCATAGAGTAAAAAGGGCGTAAGGTTCACAATGGTGTAAAATTAAAATGGGATATACCGTGCTAGGATTCGAGTTACAGGAACAAGGGCCAAACCAACCACCCAAGAATGGAATCGTCGAGCGAAAACACTTGACAACCTCTTAGAAGCATATTTTCTAGCCACCAGACATTTCTCCATCAATTAGGAATCTGATGCCGTCACTAAACACATTGCTTAAATTGTAGCCATTTGTTGAGTGTTTTTTTTGGTGTCTAATCCGCATATATATCACCATTGTCCTTGATTTTCTTGACTGTATATCTCTTAAATGTCACCATATACACATGTGATTTAGTTGACGAAGATTTTTCAATGCTGATTACCTCGATCAGAGAGTAAAAAAGGCGTAAGGTTCACAATGGTGTAAAATTAAAATGGGATATATCGGGCTAGGATTCGAGTTACAGGAACAAGGGCCAAACCAACCACCCAAGAATGGAATCGTCAAGCGAAAACACTTGACAACCAATTAGAAGCAGCTTTTCTTGCCACCAGACCTTTCTCCATCAATTAGGAATCTCATGCCGTCACTAAACACATTCCTTATATTGTAGCCATTTGTTGAGTATTTTTTTTTTGGTGTCTAATCCGCATATATATCACCATTGTCCATGATTTTCTTGACTGTATATCTCTTAAATGTCAACATATACACGTGTGATTTAGTTTACGAAGATTTTTCAATGCCGAGAACCTCGATCAGAGAGTAAAAAAGGCGTAAGGTTCACAATGGTGTAAATTTAAATGGGATATACCGTGCTAGGATTCAAGTTACAGAACCAAGGGCCAAACCAACCACCCAAGAATGGAATCGTGGAGCGAAAACACTTGACAACCTCCTAGAAGCAACTTTTCTTGCCACCAGACCTTTGTCCATCAATTAGGAACCTGATGCCGTCACTAAACACATTCCTTAAATTGTAGCCATTTGTTGAGTGTTTTTTTTTTGTGTCTAATCCGCATATATATCACCATTGTCCATGATTTTCTTGAGTGTATATCTCTTAAATGTCAACATATACACGTTTGATTTAGTTTACGAATATTTTTCAATGCCGAGAACCTCGATCAGAGAGTAAAAAAGGCGTAAGGTACACAATGGTGTAAAACTAAAATGGGATATACCGGGCTAGGATTCGAGTTACAGGACCAAGGGCCAAACCAACCACCCAAGAATGGAATCGTCGAGCGAAAACACTTGACAACCTCCTAGAAGCAACTTTTCTTGCCACCAGAACTTTCTCCATCAATTAGGAATCTGATGTCGTCACTAAACACATTCCTTAATTTGTAGCCATTTGTTAAGTGTTTTTTTTTGTGTCTAATCCGCATATATATCACCATTGCCCTTGATTTTCTTGACTGTATATCTCATAAATGTCAACATATACACGTGTGATTTAGTTTACGAAGATTTTTCAATGCTGAGAACCTCGATCAGAGAGTAAAAAAGCCGTAAGGTTCACAATAGTGTAAAATTAAAATGGGATATAACGGGCTAGGAATCGAGTTACAGGAACAAGGGCCAAACCAATCTCCCAAGAATGGAATCGTCGAGCGAAAACACTTGACAACCTCCTAGAAGCAGCTTTTCTTGCCACCAGAGCTTTCTCCATCAATTAGGAATCTGATGCCGTCACTAAACACATTCCTTAAATTGTAGCCATTTGTTGAGTGTTTTTTTTTGTCTAATCCGCATATATATCACCATTGCCCTTAATTTCTTGACTGTATATCTTTTAAAGGTCAAAATATACACGTGTGATTTAGTTTACGAAGATTTTTCAATGCCGAGAACCTTGATCATAGAGTAAAAAAGGCGTAAGGTTCACAATGGTGTAAAATTAAAATGGGATATACCGTGCTAGGATTCGAGTTACAGGAACAAGGGCCAAACCAACCACCCAAGAATGGAATCGTCGAACGAAAACACTTGACAACCTCTTAGAAGCAGCTTTTCTAGCCACCAGACATTTCTCCATCAATTAGGTATCTGATGCCGTCACTAAACACATTGCTTAAATTGTAGCCATTTGTTGAGTGTTTTTTTTGGTGTCTAATCGCATATATATCACCATTGTCCTTGATTTTCTTGACTGTATATCTCTTAAATGTCAACATATACACATGTGATTTAGTTTACGAAGATTTTTCAATGCTGAGAATCTCGATCAGAGAGTAAAAAAGGCGTAAGGTTCACAATGGTGTAAAATTAAAATGGGATATATCGGGCTAGGATTCGAGTTACAGGAACAAGGGCCAAACCAACCACCCAAGAATAGATTCGTCGAGCGAAAACACTTGACCACCAATTAGAAGCAGCTTTTCTTGCCACTAGACTTTTCTCCATCAATTAGGAATCTCATGCCGTCACTAAACACATTCCTTATATTGTAGCCATTTGTTGAGTATTTTTTTTTTTGGTGTCTAATCCGCATATATATCACCATTGTCCATGATTTTCTTGACTGTATATCTCTTAAATGTCAACATATACACGTGTGATTTAGTTTACGAAGATTTTTCAATGCCGAGAACCTCGATCCGAGAGTAAAAAGGGAGTAAGGTTCACAATGGTGTAAAATTAAAATGGGATATACCGGGCTAGGATTCGAGTTACAGAACCAAGGGCCAAACCAACCACCCAAAATGGAATCGTGGAGCGAAAACACTTGACAACCAGACCTTTCTCCATCAATTAGGAACCTGATGCCGTCACTAAACACATTCCTGAAATTGTAGCCATTTGTTGAGTGTTTTTTTTTGTCTAATCCGCATATATATCACCATTGTCCATGATTTTCTTCAGTGTATATCTCTTAAATGTCAACATATACACGTTTGATTTAGTTTACGAATATTTTTCAATGCCGAGAACCTCGATCAGAGAGTAAAAAAGGCGTAAGGTACAAAATGGTGTAAAATTAAAATGGGATATACCGGGCTAGGATTCGAGTGACAGGACCAAGGGCCAAACCAACCACCCAAGAATGGAATCGTCGAGCGAAAACACTTGACAACCTCCTAGAAGCAACTTTTCTTGCCACCAGACCTTTCTCCATCAATTAGGAATCTGATGTCGTCACTAAACACATTCCTTAAATTGTAGCCATTTGTTAAGTGTTTTTTTTTTGTGTCTAATCCGCATATATATCACCATTGCCCTTGATTTTCTTGACTGTATATCTCATAAATGTCAACATATACACGTGTGATTTAGTTTACGAAGATTTTTCAATGCTGAGAACCTCGATCAGAGAGTAAAAAAGCCGTAAGGTTCACAATGGTGTAAAATTAAAATGGGATATACCGGGCTAGGAATCGAGTTACAGGAACAAGGGCCAAACCAATCTCCCAAGAATTGAATCGTCGAGCGAAAACACATGACAACCTCCTAGAAGCAGCTTTTCTTGCCACCAGAGCTTTCTCCATCAATTAGGAATCTGATGCCGTCACTAAACACATTCCTTAAATTGTAGCCATTTGTTGAGTGTTTTTTTGTCTAATCCGTATATATATCACCATTGCCCTTAATTTCTTGACTGTATATCTTTTAAATGTCAAAATATACACGTGTGATTTAGTTTACGAAGATTTTTCAATGCCGAGAACCTTGATCATAGAGTAAAAAAGGCGTAAGGTTCACAATGGTGTAAAATTAAAATGGGATATACCGTGCTAGGATTCGAGTTACAGGACCAAGGGCCAAACCAACCACCCAAGAATGGAATCGTTGAGCGAAAACACTTAACAACCTCCTAGAAGCAGCTTTTCTTGCCACCAGAGCTTTCTCCATCAATTAGGAATCTGATGCCGTCACTAAACACATTCCTTAAATTGTAGCCATTTGTTGAGTATTTTTTTTGTCTAATTCGCATATATATCACCATTGCCCTTAATTTCTTGACTGTATATCTTTTAAAGGTCAAAATATACACGTGTGATTTAGTTTACGAAGATTTTTCAATGCCGAGAACCTTGATCATAGAGTAAAAAAGGCGTAAGGTTCACAATGGTGTAAAATTAAAATGGGATATACCGTGCTAGGATTCGAGTTACAGGAACAAGGGCCAAACCAACCACCCAAGAATGGAATCGTCGAACGAAAACACTTAACAACCTCTTAGAAGCAGCTTTTCTAGCCACCAGACATTTCTCCATCAATTAGGTATCTGATGCCGTCACTAAACACATTGCTTAAATTGTAGCCATTTGTTGAGTGTTTTTTTTGGTGTCTAATCGCATATATATCACCATTGTCCTTGATTTTCTTGACTGTATATCTCTTAAATGTCAACATATACACGTGTGATTTAGTTTACGAAGATATTTCAATGCCGAGAACCTCGATCCGAGAGTAAAAAAGGAGTAAGGTTCACAATGGTGTAAAATTAAAATGGGATATACCGGGCTAGGATTCGAGTTACAGAACCAAGGGCCAAACCAACCACCCAAAATGTAATCGTGGAGCGAAAACACTTGACAACCAGACCTTTCTCCATCAATTAGGAACCTGATGCCGTCACTAAACACATTCCTTTAATTGTAGCCATTTGTTGAGTGTTTTTTTTTGTGTCTAATCCGCATATATATCACCATTGTCCATGATTTTCTTCAGTGTATATCTCTTAAATGTCAACATATACACGTTTGATTTAGTTTACGAATATTTTTCAATGCCGAGAACCTCGATCAGAGAGTAAAAAAGGCGTAAGGTACACAATGGTGTAAAATTAAAATGGGATATACCGGGCTAGGATTCGAGTGACAGGACCAAGGGCCAAACCAACCACCCAAGAATGGAATCGTCGAGCGAAAACACTTGACAACCTCCTAGAAGCAACTTTTCTTGTCACCAGACCTTTCTCCATCAATTAGGAATCTGATGTCGTCACTAAACACATTCCTTAAATTGTAGCCATTTGTTAAGTGTTTTTTTTTTGTGTCTAATCCGCATATATATCACCATTGCCCTTGATTTTCTTGACTGTATATCTCATAAATGTCAACATATACACGTGTGATTTAGTTTACGAAGATTTTTCAATGCTGAGAACCTCGATCAGAGAGTAAAAAAGCCGTAAGGTTCACAATGGTGTAAAATTAAAATGGGATATACCGGGCTAGGAATCGAGTTACAGGAACAAGGGCCAAACCAATCTCCCAAGAATTGAATCGTCGAGCGAAAACACATGACAACCTCCTAGAAGCAGCTTTTCTTGCCACCAGAGCTTTCTCCATCAATTAGGAATCTGCTGCCGTCACTAAACACATTCCTTAAATTGTAGCCATTTGTTGAGTGTTTTTTTGTCTAATCCGTATATATATCACCATTGCCCTTAATTTCTTGACTGTATATCTTTTAAATGTCAAAATATACACGTGTGATTTAGTTTACGAAGATTTTTCAATGCCGAGAACCTTGATCATAGAGTAAAAAAGGCGTAAGGTTCACAATGGTGTAAAATTAAAATGGGATATACCGTGCTAGGATTCGAGTTACAGGACCAAGGGCCAAACCAACCACCCAAGAATGGAATCATTGAGCGAAAACACTTAACAACCTCTTAGAAGCAGCTTTTCTAGCCACCAGACCTTTCTCCATCAATTAGGAATCTGATGCCGTCACTAAACACATTGCTTAAATTGTATCCATTTGTTGAGTGTTTTTTTGGTGTCTAATCCGCATAGATATCACCATTGTCCTTGATTTTCTTGACTGTATATCTCATAAATGTCAACATATACACATGTGATTTAGTTTACGAAGATTTTTCAATGCCGAGAACCTCGATCAGAGAGTAAAAAAGGCGTAAGGTTCACAATGGTGTAAAATTAAAATGGGATATATATCGGGCTAGGATTCGAGTTACAGGAACAAGGGCCAAGCCAACCACCCAAGAATGGAATCGTCGAGCGAAAACACTTGACAACCTATTAGAAGCAGCTTTTCTTGCCACCAGACCTTTCTCCATCAATTAGGAAAATCTCATGCCGTCACTAAACACATTCCTTATATTGTAGCCATTTGTTGAGTGTTTTTTTTTGGTGTCTAATCCGCATATTTATCACCATTGTCCTTGATTTTCTTGACTGCATATCTCTTAAATGTCAACATATACACGTGTGATTTAGTTTACGAAGATTTTTCAATACCGAGAACCCCGATCAGAGAGTAAAAAAGGCGTAAGGTTCACAATGTTTTAAAATTAAAATGGGATATATCGGGCTAGGATTCGTGTTACAGGAACAAGGGCCAAACCAACCACCCAAGAATGGAATCGTCGAGCGAAAACACTTGACAACCTATTAGAAGCAGCTTTTCTTGCCACCAGACCCTTCTCCATCAATTAGGAATCTGATGCCGTCACTAAACATATTCCTTATATTGTAGCCATTTGTTGAGTGTTTTTTTTGTGTCTAATCCGAATATATATCGTCATTGCCCTTGATTTTCTTGACTGTATATCTCTTAAATGTCACAATATACATGTGTGATTTAGTTTACGAAGATTTTTCAATGCCGAGAACCTCAATCAGAGAGTAAAAAAGGCGTAAGGTTCACAATGGTGTAAAATTAAAATGGGATATAGCGGGCTAGGATTCGAGTTACAGGAACAAGTGCCAAACCAACCACCCAGGAATGGAATCGTCGAGCGAAAACACTTTACAACCTCCTAGAAGCAGCTTTTCTTGCCACCAGACCTTTCTCCATCAATTAGGAATCTGATGTCGTCACTAAACACATTCCTTAAATTGTAGCCATTTGTTGAGTGTTTTTTGGGTGTCTAATCCGCATATATATCACCATTACCCTTGATTTTCTTGACTGTATATCTCTTAAATGTCAACATATACACGTGTCATTTAGTTTACGAAGATTTTTCATTGCCGAGAACCTCGATCAGAGAGTAAAAAAGGCGTAAGGTTCACAATGGTGTAAAATTAAACTGGGATATACCGGGCTAGGATTCGGGTTACAGGAACAAGGGCCAAACCAACCACCAAGAATGGAATCGTCGAGCGAAAACACTTGACAACCTCCTAGAAGCAGCTGTTCTTTCCACCAGACCTTTCTCCATCAATTAGGATTCTGATGCCGTCACTGAACACATTCCTTAAATTGTAGCCATTTGTTGAGTGTTTTTTTTGGTGTCTAATCCGCATATATATCACCATTGCGTTTGATTTTCTTGACTGTATATCTCTTCAATGTCAACATATACACGTGTGATTTATTTTACGAAGATTTTTTCAACGCCGAGAACCTCGATTAGAGAGTAAAAAAGGCGTAAGGTTCACAATGGTGTAAAATTAAAATGGGATATAGCGGGCTAGGATTCGAGTTACAGGAACAACGGCCAAACCAACCACCCAAGAATGGAATCGTCGAGCGAAAACACTTGACAACCTCCTAGAAGCAACTTTTCTTGCCACCAGACCTTTCTCCATAAATTAGGAATCTGATGCCGTTACTTAACACATTCCTTAAATTGTAGCCATTTGTTGAGTGTTTTTTTTGGGAGTCAAATCCGCATATATATCACCATTGCCCTTGATTTTCTTGACTGTATATCTCTTAAATGTCAACATATACACGTGTGACCTAGTTTACGAAGATTTTTCAATGCCGAAAACCTCGATCAGAGAGTAAAAAAGGCGTAAGGTTCACAATGGTGTAAAATTAAAATGGGATAAACCGGGCTAGGATTCGAGTTACAGGAACAACGGCCAAATCAACCACCCAAGAATGGAATCGTCGATCGAAAACCCTTGACAACCTCTTAGAAGCAGCTTTTCTTGCCACCAGACCTTTCTCCATGAATTAGTAATCTGATGCCGTCACTAAACACATTCCTTAAATTGTAGCTATTTGTTGAGTGTTTTTTTTGTGTCTAATCCGCATATATATCACCATTGCCCTTGATTTTCTTGACTTTATATCTCTTAAATGTCAACATATACACGTGTGATTTAGTTTACAAAGATTTTACAATGCCGAGAACCTTGATCAGAGAGTAAAAAAGGCGTAAGGCTCACAATGGTGTAAAATTAAAATGGGATATACCGGGCTAGGATTCGAGTTACATGAACAAGGGCCAAACCAATCACCCAAGAATGGAATCGTCGAGCGAAAACACTTGACAACCTCCTAGAAGCAGCTTTTCTTGCCACCAGACCTTTCTCCATCAATTAGGAATCTGATGCCGTCATTAAACACATTCCTTAAATTGTAGCCATTTGTTGAGTGTTTTTTTTGTGCCTAATCCGCATATATATCACCATTGCCCTTGATTTTCTTGACTGTATATCTCTTAAACGTCAATATATACACGTGTGATTTAGTTTGTGAACATTTTACAAAGCCGAGAACCTTGATCAGAGAGTAAAAAAGGCGTAAGGTTCACAATGGTGTAAAATTAAAATGGGATATACCGGGCTAGGATTCGAGTTACAGGAACAACGGCCAAACCAACCACCCAAGAATGGAATCGTCGAGAGAAAACACTTGACAACCTCCTAGAAGCACCTTTTCTTGCCACCAGACCTTTATCCATGAATTATTAATATGATGCCGTCACTAAACACATTCCTTAAATTGTAGCCATTTGTTGAGTGTTTTTTTGGTGTCTAATCCGCATATATATCACCATTACCCACGATTTTCTTGACTGTATATCTCTTAAATGTCAACGTATACACGTGTGATTTAGTTTACAAAGATTTTTCAATGCCGAGAACCTCGATCAGAGAGTAAAAAAGGCGTAAGGTTCCCAATGGTGTAAAATTAAAATGGCATACATCGGGCTACGATTTGAGTTACAGGAACAAGGGCCAAACCAACCACCCAAGAATGGAATCGTCGAGCGAAAACACTTGACAACCTCCTAGAAGCAGCTTTTCTTGCCACCAGACCTTTCTCTATCAATTAGGAATCTGATGCCGTGACTAAACACATTCCTTAAATTGTAGCCATTTGTTTAGTGTTTTTTCTTTGGTATCTAATCCGCATATATATCACCATTTCCCTTGATTTTTTGACTGTATATCTCTTAAATGTCAACATATACACGTGTGATTTAGTTTACGAATATTTTTCAATGCCGAGAACCTCGATCAGAGAGAAAAAAGGCGTAAGGTTCACAATGGTGTAAAATTAAAATGGAATATACCGGGCTAGGATTCGAGTCATAGGAACAAGGGCCAAACCAACCACCCAAGAATGGAATCGTCGAGCGCAAACACTTGACAACCTCCTAGAAGCAGCTTTTCTTGCCACTAGACCTTTCAACATCAATTAGGAATCTGATGCCGTCACTAAACACATTCCTTAAATTGTAGCAATTTGTTGAGTGTTTTTTTTGGTGTCTAATCCGCATATATATCACCATTGCCCTTGATTTTCTTGACTGTATATCTCTTAAATGTCAACATGTACACGTGTGATTTAGTTTATGAAGATTTTTCAATGCCGAGAACCTCGATCAGAGAGTAAAAAAGGCGTAAGGTTCACAATGGTGTAAAATAAAAATGGGATATACCGGGCTAGGATTCGAGTTACAGGAACAACGGCCAAACCAACCACCCAAGAATGGATTCGTCGAGCGAAAACACTTGACAACCTCCTAGAAGCACCTTTTCTTGCCACCAGACCTTTATCCATGAATTATTAATCTGATGCCGTCACTAAACACATTCCTTAAATTGTAGCCATTTGTTGAGTGTTTTTTTGGTGTCTAATCCGCATATATATCAACATTACCCACGATTTTCTTGACTGCATATCTCTTAAATGTCAACATATACACGTGTGATTTAGTTTACAAAGATTTTTCAATGCCGAGAACCTCGATTAGAGAGTAAAAAAGGCGTAAGGTTCCCAATGGTGTAAAATTAAAATGGCATATATCGGGCTACGATTTGAGTTACAGGAACAAAGGCCAAACCAACCACCCAAGAATGGAATCGTCGAGCGAAAACACTTGACAACCTCCAAGAAGCAGCTTTTCTTGCCACCAGACCTTTCTCTATCAATTAGGAATCTGATGCCGTGACTAAACACATTCCTTAAATTGTAGCCATTTGTTTAGTGTTTTTTCTTTGGTATCTAATCCGCATATATATCACCATTTCCCTTGATTTTCTTGACTGTATATCTCTTAAATGTCAACATATACACGTGTGATTTAGTTTACGTATATTTTTCAATGCCGAGAACCTCGATCAGAGAGAAAAAAGGCGTAAGGTTCACAATGGTGTAAAATTAAAATGGAATATACCGGGCTAGGATTCGAGTCACAGGAACAAGGGCCAAACCAACCACCCAAGAATGGAATCGTCGAGCGCAAACACTTGAAAACCTCCTAGAAGCAGCTTTTCTTGCCACTAGACCTTTCTACATCAATTAGGAATCTGATGCCGTCACTAAACACATTCCTTAAATTGTAGCAATTTGTTGAGTGTTTTTTTTGGTGTCTAATCCGCATATATATCACCATTGCCCTTGATTTTCTTGACTGTATATCTCTTAAATGTCAACATGTACACGTGTGATTTAGTTTATGAAGATTTTTCAATGCCGAGAACCTCGATCAGAGAGTAAAAAAGGCGTAAGGTTCACAATGGTGTAAAATAAAAATGGGATATACCGGGCTAGGATTCGAGTTACAGGAACAACGGCCAAACCAACCACCCAAGAATGGAATCGTTGAGCGAAAACACTTGACAACCTCCTAGAAGTAGCTTTTCTTGCCACCAGACCTTTCTCCATCAATTAGGAATCTGATGCCGTTACTTAACACATTCCTTGAATTGTACCCATTTGTTGAGTGTTTTTTTTCTGGTGCCTAATCCGCATATATATCACAATTGCCCTTGATTTTCTTGACTGTATGTATCTTAAATGTCAACATATACACGTGTGATTTAGTTTACGAATATTTTTCGATGCCGAGAACCTTGATCAGAGAGTAAAAAATGCGTAAGGTTCACAATGGTGTAAAATTAAAACGGAATATACCGGGCTTCGAGTTACAGGAACAAGGGCCAAACCAACCACCCAAGAATGGAATCGTCGGGCGAAAACACTTGACAACCTCCTAGAAGCAGCTTTTCTTGCCGCCAGACCTTTCTCCATCAATTAGGAATCTGATGCCGTCATTAAACACATTCCTTAAATTGTAGCCATTTGTTGAGTGTTTTTTTTGTGCCTAATCCGTATATATATCACCATTGTCCTTGATTTTCTTGACTGTATATCTCTTAAATGTCAATATATACACGTGTGATTTAGTTTATGAACATTTTACAATGCCGAGAACCTTGATCAGAGAGTAAAAAAGGCGTAAGGTTCACAATGGTGTAAAATTAAAATGGGATATACCGGGCTAGGATTCGAGTTACAGGCACAAGGGCTAAACCAACCACCCAAGAATGGAAACGTCGAGCAAAAACACTTGACAACATCCTAGAAGCATCTTTTCTTGCCACAAGACTGTTCTCCATCAATTAGGAATCTGATGCCATCACTAAACACATTCGTTAAATTGTAGCCATTTGTTGAGTGTTTTTTTTGGTGTCTAATCCGCATATATATCACCATTGCCCTTGATTTTCTTGACTGTATATCTCTTAAATGTCAACATATACACGCGTGATTTAGTTTACGAAGATTTCTCAATGTCGGGAACTTTGATCAGAGTGTAAAAAAGGCGTAAGGTTCACAATGGTGTAAAATTAAAATGGGATATACCGGGCTTGGATTCGAGTTACAGGAACAACGGCCAAACCAACCACCCAAGAATGGAATCGTCGAGCGAAAACACTTGACAACCTCCTAGAAGCACCTTTTCTTGCCACCAGACCTTTATCCATGAATTATTAATATGATGCCGTCACTAAACATATTCCTTAAATTGTAGCCATTTGTTGAGTGTTTTTTTTTGTGTCTAATCCGCATATATATCACCATTGCCCTTGATTTTCTTGACTGTATATCTCTTAAATGTCAACATATACACGTGTGATTTAGTTTACGAACATTTTACAATGCCGAGAACCTCGATCAGAGAGTTAAAAAGGTGTAAGGTTCACAATGGTGTAAAATTAAAATGGGATATACCGGGCTAGGATTCGAGTTACAAGAACAAGGGCCAAACCAACCATCCAAGAATGGAATCGTCGAGCGAAAACACTTGACAACCTCCTAGAAACAACTTTTCTTGCCACCAGACCTTTCTCCATCAATTAGGAATCTAGTGCCGTCACTAAACACATTCATTAAATTGCAGCCATTTGTTGAGTGTTTTTTTGTGTCTAATCCGCATATATATCACCATTGCCCTTAATTTTCTTGACTGTATATCTCTTAAATGTCAACATATACACGTGTGATTTAGTTTACCATGATTTTTCAATGCCGAGAACCACGATCAGAGAGTAAAAAAGGCGTAAGGTTCACAATGGTGTAAAATTCAAATGGGATATACCGGGCTAGGATTTGATTTACAGGAACAAGGGCCAAACCAACCACCCAAGAATGGAATCGTCGAGCGAAACACTTGACAACCTCCTAGACGCAGCTTTTCTTGCCACCAGACCATTCTCCATCAATTAGGAATCTGATGCCGTCACTAAACACATTCCTTAAATTGTAGCCTTTTGTTGAGTTTTTTTTTGGTGTCTAATCCGCATATATATCACCATTGCCCTTGATTTTCTTGACTGTATATCTCTTAAATGTCAACATATACACGTGTGATTTAGTTTACGAATATTTTTCAATACCGAGAACCTCGACCAGAGAGTCAAAAAGGCGTAAGGTTCACAATGGTACATAATTAAAATGGAATATACCGGGCTGGGATTCGAGTTACAAGAACAAGGGCCAAACCAACCACCCAAGAATGGAATCGTCGAGCGAAAACACTTGACAACCTCCTAGAAGCAGCTTTTGTTGCCACCAGACCTTTCTCCATCAATTAGGAATCTGATGCCGTCACTAAACACATTCTTTAAATTGTAGCCATTTGTTGAGTGTTTTTTTGGGTGTCTAATCCGCATATATATCACCATTGCCCTTGATTTTCTTGACTGTATATCTCTTTTAAATGTCAACATATACACGTGTGATTTAGTTTATGAAGATTTTTCAATGCCGAGAACCTCGATTAGAGAGTAAAAAAGGCGTAAGGTTCACGATGGTGTAAAATTCAAATGGGATATACCGGGCTAGGAATCGAGTTACAGGAACAAGGGTCAAACCAACCACCCAAGAATGGAATCGTCGAGCGAAAACACTTGACAACCTCCTAGAAGCAGCTTTTCTTGCCACCAGACCTTTCTCCATCAATTGGGAATCTGATGCCGTCAATTAGGAATCTGATGCCGTCACTAAACACATTCCTTAAATTGTAGCCATTTGTTGAGTGTTTTTTTAGGCGTCTAATCCGCATATATATCACCATTGCCCTTGATTTACTTGACTGTATATCTCTTAAATGACAACATATACACGTGTGACTTAGTTTACGAAGATTTTTCAATGCTGAGAACCTCAATCAGAGAGTAAAAAAGTCGTAAGGTTAACAATGGTGTAAAATTAAAATGGGATATACCGGGCTAGGATTCGAGTTACAGGAACAACGGCCAAACCAACCACCCAAGAATGGAATCGTCGATCGGAAACCCTTGACAACCTCTTAGAAGCAGCTTTTCTTGCCACCAGACCTTTCTCCATGAATTAGTAATCTGATGCCGTCACTAAACACATTCCTTAAATTGTAGCTATTTGTTGATTGTTTTTTTTGGTGTCTAATCCGCATATATATCACCATTGCCCTTGATTTTCTTGACTTTATATCTCTTAAATGTCAACATATACACGTGTGATTTAGTTTACAAAGATTTTTTAATGCCGAGAACCTTGATCAGAGAGTAAAAAAGGCGTAAGGTTCACAATGGTGTAAAATTAAAATGGGATATACCGGGCTAGGATTCGAGTTACAGGAACAAGGGCCAAACCAACCACCCAAGAAGGGAATCGTCGAGCGAAAACACTTGACAACCTCCTAGAAGCAGCTTTTCTTGCCACCAGACCTTTCTCCATCAATTAGGAATCTGATGCCGTCATTAAACACATTACTTAAATTGTAGCCGTTTGTTGAGTGTTTTTTTTTGTGCCTAATCCGCATATATATCACCATTGCCGTTGATTTTCTTGACTGTATATCTCTTAAATGTCAATATATACACGTGTGATTTAGTTTATGAACATTTTACAATGCCGAGAACCTTGATCAGAGAGTAAAAAAGGCGTAAGGTTCACAATGGTGTAAAATTAAAATGTGATATACCGGGCAAGGATTCGAGTTACAGGAACAACGGCCAAACCAACCACCCAAGAATGGAATCGTCGAGCGAAAACACTTGACAACCTCCTAGAAGCACCTTTTCTTGCCACCAGACCTTTATCCATGAATTATTAATCTGATCCCATCACTAAACATATTCCTTAAATTGTAGCCATTTGTTGAGTGTTTTTTTGGTGTCTAATCCGCATATATATCACCATTACCCATGATTTTCTTAACTGTATATCTCTTAAATGTCAACATATACATGTGTGATTTAGTTTACAAAGATTTTTCAATGCCGAGAACCTCGATCAGAGAGTAAAATAGGCGTAAGGTTCCCAATATGGTAAAATTAAAATGGCATATACCGGGCTACGATTTGAGTTACAGGAACAAGGGCCAAACCAACCACCCAAGAATGGAATCGTCGAGCGAAAACACTTGACAACCTCCTAGAAGCTGCTTTTCTTGCCACCAGACCTTTCTCCATCAATTAGGAATCTGATGCCGTCACTTAACACATTTCTTAAATTGTAGCCATTTGTTGAGTGTTTTTTTGGTGTCTAATCCGCATATATATCACCATTTCCCTTGATTTTCTTGACTGTATATCTCTTAAATGTCAACATATACACGTGTGATTTAGTTTACGGAGCTTTTTCAATGCCGAGAACCTCGATCAGAGAGTAAAAAAGGCGTAAGGTTCACAATGGTGTAAAATTCAAATGGGATATACCGGGCTAGGATTCGAGTTACAGGAACAAGGGCCAAACCAACCACCCAAGAATGGAATCGTCGAGCGAAACACTTGACAACCTCCTTGAAGCAGCTTTTCTTGCCACCAGACCTTTCTCTATCAATTAGGAATCTGATGCCGTCACTAAACACATTCCTTAAATTGTAGCCTTTTGTTGAGTTTTTTTTGGTGTCTAATCCGCATATATATCACCATTGCCCTTGATTTTCTTGACTGTATATCTCTTAAATGTCAACATATACACGTGTGATTTAGTTTACGAAGATTTTTCAATACCGAGAACCTCGACCAGAGAGTCAAAAAGGCGTAAGGTTGACAATGGTACAAAATTAAAATGGAATATACCGGGCTGGGATTCGAGTTACAGGAACAAGGGCCAAACCAACCACCCAAGAATGGAATCGTCAAGCGAAAACACTTGACAACCTCCTAGAAGCAGCTTTTGTTGCCACCAGACCTTTCTCCATCAATTAGGAATCTGATGCCGTCAATTAGGAATCTGATGCCGTCACTAAACACATTCCTTAAATTGTAGCCATTTGTTGAGTGTTTTTTTGGCGTCTAATCCGCATATATATCACCATTGCCCTTGATTAACTTGACTGTATATCTCTTAAATGACAACATACACACGTGTGACTTAGTTTACGAAGATTTTTCAATGCTGAGAACCTCAATCAGAGAGTAAAAAAGTCTTAAGGTTAACAATGGTGTAAAATTAAAATGGGATATACCGGGCTAGGATTCGAGTTACAAGAACAACGGCCAAACCAACCACCCAAGAATGGAATCGTCGATCGAAAACCCTTTACAACCTCTTAGAAGCAGCTTTTCTTGCCACCAGACCTTTCTCCATGAATTAGTAATCTGATGCCGTCACTAAACACATTCCTTAAATTGTAGCTATTTGTTGAGTGTTTTTTTTGGTGTCTAATCCGCATATACATCACCGTTGCCCTTGATTTTCTTGACTTTATATCTCTTTAATGTCAACATATACACGTGTGATTTAGTTTACAAAGATTTTTTAATGCCGAGAACCTTGATCAGAGAGTAAAAAAGGCGTAAGGTTCACAATGGTGCAAAATTAAAATGGGATATACCGGGCTAGGATTCGAGTTACAGGAACAAGGGCCAAACCAACCACCCAAGAATGGAATCGTCGAGCGAAAACATTTGACAACCTCCTAGAAGCAGCTTTTCTTGCCACCAGACCTTTCTCCATCAATTAGGAATCTGATGCCGTCATTAAACACATTCCTTAAATTGTAGCCATTTGTCGAGTGTTTTTTTTGTGCCTAATCCGCATATATATCACCATTGCCGTTGATTTTCTTGACTGTATATCTCTTAAATGTCAATATATACACGTGTGATTTAGTTTATGAACATTTTACAATGCCGAGAACCTTGATCAGAGAGTAAAAAAGGCGTAAGGTTCACAATGGTGTAAAATTAAAATGGGATATACCGGGCAAGGATTCGAGTTACAGGAACAACGGCCAAACCAACCACCCAAGAATGGAATCCTCGAGCGAAAACACTTGACAACCTCCTAGAAGCACCTTTTCTTGCCACCAGACCTTTATCCATGAATTATTAATTTGATCCCGTCACTAAACACATTCCTTAAATTGTAGCCATTTCTTTAGTGTTTTTTTGGTGTCTAATCCGCCTATATATCACCATTACCCACGATTTTGTTAACTGTATATCTCTTAAATGTCAACATATACACGTGTGATTTAGTTTACGAAGATTTTTCAATGCCGAGAACCTCGATCAGAGAGAAAAAAGGCGTAAGGTTCACAATGGTGTACAATTAAAATGGAATATACCGCGCTAGGATTCGAGTCACAAGAACAAGGGCCAAACCAACCACCCAAGAATGGAATCGTCGAGCGAAAACCCTTGACAACCTCCTAGAAGCAGCTTTTCATGCCACCAGACCTTTCTACATCAATTAGGAATCTGATGCCGTCACTAAACACATTCCTTAAATTGTAGCAATTTGTTGAGTGTTTTTTTGGTGTCTAATCCGCATATATATCACCATTGCCCTTGATTTTCTTGACTGTATATCTCTTAAATGTCAACATGTACACGTGTGATTTAGTTTATGAAGATTTTTCAATGCCGAGAACCTCGATCAGAGAGTAAAAAAGGCGTAAGGTTCACAATGGTGTAAAATTAAAATGGGATATACCGAGCTAGGATTCGAGTTACAGGAACAACGGCCAAACCAACCACCCAAGAATGGAATCGTTGAGCGAAAACACTTGACAACCTCCTAGAAGTAGCTTTTCTTGCCACCAGACCTTTCTCCATCAATTAGGAATCGGATGCCGTTACTTAACACATTCCTTGAATTGTAGCCATTTGTTGAGTGTTTTTTCTGGTGTCTAATCCGCATATATATCACAATTGCCCTTGATTTTCTTGACTGTATATATCTTAAATGTCAACATATACACGTATGATTTAGTTTACGAAAATTTTTCAATGTCGAGAACCTCGATCAGAGAGTAAAAAAGGTGTAAGGTTCACAATGGGGTAAAATTAAAATGGGATATACCGGGCTAAGATTCGAGTTACAGGAACAACGGCCAAACCAACCACCCAAGAATGGAATCGTCGAGCGAAAACACTTGACAACCTCTTAGAAGCAGCTTTTCTTGCCACCAGACCTTTCTCCATGAATTAGTAATCTGATGCCATCACTAAAACATTCCATAAATTGTAGCTATTTGTTGAGTGTTTTTTTTGGTGTCTAATCCGCATATATATCACCATTGCCCTTGATTTTCTTGACTGTATATCTCTTAAATGTCAATATATACACGTGTGATTTAGTTTATGAACATTTTACAATGCCGAGAACCTTCATCAGAGAGTAAAAAAGGCGTAAGGTTCACAATGGTGTAAAATTAAAATGGGATATACCGGGCTAGGATTCGAGTTACAGGCACAAGGGCTAAACCAACCACCCAAGAATGGAATCGTCGAGCAAAAACACTTGACAACATCCTAGAAACATCATTTCTTGCCACAAGACCTTTCTCCATCAATTAGGAATCTGATGCCATCACTAAACACATTCGTTAAATAGTAGCCATTTGTTGAGTGTTTTTTTTTGGTGTCTAATCCGCATATATATCACCATTGCCCTTGATTTTCTTGACTGTATATCTCTTAAATGTAAACATATACACGTGTGATTTAGTTTACGAAGATTTTTCAATGCCCAGAACCTCGACCAGAGAGTAAAAAAGGCGTAAGGTTCACAATGGTGTAAAATTAAAATGGGATATACCGGGCTAGGATTCGAGTTACAGGAACAAGGGCCAAATCAACCACCCAAGAATGGAATCGTCGAGCGAAAACACTTGACAACCTCCTAGAAGCAGCTTTTCTTGCCATCAGACCTTTCTCCATCAATTAGGAATCTGATGCCGTCACTAAACACATTCCTTAAATTGTAGACATTTGTTGAGTGTTTTTTTTTGGTGTCTAATCCGCATATATCACCATTGCCCATGATTTTCTTGACTGTATATCTCTTAAATGTCAACATATATACGTGTAATTTAGTTTACGAAGATTTTTCAATGCCGAGAACCTCGATCAGAGAGTAAAAAAGGCGTAAGGTTCACAATGGTGTAAAATTAAAATGGGATATACCGGGCTAGTATTTGAGTTACAGGAACAAGGGCCAAACCAACCACCCGAGAATGGAATCGTCGAGCGAAAACACTTGACAACCTCCTAGAAGTAGCTTTTCTTGCCACCAGACTTTTCTCCATCAATTAGGAATCTGATGCCATCACTAAACACATTCCTTAAATTGCAGCCATTTGTTGAGTGCTTGTTTTGGTGTCTAATCCGCATATATATCACCATTGCCCTTGATTTTCTTGACTGTATATCTCTTAAATGTCAACATATACACGTGTGATTTAGTTTACGAAGATTTTTCAATGCCGAGAACCTCGATCAGAGAGTAAAAAAGGCGTAAGGTTCACAATGGTGTAAAATTAAAATGGGATATACCGGGCTAGGATTCGAGTTACAGGAACAATGGCCAAACCAACCACCCAAGAATGGAATCGTCGAGCGAAAACACCTGACAACCTTCTAGAAGCAGCTTTTCTTGCCACCAGAACTTTCTCCATCAATTAGGAATCTGAAGCCGTCACTTAACACATTCCTTAAATTGTAGCCATTTGTTGAGTGTTTTTTTGGGTGTCTAATCCGCATATATATCACCATTGCCCTTGATTTTGTTGACTGTATATCTCTTTTAAATGTCAACATATACACGTGTGATTTAGTTTATGAAGATTTTTCAATGCCGAGAACCTCGATTAGAGAGTAAAAAAGGCGTAAGGTTCACAATGGTGTAAAATTCAAATGGGATATACCGGGCTAGGATTCGAGTTACAGGAACAAGGGTCAAACAAACCACCCAAGAATGGAATCGTCGAGCGAAAACACTTGACAACCTCCTAGAAGCAGCTTTTCTTGCCACCAGACCTTTCTCCATCAATTAGAAATCTGATGCCGTCAATTAGGAATCTGATGCCGTCACTAAACACATTCCTTAAATTGTAGCCATTTGTTGAGTGTTTTTTTTTGTGTCTAATCCGCATATATATCACCATTGCCCTTGATTTACTTGACTGTATATCTCTTAAATGACAACATATACACGTGTGACTTAGTTTACGAAGATTTTTCAACGCTGAGAACCTAAATCAGAGAGTAAAAAAGTCGTAAGGTTAACAATGGTGTAAAATTAAAATGGGATGTACCGGGCTAGGATTCGAGTTTCAGGAACAAGGGCCAAACCAACCGCCCAAGAATAGAATCGTCGAGCGAAAACACTTGACAACCTCCTAGAAGCAGCTTTTCTTGCCACCTTGCCTTTCTCCATTAATTAGGAACCTGATGCCGTCACAAAACACATTCCTTAAATTGTAGCCATTTGTTGAGTGTTTTTTTTGGTGTCTAATCCGCATATATATCACCATTTCCCTTGATTTTCTTGAGTGTATATCTCTTAAATGTCAACATATACACGTTTGATTTAGTTTACGAATATTTTTCAATGTCGAGAACCTCGATCAGAGAGTAAAAAAGGCGTAAGGTACACAATGGTGTAAAATTAAAATGGGATATACCGGGCTAGGATTCGAGTTACAGGACCAAGGGCCAAACCAACCACCCAAGAATGGAATCGTCGAGCGAAAACACTTGACAACCTCCTAGAAGCAACTTTTCTTGCCACCAGACCTTTCTCCATCAATTAGGAATCTGATGTCGTCACTAAACACATTCCTTAAATTGTAGCCATTTGTTAAGTGTTTTTTTTGTGTCTAATCCGCATATATATCACTTTTGCCCTTGATTTTCTTGACTGTATATCTCATAAATGTCAACATATACACGTATGATTAATTTTACGAAGATTTTTCAATGCTGAAAATCTCGATCAGAGAGTAAAAAAGCCGTAAGGTTCACAATGGTGTAAAATTAAAATGGGATATAATGGGCTAGGAATCGAGTTATAGGAACAAGGGCCAAACCAACCACCCAAGAATGGAATCGTCGAGCGAAAACACTTGACAACCTCCTAGAAGCAACTTTTCTTGCCACCAGACCTTTCTCCATCAATTAGGAATCTGATGCCGTCACTAAACACATTCCTTAAATTGTAGCCATTTGTTGAGTGTTTTTTTTTTGTGTCTAATCCGCATATATATCACCATTGCCCTTAATTTCTTGACTGTATATCTCTTAAATGTCAAAATATATACGTGTGATTTAGGTTACGAAGATTTTTCAATGCCGAGAACCTTGATCAGAGAGTAAAAAAGGCGTAAGGTTCATAATAGTGTAAAATTAAAATGGGATATACCGTGCTAGGATTCGAGTTACAGGAACAAGGGCCAAACCAACCACCCAAGAATGGAATCGTCGAGCGAAAACGCTTGACAACCTATTAGAAGCAGCTTTTCTTGCCACCAGACCTTTCTCCATCAATTAGGAATCTGATGCCATCACTAAACACATTCCTTAAATTGTAGCCATTTGTTGAGTGTTTGTTTTTTTGTGTCTAATCCGAATATATATTATCATTGCCCTTGATTTTCTTGACTGTGTATCTCTTAAATGTCAACATATACATGTGTGATTTAGTTTACGTAGATTTTTCAATGTCGAGAACCTCAATCAGAGAGTAAAAAAGGCGTAAGGTTCACAATGGTGTAAAATTAAAATGGGATATAGCGGGTTAGGATTCGAGTTAAAGGAACAGGTGCCAAACCAACCACCCAGAAATGGAATCGTCGAGCGAAAACACTTGACAACCTCCTAGAAGAAGCTTTTCTTGCCACCAGACCTTTCTCCATCAATTAGGAATCTGATGTCGCCACTAAACACATTCCTTAAATTGTAGCCATTTGTTGAGTGTTTTTTTGGTGTCTAATCCGCATATGTATCACCATTGCCCTTGATTTTCTTGACTGTATATCTCTTAAATGTCAACATATACACGTGTGATTTAGTTTACGAAGATTTTTCAATGCCGAGAACCTCGATCAGAGAGTAAAAAAGGCGTAAGGTTCACAATGGTGTAGAATTAAAATGGGATATACCGGGCTAGGATTCGAGTTACAGGAACAAGGGCCAAACCAACCACCCAAGAATGGAATTGTCGAGCGAAAACACTTGACAACCTCCTAGAAGCAGCTGTTCTTTCCACAAGACCTTTCTCCATCAATTAGGAATCTGATGCCGTCACTGAACACATTCCTTAAATTGTAGCCATTTGTTGAGTGTTTTTTTTTTGTGTCTAATCCGCATATATATCACCATTGCCTTTGATTTTCTTGACTGTATATCTCTTCAATGTCAACATATACACGTGTGATTTAGTTTACGAAGATTTTTCAATGCCGAGAGCCTCGATCAGAGAGTAAAAAATGCGTAAGGTTCACAATGGTGTAAAATTAAAATGGGATATACCGCGCTAGGATTCGAGTTACAGGAACAAGGGCCAAACCAACCACCCAAGAATGGAATCGTCGAGCGAAAACACTTGACAACCTCCTAGAAGCAGCTTTTCTTGCCACCAGACCTTTCTCCATCAATTAGGTATCTGATGTCGCCACTAAACACATTCCTTAAATTGTAGCCATTTGTTGAATGTTTTTTTTGGTGTCTAATCCACGTATATATCACCATTGCCCTTGATTTTCTTGACTGTATATCTCTTAAAATGTCAACATATACACGTGTGATTTAGTTTACGAAGATTTTTCAATGCCGAGAGCCTCGATCAGAGAGTAAAAAAGGCGTAAGGTTCACAATGGTGTAAAATTAAAATGGGATATACCGCGCTAGGATTCGAGTTACAGGAACAAGGGCCAAACCATCCACCCAAGAATGGAATCGTCGAGCGAAAACACTTGACAACCTCCTAGATGCAGCTTTTCTTGCCACCAGACCTTTCTCCATCAATTAGGAATTTGATGCAATCGTTAAACACATTCCTTAAATTGTAGCCATTTGTTGAGTGTTTTTTTTTATGTCTAATCCGCATATATATCACCATTGCCCTTGATTTTCTTGACTGTATATCTCTTAAATGTCAACACACACACGTGTGATTTAGTTTACGAAGATTTTTCAATGCCGAGAACCTCGATCAGAGAGTAAAAAAGGCGTAAGGTTCACAATGGTGTAAAATTAAAATGGGATATACCAGGCTAGGATTCGAGTTACAGGAACAAGGCCCAAACCAACCACCCAAGAATGGAATCGTTGAGCGAAAACACTTGACAACCTCCTAGAAGCAGCTTTTCTTGCCACTAGACCTTTCTCCATCAATTAGGAATCTGATGCCGTCACTTAACACATTCCTTAAATTGTAGCCATTTGTTGAGTTTTTTTTTTGGTGTCTAATCCGCATATATATCACCATTGCCCTTGATTTTCTTGATTGTATATCACTTAAATGTCAACATATACACGTGTGATTTAGTTTACGAAGATTTTTCAATGCTGAGAACCTCGATCAGAGAGTAAAAAAAGGCGTAAGGTTCACAATGGTGTAAAATTAAAATGGAATATACCGGGCTAGGATTCGAGTTACAGGAACAAGGGCCAAACCAACCACCCAAGAATGGAATCGTCGAGCGAAAACACTTGACAACATATTAGAAGCATATTTTCTTGCCACCAGACCTTTCTCCATCAACTAGGAATCTGATGCCGTCACTAAACACATTCCTTAAATTGTAGCCATTTGTTGTGTGTCTTTTTTGGTGTCTAATCCGCATATATATCACCATTGCCCTTGATTTTCTTGACTGTATATCTCTTAAATGTCAACATATACACGTGTGATTTAGTTTACAAAGATTTTTCAATACCGAGAACCACGATCAGAGAGTAAAAAAGGCGTAAGGTTCACAATGGTGTAAAATTAAAATGAGATATAACGGGATAGGATTCAAGTTACAGGAAAAAGGCCCAAACCAACCACCCAAGAATGAAATCGTCGAGCGAAAACACTTGACAACCTCCTAGAAGCAGCTTTTCTTGCCACCAGACCTTTCTCCATCAATTAGGAATCTGATGCCATCACTAAACACATTCCTTAAATTGTAGCCATTTGTTGAGTGTTTTTTTTTTGGTGTCTAATCCGCATATATATCACCATTGCCCTTGATTTTCTTGACTGTATATCTCTTAAATGTCAATATATACACGTGTGATTTAGTTTACGAAGATTTTTCAATGCCGAGAACCTCGATCAGAGAGTAAAAAAGGCGTAAGGTTCACAATAGTGTAAAATTAAAATGGGATATACCGGGCTATGATTCGAGTTACAGGAACAAGGGCCAAACCAACCACCCAAGAATGGAATCGTCGAGCGAAAACACTTGACAACCTCCTAGAAACAGCTTTTGTGACAACCCGAAATTTCAAGGTCTTTTCTCTACACGTTACTTGTTCCACACTAGTGTTTTCATAGTTGTGCTTGCATCGTAAAATTGTACACGTTTGATATATGATCGATATATTGTGTTGTTGTGCTATTGTTGGTACTGTGTTATTGTGTTAGCTGCGTTACCTTAAATTCCACAATCTGTGGTGTGTGTTTCTATGTTTAATTACCCACATATTACACTCTTGCACCATTAGACGTTTTTGTGCGTGTTGATTTGTTATAATGGATTCGTTGAATGTTTTCTAGTGTTGGTTCGTTTTTGGGGAATCCGTTATTAACCAAATTGAGCCGTATGATCTTTTGGGCCGCGAACTTATTTGAGACACACACACCTCTTGGCTGAATGATTCGACACATATCATCTCGGCCCATATACTTATGAAACCCAAGCCCGAGTTACTTGAGCCCATCTCTTTGTGGGTTTAGCATAGTTTTAGAACTAGGAATACTTAATTGGATATGGGGGGTGGGTATAGCCCAACTCTTGAGTTATTGGAATTCGGCCCACATCACTTGAAGCCTAAACCGAGCGCACATGCTCAATATATACGAATTATATGTTGGAGTTATCCCATAATTTTCTAAACACCTACAAACCCTAGTATTCCTATTACCCTCACAACATGAAGGCAGCCATCGTCGACAGTAGATCCCATCCGAGCACTCCCTTCCCTAGTCGAACTTCTTGGTTAGTAGTTCTTATTTATTGAAATTCGTATTTGTTTGATGTTGATTATATGTGAACTATTTAACGAAAATTATATATGTGTTGATTGGATCATGTTCTTGCTTGGAAATCGATATTAGGATGCATATGATAATATATTTGATTATGTTTTCGGTTAGTCGCTAGGGTCACAATATTTAACATATGCAGTATTAAATGGGTCTGATCACTTAAAGAACTGATAGGGCTGATAATAAAACAATCACATGGGCATCAGACATGGGATGTCAAGTGTTAAAGATTTTAGGTTCTTATTGGACCTCACAAATACACAACAGTAATGAATTGTTCAATGAATTTTCAACAAACATTAATGGCCGACAATATTAATGCTTTACATACAAATTACTGAAGTTTGTAATTAATGGACTGACTTATGTTCAACTTTTTCACATGCAACTGAATCTGGTGGTTTCTGATGGGTTACACATATGACATTGGGCCGCAACTTTATATTCGAATTACGTTAGAAGGCTGCATGTTGTTATGGGCTTCATGGATTTAAACAGTTGGTCGGGTAACATCATCACTTGTCGAGTGGGCTGGTTGATGGTGATTGGGCTGCATGCTCGGCCTCAAATGAATGGATTTGTTTACCTTAGTGGGCCACACATGTCTAATATTGGGCTTTGAAGAAGTGTGTGAGTAATATATGTACAAGTATATTATGTTTTGGGCTGTTATTGGTCTTAATTGTAAACTAGAACTAGCATATGAGGTATGTTTATAAACGAGTTTTGGTAATCTGGTACAACTTTAATGTGTGGGCCGAAGCCTTAGTGGGCCGCACATACTAAGTAATTACGTGATGATACTGGATTGACTGCTATGACTTGAATTGCATGAGTGTGTTATACGAACAATAACTGTGTAGTGTGTACATATAATACATGAATTAACTGTACGTGAAACATGTGGATTATGTGCGCTTGAAACTGATTGTTATCGGTAACCATGATAGGACGTGTTTGATCAACTGTTAAACAAGTAACTAGTCATACCGAGCAAGCTAAGGTGAGGTCACACACTCTTTATAAGGCATGGGATTCCCGGTGGTTGGGAATGGGTTAAAGAATTAAAACGGAACCTACATATCCTCCTTGGGTAGGATATGTACCGCCATCCTCCATGGGTAGGATGCCAAAATTAATCATGCGTATTCTCATTGGGTAGAATACGTACGTTCGTCCTCCTTGGGTAGGACAACAACCTTAACTTACTAGACAAAACTCTATCATTAAGTCCCTCATTTTATATCGACTTGTTGATGCACGGAATGTCTGTTGACTGCGTCTACAAAAAGTCTGAAGTTAAGAATGGTCAACAGAGAGTCAAAAGTGTTAAAATATGTTTTTTTCAAGCTGGTTCGCTTATATGTCATTATATTAAGCTGGTTCGCTTTTATGTACTTGGTCTGGTTCGCTCATAGGGTTTAGTTCTGGTCCACTTATTCGTCAAGGGTCTGGATCGCTCATATGGCATGTCATATGAGCGAACCACAATCATTATATATAGGAGAGTTGTTTGAGCGAATCAGATAGTTCTCAGGAGTTGTATGTGTGTAAGCTTGGAGCCAAACTCTGTCAAAATCTCGTTTGAAAAGCAATAAAGTGATAGGAAATTAAAGGATAAGCTGTTGTAACTTCTTATATGTTGATTCCGCCTTCATATATGAAGATGAGTTGCTTGAATTGACGTTTTCGGGTCAAGGAACGGTCCAACAAGTGGTATCAGAGCATCAGGACGAGGAGCTCATACTACATCAGCTGATTTAGCTCTATATTCTCATTTCTACTCATATTTCTTCTTTATTTTTCGGTTTTTACAAGTTTTGACGGACAAAATGGTTTGAAAATCAAGTATATTGAGCAAAACTTGTTGATAATCAATCAGTAACAGTTTCGGACATTAAAACACCGTAAAAGTCATTCAATTTCATCTAAAAAGTAATCAGTTTTTCGGACAGAATTTAAAACTTAGATCTAGAATGGATTAGAGGTCGGAATTGAACGAAAAGTATATCTTTGTGATCGGAATTAAGTGTATTACAATCCTTGAAAGTATCAGAGTGTTATTCGGACTATAATTGGTTAAAATTTGTGGTTCGCTTTTTCAGACATCACATTGTTTCTGGATCGCTCATTCAGACATCTGCTGAACCGCTCGAACGAACAGACTTTCTGGTTTGCTCGAACGATTATTGATCTGGTCCGCTCGAACGGTTATTACCTGGTCCGCTCGAACGGTTATTACCTGGTCCGCTCGAACGGTTATTACCTGGTCCGCTCGAACAGACATTGATTCTGGTCCGCTGTTTGGTACGAGCTGGTTCGCTCGAACGGATAAAAGCTGGTTCGCTCGAACGTACTTTTTCTGGTTCGCTCGAGAGACCATATTTGTGTTTGGTCCGCTTATAAGAACAACTTCTGGTTCGCTCGAACATATTTTCTGGTTCGCTTGAACAAACACTTTCAGTTTAGTTCACTTATCTGTCACGTGGACAGATTGGTTCAATTTTGTGGATTAATTTTCAAAAATCTTGAAAAACTTTTCTAAGTGTTGATTGATTTTGCAGGTACGATCAAATGGATGATATTTTCATGAATCCTTTTAGCGATATGTACGCATTCACGGGTAGTTCAGGAAACAACGATACGTCTTCAAGCGATGCAAACAAAAGTCCACCAAAAGAAAGAAAGAAGGAAGCTTGGGAGTCCGAAAGCGCATTTGGAACATTCAACAAACCTCCTAAGCTGATGGCTATAGAAGATTACAGCAGATGGGCAACTAAGTTCGAAGATTGGTTGATGGCATTTGCATTTTCTAGCTGGAAGAGTATGAAGAATGGTTATGCTCAAGGAAAGAAGAATGGTGAAGCATTAAGATCAGCTGAAGAGGTTGATTCATTCGTAGCTGAGCAAAAATGTGTGGCATTATTGTTTCAGTCGGTGCGAGAGGACATCATTTCACTGATAGATTACTCAAATTCTAAAGACTTATGGGCAAAGTTAGAAAAGAAATGTGTCGGTAGTCAAGAAATTAAGAAAAACAAAAAGAAACTTCTTAGAAAAGAATTTGATTTGTTTGGTTGTATAAAGAACGAGTCAGTGTGTAAAATGATAGAACGGTTCGGTCATCTGAAGCTGGAATTAGTAAGACATGAAATTGACATTCCTGAAGAAGATCTTATCGACAAATTGTTCGATTCGTTGCCTGACGAGATGGATTGGAGATATTATGCATTGATGTTGAAGAATACCATAAAAGAACCAGAAAAGCTGACATTAGATTTGCTGATTGAAAAACTCGAGAGTCATGAGCTAGAGTTGAAAAAGACGTACAAGATTAATCATTCATCTTATCAGCAGAATCTGGATTTATACTATCCAAAGAGTATGATGCCGAAAGCTATTTCTCCAAAGACTGCATTTTCTGCTGAAAATGTGTCGACAGTCGGCAAAGAAAGTCAAAGTGATCAAAGCAGTGGAAGCCATAGTGGTTATCACAGTGGATCTACATCTTCTGCAAATCATTCTGATGCAAAATTTTCTTGCAATATCGCGATAGATCTGAAGAACGCACAGAATTTTGATGCGGAGTCGGCCAAGCAACAAATGGTCTTTCTAGCGTCTGTTTTGGAATCCTACGAAGGATTGGTGGCTGGAAAAATCGGGAATACAAATCTGACGAAAGAAGACTACGATCAGATAGACCCTGAAGAAATGGAGCTGATCGACATTCGTTGGGCAATGGCAAGTGCAGTTCGACGTGCACAACGCTTCATGGAGATTACAGGGAGAAAAACGATCGGTGGTCCGTCTACAAAACTGGGGTTCGACAAGTCTAAAGTGACATGTTTTAAATGTAAGCAGAAGGGTCATTTCAAACGGGAATGCAGGAATGCGTATGCTGATGAGTCAGAGAATCCGTTCAGAGATGATTATTACAAAAAGGCAATCTACCATCAGAATAAATCTAAGCCACCTCGATTGAAGCAGTCTGAAGATAACAGAGACAAATCAAGGGCTCTTGCTGTGATTTATGATGATGAGGGGTATGATTGGAGTAAAGAAGTTCTACCTGAAGAAGATGCGGTGGGTTACGCATTCATGGCAAGCAATGATGAACCTAAGCCATGGAAAGATGATCGTACTGAAGAAGAGAAATATCACTACCGGAAGATGATTGCTGAAACAAAGATTATCAGACTTTCTCGTATCTATCTGAATGCAAGGAGAGCCAATAGATGGGATCCAGATAGAGAGTGCTATCTTGATGAGTATGGAAATATTGCAATTGATGATAGTACACTTGATATCGAAGCCATCATCAAGGAGTACAAAGAAGAAGATGAATATTGGCAACACAAGTGGTGGGGAACTCCAACTTCGAAAATGATTGAAGAGGAGAAAGAGAAAGAGAGAAAAGAAAAAGAGGAGAAAGAAAAGAAAGAAAAGCAAGTTGATATAGGCTTAATTGATACTACGCAAGAGTTGACAGCTGAGAATTTGGGAGTTATGGCTGACAAAGTGCTAGCTGCAAAAGCACTTGAGGTAGATCCTAATTCTGTTACTGAGTCAAAGGAGTCGGTCAGTCAAAGTGTGTCAACAAATGCATCAGGTAACAAGTTTGAAGGAAATGCTGACTGCAAAAATTGCACCAAACAATGCAATTTTTGTAGCACTGTCACGTATCTTAATAATGAGAAAATTCAGAATCTGACAACAAAAGTTAGAAATGTTGAAAATCAGATTCTCGATCGTGACAAAAGTGTAAGAGCTT
This sequence comes from Helianthus tuberosus, assembly GCA_030545235.1. NCBI lineage: Eukaryota > Viridiplantae > Streptophyta > Magnoliopsida > Asterales > Asteraceae > Helianthus > Helianthus tuberosus. Next base: position 210,543,309 of record CM060411.1, on the reverse strand, counting down.
CAACTGAACGGAACAAAGAATTAACAACTCAAATTGAAAATGATAAAAAGGAACATGAGAAACTAAAATCTGAAAATGAAAAGTTAATTCTTGAAAACCGTCAAATTTCTGAAAAGTTTGAGAAATTGAAAAGTATTGTCAAAGATAGTGATGATCGAAATGGCAAAACTTTTAAAGAAAATGAACATCTAAGAGTTGTTTTGAGATTAAAAGAAGAATCGATTAATGAACAACTGGATCAAATTGCTAAACTGAAACTTAAAGTTCAAGAAGCTGAAATTGAGAATGAACGAATCCAGTTGAAGCTTAACAGCTATAAATCGGCAAGCTTTGTTTTGCAGCATATTGTTCCTAAACCTATAGGGAAAAACAAAGATGGCGAGGATGTGTTTTCTGATGGAACGGGTGTAGGTTTTCACAAAGTTCCACCGCCAATTTTAGACAACTACACGAAAAAGCAATCTAGTTTGGTGGAAATTGAGGAAGAAAGTGAAGTTAAACTTCCTGAAAACATTGATGTCACGTTCACATCTTCCAATGACGAGGGTGTCCAAAATGATGTGGTGAAAAGTGTGGTAGACAAAGTGCTTAAACCGGATTGTGACACTTCTGAGGAGAATGGGTGTTTTCTAGATAGATACATTCAGAAACAAAAGTCCAAGAACAACTTAGATGAAGAATCAAACCTTGTCATGTACAAGATGATGGGTTCGGATAAGTTGTTTTCGGATTCAGAGTTTCCAATAGAGAATGTTAACATGAACAAATTGACAAATGTTTTCAAACTTGTTGAAGTTGAGTTGTCAGCAGTGAATAATCTAAGTCGAAAGAAAGACAGGGTTTATAACAAGAAAACTGTTTATTTACCACGTTTTTACAATAACAATCGAAACAATTGGTCGGGTGATTATCGAGGTGGTAACAGTTATCAGAAGAAGAGTTTTCAAAACAAGAGGTTTACTGAAAAGAAGGTGTTTGTGAATGGTTCACGGTTACTTTCTGATGAGGAAAATGAAATTTTTTCAAAATCAAATAAAGAGTTCTTTGAGAAGAGAGCTTCACAGGCTCAGTCTGAAGGCACGAGTCGAGTAGCTGATACTCGTACTTGTTTTAGATGAGAACAAGTTGGTCATATTGCACGAAAGTGTACATATGTGAAGCCTAGGACTGAAGCTGTGAAGGTTCAACAAAAGAAGGTTGATGTGAAGGGTAAAGCACCAATGTATGTTGAGAAGAAAGTAATTGAGAAGCAAAACGTTAAAATCAACAATGTAAAAGCAAAAAATGAACCTGTAAAGAAATTGGTAACTCAAAATGACAAGTTTTATAAACGGGTTGCTTTAACTGAACAAATTTGGAAACCTAAAACAGAGAAGAAAATTTCAACTTCTGAAGTGAAAAAGGCTGAAGAATCAATTTCGGTTGATTATGATGCAAATTTTCCACCTTTGAAGGCTGAAAATTTCAAAATTCAAATTGCGAGAGTCAAGGTTACACCTAAGGCTGATGAAGCCTGGGTGGACACCATGTTTGAATAAGCAGTTTGAATTGCCGGAGCTTCCTGTTTCGCGAAGCATGAATCGGCATCTTTCTTGAAGTTGTTTAAGTCGTAGTTTGTTTTGTGCAGGATCTTCCACAACTGGTATCTAGATGGATTATGGATAGTGGTGCATCTCGACATATGACAGGAAAGACCGCATTGCTGTATGATGTGAGAAATATTAATGGTGGTTATGTGGGATTTGCTGGTCATGAAGGTGGTAGAATTGTTGGTGAAGGAACGTTATCCAATGGGATTGTGACGTTTGAGAGAGTTAACTACATCACTGAGTTGGAGAACAATCTGCTTAGTATCTCGCAGATTTGTGACAATCAGTATACTACTCACTTCACTGATAAAGAGTGTTTGATTTTGAAACCTGGTTTTGTTATCCCTGAAGAATGGATTATTATGAGGGCACCTAGAGTGAATGATTTATATGTGTTAGATATGTCTGTCGCAACTACAACTACTGGTCAAGCACATTGTTTCGTGTCTAGAGCAACTGAGAAAGAATCCAGATTGTGGCATCGAAAGATGGGGCATATACATCTTAGAAAAATGAATCATTTGGTGCACAATGATTTGGTATTGGGTGTTAATATCAAAGGTTTTCATCTGGAAGGGGAGTGCATTAGCTGCATCAAAGGCAAGCAGAAGAAAAAGTCACACCCTACAAAGCAAGTCAATTCAGTTTCGAGACCTCTGGAACGACTTCACATGGATTTGTTTGGTCCGGTGAATGTTAAAAGTGTTACAGGAGATTACTATTGTCTGGTCGTTACTGATGATTATTCCAGATTTTCGTGGGTTTCTTTCTTAAAGACGAAAGATGAAACATTTGACAGTTTGATGGGGCTGTTCAGGAAGATTGAGAATTTGTACCAAAGGCGTATCAAGAGAATTAGAAGTGATAATGGTACCGAATTCAAGAACAGTAAGATGGAAGAATTTTGTGATGAAAAAGGTATTTTGCATGAGTTTAGTGCTCCGTACACTCCGCAGCAGAATGGAGTCGCAGAACGCAAAAACCGGACGCTAATCGAGACGGCTAGAACGATGCTCGCAGATTCAAAGTTACCGATTAATTTTTGGGCTGAAGCTGTTTCTGCCGCATGCTATACGCTCAACAGGGTTCTTACTGTCAAGAAGTTCAACAAAACATGCTTTGAGCTAATCAATAATCGCAAACCGAATTTGAAGTATCTAGAACCGTTTGGGTCACCTTGTACGGTTATAGAACCTTTTGGAAAGTTTGGTCCGAAGTGCATTGAGGGTATATTTGTTGGTTATTCAAATCCATTGCGACGTGTCTTCGTTCCAAGTGAGAAGCGGATTATTGAAGCTGCAAATGTTGAATGTCAAGGTTATACTATGCCGCCGCAGAATCCTGGTGATTCATGGCGTTATCATTATGACAAACTTTGGGATTCGTTTGACATGAGAGAAGAATCAGAGGATGATGAAGATTTCTTTGATGAATTGGATATTTTGCGTGAATATGAGTCACAGTTAAGGTTCCCAGCTGAGTATTCGAGGAGACCACGGGAAACTTCAAATGACGATGAAGCAGGTCCAAGTAATGCTGGTGAACATGATGATGTCCAACAAAATGAAGCTGCTCAAGATAATCAGTCGGCTCAGAATGATAATTCAGAAGCTGAAAACATGCCAGTCTTTGATCATGGTGATTCAGATTCAAATTCTGAGGGGGAGCAAATTCAGATTTCAAGTCAAACAAACCAAGTTGGTGAACAAGATGCAGAGCAGAATGTTACTAATCTGGAGGGAAATGTAGATGTTCAAAGTGAAGTGATGCCGCGAACTTTTTCATATCATCCAGAGGAGTTGATCATAGGAGAATTGCAGAAAGGCGTTCGCACTCGAAATCAGATTGATAAAGGGCTTACATGTTTTTATACAAAAGTTGCTCCTTTGCAAACTGAATTCTCATTAAGTTGTTTTATCTCGCAGGTTGAGCCAAGAACTTACAAAGAGGCGCTTACTGAAGACTCTTGGGTCATTGCAATGCAGGAGGAACTTAGTCAATTCGAGAAATTGGGAGTGTGGAAGTTAGTTGATTTGCCGGATGGTCATAGGAAAATTAACACTAAGTGGGTGTTTAAGTGTAAGAGGGACGATAGAGGAGTTGTCGTAAGGAACAAAGCTCGACTCGTTGTTCAGGGATTTAGTCAACAGGAGGGAATTGATTTTACCGAAGTCTATGCTCCTGTAGCACGACTAGAGGCAATCAGAATTTTTCTTGCATTTGCGTCTTGGAAGAACTTCAAAGTATATCAGTTGGATGTTAAATCGGCGTTTCTTTACGGGAAGGTTAAAGAGGAGGTTTATGTTGGTCAGCCGCCGGGCTTTTCTGATCCAATCCACAAAAACAAGGTCTACTTATTGGACAAAGCGCTGTATGGTTTACATCAGGCCCCGAGAGCCTGGTACGAGACTTTGTCTCAACACCTACTCGCTCACCAGTTCATACGTGGAAAAGTGGATGCCACTCTCTTCACTAAAGTCGCTGATGGTCATCTTCTGATAGTACAGATTTATGTGGACGATATAATCTTTGGGTCGACAAATGAAAATCTATGCAAAGATTTTGAATCAGTGATGAAGCAGAAGTTTGAAATGTCTTCAATGGGGGAGATGAAATTATTTCTGGGATTACAAGTTGAACAACTTCCTGAAGGAATTTTCATTCATCAGTCAAAGTACGTTCATGATATTCTAGAGAAATTTGGGATGTCAAGTTCTACTCCAGCTGCTACTCCACTTGCAACAAATCATGGGATTCATCCAGATCTCACCGGAGACAGGGCTGATGAAACGTTTTACCGTTCCATGATAGGTTCTTTAATGTACCTAACTGCTTCACGTCCTGATATCATGTACCCAACGTGCCTCGCAGCAAGATTTCAGTCTAACCCGAGAGCATCACATATGATCATTGTGAAGAGGATATTGCGCTACCTGAAAGGAACTCCTTCATTGGGGTTGTGGTATCCTAGAAAAGGCGATTTTACGCTCGAAGGGTATTCCGATTCGGATTTCGGATGCTGCAAAGTCAATTCAAAATCAACAACTGCAGGATGCCAGTTCTTTGGTCCTAGATTGGTTACCTGGCAGTGTAAGAAACAAACGTCTGTGGCGTTATCTACATGTGAAGCGGAGTATGTTTCTGCTAGCAGTTGCTGCTCTCAGATCTTGTGGATACAGCAACAGATGCGCGACTACGGTTTGCAGTTTCTTAACACACCTCTTTTTGTTGATAATGAGGCCGCTATAAATATAACAAAAAATCCAGTACATCACGCTAAAACTAAACACATAGAAATTCGTCATCACTTTATTCGTGACTGTTTTGAGAAAAAGTTGATACGAATTGAGAAAATCCACACAGACGAACAGAAAGCTGATTTACATACCAAAGCTTTTGATAAAAATCGGTTTAAATATTTGTTAAAACTGAATGGTATGAAGCTTCTGTCGGTGTCGGATGGCATAATTGGCGTTGATGAGGGTACTGTTGCGGATGAAGACGAGAAACAATCTGCAATGGTTTGTCGAATTTTTACTTGTTTTGGTATTTAGGGGGAGTAGATGTTTGTACATAGTTTATTTTCAGAAAATACAAAAACAGTAAAAAATGCAAAAACACAAAAACATGATAAAATCTGAAAAAGAGCTTGTGTATATAGGGAAAATGATAGTACATCAGCTAGACGATTACAGTATGCTAAAGATTTGAAAAGTATAAAAGAGTTAAACAATCTTACTGATGATGTGTCGATAGGTTTTCGCACATTTAGTAGATTTATTCGGGATATAAACCTAAATTCAAACTTGTGAATTCGTGGGGAACACTACTTGGATATATAGGTAACCCCTGAAATCTCGTTTGAAAGGTCTCGTAATCTGATATACTAGGTCTTTATACTCTATGATGTCTGGGGTATTATTCCGGGACTTCTGCTGAACGGTAGTTCTGACCTAGTCCCTGGCTAATACTTGCTTAAATGCTTGAAACACAGCATTAAACCCTCAGCATGCTGAAACAATAAAATTGATATATGCTGCTATTGTAAGCAAAAAGATCCTCTAAAGGGGACACACTGAAAAGTCGAAGCTGATATCTCTCTGCGTATACGGAAGTATCGATCTGAGATCCCTCGGCCCTCGCACACCTAAATTATATACAGACATCATTGTAGTATTTTCACCTGTAAGACTGATTATTGGGATTCTGGATACGGGAGTATATTCAAGAGGTGGGACACATGAATGATATAAGTTCTTAATTCACCTAAATCGTATCCTGAATAGATTGAAATTTGTGTGAGAATTTAAAATGGATCAGTATATCGACAATCGAGGTAAATTGTTTAAATCTGAGTATGTAATGTAGCTTAACGGTACTTGTGATTTGTCTGTAAAGCTGATATGATTCCCTGACACGCTCACCAAAAATATGTTTGTAAATAGTTTACTTTGTTTAATTTCTGCAATTTAAGTTTTCTGTATTTCATTTCTTAGTTTAGATTACTTTGATAAAATTCAAAAAGATTTTATTTCTGCTTTATTTTAGACAAACCAAAGTGGAGAGTGGATTGTTGGATTCTTAGATGTTTAAAGCAGATGCAGGAAATTCTGGACTGAAGAATGAGGAGAGCTTATCTTGATAGAGTTTGAATTGTTTGATATGATAAAAACAAGTTCATTAACTTGATACTTGTTATTTTCAGAAAAAGTTTAAAATTGTTGTTTTAAAATCAGTTTGTTTCGTCAAATGATCAACCAAGGTCATTAAATTGGACTTGGTAGATTAATCAAGTAATCAGGGTCATTAATTTGGACCTGAATACTTGAGTGGATTGTTATAACTGATTGATTTTGTGATTTAATGTTGAAAAGATAGATTGTAATGTTTGTTGGTTAAGTAACAGGTTTGATCTTTATTATTCCCAACGGAAGCTATATGTCAAAGCTTGAACCAGATTTCTCAGATTCAGCATACTGAGAGGGGGAGTCTGTGAAAGGGGGAGTCTGGATCAACAATTAATAGGGAATGTGAAGATAGAGTGCTTATGATGAAAAGACAGAGTTAAAGAGAAGATTAAGACTGAAGACTCAGGAGCTAAAAGACTACGTCAACATCCAAGGGGGAGTCTGTTGATGCACGGAATGTCTGTTGACTGCGTCTACAAAAAGTCTGAAGTTAAGAATGGTCAACAGAGAGTCAAAAGTGTTAAAATATGTTTTTTTCAAGCTGGTTCGCTTATATGTCATTATATTAAGCTGGTTCGCTTTTATGTACTTGGTCTGGTTCGCTCATAGGGTTTAGTTCTGGTCCACTTATTCGTCAAGGGTCTGGATCGCTCATATGGCATGTCATATGAGCGAACCACAATCATTATATATAGGAGAGTTGTTTGAGCGAATCAGATAGTTCTCAGGAGTTGTATGTGTGTAAGCTTGGAGCCAAACTCTGTCAAAATCTCGTTTGAAAAGCAATAAAGTGATAGGAAATTAAAGGATAAGCTGTTGTAACTTCTTATATGTTGATTCCGCCTTCATATATGAAGATGAGTTGCTTGAATTGACGTTTTCGGGTCAAGGAACGGTCCAACACGACTTAATCGCCGAGGCCGATGGCGAGCGGGTCATTAGTTAATAGCGCTACTAGGTTTGACAAACCTCACACCGTGCCGGTCGGAAGGGCGTGTACTAATGGATCATGGCAAACAGTCAATGACGATAGACATTGACTTAGGGCACAACTTACTTTCGTCAGTAGTCGATATGGTAACGGTCTAGTGGTTCACATGGGGAAGCCCCCACTGATTATGGATATGGTTTGGGAAACAAAGATACTGGTTAACTCCTGGTTTATGAAACAACTTCTGGTTTTTGGAACAACATTAAAATGGACAACCAACTGTCAACTCGCTCAACTTTTTTGTTGATTCGTTATTACATGCCTTGCAGGTCTTTAGGTGCACATTGATTGGAACTTGCTCTCTGGGAGGCTGGAGTGGTCATGGGTCGAGATACCTGGAATCTCAATACAAGCTTAATGGTTTATGTACTCTTGGTTTACTAAACACTTAACAAATGATTTATGCTTCCGCTGTATACAATGAATGATATGAGACGTTTGTAACGCTTTATGTTAATAAATGAAAGTTTTATTTAATTATAATTATGAGTTCAATGTGATTGGTGGCTGGGATACTGGTCAGTCACGCCTCCTGCGGTGATACTCCGCTTGTGGATTTTGGGGGTGTGACAGATTGGTATCAGAGCCATTGGTTATAGTGAACTTGGTTTTAAAAAGGGGAAAACGTTTTTATAAAACCAGTCTATAACCGAACAGTTCTGAAAACGTGAATACAACCATGACACTCAGCTCCAGATTGCAAGGTTCGTCTTTCTTACTTGTTGCATACATTACGTGACTAGTACACATTTGTTTATGACGAAACATGCGAACACACACTCGTCACTATAGCGTGATGGCATGGATTGCTTGCTTACCATATGATGCATTGATAGTATGCCATAGTCCTTAGAGTTTTGTGAACTTATTACTTTGACAACCTCCATTCGACATCTGAGTTTAAGGAACCATTTGACATGAGTTAGGAGGAACTGAGATGAGCATGCAAATCGCAATATTATTGTGGGTGCACACATAATAATAATGTGGGGTGCATGTGAGTCCCAGTGAGGCCTAACAAGTGGAAAAGGGGGTTCCGTTCCGTTATTTGATCGATGTGAAACATAACAAACCTATAGGGGTCATAGCAGTGATTGTCCCATACTCGAACGTAAACTTTTCATTCATCTTTGGATCCTTTCGAATCTCGATGCTATCGAGTATTACCTGAACACCCGTCTGAACGCCTAGTGAACTGTGTAGAATGTTAGGTGCTTGCATGAATGTCCTTGAGTTGGTTTATACTTTTCTTACTCCTCTTCGTTAGCTGGAACTCATGTATTGAAGTCTTAGACCCCGAAGTGTGATCACTTTTGCAACACTCTCGTGACATACCGCGTATTACTCAATCGACTTGCTAGATCGATGGACCAAAGGGTGAGCGTAGTATTTTACCGACCTCGGTATTTGGACAACCAAGATCACCGGCAACGAACACCAGCAGAGTGACTGCAATCGAATCTCCAACCCTTGCCAGTTACTCATGGGAGTCAACTCCTACGAATCAATCGGGACATAAGCGATGACAAATGACTATAGAGTGGAATGTGTAACTTCCCACGCAGTGAGTAGTGCCTTAGCACGTGACACGTAACGTGAAAGATGTACCCTGTTGGTGAAATGCCACAGGACCCCGTTACAAGCAGCGAAATTAAGGGCAACAATCACGGCAACATTGAGGCGCTCGTAATCGTAGCCTACAGTATGAGAACGAAGGTGCCTACGACATGGATTGGTCGTTGTTAAATCAAGACGACACACAACCAAGGGAACGATAACAGTATTGGGAAATCCACGTGATCGAAACAACCTTGGTAGTGGTGCTTGTGGAAGGGCATTCAGGATTGGCGTAGGCGACGCCAGGATTGTAATAACACGGTGGCATACACGTTCTTGGTAACGAATCACTTCGTCTCTGTTCTCTATAACCCTGATGCTTCTTGAAACCCAACCTGTTGTGGAATCGGCTAAAGGCAAGATAATGGAAACCTCATATGATCGTTGGGATGCAAACTCGACCTTTTGGGACAAGTGTTCAACATCGGCCTTCCTTCTACTACCCCTGATGGTTACAATGCAGTATTTAGTGTGGACTGTTTATTCATAAATCGCGCAGACATCCCTTGTGAGGAGAAAGTTTTGTGCGGAGAATCGTTATTTGTTCTAAAGCAACAGAGTGGTGCAAAGGTTAGCGCCATTTCAACTATGAAGGCCCAGAAGTGTCTGCGGAGGGATCACCCCGCTATGTTAGCAACCGTTACTAATGTTGAGGCTAAGGAAAAGAGGATCGAGGATCCACCAATAGTTCGTGATTCCTCTCAGTGTGCTACCCGAGGAGCTTTCAGACTTACTTTCACCACTGTTAGGTAGAATCTCAGTTTGATCTCACGATAGGGGCAACCCTGATTACTTGTGCTACATACCGTCTTGCACCAGGAGGGTTGCAGGGACTATCTACAGGAACTGTTGGATAGGAGTTTTATTGGACATAGTTTTGTTCGCTTTGGGGAGCCCCAACTATATTCGGGAAGATAAAGCCTTTTGCATGTGTACTGATTATCCAGAACTCAGCAAGGTGACAATCAAGAACTGTTTGCCTCGACCATGTATTGACGGAAGACCGAGAGGAGAATGTTCCTGAAACGGCATATCGAACGCAATACGGCCATTGCGACTTTGTACACCATGACCATTGAGTTAATCAACACACCAGCAGCTTTATGGACCATATGAATCTACCGTATTTATGGATGACATTCTGGATCATTTCCAAGAGGAAGGAACATCATGGTCAGCATTTGTATCTTATTTTAGAACTCCTGAGAGAGGAGCCACTCCCCGCAAAGTCTTGTTAAAGGTAACTTCTGGATTCGAGATACTTTTTTTTGTCATATGATCAACGAAGTGGGAATACACGTGGATCTCGCTAAGGATCCATTTCGTTAGATATTGTTCGGCACTAAAGATCCCTTCGAGAATGCAGCAATTTCTTGGTCACACTAGACTCTATCGCAGATTCACCACAGGATTTTCGAAGATCGCGCAGCTTAAATCTCTTTAGCACAGTAGGGTGTTGTGTTCAGGAAAGACAAAACAGGAGGACATCTTTTCAGCTTTCGAATCCCAACTCTGCAATGTTTACAGATCGACGCAACACAAGAGAGTGATGATTTACGTAAAAGAGTTACCAGAGGAACTGCACGACACAACCGGCGGTGGAGACCGTGGTCTTTGGATTTACTTGGAGACATTTCTTGGACGGTACCGAATGCGTTACCTAGACCGATCACAAGGGCCTCCTGTGGATCGATGTTCGAAAGTGCTAAAGCATGCAATGACACCGTTGAATGGAACTACTGAATGAGTACGACTGGGAACCCTAAACTTACACGAGCTCTGCAGCTCGCTTTCGACTCTAACATACCTGATCAGACTCGCTCTGTTCAAACTGGAGAACGGAAGGAAGGGGATTTTCAAGTCGAACCCATGCGGAGCATGGAGAAGCAACATTTGACCGGTCGGACGGTACTCGTTACCTCATGGGACGAATGTGAGTCTCATTTTTGGCGGCAACTGTAGGAAACTCGTGTTGAGTAAAGCACACCAGCCTCGATATTCTAGTCGTCTGGGTTGGATGAGAGACACTAGGATTTATAAACCTTGTACTGAGAATCGGGCATGATGGCCCACCTAGTTAGGTATGTGAATGAAGGATTGACTTGTGGGAAAGTCAAAGTGAAGTATCAGCAACCAGCAATACCCACATGGAAATGAGAACAAACTACCGTGGATTTGGTCGCTAGTCTACTTACAACTCGAACAAAAACAATATCACCTGGATGATCGTTGATTGTCTCACGTAACCGGCATACTTTCTAGCCATCAAACAAACAGATAAGTTTTCTACACTTGCAGTCATCTACCTGAAAGAAGTGGTTGCTAGGCACGGGGTGCCAACCTCCATTATCCCTGATCGCGACCCAAGATTTGCATCTGATTTGTGGCAAGCGATGCACAAATCCTTTGGCTCACGTCTAGACATGAACACAAAATATCATCCACAGACGGATGGGCAGGTTGAATGCACCATCCAAACTCTTGAAGACATGCTTCGAGCATGTGTAATCGACTTTGTTAACGGATGGGAACGACATCTACCTTTAGCGGAGTTTTCGTATAACAACAGTTACCACACCAGCTGTAACACCCCGTGTTTTCACAAGCCAAAGTCAAAGTCAAGGTCTAAGTCAACGACCGATTTCGCGCAACTTGACTTGCAGGAATTTCTTTATTTAATTCGTATTATGTGGAGTAAGTGTTGTTAATGACAATAATCGATGTGTGTTAATCGTTATTCAATCGACCTACGACTGTGAACTATAGGAAGTAACAATGCGATAAAGTTAATCAACTAATAATCAAGCTATGCTAATCGAATCGACATCAATTCGCAACTCGAGCTACGTATTTTCACTTGTTATTATACGTGTGTGTGTGCCTTACGTGTTACCTGTGCATGTTTATTTATGTTGTGTTGTGATAATCATGCGAACTCAATCGAAACTCGAAATCTAACTCGAAATGCAATCGAACTGGAATCGTGAACGAACTATGATAATTGGTGGAAAATAGATTATGGGAGATATGAGTGTTTGGGATTAAAAGTAATTTGACTAGGAAACCCTATCATATCGAACCGCAAGCAATCGAAATATCAAAAATCATCGCGCGAAACACTCGAAAAGTGCGACTGATCGATCAGGCTCCCAGCCGATCGAACAGCCAGCCGAACGGACTGTTGTCCGACCGGATAGGCTGTCTGATCGAGCTGCCTGGCCGATCGGCCAGCACTTACCCCTTTTGGCATCCTGTAAATACCCCTGTCATTGTCATTCTTTCTACTTTTGGAAACCTCTAACCGACCAGCACGCTCAGCTCACCTTTTCGCAGATTCCTCTCGATTCCGGTAAGTTTTCGTCCTAAATCTTGTACTTTCCTGATCTATACACACTCCTACACCTTTCTATCTTTCAAATCTTAACTTTTAACCGTGAAATCATCAAGAATCAAGTGTTCTAGGATGATGTCATCATGGGTTCTTGAAGAACTTCATGATTTGGCCTCAATCCACCAAGAATAGCTTGGATCTAGCCGATTTCCACATAAACAAACAAAGATCTTTAGTAGATCTAAACATATACACGGTGAAAAAGGATTGAAAGAAGGTTTTCCAACTCTCTTTCAACTCTTTTATACTCAATGCCTTCGAACCGGTAGAAACGGAGCTTGCGCCGATTTGTAAATCACTTCGGAGGTTGTATGGCTTAAGGTCCGGATTCTACCCACGAGGTTAACCGGTTACGGGTTAAACGTTAAACTCCATTCCGAACAGTTCATCGGCCGGATTTGGGTGATTCCTGTCCGAGCAGGGGAAACAAATAAGAACGAGGGTTCTATGGTTCGACTCGTTGTCAAAATACCTCGATATAACGACAAACAAACCAAAACAGCCAAGTGGTAGACGAATAGGCCGACCAGGTCAGGATGCTGACCGATCGGACTGCTGTCTGAACGGACTGCCAGCCGATCGGACAGTCAGCCGATCGACCAGGCCAGCCGATCGGCTAGCACATGGTCCCACACTTGAGCAATTCATTGAAGAGGGTATTGAACGAACTGCTGTTCGATCGGACTACCGCCCGATTGGATTACTCTTCGGATCATGAGATACTATGCTTCAACACTTAGTCGATTTTCAACATGTTCAACGCGTTTGGGGTGCCAACCGATCGAACTATTTACTAAAGTACCTAATCGATCAGGTGACATCCTGCTGAGAACCTATTTACTAAAGTACCTAACCGATCGGATAGCCAGCCGATCGAACGACCGTTCGATCGACCGACCTGAAAGGTAAAGATACTTCAAAGTTTTCAAATACTACAACGAAAACTTCAAAAGACAAGCCATCATACACAAACACATCCATTTCAAAGGAAGAAACAATCCACTCGAACAGCCATCTGATCGGCTTACCGACCGACCGGACAGCGGACCGCATGGGCTGTCAACCGAACGGTCAGCCGTCCGATCGAACTACCGTCCGATCGACCAGCTGTCCGACTCCCCAACACTTGTTTTCCATTGTACGCTTCGCTTATCGTTATGCTATCAAATTTATTCAGGCTAACTTACTCGCTAAGCGCTCCCTTCAATCCATTAATCGCTATGAGTATACTCGATCCCTTTTTGTTTTATGCACTTTTGGGCGTTACATACGTTACGAATATTCGAACTACAACAATCACACTACTCAAACTATTTGAACGCTAACCGTTAGTGCATGCTATACGTGGCTTATGAATGCTTGTTTGTTATGTTTACACATGGAATGCTGTCTACCTGCCTTAGCAACGATAGTACTATAGTTTGGACTCAGCACCCGTTCGCGGGGGTTGTTAAGGATCATTACTTGCATGGATTACGGTGGTAATCATGTATTGCGAACTGCCTCAGGCAGTCAACCCGCAGTCATTGGTATCGATGGATCTGTGTCGATAACTAACGTGCTTCATTCACTATGTGTACGTGCTGGTTATTCGTAAACAAATTCAAACTCTATATGCTATTATCAAACTTGTATGCTCACCTTTACATTTTATGTATTGAATTTATTTTAACGTATGTGACAGGTGCCTAGGACGCACACCTGGTAGGAATTTGAGGCTAGAATAAAGCTTTAGAGCCCAACAAATAGTTGTCTGTAGATAACGAATCAAAGGTCTCTAGAAGCAGATAAACAATTGCTGTCTATTTAAATCTGAGTTGTCGGAACAAAATATTTGCCTGGATTTTTGTCTGTAATAATTAATTTGCTGTTTGAGGTACGGTATGGGACGTATTATTTAAATTAAATAGTATTGTTAATTGTTATGGAAACTTCTGGACAATCTGTTTCGCTCAGTGCCATGCCCCGATGATTCCGCCATCGGTTGGGGTGTGACAGATTGGTATCAGAGCCATAACTATAGGGAATTAGGCAAGACTCCACCTAGTCCGGGTCGAAGTCTTAGATACCTAGACTATAGTTAAGAACCAGCAGACCGACTTGTGCATAACCAGTAGGGATTATGTACGAGCTTATTTCCTCGCTATTCTCGTTTATGCTACCCTATCACTACACCCGAATTTACAGCTGTAAATAGGCGATAAAGTCGAGATTAGGGGTGAAAACCACAAACTCTTGAATAAATTGCTTAATCGATGCTGTTTTGCCAATTTATCAATGATTTCTTCTTTTTCGAAAACAAACACTTGTTCAACGGGAGAATCATACCAAACTAGGGGTGAAACCCATATTTTGATGAATAATCTCCTCTATTTTATCAAAACAGGGACGAAGTTGTTAAGCCAGGGGTGAAACCCTAACCTTGACGACTTCTTCCGCACACTTTACAAGATTCTCACCAAAGTCCGACGGACTCCAACGACCTGAAGTCACGACACGACTAACGGGATGTGTGCCCAACGACCAAGAATCAAGGCAAGGACACAATTCTGAAAGTCAGACGTAGACAACAAGTCCTTGCGAATAGTTGAATCGCTTTGGTCAGTCGAAGTCTACTAGCCGCAGACAATCTACCTCTCGAATTTTATGTGTTTTAATTCTGAGCCGCAATTGCTGACTTTGATGATTCGCTGATTTTATGCTTACTTGAGGTATCACTAGTTCGATCTAACGCCCTTGCTTTCGCTACTCACACGACACATTACACATCGTTAACAAATCGCGGAATTTTGGAGAACTATACACTACGATATACGCTTATACTGCTCTATTCTCGAGAAATCGCCAACTTTGAATAATAGGTTTCTGTTTTCTGACTGCCTCTAGTGATTAAATTCGCATGTGTTTCCTTGCTTCAGTGCTTGACATGCTTGGGTGTTGTGTGAATATGTGCCCTACGTGCTTATGTGTATATGTAATGTTGTGCTCTATGTGTTATGTGTTTACGTGAATATACGTGTTCCTGAGTTTTAGTAGTGGTAGACGTGTGAGGTGAGATTGGAATACAATGTGTTGAGTTCCGTGGCGATCTCTATTGCAGACAATGTCATTTGGATCCCGTCACGCACTTTCTCGTCAAGAAAACAGAGACAAACGCCTTGCTTCCATCATCGCTAAAAGTGTAGCAAAGGCCGTGAGTGATGTTTATGAGAATGCCAGCAAATCGTCTGAGGAATCGAGAACCGAAGCTCCTAAAGCTACCGCAAGGCCCTTCAGTTTCAAACAATTAAAGTCGTCTGGGCCAAAAGAATGCACTGGCGAGGGAGGTCCCACTGCACTATTTCACTAGTTTGATTCCATTGAGGTTACTCTGCGACAGAGTGGTTGCCCTGATGACCTCCATACTCTGAATGCTACCGGCGTTTTCCAGTCCCGTGCACTAGACTGGCGGACGGCCGAGAGGAACAAGCGAGGGAACGATGCAGCCTACGGTCTGTCGTGGGACGAGCTCAAGGAAGTTATGCTGGAGGAATTTTGCCCTCCTCACGAATGTCAAAAGCTAGAAGATGAATTTTGGCACATACAGCAAAAGGATGGTGACAATGCTGGTCTCACTGCTCGTTTCAAACAGCTCAGCATTATCTGTCCCGATCAAGTCAAGACTCCCGACATGGCAATCAAGAAGTACATCAGGGCCCTGCCCGACTGCGTTGCTGATTTCATGCAAGCGGCTAAGACTACGACGATCGAGGAAACTTATCTACTGGCCGCTGAAATCAACGACAAGCGGGTTAAGGCTGGTGTCTGGGATAAGACTTCGAAGCATCTGCATCAAGCTACCGCCACCGCACCAACTGCTGAACCCACCTCATCGAGCAACAAGAGGAAGAACAAGAGAAAGAACAGCTCCAGCAACAAGAACTGTGCGATCACAGCTTCACCAGTTCAATCAGTACCAGCTCAGCAGCGTCAAGTAGCGGCGCCTGTGGCTAATGCACCGCCTGCAAAGCGTGCATACACTGGGCCACACCCGCTCTGCCCTACTTGCACCTACCACCACCCAACTGCCATTGCTTGCCGTTTTTGTGCTCATTGCAATGTATACGGCCATTTTACTGCCAATTGCCGTATTCGACAAGCTCCTGCTCACCAAGCTCTACTCACAGCCCCACAGGGTCAACAAGCTCCTCCGGTACCCGCAGTCAAAGCCAGAGCCTGCTTCGCATGTGGCGACCCGAACCATTTCGCCAACATGTGCCCAAACAGAGTTGTGAAACAAGAACCTCAGCAACAGCAGCCACAACAGCAACAACAACAGCAGCAGCAACAACAGGCCGCACGCGCCAGAACTTTCAACCACAACGTGCGTCAAGCACATGCCGACAACAACGTGGTAAATGGTACGTTCCTTGTGAATGGTATTTATGCATCATGTTTGTTTGATACTGGAGCCGATAATTGCTTTGTGTCGTTCGAATTCGAGAAACTCCTTAGTCGTAAACGTTCCCAACTCTCCTCGACATTCGATGTTGAAGTCGCTACCGGAAGAACCATCGCCGTTAATTCTGTTATCCGTGATTGTACTCTTGAGCTCAACAATCACATCTTCCCAATTGACCTTATTCCGATGCAACTCGGAAGTTTTGACGTCATAGTAGGCATGGACTTTCTTCGAGAAAACCATGCTGAAGTTGTGTGCTTCGACAAGATGATTCGATTTTCGCTCGCAAATGGTGACTTATTGTGTGTATATGGCGATACTACTTCAAAGGGGTTTAAGCTTATGTCATGCGTGCAAGCCAGCAAATATCTCCGCAAGGAATACAAGGCCTTCTTGGCTAACATTGTAGTAGCGGAGAAGGAAAAGAAAGAGAAGAAGGAAGTGAAAGACGTTCCTGTGGTTCGAGAATTTCCTAATGTTTTTCCAGAGGATCTTCCCGGACTACCGCCAAGTCATGATATCGACTTTCGTATCGACCTCATTCCTGGAGCCAATCCTATTGCTAAAGCTCTCTACCGACTCGCGCCGTCCGAAATGCGCGAACTCTCAACCCAACTCCAGGAATTACTTGAGAAAGGCTTCATTCGCCTGAGCACCTCTCCTTGGGGCGCGTCAGTCCTTTTCGTCAAAAAGAAGGACGGATCGTTTAGGATGTGCATCGACTATCGGGAATTGAATAAGTTAACTATCAAGAACCGTTACCCCCTACCTCGCATCGACGATTTGTTTGATCAGCTACAAGGCGCCACGTGTTTCTCGAAGATCGATCTACATTCAGGATATCACCAACTGCGTATACAAGAGGAGGATATACCCAAAACCGCGTTTCGCACCCGATACGGTCATTACGAATTCGTTGTTATGCCTTTTGGTTTAACCAACGCACCAGCGGTTTTCATGGATCTGATGAATCGCGTGTGTAAACCATATCTCGACCGTTTCGTCATCGTATTCATCGACGATGTCTTGATCTATTCCAAATCGAAAGCCGAACACGCGCAACATCTACGTTTGGTTCTCGAGCTACTCTAGGGGAACCAACTCTATGCCAAGTTCTCCAAGCGCGAATTCTGGTTGGAGGAAGTTCAATTTCTGGGTCACATTGTTAATAGTCAAGGCATTCACTTTGATCCTGCAAAGATTGAAGCAGTTAAGAGCTGGGTTACGCCTAAGAACCCGTCTGAAGTCCATTCTTTTCTCGGATTAGCGGGCTATTATCGACGATTTATCGAAGGATTCTTGAAAATTGATGTTCCGCTTACCTCTCTTACGCATAAAGATCAGCCTTTTGTCTGGGGAACCAAACAAGAGACTGCCTTTCAGACCCTCAAGCATAAGCTTTGCAATGTTCCTGTTCTCACGTTGCCCGACGGAAACGACGATTTCATTGTCTACTGTGATGCTTCCAACCTTGGTCTTGGTTGTGTTCTCATGCAACGGGACAAGGTTATAGCTTACGCGTCTCGTCAGCTCAAAATCCACGAGAAGAACTATACGACCCATGATCTCGAGCTAGGCGCGGTTGTTTTTGGATTAAAGATTTGGCGACACTACCTGTATGGTACCAAGTGTACGATCTTCACCGATCATAGGAGCCTACAATATATCTTTAATCAGAAGGAACTTAATATGCGTCAACGCCGATGGGTAGAACTTCTCAACGATTATGACTGTGAGATCCGTTATCACCCAGGCAAGGCGAATGTTGTTGCCGACGCACTCAACAGACGGAGTTATCTGCTTAGCACTCGTAATGTTCAAGCCCAACACGATCTCGAAACCCTTATTCGTGAAGCCCAACATGTGTGTTTCAACGAACGCACACTGAAGAGGGAACGAATCTACCACGATGGAGCCCAACTTGTAAGCAAACCGAATGGGATATTCCACTTTATAGACCGAATTTGGATTCCCAAGTGAACCAATTTGCGGCAGATCTTGATGGACGAAGCCCACAAATCCCGGTATTCTGTCCATCCCGGTGCTGACAAAATGTTCCAGGATCTTCGCTATAAGTACTGGTGGCCGGGTATGAAAAGGGATATCGCTCTCTACGTTGGAAAATGCCTAACCTGTGCAAGGGTCAAGGCGGAACATCAAAGACCCTCTGGCTTACTTGAACAACCACGAATTCCCATGTGGAAGTGAGAAAGTATAGCCATGGACTTTATAACCAAGCTACCGCACACGTCATCAAGTCACGACAGCATTTGGGTTGTGGTCGACCGTTTGACTAAATCAGCTTACTTTCTGCAGATACGAGAAGACTACAAGGTAGAACGATTAGCCCGAATCTACACCGACGAGATCATTTGTAATCATGGGACGCCTCATGAAATCATCTCTGATCGTGATGCTCGGTTTACCTCGCGACTGTGGGAAACGTTTCAAACAGCACTCGGTACATCGCTTAATCTAAGTACCGCCTTCCACCCTCAAACCGACGGTCAGACTGAAAGAACGATTCGTACTCTTGAAGACATGCTTCGTTCGTGTGTCTTAGACTTCGGTGGTAATTGGGATAAATACCTGCCGTTAGTCGAATTCTCGTATAACAACAGTTATCATTCTAGCATCCAAATGGCACCATTCGAGGCATTATATGGAAGAAGATTTCGATCGCCTATTGTGTGGCACGAGATCGGTCACTCGCAACTAACCGATCCCGAGCTACTGCAAGAGACGACAGACAAAATTTTCCAAATTCGAGACAACCTAGTGAAAGCTCGGGATCGACAGAAAAGTTACGCCGATAAAAAGCGCAAGCCCCGTGAATTTGACGTTAGTGACTACGTACTCCTAAAGGTATCACCTTGGAAGGGTGTAGTCCGATTCAGCAAAAAGGGAAAACTCGCGCCTCGATATGTTGGACCCTTTAAGATTCTGGAAAGGATCGGAAAAGTCGCCTACAGACTCGAACTACCGGAGGAACTTAGTAATGTCCACCCGACTTTCCACGTGTCAAACCTCCGAAAGTGCCTAGCCGACCATGACTTACACGTTTCTCTCGACGATCTACAAGTGAACGAAGCATTACACTTCGTGGAAAAGCCTGTCGAAATCATGGATCGCCAAACCAAACAGCTCAGACGCTCACGCATTCCTATTGTGAAAGTCCGATGGGAAGGCAAACGAGGCGCAGAGTTCACTTGGGAACTCGAAAGCGACATGAAGGCTAAGTACCCACAGTTGTTTAAAGAGTGAAGCTAGAGAGAGAAAGTAGCATTGTGATTCTAGTGCTTTGTACGATTTCATATTAATCTATAGAATCACCGTTTATAATACGTTCTTGTGTGTTTGGTCACGTTCGTGTACAGATTCCGCACGTCACACGTTCTGTTCGTAATCGTTTCGGAGTCAAAACCAGTCCAAACAGAAAGTTCTCAAATGTGATTCACGGCGTTGTACAGCTTTCAGCTTAATTTCGGGACGAAATTCCCTAAACAAGGGGAGGCTGTAACACCCCGTGTTTTCACAAGCCAAAGTCAAAGTCAAGGTCTAAGTCAACGACCGATTTCGCGCAACTTGACTTGCAGGAATTTCTTTATTTAATTCGTATTATGTGGAGTAAGTGTTGTTAATGACAATAATCGATGTGTGTTAATCGTTATTCAATCGACCTACGACTGTGAACTATAGGAAGTAACAATGCGATAAAGTTAATCAACTAATAATCAAGCTATGCTAATCGAATCGACATCAATTCGCAACTCGAGCTACGTATTTTTACTTGTTATTATACGTGTGTGTGTGTGCCTTACGTGTTACCTGTGCATGTTTATTTATGTTGTGTTGTGATAATCAAGCGAACTCAATCGAAACTCGAAATCTAACTCGAAATGCAATCGAACTCGAATCGTGAACGAACTATGATAATTGGTGGAAAATAGATTATGCGAGATATGAGTGTTTGGGACTAAAAGTAATTTGACTAGGAAACCCTATCATATCGAACCGCTCGCAATCGAAATCGAAATATAAAAAATCGTCGCGCGAAACACTCGAAAAGTGCGACTAATCGATCAGGCTCCCAGCCGATCGAACAGCCAGCCGAACGGACTGCTGTCCGATCGGACAGGCTGTCCGATCGAGCTGCCTGGCCGATCGGCCAGCACTTACCCCTTTTGGCATCCTATAAATACCCCTGTCATTGTCATTCTTTCTACTTTTGGAAACCTTTAACCGACCAGCACACTCAGCTCACCTTTTCGTAGATTCCTCTCGATTCCGGTAAGTTTTCGTCCTAAATCTTGTACTTTCCTGATCTATACACACTCCTACACCTTTCTATCTTTCAAATCTTAACTTTTAACCGTGAAATAATCAAGAATCAAGTGTTCTAGGATGATGTCATCATGGGTTCTTGAAGAACTTCATGATTTGGCCTCAATCCACCAAGAATAGCTTGGATCTAGTCGATTTCCACATAAAAAAACAAAGATCTTTAGTAGATCTAAACATATACACGGTGAAAAAGGATTGAAAGATGGTTTTCCAACTCTCTTTCAACTCTTTTATACTCAATGCCTTCGAACCGGTAGAAACGGAGCTTGCGCCGATTTGCAAATCACTTCAGAGGTTGTATGGCTTAAGGTCCGGATTCTACCCACGAGGTTAACCGGTTATGGGTTAAACGTTAAACTCCGTTCCGAACAGTTCACCGGCCGGATTTGGGTGATTCCTGTCCGAGCAGGGGAAACAAATAAGAACGAGGGTTCTATCGTTCGACTCGTTGTCAAAATACCTCGATATAATGACAAACAAACCAAAACAGCCAAGTGGTAGACGAATAGGCCGAGCAAGTCAGGATGCTGACCGATCGGACTGCTGTCCGAACGGACAGCCAGCCGATCGGACAGTCAGCCGATCGACCAGGCCAGCCGATCGGCTAGTACATGGTCCCACACTTGAGCAATTCATTGAAGAGGGTATGGAACAAACTGTTGTTCGATCGGACTACCGCCCGATTGGATTACTCTTCGGATCATGAGATACTATGCTTCAACACTTAGTCGATTTTCAACATGTTCAACGCGTTTGGGGTGCCAACCGATCGAACAACCATCCGATCAGGTGACATCCTGCTGAGAACCTATTTACTGAAGTACCTAACCGATCGGATAGCCGGCCGATCGACCTGAAAGGTAAAGATACTTCAAAGTTTTCAAATAATACAACGAAAACTTCAAAAGACAAGCCATCATACACAAACACATCCTTTTCAAAGGAAGAAACAATCCACTCAAACAGCCATCCGATCGGCCTACCGACCGACCGGACAGCGGACCGCACGGGCTGTCAACCGAATGGTCATCCGTCCGATCGAACTACCGTCCGATCTACCAGCTGTCCGACTCCCCAACACTTGTTTTCCGTTGTACGCTTCGCTTATCGTTATGCTATCGAATTTATTCAGGCTAACTTACTCGCTAAGCGCTCCCTTCAATCCATTAATCGCTGTGAGTATACTCGATCCCTTTTTGTTTTATGCACTTTTGGGTGTTACATACGTTACGAATATTCGAACTACAACAATCACACTACTCAAACTATTTGAACGCTAACCGTTAGTGCATGTTATACGTGGCTTTTGAATGCTTGTTTGTTATGTTTACATATGGAATGCTGTCTACCTGCCTTAGCAACGATAGTACTATAGTTTGGATTCAGAGCCCGTTCGCGGGGGTTGTTAAGGATCATTACTTGCATGGATTACGGTGGTAATCATGTATTGCGAACTGCCTCAGGCACGCAATCATTGGTATCGATGGATCTGTGTCGATAATTAACGTGCTTCATTTCACTATGTGTACGTGCTGGTTATGCGTAAACAAATTCGAACTCTATATGCTATTATCAAACTTGTATGCTCACCTTTACATTTTATGTATTGACTTTATTTTAACGTATGTGACAGGTGCCTAGGACGCACACCTGGTAAGAATTTGAGGCTAGAATAAAGCTTTAGAGCCCAACAAATAGTTGTCTGTAGATAACAAATCAAGGGTCTCTAGAAGCAGATAAACAATTGCTATCTATTTAAATCTGAGTTGTCGGAACAGAATATTTGCCTGGATTTTTGTCTGTAATAATTAATTTGCTGTTTGAGGTACGGTATGGGACGTATTATTTAAATTAAATAGTATTGTTAATTGTTATGGAAACTTCTGGACAATCTGTTTCGCTCAGTGCCATGCCCCGATGATTCCGCCATCGGTTGGGGTGTGACACCAGCATCCAGGATGCTCCGTTCGGGCATTGTACGGACGGAAGTGTCGATCACCTCTTTGTTGGGCAGAGGTTGGCGACAGCCAAATCACTGGCCCAGAACTCATCGTAGACAACAGGGAAGACTACTTAGATACGACAACGAATGGCGGCAGTTCGTGACCGTCAGGAAGCTATGCTGATAAGCGCCGGGAAAACACTCGAGTTCCAGCTTGGGGGATCGAGTACTACTTAAAAGTCTCACCTTGGAAAGGGGGTAGTTCGTTTTGGTAAACGAGGCAAAAACTCAAACCGCGAGATGTTGGACCTTTCGAAATCACGGAGAGAATTGGCAAGATGGCCTACGGATTGAATCTACCCGAAGAACTCAGTGGAGTTCACAACGTAATCTATGTGTCGAATCTGAAGAAGCATCTATCAGATGAAACCCTCATAGTTCCTTTCAAGGAGCTCACTATCGACGACCAGTTGCGATTTGTTGAAGAAACAGTGGAAATCTTGGACCGGGAAGTCAAGATTCTCAAACGCACTAGGATACCTATTGTTCGAGTTCGTTGGAACTCCCGTCATGGCCCAGAGTTTACCTGGGAACGAGAAGACCAAATGAAACATAAATATCCCCAGTTGTTCGAAAACAATGAAACCACTACTGAGGTTGAAGCTACTGCGGAATTTTGGGACGAAATTCCAAACCAACGGGGGGATGATGTGACACCCCAGGAAAACCAGGAAACCATGCAACCTAACTAGCTTCCCCAGTAACTACGTGCTAAATTTCGGGACGAAATTTCTTTCAAGTTGGGGATGATGTGACAACCCGAACTTTCAAGGTCTTTCCTCAACACGTTACTTGTTCCACACCAGTGTTTTCATAGTTGTGCTTGCATCGTAAAATTGTACACGTTTGATATATGATCGATATATTGTGTTGCTGTGCTATTGTTGGTACTGTGTTATTGTGTTAGCTGCGTTACCTTAAATTCCACAATCTGTGGCGTGTGTTTCTAAGTTTAATTACCCACATATTACACTCTTGCACCATTAGACGTTTTTGTGCGTGTTGATTTGTTATAATGGAGTCGTTGAATGTTTTCTAGTGTTGGTTCGTTTTGGGGAATCCGTTATTAACCAAACTAAGCCGTATGATCTTTTGGGCCGCGAACCTATTTGAGACACACACACCTCTTAGCTGAATGATTCGACACATATCATCTCGGCCCATATACTTGTGAAACCCAAGCCCGAGTCACTTGAGCTCATCTCTTTGTGGGTTTAGCATAGTTTTAGAACTAGGAATACTTAATTGGATATGGGGGGTGGGTATAGCCCAACACTTGAGTTATTGGAATTCGGCCCACATCACTTGAAGCCTAAACCGGGCCCACATGCTCAATATATACGAATTATATGTTGGAGTTATCCCATAATTTTCTAAACACCTACAAACACTAGTATTCCTATTACCCTCACAACTTGAAGGCAGCCATCGTCGACAGTAGATCCCATCCGAGCACTCCCTTCCCTAGTCAAACTTCTTGGTTAGTAGTTCTTATTTATTGAAATTCGTATTTGTTTGATGTTGATTATATGTGAACTACTTAACGAAAATTATATATGTGTTGATTGGATCATGTTCTTGCTTGGAAATCGATATTAGGATGCATATGATAATATATTTGATTATGTTTTCGATTAGTCGCTAGGGTCACAATATTTAAAACATACAGTATTAAATGGGTCTGATCACTTAAAGGACTGATTGGGCCGATAATAGAACAATCACATGGGCATCAGACATGGGATGTCAAGTGTTAAAGATTTTAGGTTCTTATTGGACCTCACAAATACACAATAGTAATGAATTGTTCAATGAATTTTCAACAAACATTAATGGCCGAAAATATTAATGCTTTACATACAAATTGCTGAAGTTTGTAATTAATGGACTGACTTATGTTCAACTTTTTCACATGCAACTGAATCTGGTGGTTTTTGATGATATTATGGGCCTAAATAATCAACAATACTAATCTGATGGGTTACACATATGACATTGGGCCGCAACTTTAGATTCGAATTACGTTAGAAGGCTGCATGTTGTTATGGGCTTCATGGATTTAAACAGTGGGCCGGGTAACATCATCACTTGTCGAGTGGGCTAGTTGATGGTGATTGGGCTGCATGCTCGGCCTCAAATGAATAGATTTGTTTACCTTAGTGGGTCACACATATCTAATATTGGGCTTTGAAGAAGTGTGTGAGTAATATATGTACAAGTATATTATGTTTTGGGCTGTTATTGGTCTTAATTGTAAACTAGAACTAGCATGTGAGGTATGTTTATAAATGAGTTTTGGTAATCTGGTACAACTTTAATGTGTGGGCCGAAGCCTTAGTGGGCCACACATACTAAGTAATTACGTGATGATACTGGATTTACTGCTATGACTTGAATTGCATGAGTGTGCTATACGAACAATAACTGTGTAGTGTGTACATAGAATACGAGAATTAACTGTACGTGAAACATGTGGATTATGTGCGCTTGAAACTGATTGTTATCGGTAACCATGATAGGACGTGTTTGATCAACTGTTAAACAAGTAACTAGTCATACCGAGCAAGCTAAGGTGAGTTCACACACTCTTTATAAGGAATATGATTCCCGGTGGTTGGGAATGGGTTAAAGAATTAAAACGGAACCTACATATCCTCCTGCGGTGATACTCCGCTTGTGGATTTTGGGGGAGTAACAGCTTTTCTTGCCACCAGACCTTTCTCCATCAATTAGGAATCTGATGCCGTCACTGAACACATTCCTTAAGTTGTAGCCATTTGTTGAGTGTTTTTTTGGTGTCTAATCCGCATATATATCACAATTGCCCTTTATTTTCTTGACTGTATAACTCTTCAATGTCAACATATACACGAGTGATTTAGTTTACGAAGATTTTTCAATGCCGAGAACCTCGACCCGAGAGTAAAAAAGGCGTAAGGTTCACAATGGTGTAAAATTAAAATGGGATTTACCGGGCTAGGATTCGAGTTACAGGAACAAGGGCAAAACCTATCACACCCCCAAAATACCACAAGCGGAAACCCCCACGAGGCGTGTGATGTACAAGGATCCAGCCACCAATCACATATAACTCATAGGTATATTTAAATAAAACTTTCATTTATTAACATTAAGTGATACACGTTACAAATCAATCACAATATACAGCGGAAGCATAATTCATTCGTTAAGAGTTTATAAACCATAATTAAAAACCATTAGTCTTGTTTTGCGATTCCATGTATCTCGACCCATGACCACTCCAGCCTCCCAGACAGCAAGTTCCAATGATATGCACCTAAAGGCCTGCAAGGCATGTAACAACGAATCAACAACAAAGTTGAGCGAGTTCACAGTTGGTTGTCCATTTCAGAGTTGTTCCAAAAACATAGTTTGATCTTAACCGGCTCTCCAGCCGTGGGGGTTACCCCATAGTTCAAAAACGTTTATTAGTTAACCCATTTTTACTTCGGCTATTGCAGCCCGACACTCCGACCGTGGGGGCTACCCCATGTTTAAACTACCAGACTCGTTACCATATCGACTACTAACGTTCATCACGTTTATGTGCCCTCGTCAATGTCTATCATCATTGACGTGCCTAGTCCATTAGTCCACGCCCGTCCTCTGCGGCACGGTGTGAGGTTTGTTAAACCTAATAGCGCTATTTAACTAATGACCCATTCGCCATTGGCCTCGGCGATTAAGTCGATATAAAAGGAGGGACTTCGTTGATAGAGTTCTAGTCTAGTAAAATCTAAATCCGTCCCAACAGGACGAGGAATCTACATTCCTGAACACGTCCCAACAGGACGAGGAATCCCTATTCCTTAACCCATTCCCTACCACCGGGAATCCCATGCCTTGGAAAGAGTGTGAACTCACCTCGGTTTGCTCGGCAGATACACAAAAAGGTCAATCAAGCTGCTAGTGGTCAACCACGTCCTATCATGGTTACCATACAGGTCAGGTCTAGGTTCAAGTAGTGCACGTAGGTTTACACATAAGCTAACAAGTCACGACACATAGCGAATCATGGCAAACACATAGATCATATTAACAGTAGCAGTCAAATACATATAAAGCCCAAACTTGTGCGGTTCAGATGATTGGACTGGTGAGCTTGTGCGAGCCCAATCATCTTGTGCGACTCGGTAAATAAAGCCCAACTAGTATCCGGCCCAACCTATTGTGCGATCAGCACAACTTGTGCGATCCATCATAAACCCAGCCCATTTAGACATACAACCCAAAGACTTGTGCGGCTCAATGTATTGTGCGATCAGCACGATCTTGTTCGATCCACAATACCTTGTGCGGTCATGCATAAAAGATTTGTACATGGTGCCTAAATAGTTGTACCATAAGCATAGCCTGACTTGTGCGACCGGTCCTTACACATCTGATCTTGTACGATCCTAGCAAGCTTGTGCGATTAAGTTGTATGTGTGGGACTTGTGCGATCAGTTATTACTTTCCTTAAATCATGCCATCAGTTATGGTTTTCCATTTATTCGACCAATTCAATTGACGTTTCCTAATTATGTGCTCATTATACCCGTAATAATTGCTAACAAGTTTGGTAGTTCTCCAATTAGATCAAACAACACTCTCTAACAACAATCATATGCATTCATGTGATTAGATTCATGAACAAGTAATTAACCTAATCAATCATCAATCCGACCCTTAATCAAAATCATGCTACAAGACTATTTTATCATGCCAACAATCGATCTCATGGCCATCATACAACTCGAATCAATATTCAACAATACAACCAACATACATGTTTTCATGGATTACTAGAACCCTAGCATCATTCGGTTATATCATGCATTTATCTAATCAATTCTATCAGTTTCCTATTTTGCTTTATTCGGTCAAACCATGGCTTCATCAATTAATTCTTACGAACACCTACTAACATATAATTATGAACAATTATCATTCAAATCGAATCATCAGACCTTCGCGTTCACGTGCTAACATTCAACCGATCATGCCAAGTAATTAGATATCCGAATACAATCACATAATCAGTCGATTTTCATGGGTTCGGTTCTTGATCAATATCATACTATCATCAAACCCTATATTGATCTAATCACACCACACATAATCAAACTCATATTATCCCTTAATCATTATGTAGAATCATAGAAATTACAACGTCATCTATCACATAATCAATAGTGAAATACTGACCGGTTTGAGAGTAGAGCTAGGTTGTTCCGAAAAAGAAAGCGTCGAGAGAGAGGGGCTGTCGTCTTCAGGTTAGAGAGGAAAGAATTAGGGTTTGGTGTGTGTGTTCTTGCTTTGAAAGTGATGAGAAACTAAACTCCCTAAGGAGTATGTGTATGCGTATAAAGGAGTGGGCCGAACCCTTGCATGGGTTGCCCTTTGATCTAGGGTAAAAGATTGGTAACATTGGGCCGAGTAGAGTGTGCATGCCGAAGGATGAGTTGTGCGGCCCGAGAGGACTTGTGCGATTGAGTTCTTATTGTGCGACTACATCATAGACATCTATATATTACCCATAATCACATCATCTAACATGCCATTAATGTGTCACATAATCACATAGTGTTCATAAAAGTTACAAAAATAGGTTCTGAAATACGAGTTGTCACATCATCCCCAAGTTGAAAGAAATTTCATCCCGAAATTTAGCACGTGGTCACTGAGGAAGCTAGCTAGGTTGCGTGGTTTCCTGGTTTTTCCTGGGGTGTCACATCCTTCCCCCGTTGGTTTGGAATTTCGTCCCGAAATTCCGCAGTAGCTTCAGCCTCAGTAGTGGATTCAGTTTTCTTGAACAACTGGGGATACTTGTGTTTCATTTGGTTTCCTCGTTCCCAGGTAAACTCTGGGCCACGACGGGAGTTCCAACGAACTCGAACAAGCGGTATTCTGGTATGTTTGAGAATCTTGACCTCCCGGTCCAAGATTCCCACTGGTTCTTTGACAAATCGCAACTGATCGTCGATGGTGAGCTCCTTGAAAGGAACTATAAGAGTTTCATCTGATAGACACTTCTTCAGATTCGACACATGGAACACGTTGTGAACTCCACTGAGTTCTTCGGGTAGGTTCAATCTGTAGACCACCTTGCCAATTCTCTCCGTGATTTCGAAATGTCCAACATGTCACGGGTTGAGTTTGTCTCGTCTACCAAAACGAACTACACCTTCCCAAGGTGAGACCTTAAGTAGCACTCGATCCCCAACCTGGAACTCGAGTTGTTTCATGCGCTTATCAGCGTAGCTTTTCTGACGGTCACGAGCTTCCGCCATTCGTTGTCGTATCTGAGCAATCTTCTCTATTGTGTCTACAACGAGTTATGGGCCAGTGATTCGGCTGTTTCCAACTTCTGCCCAACAAAAGGGATGATCGGCACTTCTGTCCGTACAATGCCTCAGCTAGTGTGGTAACTGTTGTTATACGAAAACTCCACTAAAGGGAAGATGTCTTTCCCAATCGTTGCCAAAGTCGATTACATATGCCCGAAGCTTGTCTTCAGGAGTTTGGATGGTGTTCCGTCTGCCCCTCCGTCTGGGGATGATATGCTGTGCTCATGTTTAGACGTGAGCCAAAGGATTTGTGCATCGCTCGCCACAAATCAGGTGCAAATCGTGGGTCACGATCAGAGATACTGGAGGTCGGCACCCCGTGCCTAGCAACCACTTCTTTCAGGTAGATGACTGCAAGTGTAGAATACTTATCCGTTTCCTTGATAGTTAGGTGTGCTGGTTACGTGAGACAATCATGATCATCCAGGTGATATCGTTTCCGTTTCGAGTTGTAAGTGGGCTAGCGACTAAATCCATGGCAGCCTGTTTTCTCTTTTGATATAGGTGTTTCTGGTTGTTAACACTTCACTTTGACTTTCCCACAAGTCAAACATCATTCCCATACCTAGCTAGGTGGGCCTTCATGCCCGATTACCAGTACAAGGTTTATAGATCCTAGTATCTCCCATCGAAACCCAGATGACTAGAATATCGAGGCCGATGTGCTTTGCTCAACACGAGTTCCCTACAGTAGTCGTATAGTGAGACCCACATTTGTTCCATGAGGTAGCGAACATCGTTCGACCTGTCAAAGGTTGCTTCTCCATGCCCTACATGGGTTCAACTTGAAAATCCTCTTCCTTCAGTTCTCCAGTTTGAACAGAGCGAGTCTAATCAGGTAAGTTAGAGTCGATAGTGAGCTGCATAGCTAGTGCACGTTCAAGTTTCATAGTTGCAATCATCCTAAAGTTCCGTCCAGCGATGCCATTAACTGATCTAGCTCCATCGAAACAAAAGTACACGGGAGGCCCTTGTGGTCGGTCTAAATAACACATCTAGTACCGTCCAAGTAATGCCTCCATCTAAAATCCCAAGGCCACGTTTTCACTGCCAGTTGTGTGTCGTGCAGTTCCTCTTTGTAACCCCATCACGTAGGTCACAACTCACTCGTGTTGCATCGGTGTGTAACTGGGACTCTGATTCTGACCATCATGGTACACCACTAAATCACCCGCACCCTCGGGTAAAGACGATGCTTGGTGCATTGCAGAGTTGGAACTCGAAAGCTGAAAAGACGTCCTCCTGTTTCGTCTTTCAGGAACATAGTACCCTACTGTGCCAAAGAGATTTAAGTTGTGTGATCTTCAAAAATCATGTGGGTAAGCTGCGATAGTATTTAGTGAAACCAAGGAATTGCTGCATCCCCGAAGGAATCTTTGGTGTCGATCAGTTTCTAACAAGAGGCATCTCAGCGAGATCCACGAGTATTCCCACTCCGTTGGTTACCTGATCAAAATGCATGACTTCGCATGTAATGGCTCATCCCACAGAAGCGCTGAAATAGAGTACATATGCCACCCATGGTGTTCCTTTCTCCTGGTCATGATTCGGAACGTTGTCAATAAATACGGTCGATTCATGTGATCCCTGAAGCTGCTGGTGTGTTGTTCAATTCAATGATCATGGTATACAAAGTTGAAATGGCTGCATCGCATTCGACATGCTGTTGTAGGAACATGCTCCCCCTTGAGCTTCCATCTGGTGATAGCTCACTCGTTAGTCAATCCTCGAATGGGGCTTTCGCAGCTGGTCAACTGGTTGCTAATACAAGGTCGAGGTAAGTGGTTCTTAACTGCCACCTTACTGAGTTCTCGATAATCAGTACACATACGAAAAATTCATGGATCTAACTGGGGCTCCCCTAAGCGAAAAGTTAGGTTCAACAAAACTCCTGTTCAATATCCCCTGTAGTTGATTAACACAGCTCTTACAACCCTCCTGGTGCAGGACGGTAAGAGTACGAGTAATCAGGGCTGCCCCTGACCTGATACTAATCTGATACTCCTCCGGACGATGTGAGGGTACACCTGATAGTTCTTCTGGTAGCACATAGGTAGAAATCACGAACAAAGGGTGAATCCTTGATCCTCTTTTCCTCAGCCCTAGCATCAATAATAAGTGCTAGCATAGCGGGATAATCCTTCCGTGGACACTTCCAAGCTTTCATTGCAGAGTTGACGCCAACCTTTGCACAATTCCGATACTTTGAAACAGATGACGATTCTCCACTAGGGAGAGGGATACGCAAAGTTTTCTCCTCATAGGGTATATCTGTGCGATGTATGGATTACCAATCCATTCTAACTACTGCTTCAAACCATCAAGGATAGCAGAAGGAAGATCAATGTCGATCGCTTGTCCCACAAGGTCGAACTTACACCCCAACTAACATATGAAATGTCAATTGTCTTGTCGTCAGCCGATCCTACAACAGATTCAAATTCAAGGTGCATCAGGGTCAAACGGAGCAAAGACGAAGCGATTAGCTACTCATACTAGCTACCCTGTTGCTAAAGTCCTGGCGTCGCCCATGCCAATTCTAAATGCCCTTCCATGAGCATCATTTCTAGTGTTTTTGTTTTCATTGCAAGTATTTCAAGTACTGTCGTTGTTCCTTTGGTTGTTGTCTTCTTAACTTAACCACGACCAATCCATGTTGTAGTCGCTTTTATTTCCTTACTGTAGGCTAGGGTTACGAATACCTTGTTGTCGGTTTGACTGCTGCTCCTAACGTCGTTACTCGAAATGAAGCCCTACGATTCTTCGCCATTGAGGTCCATCTTTCCACATTCTGAGCCACGTCCTAAAGTACTACTCACTGTGCTGACAGTTACACATTCTGTGTTATAGTCGATTGTCATTGCTTATGTCCCGATTAATTCGTAAGAGTTGACTCTCATGAGTCGCTGACAAGGGTTAAGGATTCGATTGAAGCCAATTCGCTGGTGCTTGTTGCCGGTAATCAGGGTCGTCAAGTACTGAGGTCGGTAAAGTACTACGCTCATCCTCCTGTCCATCGATGTTGCAAGTTGCTTGAGTAATACTTGGTCTGTTACGAGGGTATCGCAGAAGTGATCACACTTCGGGATCTAAGACGTCAATACATGAGTTCCAACAAACGAAGAGGAGCAAGAAAGGTATCGATCGATCATTCGACGATGCGACATCCAACTCAGGGTCGTTCGTATATGCACCTAACATTCTACATAGTTCGTTGGGCGTTCGGATCGGTGTTCAGGTAACTCTCGATAGCATCGAGATGCGAAAGGATCCAGAGATGAATGAAAAATTGACGTTCGAGTAGGGGACAATCACTACTATGACCCCTATAGGTTTGTTACGTTTCACATCGATCAAGTAACGAAATGGAACCCCTTTTTCCACTTGTTAAGGTTCACTGGGACTCGCATGCACCCCACACTATTATTATGTGCGCACCCACAATAATATTGTGGTTTGCATGTTCATCTCAGCTTCTCTCAACTCATGTCAAATGGTTCCTCAAACTCGAGTAGCAACCAAAGAGCATCACGAAGGGTACGTCATGAAGGTATAGGGAAATACCTTCATATCAGTCACATAACACATGCAAGTAATACACTAATTCATACTGTTGTGCTAAACGTGCAATCACATGCAATATCATATGTAAGTGTTCACTAGTTATGTTGTACAATGAGTATACGAGAGACGAACCTTGCAATCTAGAGCTGAGTGTCATGGTCGTATTCACGTTTTCAGAACAGTTCGGTTATAGTCTGGTTTTACAAAAACGTTTTTCCCCTTTTTAAAACCAAGTTCACTATAACCAATGGCTCTTATACCAATCTGTCACACCCCCAAAATACCACAAGCGGAAACCCACGCGAGGCGTGTGACGTACCAGGATCTAGCCACCAATCACATTGAACTCATAGGTATATTTAAATAAAACTTTCATTTATTAACATTAAGTGATACACGTTACAAATCAATCACAGTATACAGCGGAAGCATAATTCATTCGTTAAGAGTTTATAAACCATAAGTAAAAAACCATTAGTCTTGTTTTGCGATTACATGTATCTCGACCCATGACCACTCCAGCCTCCCAGACAGCAAGTTCCAATGATATGCACCTAAAGGCCTGCAAGGCAAGTAACAACGAATCAACAACAAAGTTGAGCGAGTTCACAGTTGGTTGTCCATTTTAGAGTTGTTCCAAAAACATAGTTTGATCTTAACCGGCTATCCAGCCGTCGGGGTTACCCCATAGTTCAAAAACGTTTATTAGTTAACCCATTTTTACTTCGGCTATTCCAGCCCGGCACTCCGGCCGTGGGGGCTACCCCATGTTTAAACTACCAGACTCGTTACCATATCGACTACTAACGTTCGTCATGTTTATGTGCCCTCGTCAATGTCTATAATCATTGACGTGCCTAGTTCATTAGTCCACGCCCGTCCTCTGCGGCACGGTGTGAGGTTTGTTAAACCTAATAGCGCTATTTAACTAATGACCCGTTCGCCATTGGCCTCGGCGATTAAGTCGATATAAAAGGAGGGACTTCGTTGATAGAGTTCTAGTCTAGTAAAATCTAAATCCGTCCCAACAGGACGAGGAATCTACATTCCTGAACACGTCCCAACAGGACGGGGAATCCCTATTCCTTAACCCATTCCCTACCACCGGGAATCCCATGCCTTGGAAAGAGTGTGAACTCAACTCGGTTTGCTCGGCAGATACACAAAAAGGTCAATCAAACTGCTAGTGGTCAACCACGTCCTATCATGGTTACCATACAGGTCAGGTCTAGGTTCAAGTAGTGCACGTAGCATAAGCTAACAAGTCACGACACATAGCGAATCATGGCAAACACATAGATCATATTAACAGTAGCAGTCAAATACATATAAAGCCCAAAATTGTGCGGTTCAGATGATTGGACTGGTGAGCCTGTGCGAGCCCAATCATCTTGTGCGACTCGGTGAATAAAGCCCAACCAGTATCCGGCCCAACGTATTGTGCGATCAGCACAACTTGTGCGATCCATCATAAACCCGGCCCATTTAGACATACAGCCCAAAGACTTGTGCTGCTCAATGTATTGTGCGATCAGCACGATCTTGTGAGATCCACAATACCTTGTGCGGTCATGCATAAAATATTTGTACATGGTGCCTAAACAGTTGTACCATAAGCATAGCCTGACTTATGCGACTGACTTGTGCGACCGGTCCTTACACATCTGATCTTGTACGATCCTAGCAAGCTTGTGTGATTAACTTGTATGTGTGGGACTTGTGCGATCAGTTATTACTTTCCTTAAATCATGCCATCAGTTATGGTTTTCCATTTATTCGACCAATTCAATTGACGTTTCCTAATTATGTGCTCATTATACCTGTAATAATTGCTAACAAGTTTGGTAGTTCTCCAATTAGATCAAACAACAGTCTCTAACAACAATCATATGCATTCATGTGATTAGATTCATGAACAAGTAATTAACCTAATCAATCATCAATCCGACCCTTAATCAAAATCATGCAACAAGACTATTTTATCATGCCAACAATCGATCTCATGGCCATCATACAACTCGAATCAATATTCAACAATACAACCAACATACATGTTTTCATGGATTACTAGAACCCTAGCATGATTCGGTTATATCATGCATTTATCTAATCAATTCTATCCATTTCCTATTTTGCTTTATTCGGTCAAACCATGGTTTCATCAACTAATTCTTATGAACACCTACTAACATATAATTGTGAACAATTATCATTCAAATTGAATCATCAGACCTTCGTGTTCACGTGCTAACATTCAACCGATCATGCCAAGTAATTAGATATCCGAATACAATCACATAATCAGTCGATTTTCATGGGTTCGGTTCTTGATCAATATCAATATCATACTATCATCAAACCCTATATTGATCTAATCACACCACACATAATCAAACTCATATTATCCCTAAATCATTATGTAGAATCATAGAAATTACAACGTCATCTATCACATAATCAATAGTGAAATACTGACCAGTTTGAGAGTAGAGCTAGGTTGTTCCGAACAAGAAAGCGTCGAGAGAGAGGGGCTGCCGTCTTCAGGTTAGAGAGGAAAGAATTAGGGTTTGGTGTGTGTGTGTATTCTTGCTTTGAAAGTGATGAGAAACTAAACTCCCTAAGGAGTATGTGTATGCGTATAAAGGAGTGGGCCGAACCCTTGCATGGGTTGCCCTTTGATCTCGGGTACAAGATTGGTAACATTGGGCCGAGTAGAGTGTGCATACCGAAGGATGAGTTGTGCGGCCCAAGAGGACTTGTGCGATTGAGTTCTTATTGTGCGACTACATCATAGACATCTATATATTACCCATAATCACGTCACCTAACATGCCATTAACGTGTCACATAATCAAATAGTGTTCATACAATTTACAAAAATTGGTTATGAAATACGAGTTGTCACAAAACCAACCACCCAAGAATGGAATCGTCGAGCGAAAACACTTGACAACCTCCTAGAAGCAGCTTTTCTTACCACCAGACCTTTCTCCATCAATTAGGAATCTGATGCCGTCACTAAACACATTCCTTAAATTGTATCCGTTTGTTAAGTGTTTTTTTTTTGGTGTCTAATACGCATATATATTACCATTGCCCTTGATTTTCTTGACTGTATATATCTTAAATGTCAACATATACATGTGTGATTTAGTTTACGAAGATTTTTCAATGCCGAGAACCTCGATCAGAGAGTAAGAAAGGCGTAAGATTCACAATGGTGTAAAATTAAAATGGGATATACCGGGCTAGGATTCGAGTTACAGGAACAAGGGCCAAACCAACCACCCAAGAATGGAATCGTCGAGCGAAAACACTTGACAACCTCCTAGAAGCAGCTTTTCTTGCCACCAGTCATTTCTCCATCAATTAGGAATCTGATGCCGTCACTAAACACATTCCTTAAATTGTAGCCATTTGTTGAGTTTTTTTTTTTGTGTCTAATCCGCATATATATCACCATTTCCCTTGATTTTCTTGACTGTATATCTCTTAAATGTCAACATATACACGTGTGATTTAGTTTACAAAGATTTTTCAATGCCGGGAATCTCGATTAGAGAGTAAAAAAGGCGTAAGGTTCACAATGGTGTAAAATTAAAATGGGATATACCGGGCTAGGATTCGAGTTACAGGAACAAGGGCCAAACCAACCACCCAAGAATGGAATCGTCGAGCGAAAACACTTGACAACCTCCTAGAAGCAGCTTTTCTTGCCACCAGACATTTCTCCATCAATTAGGAATCTGATGCCGTCACTAAACACATTCCTTAAATTGTAGCCATTTGTTGAGTGTTTTTTTGTGTGTCTAATCCGCATATATATCACCATTGCTCTTAATTCTCTTGATTGTACATCTCTTAAATGTCAACATATACACGTGTGATATATATTACGATGATTTTTCAATGCCGAGAACCTCGATCAGAGAGTAAAAAAGGCGTAAGGTTCACAAAGGTGTAAAATTAAAATGGGATATACCGGGCTAGGATTCGAGTTACCGGAACAAGAGCCAAATCAACCACCCAAGAATGGAATCGTCGAGCGAAAACACTTGACAACCTCCTAGAAGCAGCTTTTCTTGCCACCAGACCTTTCTCCATCAATTAGGAATCTGATGCCGTCACTAAACACATTCCTTAAATTGTAGCCATTTGTTGAGTGTTTTTTTTTGTGTCTAATCCGCATATATATCACCATTGCCCTTGATTTTCTTGATTGTATATCTCTTATAAGTCAACATATACACGTGTGATTTAGTTTACAAAGATTTTTCAATGCCGAGAATCTGGATCAGAGAGTAAAAACGGTGTAAGGTTCACAATGGTGTAAAATTAAAATGGGATATACCGGGCTAGGATTCGAGTTACCAGAACAAGGGTCAAACCAACCACCCAAGAATAGAATCGTCGAGCGAAAACACTTGACAACCTCCTAGAAGCAGCTTTTCTTGCCTCCAGACCTTTCTCCATCAATTAGGAATCTGATGCCGTCACTAAAGACATTCCTTAAATTGTAGCCATTTGTTGAGTGTTTTTTTGGTGTCTAATCCGCATATATATCACCATTTCCCTTGATTTTCTTGACTGTATATCTCTGAAGTGTCAACATATACACGTGTGATTTAGTTTACGAAGTTTTTTCAATGCCGAGAACCTCGATCGGCGTAAGTTTCACAATGGTGTAAAATTAAAATGGGATATACCGGGATAGGATTCGAGTTACAGGAACAAGGGCCAAACCAACCACCCAAGAATGGAATCGTCGAACGAAAAACACTTGACAAGCTTCTAGAGGCAGCTTTTCTTGCCCCCAGACCTTTCTCCATCAATTAGGAATCTGATGCCGTCACTAAACACATTCCTTAAATCGTAGGCATTTGTTGAGTGTTTTTTTTTTGGTGTCTAATCCGCATATATATCACCATTGCCCTTGATTTTCTTGACTGTATATATCTTAAATGTCAACATATACACGTGTGATTTAGTTTACGAAGATTTTTCAATGCCGAGAACCTCGATCAGAGAGTAAAAAAGGCGTAAGATTCACAATGGTGTAAAATTAAAATGGGATATACCGGGCTAGGATTCGAGTTACAGGAACAAGGGCTAAACCAACCACCCAAGAATGGAATCGTCGAGCGAAAACACTTGACAACCTCCTAGAAGCAGCTTTTCTTGCCACCAGTCATTTCTCCATCAATTAGGAATCTGATGCCGTCACTAAACACATTCCTTAAATTGTAGCCATTTGTTGAGTTTTTTTTTTGGTGTCTAATCCGCATATATATCACCATTGCCCTTGATTTTCTTAACTGTATATCTCTTAAATGTCAACATATACATGTGTGATTTAGTTTACAAAGATTTTTCAATGCCGGGAATCTCGATCAGAGAGTAAAAAAGGCGTAAGGTTCACAATGGTGTAAAATTAAAATGGGATATACCGGGCTAGGATTCGAGTTACAGGAACAAGGGCCAAACCAACCACCCAAGAATGGAATCGTCGACCGAAAACACTTGACAACCTCCTAGAAACAGCTTTTCTTGCCACCAGACATTTCTCCATCAATTAGGAATCTGATGCCATCACTAAACACATTCCTTAAATTGTAGCCATTTGTTGAGTATTTTTTTTTTGTGTCTAATCCGCATATATATCACCATTGCCCTTGATTCTCTTGATTGTACATCTCTTAAATGTCAACATATACACGTGTGATATATATTACGATGATTTTTCAATGTCGGGAACCTCGATCAAAGAGTAAAAAAGGCGTAAGGTTCACAATGGTGTAAAATTAAAATTGGATATACCGGGCTAGGATTCGAGTTACCGGAACAAGAGCCAAATCAACCACCCAAGAATGGAATCGTCGAGCGAAAACACTTGACAACCTCCTAGAAGCAGCTTTTCTTGCCACCAGATCTTTCTCCATCAATTAGGAATCTGATGCCGTCACTAAACACATTCCTTAAATTGTAGCCATTTGTTGAGTGTTTTTTTTGTGTCTAATCCGCATATATATCACCATTGCCCTTGATTTTCTTGACTGTATATCTCTTAAATGTCAACATATACACGTGTGATTTAGTTTACAAAGATTTTTCAATGCCGAGAATCTGGATCAGAGAGTAAAAACGGCGTAAGGTTCACAATGGTGTAAAATTAAAATGGGATATACCGGGCAAGGATTCGAGTTACCAGAACAAGGGTCAAACCAACCACCCAAGAATAGAATCGTCGAGCGAAAACACTTGACAACCTCCTAGAAGCAGCTTTTCTTTCCTCCAGACCTTTCTCCGTCAATTAGGAATCTGATGCCGTCACTAAAGACATTCCTTAAATTGTAGCCATTTGTTGAGTGTTTTTTTGGTGTCTAATCCGCATATATATCACCATTTCCCTTGATTTTCTTGACTGTATATCTCTGAAATGTCAACATATACACGTGTGATTTAGTTTACGAAGTTTTTTCAATGCCGAGAACCTCGATCGGCGTAAGTTTCACAATGGTGTAAAATTAAAATGGGATATACCGGGCTAGGATTCGAGTTACAGGAACAAGGGCCAAACCAACAACCAAAGAATGGAATCGTCGAGCGAAAACACTTGACAACCTCCTAGAAGCAGCTTTTCTTGCCACCAGACCTTTCTCCATCAATTAGGAATCTGCAGCCGTCACTAAACACAATCCTTAAATTGTAGCCGTTTGTTGAGTGTTTTTTTTTTGTGTCTAATCCGCATATATATCACCATTGCCCTTGATTTTCTTGATTGTATATCTCTTAAATGTCAACATATACACGTGTGATTTAGTTTACGAAGATTTTTCAATGCCGAGAAGCTCGATCAGAGAGTAAAAAAGGCGTAATGTTCACAATGCTGTAAAATTAAAATGGGATATACCGGGCTAGGATTCGAGTTACAGGAACAAGGGCCAAACCAACCACCCAAGAATGGAATCGTCGAACGAAAAACACTTGACAACCTACTAGAAGCAGCTTTTCTTGCCACCAGACCTTTCTCCATCAATTAGGAATCTAATGCCGTCACTAAACACATTCCTTAAATTGTAGGCATTTGTTGAGTGTTTTTTTTTGTGTCTAATCCGCTTATATATCACCATTGCCATTGATTTTCTTGACTGTAGATCTCTTAAATGTCAACATATACACGTGTGATTTAGTTTACGAAGATTTTTCAATGCCGGGAATCTCGATCAGAGAGTAAAAAATGCGTAAGGTTCACAATGGTGTAAAATTAAAATGGGATATACCGGGCTAGGATTCGAGTTACAGGAACAAGGGCCAAACCAACCACCCAAGAATGGAATCGTCGAGCGAAAAAACTTGACAACCTCCTAGAAACAGCTTTTCTTGCCACCAGACATTTCTCCATCAATTAGGAATCTGATGCCGTCACTAAACACATTCCTTAAATTGTAGCCATTTGTTGAGTGTTTTTTTTTTGTGTCTAATCCGCATATATATCACCATTGCCCTTGATTCTCTTGATTGTACATCTCTTAAATGTCAACATATACACGTGTGATATATATTACGATGATTTTTCAATGCCGGGAACCTCGATCAGAGAGTAAAAAAGGCGTAAGGTTCACAATGGTGTAAAATTAAAATGGGATATACCGGGCTAGGATTCGAGTTACCGGAACAAGAGCCAAATCAACCACCCAAGAATGGAATCGTCGAGCGAAAACACTTGACAACCTCCTAGAAGCAGCTTTTCTTGCCACCAGATCTTTCTCCATCAATTAGGAATCTGATGCCGTCACTAAACACATTCCTTAAATTGTAGCCATTTGTTGAGTGTTTTTTTTTTTGTGTCTAATCCGCATATATATCACCATTGCCCTTGATTTTCTTGACTGTATATATCTCTTAAATGTCAACATATACACGTGTGATTTAGTTTACAAAGATTTTTCAATGCCGAGAATCTGGATCAGAGAGTAAAAACGGCGTAAGGTTCACAATGGTGTAAAATTAAAATGGGATATACCGGGCTAGGATTCGAGTTACCAGAACAAGGGTCAAACCAACCACCCAAGAATAGAATCGTCGAGCGAAAACACTTGACAACCTCCTAGAAGCAGCTTTTCTTGCCTCCAGACCTTTCTCCATCAATTAGGAATCTGATGCCGTCACTAAAGACATTCCTTTAATTGTATCCATTTGTTGAGTATTTTTTTGGTGTCTAATCCGCATATATATCACCATTTCCCTTGATTTTCTTGACTGTATATCTCTGAAATGTCAACATATACACGTGTGATTTAGTTTACGAAGTTTTTTCAATGCCGAGAACCTCGATCGGCGTAAGTTTCACAATGGTGTAAAATTAAAATGCGATGTACCGGGCTAGGATTCGAGTTACAAGAACAAGGGCCAAACCAACCACCCAAGAATGGAATCGTCGAGCCAAAACACTTGACAACCTCCTAGAAGCAGCTTTTCTTGCCACCAGACCTTTTTCCATCAATTAGGAATCTGATGTCGTCACTAAACACATTCCTTAAATTGTAGCCATTTGTTGAGTGTTTTTTTTTTGTGTCT
This sequence comes from Helianthus tuberosus, assembly GCA_030545235.1. Classification (NCBI taxonomy): domain Eukaryota; kingdom Viridiplantae; phylum Streptophyta; class Magnoliopsida; order Asterales; family Asteraceae; genus Helianthus; species Helianthus tuberosus. Next base: position 210,501,755 of record CM060411.1, on the reverse strand, counting down.
AATCCGCATATATATCACCATTGCCCTTGGTTCTCTTTACTGTATATCTATTAAATGTCAACATATACACCTGTGATTTAGTTTACGAAGATTTTTCAATGCCGAGAAATTCGATCAGAGAGTAAAAAAGGCGTAAGGTTCACAATGGTGTAAAATTTAAATGTGATATACCGGGCTAGGATTCGAGTTACAGGAACAAGGGCCAAACCAACCACCCAAGAATGGAATCTTCGAGCGAAAACACTTGACAACCTCCTAGAAGCAGCTTTTCTTGCCACCAGACCTTTCTTCATCAATTAGGAATCTGATGCCGTCACTAAACACATTCCTTAAATTGTAGCCATTTGTTGAGTGTTTTTTTTGGGTGTCTAATCCGCATATATATCACCATTGCCCTTGATTTTCTTGAATGTATATCTCTTAGATGTCAACATATACATGTGTGATTTAGTTTACGAAGATTTTTCAATGCCGGGAACCTCGATCAGAGAGTAAAAAAGGCGTAAGATTCACAATGGTGTAAAATTAAAATGGGATATACCGGGCTAGGATTCAAGTTACAGGAACAAGTGCCAAACCAACCACCCAAGAATGGAATCGTCGAACGAAAAACACTTGACAAGCTTCAAGAAGCAGCTTTTCTTGCCACCAGACATTTCTCCATCAATTAGGAATCTGATGCCGTCACTAAACACATTCCTTAAATTGTAGGCATTTGTTGAGTGTTTTTTTTTTGTCTAATCCGCATATATATCACCATTGCCCTTGATTTTCTTGACTCTAGATCTCTTAAATGTCAACATATACACGTGTGATTTAGTTTACGAAGATTTTTCAATGTCGGGAACCTCGATCAGAGAGTAAAAAAGGCGTAAGGTTCACAATGGTGTAAAATTAAAATGGGATATACCGGGCTAGGATTCGAGTTACAAGAACAAGGGTCAAACCAACCACCCGAGAATGGAATCGTCAAGCCAAAACACTTGACAACCTCCTAGAAGCAGCTTTTCTTGCCACCAGACCTTTTTCCATCAATTAGGAATCTGATGCCGTCACTAAACATATTCCTTAAATTGTAGCCATTTGTTGAGTGTTTTTTTTTGTGTCTAATCCGCATATATATCACCATTGCCCTTGATTCTCTTGACTGTATATCTCTTAAATGTCAACATATACACCTGTTATTTAGTTTACGAAGATTTTTCAATGCCGAGAAATTCGATCAGAGAGTAAAAAAGGCGTAAGGTTCACAATGGTGTAAAATTTAAATGGGATATACCGGGCTAGGATTCGAGTTACAGGAACAAGGGCCAAACCAACCACCCAAGAATGGAATCGTCGAGCGAAAACACTTGACAACCTCCTAGAAGCAGCTTTTCTTGCCACCAGACCTTTCTTCATCAATTAGGAATCTGATGCCGTCACTTAACACATTCCTTTAATTGTAGCCATTTGTTGAGTGTTTTTTTTTTGGTGTCTAATCCGCATATATATCACCATTGCCATTGATTTTCTTGAATGTATATCTCTTAGATGTCAACATATACATGTGTGATATAGTTTACGAACATTTTTCAATGCCGAGAATCTCAATCAGAGAGTAAAAAAGGCGTAAGTTTCACAATGGTGTAAAATTAAAATGGGATATACCGGGCTAGGATTTGAGTTATAGGAACAAGGGCCAAACCAACCACCCAAGAATGGAATCTTCGAGCGAAAACACTTGACAACCTCCTAGAAGCAGCTTTTCTTGCCACCAGACCTTTCCCCATCAATTAGGAATCTGATGCCGTCACTAAACACATTCCTTAAATTGTAGCCGCTTGTTGAGTGTTTTTTTTGTGTCTAATCCGCTTATATATCTCCATTGCCCTTGATTTTCTTGACTGTATGTCTCTTAAATGTCAACATATACACGTGTGATTTAGTTTACGAAGATTTTTCAATGCCGAGAACCTCGATCAGAGAGTAAAAAAAGCGTAATGTTCACAATGGTGTAAAATTAAAATGGGATATACTGGGCTAGGATTCGAGTTACAGGAACAAGGGCCAAACCAACCACCCAAGAATGGAATCGTCGAGCGAAAACACTTGATGACCTCCTAGAAGAAGCTTTTCTTGCACCAGACCTTTCTCCGTCAATTAGGAATCTGATGCCGTCACTAAACACATTCCTTAAAGTGTACCCATTTGTTGAGTGTTTTTTTGTGTCTAATCCGCATATATATCACCATTGCCCTTGATTTTCTTGACTGTAGATCTCTTAAATGTCAACATATACACGTGTGATTTAGTTTACAAATATATTTCAATGCTGGGAACCTCGATCAGAGAGTAAAAAAGTCGTAAAGTTCACAGTGGTGTAAAATTAAAATGGGATATATCGGGCTAGGATTCGAGTTACAGGAACAAGGGCCAAACCAACCGCACAAGAATGGAATCGTCGAGTGAAAACACTTGACAACCTCCTAGAAGCAGCTTTTCTTACCACCAGACATTTTTCCATCAATTAGGAATCTGATGCCGTTACTAAACACATTCCTTAAATTGTAGCCATTTGTTGAGTGTTTTTTTTGTGTCTAATCCGCATATATATCACCATTTCCCTTGATTTTCTTGACTGTATATCTCTTAAATGTCAACATATACACGTGTGATTTAGTTTACGAAGATTTTTCAATGCCGAGAAATTCGATCAGAGGGTAAAAAAGGCGTAAGGTTCACAATGCTGTAAAATTAAAATGGGATATACCAGGCTAGGATTCGAGTTACAGGAACAAGGGCCAAACCAACCACCCAAGAATGGAATCGTCGAGCGAAAACACTTGACAACCTACTAGAAGCACCTTTTCTTGCCACCAGACCTTTCTCCATAAATTAGGAATCTGATGCCGTCACTAAACACATTCCTTAAATTGTAGGCATTTGTTGAGTGATTTTCTTTGTGTCTAATCCGCATATATATCACCATTGCCCTTGATTTCCTTGAATGTATATCTCTTAGATGTCAACATATACACGTGTGATTTAGTTTACGAAGATTTTTCAATGGCGAGAATCTCGATCAGAGAGTAAAAAAGGCGTAAGGTTCACAATGGTGTAAAATTAAAATGTGATATATCGGGCAAGGATTCGAGTTACAGGAACAAGGGCCAAACCAACCACCCAAGATTGGATTCGTCGAGCGAAAATACTTGACAACCTCCTAGAAGCAGCTTTTCTTCCCACCATACTTGTCACGGCCCTTGGTCCGGTTTGACCCGGTCAGGAGCCGCGGGACATTAACCCGTGGTAATTATTAATTGGATGCGACAGCGGAAGATTTTCACATGATCTTTTAAAACTTGAAATGCCCGATTATTTTATTTCATAATGCGGGATAAACCCCGTAATTTACAGTAGAGGAATTTTACAAGTAAATTCCCTGATTTATAAAACATGTTTATTCATTTTAATTGAGCCTCCTCTTCAAGCTGGTTAGTGCTCCGTAGCACGTTTTCTTGATTTACAACAGGTCGCCTGAAACATGTTTTAAAAATATTTTATCAGCGGGGAAATGCTGGCGAGTTATTCAAATTTGATAAAACGACACATGGTTATAAATTACAGCATAAGAGCGATTACAATGGCTTCTATCTTATTTTTATATGGCGCCGTGTCACCTGGTGACGATGGTCATACCACTATTGGGTCTTTCCCCAAGTAGTGACGTTTATCACTGTTAGGATTTATTAGCCTAACCCGTGAAAAATTAGTAATGTGCACAATACCCCACTAGATAGTGATTCAAGATAACCACGACTTAATCCCTGTAATTATAACTTTTGAAAATGGAGTATTTTAAAACAATGTTGATAAAAATAGAATAACTCACATTGCAGATTTATACGGATAGAGCTTAGCCTACTGATTAGCCTTGTAACCTAGTTTAAATAACAATGCACACGAACTAGGTTAGTAACTAATACAGCATTTACGATAACTCACGAGATTAAAACCCTCACAACGAATGACAAAGTGCTATACTTAAACATCCGTCGAATTCACGACTAATGACAAAGTATGGCCCTAATGTGGGCAGCACTTAAACATCCATTGGATAGTTTCAATCGATCGGACATTGAATCATAGCGGCGATCGAGTTAATACCCTGTATTGTAGCAGCGCCTTGCTATTATAAAAGTAAAATTCGAATTTGAGCAGCCAAACTTCGTTTTTATGAAATGGTTTCGACACCAGAGGACTGCTCGTAGTCTGCTCTATTTATAGCTGAAATTTGAGGTTCACGCGGCCCGCGTGAACCTTAGCTCGAACTTTACGCGGCCCGCGAGGGCACCTATATCGTAGATTAGGGCATCCGTGTCACGCGTAGGTATGCCACGTTGATGACACGTGGATCTGGACGCTTATCCGGTCAATGTAGGTTTGACGCGGCCCGCCTGAAGACCAAAAATCTGATTTTCTTGATTTTTTGATGCAGATTATGGTTTCAGGGGTTCGGGTTTTTACTTACGGGTTGGTTTGGGACATTTTTGAAGGTCCTTACATCCTCCCCACCTTATAAAAATCTCGTCCTCGAGATTCACTGGAATAAGTGAGGATATTTTCGCTTCATCTCCGATTCCAGTTCCCAAGTGTATTCAGGTCCTCTCCTTGAATCCCACTTGACTTTGACCAGCACTAGTCGCTTGCGTTTGAGAAACTTGATCTTTTTGTCTTCTATTTGTAATGGCTTCTCAACAAATTTTAACTTTTCATTTACCTCTACATCTTGAAGAGGCACTACCAGGGACTCATCAGATAAACATTTCTTGAGATTGGATATATGAAACACATCATGTATTCCAGCTAGCTCCTCTGGTAGTTGTAAACGATAGGCAACTGGTCATATTCGTTGGATGACTGGGAATGGTCCTACGTATCTTGGACTCAGTTTTCCCTTCTTCCCAAATCAAACTACTCCTTTCCAAGGAGAAAATTTTAACAGTACCTTATCTCCGACTTGAAATTCTAGTGGCTTGCGTCGATTATTGGCATAACTCTTCTGGCGATCTCGAGCCGTTTTTAGACTTTCCTTAATTTGAGTAATCTTGTCAGTAGTTTCTTGTACTATTTCAGGACCTGACAATTGACTTTCTCCTATTTCTGCCCAACAAACTGGAGTTCGGAACTTTCGTCCATACAGTGCTTCGAATGGGGCAGCTTCAATGCTTGAATGATAACTATTATTATAGGAGAATTCAATTAAAGGTAGGTGATCATCCCAATTTCCACAAAAATCTATCACACATGCCCTAAGCATGTCTTCCAGGGTTTGGATCATCCTTTCACTTTGTCCGTCTGTCTGAGGATGATATGCAGTGCTTAAATTTAGTCGGGTTCCCATTGCTTCCTGGAAACTTGTCCAGAAATGGGAAGTGAAATGACTATCCCTATTCGATACAATGGAGAATGGAACTCCATGTAAGGATACAACTTCATCTACATACAACTTGGCTAACCTTTCCATGCTAAAGGTTTCTTTCATGGGTAGAAAATGAGCTGATTTGGTTAATCGATCCACAATTACCCAAATCACGTCATTACCTTTTCTGGTTTTGGGTAACTTAGAAATAAAATCCATTGTTATAAGTTCCCATTTCCATACAGGCATTTCTAATTGTTGTAATAGACCTAAAGGTTTCTTGTGTTTTGCCTTAACTTGTGAACAAGTAAGACATTTAGAAACATATCTAGCTATGTCCTTTTTCATCCCTATCCACCAGAAGTTATTTCTTAAATCTTGGTACATCTTATTGTTACCAGGATGCATGGTATACCTTGATTTATGGGCTTCTTCTAAAATCTTATTTCTTAATTCTCCCTGCCTAGGTACCCAAATTCTTTTCTTGTGGAATTTCCAAATTCCATCACTTCCTTGTTCTAATTCCTTTATTCTTCCTTTCATTCCTTCAGCATCGTCCTTGATTTCTATTCCTTGAATGCTTTTCAGTTGCTCTATTAGATCTAACTGTAGATTTAATCTAAGAGCACGAACTCGTCGTTGTTTCTCATGGTACTTACGACTTAAGGCATCTGCCACTACATTTGCCTTTCCTTCGTGATATTGAATATCACAGTCGTAGTCACTTAGGATCTCCATCCATCATCTTTGCCTCATGTTTAATTCTTTTTGCCCAAATATGTATCTTAAACTTTTATGGTCAGTATAGACAGTAAATTTACTTCCATACAGATAATGCCTCCAAATTTTAATGGCAAAAATTATGGCTCCTAATTCTAAGTCATGAGTCGTATAATTTTCCTCGTGTTTTTTCAATTGTCTTGAGGCATACGCAATTACCTTCTTGCGTTGCATTAGCACACATCCTAATCCTAGCTTAGAAACATCACAGTACACTTCAAAATCCTCTGTTCCTTCTAGCAAAGCTAGAATTGGGGCATTTGTTAATTTATGCTTTAAAATCCTAAAAGCCTCTTCTTGCCTAGGTCCCCATTCAAACTTAGCTTCTTTACATGTTAACTTAGTTAATGGTACAGCTATTTTGGAAAAATCCTTAATAAATCGTCTATAATAACCAGCTAATCCTAGAAAACTTCTAATTTCCATAGCGGACTGTGGGACCTTCCATTTGATAATTGCTTCTATCTTAGAGGGATCTACGTGAATTCCTTTGTGATTCACCATGTGTCCTAAAAATTGCACTTCTTGTAGCCAAAATTCACACTTCGAGAATTTGGCGTAAAGTTTCTCTTTTCTTAACAAAGTTAAGAGTGCATGCAGGTGCTCACAATGCTCCTCCTGGATTTTGGAATAAATAAGTATATCGTCTATGAAGACAATTACAAATTTATCCAAATACGGTTTACAGATCCGATTCATCATGTCCATAAATGTTGCAGGTGCATTCGTTAGTCCGAAGGGCATGACTGTAAACTCGTAATGACCATACCTAGTTCTGAAAGCAGTTTTAGGTATGTCTTCTTCTTGTACCTCCAAATGATGATATCCAGAGCGTAAGTCGATCTTAGAAAAGTATCTAGCTCCTTGAAGTTGATCGAATAGATCATCAATCCTAGGTAATGGATATCGATTCTTAATGGTAACTTTATTTAATTCCCTATAATCGATACACATTCTCATTGACCCATCTTTCTTCTTTACAAACAACACTGGAGCTCCCTACGGGGATGAACTAGGTTGTATGAATCCTTTACTTAATAATTCATCTAATTGCTTTTTCAATTCTAGCATTTCAGTGGGTGCTAACCGATAAGGTGCCTTAGCTATCGGTGTAGTTCCAGGTATTAGATGAATTCTAAATTCAACTTCCCTATCAGGTGGTAATCCTGGTAATTCTTCTGGGAATACATCTGGGTATTCTGATACTACAGGAATGTCCTTAAGTTCCTTACCCTTAGTGCTAATGATTACTGAAATCATATACACCATTTCTTGTTTTCTTGAATAACTGGCCAACTTCATTACTGAAATGAATTTCAGTGGCTTTCGTGGCTGATCTCCTGTAATCACCACTAATTCTCCTGTAGATGTATGAATTTCTATGGAATTCTCATCACGAAGAATTCGAGCATGATTGGCTACCAACCAATCCATTCCAAATACAACGTCGAATCCTGCTAAATCCATAGGTAATAGGTTTGCAGAAAATTTATGACCTATGAGTTCTATCTTTACATTTTGCAAAACCTTATCTATTTTAACAGAATTTCCATCTGCAGTTTGGACTGTAAAAATCTGTCTAAGGTTGGTTAAGGGTAGGTTAAGAGCTTGGCAGCATGAAGTATTTATAAAACTTTGGTTTGCACCAGAGTCAAATAATACTTTGGCATAAACGTTGTGAACTAAGAACGTACCAGCTATCACGTCAGGAATTAGTTCTGCTTCCTGAGTAGTCAACTGGAAGGCTCTTACGTTCTTCTTGGTAGCTCCTTCTGCAGTTTTGGCTTTGTTGTCAGCTGGTTTAACCAATTTCGGGCAATCTGGCCTAAAATGTCCAGCTTCTCCATAGTTGTAGCAGACTGTTGCTTTCTTCTTCCTGCAATCTTCTTCTTGATGCCCTGGAATTTTGCAGAAATTGCAATATCCTTTGCATCTTCCAAAATGCTTCCTTTTACAGACATTGCAAAATGGAACAGTGGAAGATTGCCCAGTTCCCTTTCTCCTGAAATTACTTCTGTTACCCATACGAAATCCCTGGGTAATCTTTTGGGCCACTTCCTTCTTCCTGGTTTCTTCTCTTGTGCGTACCATTCCGTCGGTTAGGGTGTTTGCTAATTCCACAGCATCGTCAATAGTGCGGGGTCTCGCAGCTTTGACGATATCTCGAATTTCACCAATTAATCCCCAAATATAGCGGGAAATAAGCACCGGTTCTGATGAAGCCAGAGTTGGTACCACTCTCACATATTCAAAGAATGTCGAAGTATACCCCCGACAGTCTACATCCACCATTCGGTGGTTCAGGAACTTATTTGCCATTTGTTCCTTTTCATACTCGGGACAGAATTTTCTTTCCACTAGCTGCTTAAATTCTTCCCAACTCATGGCATAGGCCACATTTCTTCCTTTGGCTTGAAGTACCGTATTCCACCATCCTAGCGCCCCTTCTTTAAAAAGATGTGACGCGTACATAACCTTATCGTCCTCGGCACATTTACTTATTGTAATCACTGCTTCGGTTTTCTCTAACCAACGTAGTGCAGCAGTCGCCCCTTCGTTACCTGCAAACACAGCCGGTTTACAGGCAAGAAACTCCTTGTAAGCGCAACCAGGTGTTGCAGCTTTCATTTTCTTAAGGAGTGGAGCTTGCATCCCATCGTTGTCATTATTAGTATGGTTGTCGCCTCCGTTTACACTATTACTAAAATTGTCGCCTTGTGTGCGTTTGCTAGGAATAATTTGTTGAGGTTCAATTGGATTTCGTGCAGCAGCAAGTATTGCTGGAATAGCGTTGGCTATTCCCTGAGCAACGATATTCTCGATATCTTGCCTATTCAGAAATTGATCCTCATTGTTATGCTCAGATTGATTAACTTCATTATCGGGTTCATTACCAGCATGTGCCATCTGGTAATTAATTTATATAAGTAATTAGTATAAAATAATTAATAATTAAATATAACAAAACAATTGCACCTAATTATAAAGCATGTATAGTCAAAGTGGTCAATTTCTTAATTTTCATTTTATATATTATATTATGCATCCGTACACACTTTTTATCTTACAAAAGTTTTATTCTTAAGTTATTTTACAGAGTTATATTTTACTATTATTATTATATAACCACATAACTACAGCCCTTCCACCTCCGTCAGCTGTCATCTTAGAAACGACGTTCCCTCTCGTCGTACTTCGAAGAGATCTGTTCTCCCACCTCCCGGATCCTATTCCCTGCATCCATCAGTTCCTCACCAAAATGGCGGAGTTCAGCCATATTCTCATTACTCATCGGTGGGTTTGGTGCAGGTTCTGGGTCGAACTGAGGGAAAAAGGTATAAGGGTTATTGAGTAGGTTTTGAAAGTGCCAGTCATTGGTCCACCATTCGTCCATTCCTAAAGGTTGGGTGTGAATCAGAGGTTCTGGGATGGCTGGTTCCAAGTTTACTGGAAGTTGTGTTTCGGCAGGTTAAGTAAAAAGGTTCTCATTAACAAGCTTAATGGTATCACAGCTTGCCAGTATGAAATCTAGCTCTTCCCGCAACGTCATTTCCTTGGTTTGCTTAGAACTTTCTCCAATCTCTTGCTTGGAGCTTTCTTCAACCTCTATTCCTTTTCCTTTATCTATTGGCTCCTCTGTTTTGACAATTTTCCAATTTACTGGTTTCCTCCTGCGCACACGCCTCCAGCCCACAATTCTTCTTCTTTTCTTTGGCTTGGGTTTTTCTGGTGGCTGAGCTTGAAACCCCATAGGTTCCTCAACATCAGCACAATAACCAGTAAAATTCTTGGAAACTTCAATATTAACAGGATAGAGATTGAGATTCTCAAGAGCTTCCGTTAATTCATTCATGCTGTTTAGTATTTTATGAAGAAACACACAAAATTTAAGTTAAAATTTTCACATAGTCACAAAAAGGAAATCATAAAAATCTAAGTAATATAACAAACCCTTTTATTGAAACAACTTATTTATATTACAACTAAATTTTGAAATATACTAGTAGTTTATTTAATAGATTAAAATTTCTGGCTTATGGATAATATGGGTACTAATATTGGGTCGGGGTGTTGACAGTTTAGAGGTTAACATTTACTGCTACAGTGGCTAACATGTAGAGATCTGCCCATTTTTCATCTAACTCATCTTCCCATGGTAGGTTATTGCCTATTTCCTGAGTCTTTTTCATTACCACTTCTTTTGTTTGTGACCTCCTTATTTTCTCTTGATTTTTTCTAATAATCAAACTTCTTTTATTAGGAGAAAGTGGTTTCTCATACTGTGCATTACGAACAAATATTCCTTCCTCCGTATCTACTGAATATCTTGAGGAATTTGATTGGGATGAGGTTCCCTTATCTTTTGGTACATTGTCTAATTGACGATAGATGTCCGAAAGCTTTTGCTTACCCATACTGTAACTAACAATTAGTCAGTCAACAAAACACATAATCACAAAATGGAAATCAGGAAAATTAAGTATATTTGAATACTTAATAGGCTTAAATCAGTGGCTCTGATACCACCTTTTCCTGTCACGGCCCCAGCCCCGGTTTGACCCGGTCAGGAGCCGCGGGACAGGAACCCGTGGTATTTATTAATTTGATGCGACAGCGGAAGATTTTCACAGGATCTTTTAAAACTTGAAATTCCCTGATTTATAAAACATGTTTATTCATTTTAATTAAGCCACCTCTTCAAGCTGGTTAGTGCTCCGTAGCACGTTTTCTTGATTTACAGCAGGTCGCCTGAAATATGTTTTAAAAATATTTTATCAGCGGGGAAATGCTGGCGAGTTATTCAAATTTGATAAAACGACACATGGTTATAAATTACAGCATAAGAGCGATTACAATGGCTTTTATCTTATTTTTATCTGGCGCTGTGTCACCTGGTGACGATGGTCATACCACTATTGGGTCTTTCCCCAAGTAGTGACGTTTATCACTGTTAGGATTTATTAGCCTAACCCGTGAGAAATTAGTAATGTACACAATACCCCACTAGCCAGTGATTCAAGATAACCACGACTTAATCCCTGTAATTATAACTTTTGATAATGGAGTATTGTAAAATAATTTTGATAAAAGAGAATAACTCATATTGCAGATTTATACAGACAGAGCTTAGCCTACTGATTAGCCTTGTAACCTAATTTAAACAACAATGCACACGAACTAGGTCAGTAACTAATACAGCATTTACGATAACTCACGAGATTAAAACCCTCATAACGAATGACAAAGTGCTATACTTAAACATCCATCGAATTCACGACTAATGACAAAGTATGGCCCTAATGTGGGCAGCACTTAAACATCCATTGGATAGTTTCAATCGATCGGACATTGAATCGTAGCGGTGATCGAGTTAATACCCTGTATCGTAGCAGCTCCTTGCTATTATAAAAGTAAAATTCGAATTTGAGCAGCCAAACTTCGTTTTTATGAAATGGTTTCGACACCAGAGGACTGCTCGTAGTCTGCTCTATTTATAGCTGAAATTTGAGGTTCACGCGGCCCGCGTGAATCTTAGCTCGAACTTTACGCTGCCCGCGAGGGCACCTATATCGTAGATTAGGGCCTCCGTGTCACGTGTAGGTATGCCATGTTGATGACACGTGGATCTGGATGCTTATCCGGTCAATGCAGGTTTGATGCGGCCCGCGTAAGCCTATGCTTACCCTTACGCGGCCCGCCTGAAGACCAAAAATCTAATTTTCTTGATTTTTTGATGCAGATTATGGTTTCAGGGGTTCGGGTTTTTACTTACGGGTTGGTTTGGGACATTTTTGAAGGTCCTTACAATACCTTTCTCCATCAATAAGGAATCTGATGCCGTCACTAAACACATTCCTTAAATTGTAACCATTTGTTGAGTGTTTTATTTTTTGTGTCTAATCTGCATATATATCACCATTGCCCTTGATTTTCTTGACTGTATATCTCTTAAATGTCAACATATACACGGGTGATTTAGTTTAAGAAGATTTTTCAATGCGAGAACCTCGATCAGAGAGTAAAAAAGGCGTAAGGTTCACAATGGTGTAAAATTAAAATGAGATATACCGGGCTAGGATTCGAGTTACAGGAACAAGGGCCAAACCAATCACCAAAGAATGGAATCGTCGAGCGAAAACACTTGATAACCTCCTGGAAGCAGCTTTTCTTGCCACCAGACCTTTCTCCATCAATTAGGAATTTGATGCCGTCACTAAACACATTCCTTAAATTGTAGCCATTTGTTGAGTGTTTTTTTTGGTGTCTAATCCGCATATATATCAACATTGCCCTTGATTTTCTTGACAGTATATCTCTTAAATGTCAACATATACACGTGTGATTTAGTTTATGAAGATTTTTTAAAACCGAGAACCTTGATCAGAGAGTAAAAAAGGCGTAAGGTTCACAATGGTGTAAAATTAAAATGGGATATACCGGGCTAGGATTCGAGTTACAGGAACATGGCCCAAACCAACCACCCAAGAATGGAATCGTCGAGCGAAAACACTTGACAACCTCCTGGAAGCAGCTTTTCTTGCCACCAGACCTTTCTCCATTAATTAGGAATCTGATGCCGTCACTAAACACATTCCTTAAATTGTAGCCAATTGTTGAGTGTTTTTTTGTGTCTAATCTGCATATATATCACCATTACCCTTGATTTTCTTGACTGTATATCTCTTAAATGTCAAAATATACACGTGTGATTTAGTTTACGAAGATTTTTTAATGCCGAGAATCTCGATCAGAGAGTAAAAAAGGCGTATAGTTCACAATGGTGTAAAATTAAAATGGGATATACCGGGCTAGGATCCGAGTTACAGGAGCAAGGGCAAAACCAACCACCCAAGAATGGAATTGTCGAGCGAAAACACTTGAAAACCTCCTAGAAGCAGCTTTTCTTGCCACCAGACCTTTCTCCATCAATTAGGAATCTGATGCCGTCACTAAACACATTCATTAAATTGTAGCCATTTGTTGAGTGTTTTTTTTGTGTCTAATCCGCATATATATATCACCATTGCCCTTGATTTTCTTGACTGTATATCTTTTAAATGTCAACATATACACATGTGATTTAGTTTACGAAGATTTTTCAATGCCGAGAACCTCGATCAGAGAGTAAAAAGGCGTAAGGATCACAATTGTGTAAAATTAAAATGGGATATACCGGGCTAAGATTCGAGTTACAGGAACAAGGGCCAAACCAACCACCCAAGAATGGAATCGTTGAGCGAAAACACTTGACAACCTCCTAGAAGCAGCTTTTCTTGCCACCAGACCTTTCTCCATCAATTAGGAATCTGATGCCGTCACTAAACACATTCCTTAAATTGTAGCCATTTGTTGAGTGTTTTTTTTTTTTTTGTTTTTTGGTGTCTAATCCGCATATATATCACCATTGCCCTTGATTTTCTTGACTGTATATCTCTTAAATGTCAACATATACACGTATGATTTAGTTTACGATGATTTTTTCAATGCCGAGAAACTCGATCAGAGAGTAAAAAAGGCGTAAGGTTTACAATGGAGTAAAATTAAAATGGGATATACCGGGCTAGGATTTGAGTTACAGAAACAAGGGCCAAACCAACCACCCAAGAGTGGAATCGTCAAGCGAAAACTCTTGACAACCTCCTAGAAGCAGCTTTTCTTGCCACCAGACCTTTCTCCATCAATTAGGAATCTGATGCCGTCACTAAACACATTCCTTAAATTGTATCCATTTGTTGTGTGCTTTTTTTTGGTGTCTAATCCGTATATATATCACCATTACCCTTGATTTTCTTGACTGTATATCTCTTAAATGTTAACATATACACGTGTGATTTAGTTTACGAAGATTATTCAATGCCAAGAACCTCAATCAGAGAGTAAAAAAGGCGTAAGGTTCACAATGGTGTAAAATTAAAATGGAATATACCGGGCGAGGATTCGAGTTACAGGAACAAAGGCCAAGCCAACCACCCAAAAATGGAATCGTCTAGCGAAAACACTTGACAACCTCCTGGAAGCAGCTTTTCTTGCCACCAGACCTTTCTCCATCAATTAGGAATCTGATGCCGTCACTAAACACATTCCTTAAATTGTAGCCATTTGTTGAGTGTTTTTTTTGTGTCTAATCCGCATATATTCCACCATTGCCCTTGATTTTCTTGACTGTATATCTCTTAAATGTCAACATATACACGTGTGATTTAGTTTACGAATATTTTTCAATGCCGAGAACCTCGATCAGAGAGTAAAAAAGGCGTAAGGTTCACAATGGTGTAAAATTAAAAAGGGATATACCGGGCTAGGATTCGAGTTACAGGAACAAGGATCAAACCAAGCACCCAAGAATGGAATCGTTGAGCGAAAACACTTGACAACCTCCTAGAAGCAGCTTTTCTTGCCACCAGACCTTTCTCCATGAAATAGGAATCTGATGCCGTCACTAAACACATTCCTTAAATTGTAGCCATTTGTTGAGTGTTTTTTTTGTGTCTAATCCGCATATATATCACCATTGCCATTGATTTTCTTGACTGTGTATCTCTTAAATGTCAACATATACACGTGTGATTTAGTTTACGAAGATTTTTCAATGACGAGAACCTCGATCAGAGCGTAAAAAAGGCGTAAGGTTCACAATGGTGTAAAATTAAAATGGGATATACTGAGCTAGGATTCGAGTTACAGGAATGATGTGCTCGAAGTGGTTTAATAAAAACAACTAAAATTAACCCTAATCTAGACACTCTAAGCTTTAAATTTATAAACTTAGACTCGATCTAGAACTAAAACCACACAACCGGCAAGTGTACCGATCAATGTAGTATAGCTAAAGTAAGTCCGAGTATCGAACCCACGCGACTCTAATGATTACGCTAAGACTCTATTTAGACTACGACCGACACGACTTAACTAATTTTTTTTATTTGATGAGGGGGGTTTCTAAAAATCCTAAATAAAATATTAAAATAATATTAAATAACTAGACACGAACTTGGATGAAGACTAGAACCAGTGGCGATGAAGACTACCTAGGCTAGACGCAAGTTTAATTCAGAATGGATTTCTATTCGATAGTTTTGTGGTATGGAACCGGGATCTTTAAATGTTAAACCTATTAAGATACCAACTAAGCCCCTCAATCCCTCTCAAGGTGATTCTTGTGGCACTACCTAGGCTGTTATGATTACCGGTTTTCTAAATTTCCTCACAGTCCTCTAGTTTTTTGAAAGTGCCTAAATAAGACAATCTACCTCACAGCGCGAAAGTCTAAGGCAACTATGGGTTTTAATCTTGGTTTAATAGACAAGAGAATGTCTAAGGACTAGACCGATTTCTTAGACCTAGCTATAAACCAAACCGAGACCTATTAATAACCTCGAGCCTCACAGCGACAAGATTAGCAGAACACTTGATTTTATTAAATTACCGGATATTACTTCTAAGGTTAGTTACGTAATTTCACCTTAAAGAGTTAATGATTTATTATGTGATATAGACACTCACCTAAATCAAGAACCCTAGCACACCCCTATTATGTGATATAGACCGTCACCAAGGATTATACGAAGCAATAAACAGCGATGAAACAATATCAAGCATGCATATACACCAAGTTAAAATTCCATAGCCTTTACAATACAAGAAAAATCCATAAACCACGCAAAAAACGAATAGAAAATCCAAACTTTATTTAAAATATTGTCATGCCTAGGTAGTTTAAGAGTTTTAGCCGGAAAACATCATCAAGAACAGAATCACAATCCAAGTATAAAATGAATTCATCGTGCAATAAAGTTTAAACGAACGAAAACGAAAGATAAAGGATGATTAAACCCGAATCTTCACTCCCGAACGCTCCCAAAGTATACCCGAATGATTCCAAGCTTCCAAGATGCTCCAAAACCTTCAATAGCCTTCAATGGTGCTCCAAGAAACTCAAATTCATAATTGTTCTGCTGACTTCGTACGTCTGATCTGATGTCGCCTTGTCTTTTTGTCGCAGCCTCTGATCGTCTGTCACCTTGCTTCATGTCCCCAATATTCCTTTTATATTGTCCCTTGCACCTTAGGGTTTAATATTCCATATGTAGGTGCATTAAAGGCCCACCGACTTTCATCCATTCACGAATTACTATTAGGCTTATACCCTTTGATATTTGGCGGCCCTTTTTATTTTTGGTTTTGTCTCTAATAATTTTCTTTCCATCCAAGTAATATTTAATGTTTGATATAGACACCCAATAATAATAATTCGTAGCCGCCTTCTCAAAAATCACGTAAACATCTTCTGGGGTTTAATCCTTTAGTCATTGAGCAATAATTGCTTCACATGGCCAAAATACTACAATTCAATACCATCTGGTGGAATTTTGATGTTTACACGTCCCACCTCTTTCTTTTCTTTTCTTTTTTTCAATTCCAACAATACTAATAACTAGTAGTTTACCCGTCCGTTGTCCGGGTATATATATGATTAATATCATCCAAACTTACTGCTGTCCGGGTATATATGATTAACATCATCCAAACTCACTGTATATTTTAATATCACGATGACTACTTATCTAACTATTAAGAACATCAATAACTATGTCTATATTTAAAATAATGTTGACTTTTAATTTAATTTCGATTAATAACTACAACTCTTCTTGAATTGTCATACATACTAATTTAAAATCTTACATCTAATTCGCACAATTTAAAATATTTAGTTAATTATTTGTAATTGATTAACGTAGGAATTGCTAACACCATTAAATATGAAGATAAATGAGATCTATCAATGTTACATGTTTACAAAAGTATTAAAAAAACTATCAACACAACCAAACGTAGATTATATTTATGTCATGAGAATATTATTTAAGAACATCAATAACAGTGTCTACATTTAAGATAATAATGACTTGTAATAAATGATAAACATGCAGGATACATCTATAAAAAAAAGCAGATAATGTTATCAAGATCTCACAAGTATATTACAAAAAAGACAAAAAAACACAATGTATACTATAATATACAATAAATCATAAACATGCAGAATACATAGACAAAAAAAGCAATTGATGTTATCAGGATCTCCCAAGGATATTACACAAAAGCCAAAAAAACACAATATATACTATAAGACCATGTGTAGTGGTTAAGAAAACTAATGCCCCCACCATGGGGCATTATCCGACACGTGGCAGTCCAGTCAGCAAGGGGCGTTATTGCAAAAGCGGCGTAGTGGGAATAATGCCCAATAATCCCTTTTAGGCGTTTTTTTTTTTTAAAGCAAGCTAGTTTCTCATTGGCTAGTCAAACCCAGTCAACCCATCACAATCTCTTTTAGGCGTGGCTTTAAAAACGCCAAGCCAATTTTTTCTCAAAAAAAATGCCCTATAACGCCCTATGTAATGGGGAGGGGGAGTTTTTTTTTTGGATTTTTTTTCAAAAATAATGCCCCACTACGGGTGGTCTAATATACAATTTCGTTGGCAAAACACAAACCATTGTAACAAACACAATGACTTGTTATCCAACTATTAAGAACATCAATAACCATGTCTATATTTAAGATAATAATGACTTTTTATTCGATTGCGATTAGTAACTACAACTGTTCTTATATTCTTATACATCGAATTGTCATACGTACTAACTTAAAATCTTACATCTAATTCACACAATTTAAATTTTTTAAGTAACTATTTTTAAATTGATTAACATAGCAATTGCTAACACCATTAAATAAAGATAGACGAGATCTATCAAAGTTAGATCAACATAAACTAAATCAATTACAATTCTCTCTATGGTCGCTCGAAGAAAAGGGAGCATATGAAGAACTAAACAGAAAAGTCGGCATCATCATTGATAACAATTACAAGCGAACCTGGAGCAGCATCGGATACCTTGATGAAGTCCTCCACTCTCCCCCATCAGATTTCAAGAACAACGTAGAAGAGTTTATCACACAACTGTTGAAACAGGATCAGAAAATCTGCGCCATCCTGGCCGATCTACAAAACAAAAGAAAGAATAAAATCGCGTGGAAGAAGGCGAGAGTCGTTGAAATCTTTGGAAGTGTTAATTGTAGCGTATTATATTTTATACATATTTCACTCTTTAATCTTTCTTTATATTTAATTGAGTAAACTGCCATTTTGGTCCCTGTGGTTTGGCCATTTTTGCCACTTTAGTCCAAATCTCAAACTTATTACATCTGGGGCCCTGTGGTTTGCATTTTGTTGCCATTTTAGTCCAAAACTCAAAATGTCTGATTTTTTTTTGATTTACTGACCCTTTTTTGTCCTGTTCTGGAGGGGTATTTTGGTCATTTTGGAATTATTATTAACATTTTTAATTAAACAATAAACATTAATCAATAAACCCAATAAACCCATTTTGACTTCGTACATTAATCAATAAACCCAATAAACTCAGATCCATTTCCCCCAAATTCATCCACCTTCACTACCGTCAACACCGTCGCAACCAGCACCACCACCGCCTCCTCCCCCTTCGCAATACCGTCGCAACACATCATCAAAATCAAAATCAACCAAACATCATCATCAAAACCCAGATCAAGAACATCATCAAAACCCAGACAAGAACATCATCAAAACCCAGACATCATCAACACCCAGACATCATCAGAACATGATCAAAACCCAGATCAAGAACATCATCAAAACATCATCAAATATCATATTTGCAATAAAACCCAGAAAAACAAGAACGAATTCAACACTGTATACAAACAAAACCTAGAAAATCAAGAACATCATCAAAACCGGCAGATCTGAACCACCATCTCTCACGGCGCACCACCATCATCTCCGATCACCTTCTCCAACATCATCTCCGATCACTACCTCCATCAACACACCTTCACCACAACCTTTATTATTCACCATCCATCACCGTAAATCCACCGTCAGTACAACCTCCATCACCACATAACTCTCTCTCTCTCTCTCTCATTCAGTTCCGGCGAAGACAAAGGCGGCGACGGTTGTTCCTCAGCGGCGACGGATATTTTGTTGTTGTTCATCCTGGATCTGGATCGAGTTATTGAGAGAGAGAGAAGAGAGAGAGTCAGATTTTGTTTAGAGAGAGAGATTCATCCTGGATCTGGATCGAGTTATTGAGAGAGAGAAGAGAGAGAGTCAGATTTTGTTTAGAGAGAGAGAGAGAATGCAGATACTTTATAGAGAGATGTGTTTTTTAGGTTATTTTTTTATTTCTTATAATAACTTATAAATAGATAAAGATTTAATTAATATTTAGTTAGAAAAAGACCAAAATGCCCCTGAGGAAAAGGACAAAAACCAGGGTTTTTTTTTTGAAATTTGACCTGATTTGAGTTTTGGACTAAAATGGCAACAAAATGCAAACCACAGGGCCCCAGATGTAATAAGTTTGAGATTTGGACTAAAGTGGCAAAACTGGCCAAACCACAGGGACCAAAATGGCAGTTTACTCTATTTAATTTAAAAAAATTAATATCCATTGCATACAAAGTAAACACAATGACAAGAACACATAACATAATGTAAAGAAAACCCACCTAGTTGCAAAACACAATAATCAGACGCAATAACACAATATATAGAATCAGTTGCAATACCATGGCTAATATTAACACTATCCATACCACCAATATTCAACTATTTCTTTATTTAATTAAACAAACAATAAAATATAAAAGATAATAAAAAGATACGCAATCATCATCATATCTATCACAATCAAAACAACTTCATCATCGCCGGCGTTTCATATCTCCTTGAAGATCATCGCCGCCGAAGATTTGATCGACAAAAAGGTAACTTCCGATTGTAAATCTTAATGGTTTAATTTCTATTAGATTTCTAAACCTCTGTTAGATACTTAATCAGCGACATATGATGGTTACTGCAGCGAATAACTTGTTTGTAGACGTCAAATCTGATTTTAGGTTTCAATCATCTTCAACCTCTCATATGTTATGTATAGTTGATATATATCTTATGTATTGCATGTTATGGACATTGTCGAACTAATGTTTACAGTATAATATGATAATAATATATGAAAAAGTTGCAATCAAACAATGGGGGTGTTTGGGTTAGCTTATTTTGGAGCAACTTATGACTTATAAAAGTTAATAAGTTGTTTTTTGAGTGTTTGGGTTAGCTTATTTTAAAGGGTTTTGTGTGTTGAAAAGCCATTTTTGAGAAGTCAGAATTTCTAACTTCTCACTTGTCACTTATATAAGTTAATAAGACATTTTTAAGAAGGAATCCCAAACACACACGGATGAAAACATATGATTCTGTTATAAAAATTTTTATTTTTGGGGTTCCTTCTCTAAAAGTACTTATTAACTTATATAAGTCATAAGAGAGGAGTTACAAATACTAACTTATCAAAAACAACTTCTCAACACACAAAAATAACTTAAATAAGCTAACCCAAACACTATAAACACAACTTATTAAATTTTATAAGTCAATAAGATATAAGTTGCTCCAAAATAACCTAACCCATGTGCGATTACGCAAAAAGAGATATTTTACGAACATATATATATATATATGGGAGGGTTATCTTGAGAACGCTAAATATTGCGAGAACCGTGAGAACGAATGAGAACACCAATCAAAACCAAATTTTTTTAATACAAACCTCATTATAATTAAGGTACAACATCAAAAAAAGAATTTACAACATCAAATAATCTATTTCTCATTTTAAAATCACTCTTTTTAGATTTTTTACACATGTGTAAATATAACAGATTTACACATGTGTAAATGGCAAACTTACACATGTGTAAATTTTCTTTATTTACGAATTCACGTAAATTTAAACGTATAAATTAAATTTCTAACATTGTATTCGAATAATAATGATAAGTGTAGAATTTTTTTTTTAATTTGATTCGTTTTTGACCAAGTTCTCTCGGTTTTCTCATTTGTTCTCACGATTCTCACAATATTTAGCGTTCTCATTTAAACCATCCCCTATATATATATATATATATATATATATATATATATATATATATATGTATGTATGTATAGGGAGGAGATCATGCGAGAACCGCGAGAACCAATGTGAACACAACCTAAAATAGCTAAAAAACCTAAAAAAACCTAACCCCCACCCCCCCCCCCCCGCCCCAAAACCTAAACCCCCCTCCCCCCCCCCCCCCCCAAAAAAAAAAACCTAACCCCCCCCCCCCAAGCTAAATGCTAAAAACTAAAACCCCCAAAAAACCTAAAAAAAACCTACCCCCCCCCCCCAAAAAAAAAAAAAAACCTAAACCCCCTCCCCCACCCCCCCAAGCTAAAATGCTAAAAACTAAACCCCCAAAAAACCTAAAAAAATCTAAAAAAAAATAAAAAAAAATCTAAATTTTTTTTTAATATTTTTTATGCTCAAATCGCTACTTTTAGTGGCAAAAAAAAATTTAATTTTTTTTTTGCTTCGAAAAGTAGCGATTTTTATATAAAAAATAACATTTTTTGTGTGATTTTTAGCTATTTTTAGGCATTTTTGGTTGTGTTCACATTGGTTCTCGCGGTTCTCGCATGATCTTCTCCCTATATATATATATATATATATATATCTATTGATATATTGAAACGGTATACAGAAGAGATCTATTGCACATTATGAATTAGGAATAATATTCTCATGACAAAAGATTACATTTTAATACATTGTGTATTAATACTAACAGTTAATATTAAATGTTATATATCACAGATATACAAAAATAATTACGTCCTTCCTGTCTCTATTACAAGACCCTAAATCATTGAAACTGGCATGTTGTATTGCCTTCAATAAGTAAGTGTAAACTTCATTACGTAAACTGAAATTAGTAAATGTAACTACAGACATTACCAATTGAGTTTGTAAAGCTTGTGGGAGGAGATTACTGGAACCGGACAAAGGTAACGATAAATCATGAAAGCGGAATAAGCTGTACAGCATGGCTGAGAAGTGTAAGAGGTGAAAGTGTTGTCACTGACGGATGGATAAGTATTGTAAAAGGTCTTAAATTGACAAAGAACACCTTATTGGTTTTGAGGATAATCAAAGAAAAATGTCTACAAATACATTGTTTCATACAAAACGTTTGTGATGAATCGTTCTTGACAGTCAACCGTTATGGAGATTTAAAGATCATAATAAGTATAGTTATATGTTAGTAGGAATTTGTTTTTTGTTATACTTGTCAGCAAATGGAATAAATGAATATATGTTTATAAAATATTACACAACTTTTCAGGTCATTCCAGAAGCTTATGTGAACAAATTTTACTGTTACTGGCCAGTAAAAGATTCTTATAACATATACGCAGCAGGTCAGTGTTGGAAAGTTGAGACCGAAAAAATAAATGCATGCTACGTTTTTACTAAAGGGTGTCCGGAGATGTTTGAATATATTGACAAAGAAGACGGTGATATACTGATGTTGATGAAAACAGACAGCGAATCGTTTGACTTGACACTTTATCGTAGCGGAGTTGAGGTTGTTTTTAGAAAGAAGGAGACAACTAAAGACAACTCAGTTGTTGAAATACCTAAACACACATACTATGAACACTTCAACTCTGTAAGTAATTTAAAGTAAGTTAAAATGGTTTGCTAGTCAATACGACTTATATACAGATGTTATCGTATAACAGATCTTCACTGATCAAGAAGACTCAATCGACCAATTCATTACTGGGGTAATGAGTTTACATATTTTTACAATACAATATATTGATCCTCAGATGTTAATGAATTTTAAAAATCTTGGATGCAGATGAATGATGAGAAACATGAAGTGAATAAGAAAAGTGTTGAAAAAGAAAAGTTGAAGTCTGAAAGAAAGAGTTTTGTAAGTGAAGGAAATAACAACCAGACAAAAGAAGATGTAAGTCTTTGAAACATAATAACGGATAAGTTATTTGTTCATATTATTATACATACTTAGTTGACGATTGTAGTTTAATTTGCTTTAATGTTACGGGCTGTAATAACAGGTTAAAAAGAAAGGTAAACAGATTGCATCTGATTCTACATCTGAAGAACCTAAACAACTGATATGTTGTACAACTTATGATCATTCTACCGTGTCAGCAACTGGACGACAAACACGAGATCGTTTGGTAAGTTAAGCATAAGTTAAGAAAATATTCCAATAAATATTTCTTGTACATATATACTATATATATATATATTGAAAGGAAATACATGTTTGAAATGATAAGGTTAACAAAAACGGGAAAAGAAGTCAGATGGCGTTGAAGGTAAGCAATGAAGACGAAAAACGTGTTGCACATCAAAATTATGATCAAGAAAGTGGTGCGTATCAATTCAACAGGAAAGAAAATTATCGAATGGTATGTCATTTCTGTTATTTAATGAGAACAATTTACAACACCATTCATGAGGCTATTTATACGTATAGAATTACCAGTTAAACACATAACAATTGAACTTGGTTTGCAACAAAAAACCTTAAAACAGTTGTTTTTTTTCTAAACAATAAAGTATAACTTCACTTATAACCTTCATAGAATAACTATAATAGATATAGATACTAAATTATGTTTATTGAAAAATTAACAATTGATATTTGTTGCTGCTGACAATTATATCCAACACGGCTAATATACTTGTTAACTCTAACATCAATGCAGCGATTACCTGTAGAAGTTGTAAATAGAGCAAGGCTAACAAAGAAGGTGCATCAAATGAATGTTAGAAACATGGATGGGAAAACAATTGTGAAGATAGTTAAGCGATAGAAGGATGGAAATGGATTTAGGTATGCGATTGAAGGGTGGCCAAGTTTCATAAAGGAAAATGATATTAGCGCGGGTGACAATATGCATTTAACTTATGTAAAATCAGGAAAACTCCTCATGTTGACACATGTGGATGCAGTCAGCCAAGCTTAGCAGTTAACGTTATCTGCTAATGATGCAGATGTCTGCGTATATAAACTAATGCCTTTTGTCGTCATCGTTTGATGGTTTTTGGTGGGACATGTTGGAACAGCTTATTGTGTTTTTTTGGTTGGTTGGTAGCGTAACCTTGATGACAATTATCACTATATTAGGGCATGGATGACATATTTTGTTTAGAATTATAATTTGTAAACAGTAGTCGAAGTTCATATTTAGTTATAAATTTAGTTGTGATTTCCTGTATACAACATTAGAAGTCTTATTGGTAATATTTCCATAATCCAAATGCACTGCATATTTTAATATCATAATAACTTCTTATACAACTATCTAGAACATCAATAAGTGACTCCATAAAAAAAGTGTCTCCATATTTAAGATAATAATGACTTTTTTATGCGATTGCAATTAGAAACTACAACTATTCTTGTATTGTCATGCATCGAATTGTCAAACATAGTAAATTAAAATCTTACATCTAATTGGCACAATTTAAAATGAATTAGTTATTTGTAAATTGATAAACGTAGAAATTAATAACACCATTAGATGAACTTAGATAAGATATATGAAAGTTAGATGTTTTCAAAGTGTTGAAAGAACTACCGATGACAAACAAACGTTGATTATATTTACTGGCATAAAATATTACACACCAAACATATTATAAACATAATAGAACAATTAAAATAACACATTAATTTCGAATATTGATTCTCCATATACAAAAAAAATACCAACCACAAACATAATACTATGTATATAACACAATGATAACAACAAACAACTAAATACAAAACCATAACTAAACATGTGGAGAAACTACAGTTTCAATATAGCTTGCACCTACAATGCCTTGTGTAAAGATGATAGGAAAATAACCATGCATCTTCTTTGCCCTTACGTTTATCTGAGCAACATCACCCCATTCGTGTACTATAATTAATTTGTTATTACCATCAATGTAGTGCATAGATGACCCTATCATCAACGGCATAAACACACGGGGTACAAAAGACACCACTTTCGACCAAGTATTATTTTGTAGATGCCACAATTGAACATCTACACTACACATTCCAATACTAACCAACATATGAAGTTCATCTCGTATAGTCACCAACTGACCTGTAGATTCCACACTCAATGTATCTGGGTAACCTATATTTTCTATTACCTTCGACTCAACATCCAAACGAAGAACCGCTGTGTTACCCATACACCAGAATTTGGTCAGTACAAAATACAAACTTTTCCTACAAAACGTCCCAACGGACCAACTATAAACAACAATATCATATGGACTATCAATTAAGAACCTTGGAGTTGACCATGAACCTTCACTAAACGAATAAATATTAACAGTGAACCTGAAATGAGTGCGTTTAATGTGCACAATTTTGTAATCACCAGCAGAGTCAACACAAAACCCAAGACTATCATCATCCATATTGTAAAATCCCTGATAATTAGAATTTCTCAGCATCTTGATCACACGAGTTAGTGGATTCCAAACAACCAAATCACCAGTATTACATAAGCAAACACATACCATGCCATCCAAACTTGCTAAAAAGATCACATTACATGGATGACAATCGAAGGGAATGTGAATATTATTGCCTAAAACACATCTAGGAGATGCAACATCAACATAACGAATCGCACACGATGATTTGTCAAGAGCAATTATTTTCTGGTCACCTAATACTCGCAAGTAACGACAATTATTCTTAGCAAACTCAGGAGTTGAAAGATAGGCTAACCACTCTTTAGACACAGCCTTGCACCGTATAACCTCCTTTGCTGGAAGTCTTGGAATAATCTTCATCAATATTAACAGAGATGGAAGATCCTTCATATTCACTTACGATTATACTTTAATTAAAAATACTGACGTTGATAGAGAGAGGAAGAAAACACATACGAAAAGCGATTCCTTTGAAAAAAGAATACCTACATAGAAACTACCCCAATTAACAGTTGACACATGTGAGTAAAAACTCCTAAAACTCCGAGTAGTGGTGGTAAACGGTTTTCACACACTATGGGCGATAGGGGGTAAATAAAATTAAATAACAATATATATTAGAAACTGTTTCTAATTACATATACACATACATGGAGATACTTTTTAATTAATCACATACACGAATATATTTTTTATTAATTAATCTTATTTTTATAAATTACTTTGTTAGTTGTCAAACATTGTGTTATTACAATTGTGAAAATAATTACATCCTAGATTTTTTTTGGCATTGGTTTTTATATATTATTTTGTCCTTTTTATAAAAATATTGTTTTTTATGATAATAGGATTATTGAAAAATAATGAGAACCACAACTAAAAAATAGGAAGTTAGTTACACAATACAATATATAAAAATAGACACCTACAAAAAAAATCAAATATATGGAAAACAGAAAACCAATAACACATTGATAAACAAAACATAAAATGACAATATTCCAGCAAAAAAAAAAAAACAAAAACATCCAGTAAGAACTATTCCTTAACTGGACATATTACAAAGTGGGAAGTTTCTAATTGTCCTTAACTGCACAATATGTAACCACTATTAAAAAAGAATGAGAAAGACAACAAAAAGTAGGAATTAATTACACAATGTTATATTTAAATATAGTCAACTACAAAAGAAATCAAATATATAAAAAACAGAAAAACAATGACACAATGATACTAAAAAAAACACAATGACTATACTAAAAGAAATCATTCAACTAAAAACTAATCATTAACTGCACCTATTACAATGTGGGAAGTTTCTAATTCTATGTAACTGCACAATGGTAAGGGCTTCCAAGCTGCTCTAAGGGCTTGGTCTCCAAGGGCCCATTGTGTTTTTTTTGTAGACATTTTTGTTTTTAAACCACAATCACATGTAATCATAATTAAATACGCACAAAGCAAATATTAAAATTATACACTCTCAATGAATATTTAACATGATAATATAAGCACATTAATTCATAAAGATTCAATCTCATTGTGACAAACTATACCACACATAAAAACAACCACAAACATCAATTACTAACTGATCAAAACAACGAAGAACAAAAAAAGAACTACATAAAATAGCATAACTAAACATTTGGTGAAATTGTAGTTTCAAAATAAACAGATCCATTCACACCTTAAGTAAAGATGATAGGCAAAAAAAACATGCATTTCCTCTGCCTCTACAGTTACATCAGTAATATCACCCAATTCTTGAACTATAATGAACTTCTTATTTCTGTTGATATAGTGCACAGACGACCCAATCATCAATGGCATAGAAATAGCAGGTGGACAAAAAAATACTTTTGACCACTTTTCATTTTCAAGTTTCCACAATTCCATATTCACACTATAGAATCCGATACTAACCAACATATGGAGTTGATCTCGAATACTAACCAAGTGACCTGTAGCTTCCACATCCATTGTATCTGGGAATCCAACATCAGAAATTACCCTGCTATCAACATCTAAACGAAGTACACATGCGTTACCCACACACCATAACCTGGTCAATACGAAATACAAACAATTTGCACAAAACGTGCCTACAGACCAACTATAGACGTCAACATTAAACAGACTATAGTTTGAGAACATTGGAGTTGACCATGACCCTTCACTGAGAGAATAAATGTTAACAGCCAACATCATATGTGTCCGTTTAATATGCACAATATTGTAATCACCAGAAGACCTGACGCAAAACCCAAGACTATCCTGATCCGGATTAAAAAAAACCCTGTGAATTAGAATTTGATAGCATCTTGAACACACGAGTTAATGGATTCCAAACTACCAATTCACCAGTATTGATTAAGCAAACACATACCATCCCATCCAAACTTGCTAGAAATAAAATATTGCACGGATGAGCGGTGAAGGGAATGTGAACTTTATTACCTAAGAAACATTTAGGGGATTCATTATCCACATAACGAATATCACACAATAATCGGTTAATGACAATTATCTTATGATCACCTAATCTGCGCATGAAACGACAATGATTCATAGCAAACTCAGGTGTTGAAAGATAGACTAACCAATCTTTACACACAACCTTGCACTGTGTAACAACTTTTGACGGAAGTCTTGGGATTATATTCATCAGTATCAGCAGAGACGGAAGAAACTTCACAATCATTGTCAATGTAGGTTAAATAACAAACACTTTGACGATCAATACAACAAATATGAAAAGAGATTCCTAAGAAGATGAAAGTCCAACAAATATTATCACAAGCAGTAGTTAACACACGTATATTAGAGCTCCTACAATTACGAGTAGTAGGTAGTTATTAAATAGATAACTATCGAGATTTTTTAAATCGGTTAAATTTTTAGTACACATTTACATTAATTTTATTCTTTGGCCAATATTCAGTTGAATAATTTTTTTTTGAAAGGTATATTCAGTTGAATAATAATTTACATAAATAGTAATAACAACTTTTGATTCAATCGTATTTTTAAGTATAATATGGCAACTTTCTCTTATAAATACATACTCGAAATATTTTGTTTCATTATATGTGTTGCAAGTACTATTTGATTGTTAGTCTTCTTTCTGATTTTTCGTGTTTGGGTTAACATGTATCGTCATGGTCCGAATTTTATCATAACTATACTTGATCCGCTATCCCTTCAACAGGTACATACCTTTCCGAATTATTTGTTTAAAGTAACGATTCCTATTTTTTCATCCTTTATTCAAAAGAAATTTGCCTTTTGTTTTTTGGTTTTCAGGCTATACCTATATGTATGAGTAGATTTATATGGATGAATAAGTTAGAATCTTCAACTGTTAGTCTTAAATTTGATGAAACACATTCATGGCCTGTTGTTATCAAATTAATAAAAGATGTATTCTACTTTACGGATGTATGGTGTGAGGTTTTAAACTACTTCGACCATGAATCTTTCTTCATGATTTTCAACTATCTTGGTGATCATACTTTCAAGTTCAACCTCTTCTCTCATGATCCAAATAAAGAGTTTGGAAAATCGTTTTGTAAAATTATTCAAAATTCTATACAAAGTCCAACGGTACGTAATTTTTTTATACATTTTATTTTTTATTTTTTGTTATTACGATTTATTAAAAAAAACATAATACGCATAAAATTGTAATAATTATTTTTTTACAAGTTCTACCAGATACTTTTATTTCAAAACATTATGATTATCGTTTACCGGATAACATGGTTATACTTAATGTATCCGAGTATCATCAATGGGAAGTCCGTATTAGAAAGATTGGGCCAAATTATTGTATTGCTGATGGTTGGTTTAAATTTATTGAAAATCTAAGGTTAAATCCTGGGGGTATTCTGTGTTTTCAAAAAAAGGACGTGAATCATATTAATATTATCATATTCAATAAAGATGGTCGTCAAGTTTTGTTAAACAACACTCCTTTGATTGAGCCAGAATATGAACATATTAGCAATGTGGAAGGTTATCGACAAGTTAGTGACGATCCTAACTATCCTTTTTTTTGCAATCACAGTAACTCATCAATTGTTATTATACTATCCTGTTTTATGTTAAAAAAAATTTTGTTTTTAGTGTTTTTCATTTAATAACATTTACATATTTTTAACATTTTTACAAAATGTAGATCCTTCCCAAGTTAATTACTAACTTAACTGGTTTAAATGAGTTTTCTGAAGTAAAGATCAAAGTTGTTAAAGGAAATATTTGGGTTACGAATCTTCGTACACAGAACATTGATGGTCAAATAAGGTTTGTCAATCAATTTATTATCTTAGTTATTATTTCTCTTTTACCCAATGTGTATATATCACTAACAAAATTTTTCATATTTTTTCTACCATAGGTACGGTGTTGTTGGATGGAAACATATACTTCAAGCTGAACATATTTCCTTAGGTGACAATTGCTTTTTCAATTGGTCTAAAACGAATTCGAGTCTATTGGTTACGAAACTCCAGCAAGCAGAAGTGTTACAGCAATAGAGTTTCAGTTTATATTGAAAACCCGAAAAACATATATCTTACATTTATTTTTCGATCCCCCTTTTTTATGTTTGTAGTACAATGCGTTGGTTTTTTTTAATATTTAAATTGAGATTGCCATGATAATTTCATCCGTACAGTCCGTTTATGATAAGTAACACAAATCTACTTAAAAAGAATGGTATACATAACATACAAACTACTTAAAAAGTACCAAAATAAAAAACACAATGACAAAAAACACAATTGTATAACATATATGATTACACACAGCACAGAGACTTCACGTTTACTTTTATTTTTGTTAGGATCTGAGTTTCTTATGATTGAGTTTGTTTGTCATAATTGAACAAATGAACGAAAGTAAAATGAGATTAAATGCAGCGGAAGTGGAATCAAACTTTGTAAACACAATCTAAGGGAAAATAGTTTTCGTAAACACATGTTTCTCATTAAAAACCCTGTTTGGGGAGTTTTGATCAAGGTTTTATATAGGGAAAAAGTGAATGCTGACGTGGCAACGATTACAAAAGTCCACGTGCCAACCCTTGGTGAAGGAATGAATAATGGAAGACAGTTGATTTATGAAACCACTGATGAAGCAAGGTCAGTGGTTGCAAACGGTTATACTGGAAACAGTGGGTGATTCTAAGCTATCAGTGGACAACCATCAGTGGGTTAAAACACTGATTTTGAACAACAGTGATTACCAAGGAAATGAGAGGAGAAGGGTTGACTTTCAGCAGTGGACAGTATTAACAGAACAGATGTTTGAACAAAAACAGTGATGTCTGATGGTGAATCAATGAGATATTGAATCTTTGATGATATATTTCAGCTACTTGTCTATCAGTTGGACTTTACAGCAACAGCAACAACATCATAATATTCTTCAATCAGTGGTTGAGAAAACATCTGTTGCATGTGTATGGTTAAAACACTAAGCTTATTGCCTAGGAATTGATATCCCCCTGATGTAAGCTTTTCACACTCTTGGTATCTGTACTTGTTTGTGTATGATAAATCTTGACAACCATGCTCCTAGCATATGCTATGTTCTTTGAGTGTGGCACAAGTTTTTCAAACTTGTTATCAGTGAACTACAGAAGCCCCTCTTACAAGACATCTACCCAACTTTCTGTCTTTTTAGTACCCCAAGGTGCATGACTTGTTGATGAGATGGTAGAAAGCCAGCAAGAAGGCAAATGTTTCAGGATTGACCTTTTCAAAGAATCCTTTTTCATTGAAGATGTCAAGTGTTTGGTGAAATGAATGACTTGTAAAGGATTGATGTTTTTAAAAGGTGAAGCTGCACATGTAATATATAACACACACACATACACAAAAATAATGACATAAAAACACAATGACAAAAACACAATTGTATAACATATTTGTACACAACCAACACACGTTTGGTTTTTTTTTATAAATTATGAAACAATTTAAAAGTTAGTAAACTTAGATAAACCTGGATCTGGGTACACTAAACGGTTAATGGCAGGAACGGTTACATAATGTAGAAACTGCTTGGGGAAACGATACGAATAACTGAAGAGACACACGTTTACACATAGTTATTACTACACACACAAACCCATTCAGTTAACACGAGAAACTTAAACTGATACACGCTATATTACGCATGAATCAACGAAAAATATTAATAACCTTTGTAATTATAACATAATAATCCAATCGCTTTTTTTAACGGAATAATCCAATCGCTTTACCGCCTATTCAATTCCCTACCCCTGACCACCTATAAAATAAACTAACCCATAAGTCCATAACACATCACCTATCTTCTAACACTAACTCGAAACATCTCTACATTCAACATAACTACAATCATGCCTGGATCACAGTACCATTTCGGAGACACAACAGAGGCCAAGAAAGTTATAACCACTGCACACTTTGTAGAGGATCAAAAGGATTCAGAAATCTTACGAACACTACAGAGAATGCATAACACCGCCACTGCAGATGTAGAGAGAAACAATACTGACATGAACTACAACGTTCTGCAGTATATTTCGAATGGGCTACAGAACGAAGATCAAATAAAGATTATACAATATCTGGATAAACAGTTACAGATAAAGAAAAACATAGCAGTTTCGTTAGAAGAACTTAAGGATACCTTGTCGAAGTACATGAAGACGAAGAACGAAATGGTTACTATAATGAAGAACTATTAGAAATGTTTAATGATTACTTTTATTTTTTTTATCGCTCATGTATTTGACCTTCTACAAGTGTATCCTATCTACTTAATGTAATACCATATTTAAATATTGACACTGTCTTATAACAAATTTACCTAATGACTCTATTTTACCATTTTACCAAAAATTTTATTTGTTTTGCTTAGAATTTAGATGTATTACATAAAATAACATATTACGAAACACATGATCAAGTAACATATAGAAGTATGTATACTAACTGATTGTAAAGTATTAACGCAGCAATAGTTAATAAACGTTTATTTTCTTACATAACTTGTGTAAGATTGCTCTACAATATTTAGGTTGATTATTTTACGTGTAAAATATCAATAAATATAAGACAGTAGATGAAACGTATTTGTTAATTTACAAATGCCTGTTGATATTACAAAAGAGTTGTATTTAACGTATACCATTGTGTTATTGCCATTGTGTTAATAATAACAATGTGGTTTTGGGAAACATTATCATAAATACTGCATTTTTGTTATATGTTATATTTGTTAAATATTAATCTAATATAAATTTCTCTATTACAAAAGTAATTAACTATTATCTACACACAAATTGACATCTATGAACATTAATAACAACCTAATACAAATAATAGTCACACAAAATACACCAGTCAAAAGCTTTGAAAGTAAATACCAAAAAAAAAACCAAGAAAACAAAACATTTCGCAATCACGAAAACGGCATTACAAGGTACAAACATAAAGTGAACAAATTACTTGAACACACAAACATACTAACTGCATTAAAATAAAAAAACATAAGCATAAACCGTTTATGGAATGTGAACAGACAACGACGGAAACGAACTACTTCTTAACGCGTTTCACCTTCTCCAAGTTATTCCTAAGTCTCTTCTTGTAGTTCCCTCCAATTTGTTTAACAACCATAGAACCACCAACCGTTGAATTAGACATATTGTTGACAGCATCTTGCACTCCTATATGACTTTTGTTAGAATCAGTCATTTGATCATATTGAACAGCACCCTACATGAAACATAGACAACATGAAACACTTCTATAATTTCTAAATTATTAAAATGATATACAAAAAACCAATTACCTCTTTATTGATTTGTCTGGCAGAGCCCTCATATTGCTCAGTACCAACAATACCCTAAATGCAACAAACCAACATGTTACACTAAAAAAATAACCAACGTAATAACATAAAAATAAAACAATTTATTCACCTTCATCACAGATTGACCAACACTGTCATCATGCTTCTTATCATTGCCAATATCCTGCCATAACAAAACAACCAATGTTACATTCAAAGTACATAAAAAATAACCAACATAATAACATAAAAATAAACCGATTTATTCACCTCCATCATAGATTGACCAAAACTGTCATCATGCTTCTTATCATTACCAATATCCTGCCATAACAAAACAACCAATATTACATTCAAAGTACATAATAATACACATCCAAATAAAAGAATCATTTACCTGAAGTCTCGCTTTAGTAAGGCAATCATTTACCTCCGTATCAATAATAACCTATATATAACATCAAAATAAATTTCCAGCTAACTAATACTATAAAGTTTAAAGAAAAATACACTTAACCTCTACTTCAGATTGCAAATGGTTGCCAGCTGTCTTGTTATCTCCAATAATCTAAACGTAACATACGAACCATTAATCAAATAACAGTAACAGTAACTTATATTACAAAGTTAATAAAGTCATGAAAATAATTAAAAGTTTTAAAATCACAAAAAACCAAACCACAAACACATATTGAAAATAAAAAACAAAATACATAAAGAGTTACCGATGACTGCGTTGACGGTGTAACAGAATTATCAACTACTGAGCTAAACACTTCATCAGCCATCCCCCATTCAACATCTTTGATCTTTGCACACATTTCAGTTTCTTCATCAATTTGAAGATGTTGGTGGTGGTGGAGAATCATCATCTTTTAAAATCATCCTTCTCCTTTTTGGTTTACAAGAGGCTGGTGGTGTTTTGGTTGGTTTAGTGGTGGTGGTGATTTGAGTGGCGGTTATTGTAGTGGAAGGTGGTTGACAAACAGCTGTTGAAACAACTGGTGTTTCAACCACTGTTGTCACTACAACTGATGATGTGTCATCAGCTGTCTTCTTCTTTTTAGCAGGAGATGATGGTGGTGATGAAATTGTTTTTGGTGGTGAGGTGGTTTTTGGTGTTGATAGTATTTTTGGTGGGGCAGTGGTTGAAGTGGGAGCAGTGATTGTAGTTGAAGTGGTAGTTGTTGGGTTAACAACTGTTGAAACCACTGAAGTACCAACAGTTGTTGATACAGCAGGTAATACAACAGCTGTTGCTTTGGGAGAGGCTGGTGGTGTTTTGGTTGGTTCAGTGGTGGTGGTGATTTAAGTGGTGGTTATTGTAGTGGAAGGTGGTTGACAAACAGCTGTTGAAACAACTGGTGTTTCAACCACTGTTGTCACTACAACTGATAATGTGTCATCAGCTGTCTTCTGCTTTTTAGCAGGAGGTGATGGTGGTGATGAAGTTGTTTTTGGTGGTGAGGTGGTTTTTGGTGGTGATGGTATTTTTGGTGGGGCAGCGGTTGAAGTGGGAGCAGTGACTCTAGTTGAAGTGGTGGTTGTTGGGTTAACAACTGTTGATTTGGGAGATTGACTAACAGGTGTTGAAACAACAGGTGTTTCATCTACTGTTGTCATTACAGCTACTGATGTGTCAGCAGATGTCTTCTGCTCCTGAGCAGATGGTTTTAGAGGTGGTGTTGATTTTAGTGTGATAGTTGGTTGAATGGTGATGATGGAAGTGATAGGTGACTGACTAACAGCTGTTGAAACAACTGGTGTTTCAACCACTGTTGCCAATACAACAGATGTTGTAACATCTGTTGTCTTCTGCTTTTTGGCCGGAGATGAAGGTGGTGTTGATGATGATTTAGGTGGTGGTGGTAAGGCAGTGGTTGTGGGGTGTGATGAAGTAGTGGCAAGAGATTGGCTAACAGCTGTTGAAACCACTGATGTATCAGCAGTTGTTGATACAACAGGTGTGACAACAGCTGTTTGGATGGAAGATTGATGTTTGCAGCTTTTGGAAGGTGGTTTGGAAGCATGCTTTGTGGATCTGGATGGTGTGTGTTTGGGTTCCCTCACTTTTCTAGTGGGATTCTTTCTTTTTGGCTTAGGATTTTTATCATCCTTTGGCTCACAAATACCCTGCTCATTCAGCTCCATAAAAGCTCTTTTCTCCTCATTCCACCTGGATTTATCCTTAGCCTCTCTATCCCTTTTTACACTTGCTATTGCTTCAGCAAGTGCATTTGTGGTAACATCAATATTTTTACTACCATCTGGCAAGGGAATGTCTTTAGTCATGCTATCTTTTTGTGGTTCAACATAAATACCATCTTCAATTCCCTTCTTTTTCCACTGCTTGATTTTCTCCCCCTTTTTGGCATTATCTGGAGGGGGGGTTATCAATAAAGAGAACAGTGGGAGGAGCAGTGCCAGTGGTGTTTAGAATGTGGGCCTTTATAGCCTTGATATCAGCTTGAGTATCTTTAAACCTTGACTCCATGTAATTTCTGATTTGTTGGATGTGGAGTTCATGTTGTAAATCAGCATACTCTCTTTGTTTGTGGAGCAGTGGTTGAAACAGCTCCCAAAGAGCATCAGAGGATGGAGTAGTGGAAGCAGATGGAACATGTGATGCAGCAGTGGGTATGGACTTTTGTGAATTTAACAACTATTGCAGCATTGTTTTGATGTCTGTAACAGTTGAGTCAATTCTGTCTACCCTCTCCGTCAATTCTTGATATTTCAAACCATCACCCAAGTTAATGGGATCATCTGATTTCCCACCTGCAGTGGTTGTATCAATGTTTGATTTAGGGAACAAATTCCAAAAGTCATCCATTGATGCCCCTTGTTCTTGGTACGGGGGTCTTCTTCCTTCAACACTTGATAACCTTTTGATGGTACCAGTGGTCATAACAAACTCACTGGTGGATATCAGAGGTGCTATGCAAGGAATTGCCTTCAAGGGAGTCTGATTGATGAAACA
The DNA here is from genome assembly GCA_030545235.1 of Helianthus tuberosus. Taxonomy (NCBI): domain Eukaryota; kingdom Viridiplantae; phylum Streptophyta; class Magnoliopsida; order Asterales; family Asteraceae; genus Helianthus; species Helianthus tuberosus. The sequence goes on along the minus strand of CM060411.1, from coordinate 210,465,318 downwards.
AGTGGCCAAATGTAGATTTGTTGATCCAACATTTGTAGTTGCTGCTCCACTTGAACTACTGACTGGAATTTCAGGTAATTCCAGCAGTGTAGCCTCCTCATTTGTTGTTGGTGGGTTAACAGTGATAGAAATACCAGACTCAGTCACTTGTTGATGTATATTATCGTTGACAGGTGATTGAGAAGAACTGCTTTGTGTCTAGGCAATATCAACTGCTTCCAACAAAGGTTTTATTGATGGTGGAATTTGTGAGGTGAGGATAAGGGTGGAAAGAGAATTTGCCCCGGGAAGTGAGCTTTGGATGATGGAATCAAGTGATCCCAGAGCATCATAATTTGGTGTCCCTGTGTTTACAACCTGATCTTTTTGTGAAGATGCAGGAGGAGTTTGAGGCAAGGATGGAGATCTTTCTTCCATCTACTGTGAGGAAGTAGCAGCAGTGGTTGTTGATGACATTTGTTTTGTCACTAGCAGTGGCTCTGGGATCTCATCTTCCAGAGTTGCCTTTTTAGTGGGTTTGGGGGGATTTTTGGACGATTTCTTTTTGGGATTTTTGGTAATGGTAGGTGTGGGTTTCATAGCAGTGGTTGTGCTACTATGATCACCTGGAGCAGTGGGCTCAGCAGCAGATACCTGAGGAGCAGTGGTAGCTGCTAAAGTCTGCTCAGGAACCTCTGCTTGTCTTTTGGAAGATTTCAACATTCTTGTGAATGTTTCTGCAGTTAAACTGTTTATTTGAAAAGGAGCCCCCTGTGTAAGCACATGGGCATTATCTTTTGAAAACTTTTTCTCAAAATAATAACTCAAAAACCTTGGAAATAGTAAGAAAGCCTTTTTATCAACATTTTTGACCAAGTAATTAAAGATTTCCTGGGAGTAATTAAAATTTTCTCCTTGCAGGATAGCATAACCCAGATATTGAATCTTCAAGGGGATTTCATTGAAGGCAGTGGTTTTGTTGGATACACACATAAGGAAGGTATGAAATAAAAACCATGTAGCAGATGGAAAACTGCCTTTTTGTAAAGTATCTTTTCGCATTTCTTCTTCATACCCTCTTTCAAGGAAATCCCTTTGGTACTCTGTTTTAGGAAAAGAACTTTTACCTTCCAAATCATTGAGTTCAAAAACTTTAGAAACCGATTGAGGTGTGATGGAGAACTTTACAGCCTTGATTGAAGAATTTATGGCTACAACCTTTTTGTTCACCTTTTCTAGGGTTGCATTTTTTCAAAACTCTCTTTGTGTAGTCAAGTAAACGGTTGCATCACAAGTTAACAAAGTTTTGTACTTTGTGGATGAAAGTGTGTCGATGATGGAATCAAAGATTCTGGTTTCACTGGGTTTTTCAAAGATACCCAAGTAATTGTGTGTAAATTTAAATGGAATCTCAATTTTGGGTGAATCCTTTTGTGTGGTTTTACTGGATTTTTTCACCATGATTGAATCGGGGATGAAGAAGATGAAATGAAGGCGAAGAGGATTGTGTGAAAGTTTTGAGGACAACTGTTTTAGAAGGGAATTTTGAATTACAGTAAAAACCCTGTTTGGGGTTTTTGATCAGGGTTTTATAGATAGGAAAGGTGAATGCTGACGTGGCAGCGGTTACAAAGATCTGATGGTCGATACACAGTCCACGTGATAACCTCTGATGGAAATGAAGGACAAGTATTTTATCAAAACCACCGATAGAAGAAGACCAGTGGTTGTAATGGTGACAAATGAAAGCAGTGGGTGATTTTTACTATCAGTGGATAGCATATCAGTGGATAAAAACACTGATTTTGAATAACAGTGCTTATCAAAGAAAAGAGGAAACATATTGGTGGTATTTTTATTTTAATGGAATGTTTTGTTTTGTTTCTTGAAAGTTGGTGGTGTTATAATTGAATACAAACCACTTCACTATAACAACTATCACTAAACCTAACAAAACTACTTATAAGGAAAGTAAAAACCTACGCTTCAACTCCATTGACTCATTAACTTGTATAAATATCTCTAACATCTGTGCCATTAACTGAACATCTTTGTTCCCACTCTCAGCATTATTCAAAAGTGCCGGGTCACGAACAGCAGTTAGAGGCAATAAACGCAACGTCTCAGTTACATCATCACGAGAGCCAACTCCAGTCTTCAAAGAATGAAAGCATTTCCTCAGATCTTTAGAAAACTCTAACTCAGCTTCCAAATCTTCCATCACTGCTTTATAAAACAGTTCCTTCAAATCATCTCCTTTATTACTTGATGAAGCCATTGAAAAAAGTTAACTTTTTAATTAGAAATCGGTAAAACTTAAATAACTTGAGATACGATATACATGAAATGTATGCATATATATATAAAAGGCTTAAGGACACTAACGCGGAACCATTAATGGCATCAACGGTTACATGATGTAAAAATTGGTCCGGGAAACGATACAATCATACAAAAAACTAAAGAGACACACGTTTACATACAGTTATTACTGTAAACACACAAACCATTAATTAAACACGGGAAACTTAAACTGGTACACGGCTAACTATGCATCAATCAACAAAAATATTAATTACCCTTTAAATTATAACGAAAATATTACAAACAAAGAAAAACATGCATGTTTAAGGGAAAAGAAAATACACACATAAAAAAACTCCAACTCTACAGAGTATCATTACCAAAATATAATAACCATCATCATACATAAAAAAACAACATAACTAATCTTCGCCAAAACTGTCGATTTCAATCACCTCATCCCACTTCCAATTCTTCAGCGCCTTTACCCTTTGATTAATTCTTCTGAAATTACGAGGCTAGAGAATAATATGTCAGTCACTCATCTAGAATATTAACTAAACACAACTAAACATATAGATATGGAACCAACCTTGTTGATCTCATGCTTTATAGAATTGTCGGGACATCCAACCAAAGCACCAAACTCCAAGTCAAAGCCTTTAGATTTGTTCTGAAATTTACAAAACAAAATATAAGCAAACATAATAAGATTCAGCATAAACATCACCATCTATCACTAACAAAATAATTTACATACTTTAACATAAACGATTTACCTTTGCAGCTCCGATTGAAGACATAGTCAAGTCAGGAAGTACTCCAAACAATTCTTCAAACTGAAAAACAATATACTCATTAATAAAATTAACTACCATGTTGAACTAAAACAATGTTATCTTACAGTTATAAAAGAATTATTACATACATCTCCAGTTTCATTAGATATCTTACTCAACTTTTGAAAATGATCATCCACAAAAATGTTGTCCGCCACAACCTGGAAAAAAAAAACAACTGTTAATCACTTTTGTCATAGTATATTACAAAGATAAACCAAAAAACACAGTATCTGTAAAAAAACACAATGATTTTTAAAAATAAACAACATGATAAAATATTTTACAAGAATTATTACGCATGCTTCCAACTTCATCACATGTCCTGCTCAACGTTTGAAAATGATCATCCACAAAAATGTTGTCAGCCACCACCTGGAAAAGAAAAAAAAACAACTGTCAACCACTGTTGTCATAGTATATTACAAAAAAAAAAAAAAAGTCACAAAAAACACAATAGCTGTAAATAACACAATGATTCTAAGTAACACACAATATCATAAATAATAACAGAAACTTCATCATAAACTTGCTTCTAAATGTACATTCTCATTAGAGCAATAAGAAAATTCATGCAAATGACCATCCACACACTCGTCAGCTACAACCTGACAAAAAAAGCATGTCAATGATTTTTTACTATAATAACACAAAGGATTCCTACAAACACAAAACGATTGTAAAAAACACAATGCTATGTAAATCACAATACTTGACAATACAAAATGATATTACATTTCCAACTATATTAGAAGACTTCATATCTGCTGGCTGCTTCATTTCCACAACGCTGTCCAACCCAGCAAACTGAAAAACAAAGCATCATTATTCAAATGAACAAACATGGTTAAATAAACACAATACCATATAAATTAACAACTTACATTTTTCCCCGTAATTGAATCCTCATCATACACAGCATTATCCATCGATCATAACTGAAGCAAAACAAACAAACTAAATAAGAAACTATTATCGAAATATAACAAACATCATAAACACATAAAATATGTAACCACCTTACAGTGATATGCTTTATTGAAAAGGATGTAATGCAAAGCATGCACGGACATATATATACATCTTGTATGCTAACTACCACGTAGAAGTTATCCAAGATGAACCGACAAGGTTGAGGGAGTGTACCCACGAAGCGAGAAACATGCAGAAAACACAACAAAACTTAACTGGCATTGAAAAAACAAAGTGCCAAGTTTTTTGGGTTTGAACGGATGAGATTAAATCTTGAAGGTAACCACCTGAATTATTACGGTCAGGATCTACTTGAACGTGGGTTTGACTGACGGTTGTTTCGCGGCGAACAATTTATTAATAATATATCAACCCATTTTAAATAACAAAGAGATAGAGGGCTCGGCCCACTCACATGAAATGGTTGCAATTTTTATTCGGTTTCTGGCACCCCGCTCTGCCCAACTGGCTGGTTATTTCTTTATTAATCTTTTTCGCTCCATTTGCACCAGGACCTGACCCAACACAAAATAATATAATATAATACTAAAACATAATAAAAACAAATAAAACTATACAAAAATTATACAATTTAGACGGGCCAAATATGTGTATTTTACCCTACATCAAATATCCCCACACTTAACCTTTTTTCGTCCCCGAAAAAGAATTATGCATAACGGAATCATAGTCGGAATAATCACTCGAGACAAAAGCTTAAATTACTTATTAAAATCGAAACTTGTGTTAGCCGCGATTGCAAGTATACTTGTCCTCTTAAACCCAAACCCGGTTCCAAGCCCTTATCATGCAAGTTTAGTTCAAGTGCTTTCAATCTACCTAGGGTCTCACGCTAAGAATCACAAGTCCACCTAATCCCCCCTAAAGCTTATAGGACAAAAGGAACAACCACTGGGTTATTTCCTAACCGCCTTATACCAAGATCAAGAGAGTTTAGAATCAAATATATTCTTTCCATTTTTTTACTCATTTTTTTTCAACACTTTTTCATTTTTTTTCTTTTTTCGAGCGTAGACGTTGCTTTCCCTAACCCAGAGGCATTCCGGCTGTAGAGTCGCTATCCCCAACTCGGATTACTTAGGCTTCGGTACTTTTTATTTTCTTTGCAAGGTCGATTTCACACACCCTAGCGGTAATCCGGCTGTAGAATCGCTATCCCCAACCACAGACTACATAGAAATGGCTACTTTCATTTAGTTTCTAGCTCGTTTTTTTTTTCATTTTTCCACGAGATAATGACCAAAAACTCTAACGATCTTAGCTTATAACGGCATCCCTTATACTATTTTTGGCGGTTTCAATTTCCCCACTTTCCCTAGATGAGAACCCACTAGTAGACCGACAATTAGGTATATTTTAAATCAAAGGAACCTAGAACCGAATCGAGCCTACCCGCGCATCCCAATCTAGACACAAGCACGATTATTTTATTCTCATATTATTATTATTTGAACCCGAACAAAAACCCGACTTTTCTATCATTTTCCGTTTTTATTTTGCAAACTTCTTGTTTCAAAAGACATTTTCTAATTTTTTTCAATTTTTTTTGGATTTTTGAAGATTTTTTTAATTATTTTGTATTTTTCGACTTTCTATGACTCAAGACTCTACTAACTAGACACTAAACGATAGTTTCCCATCCCCACACTTAAACTCTACATTGCCCAAAATGTAGGATGGAAACCGACTAAAAAAAACTAAAAAATAAATAAGAAATAAAAAAAACAAAGGGCATAATTGGAAAGGACTTAGCTGGTTATATATTGTGTATGCTCCAAAACTCTCGTCTAATCCAGCTCGATCGTATAGCATTTCATTCGCGATAGGCTTTGACTCTAACTGACATGCTCGATAAATGCCTGGGATCTGATAAGCAGCTCCAAAATCACCCGAATGGAGATTGAGTACGGGTGGTACATATTTAAAACTGCATAAACAAAAACAAGCAAACACCAAAGCAATACCGACTCGACACAAACGACTGACTCAATACTACTAAATTAGACTCAGGGTACAGAATAAAAGACTCAAAATACAAACTCTACAAGTGGGTCACAACTGTTCACGTACCTATGGAGGATCATGTAAGCGCAGCTCACCTCCATACACACTCTCACGGGCTGTAGCACTATCATACCTAACATTTCCCACATCTCTCCTATCCCCACACTGAGCCTTGCTCAGCGTTTGTATCTTAAATTCTAATCTCAGCAATCTCTCCTCTAACTCCTCTACCCTCCTATCAGGTGGATCCCCACACTTGGGTTCTATCACCTTCTCTAGACTTGGATCACACACCACCTCTTCTTTATCACTCTCAACCCTCTCACTCTCCCCCACTAACGCTACCGCCTCGACTCTATCACTCTACCCTCTTGCATTCGTCACCTTGAAAACTACCGATTCGTCGCCCGCTCTAAGTGTGATTGTGCCTAAGAAGACATCTATAAGCGCTTTAGCAGTGTTCAAGAACGGGCGCCCTAAAATCAACGGCACGTTTTCATCGGCCTCCATATCTAGCACTACAAAATCCGCCGGGAAGACAAACTTGTCCACTTTCACTAACATATTCTCTACAATCCCCCTAGGGTACTTAATTGTCTTATCTGCTAACGAGAGGGTCATAGGAGTTGGCTTCAAATTACCAAGGCCTAGTTTTTCGTAAAATGAATATGGCATCAAATTAATACTAGCACCAAGGTCTGCCAACGCGTGGTTTTTAACATCACCACCAAACAAACATGGGATCGTGAATATGCCCGGATCAGTGAGTTTCTCAGGAAGTTTGTTTAAGATCACCGCAGAACAATCTCCATTCAATGGAGTATTAGAACACTCAGCTAACCTATCCTTACACTTGAGAAAATCCTTAAGGAACTTGGCGTATTTGGGCATGGACCGCAGGGCCTCTGTGAACGGAAGATTTACTTTTAACTGGGTGAACATCTCAAGAAATCTCTCGTACTCCCTAACATATTGTTGTTGCTTAAAGCGGGCGGGAAAGGGAAGACGGGAGGGATCAAATAAGGGCGGTGGCCTAACCCTAACCGGTTGCTTCTCTACTCTCTTCTCAACCTGGGGCTCCTCGGTATGTGCGGTACTTGCTGGGCCTAGCCTATGTTGCACTTTACCGGGCTTTTCCATCTCTATCTCCTCATCTACCTCACCATCACTCCCTAACTCAACATTCTCTCTCACGACCTCCCCTAGACTCTTCCCACTACAAGTAGTGATTGCTTTCACAGAATGGTCAGTCGGGTGAGTGGTACCTGAAAACTGACAAGGAGGGGATTCTCTCAACTGCCTAGCTATATCAGTCACTGTTCTCTTAAGATCTAAAATGGTAGACTCTTGATTTTTAAGTTGAAGATCGTGACTCTTATTAATTTGATCTTGAGTTTTAACAAAATCAGTTAGGGATTTCTGTGTCGCCTGATTCTGCGTCATCATCTGCGCATTTTGTGTCATCATCTGAGCGAACATCTCCTCCATCCTACTCAAACTCCCCTCGAAAGCCTTGCCACTGCCTTGACTCTCTTGATTCGACCCCCCACTAGCGAACTGACCTCCTGAGCCACTAAACTGACCACTCTGACCTGAACCACTACTCGTGTAAAGGCCCGGCCCCCTACTTTGATACTGACCAGATGGGAAACCAGGAGGATTACCAGATGAACGAAAACTACTATTGTTGCCACTACCGTGCCAGTTGGAGGTGTAATTGGAATTATTGAACGGATTCATGGGACCCCTAGACAGACCGGCTATGTACTCAACCTGCTCGAGAGTAAGTGTGGGACAGTGGAGCGTATCGTGAGCTCCCCTACAAACCTCACATCTATCAACTTTCTTCTTAATCTCATTCAACTCTTGCCTCATACTCTCGACTACAGTAGCTAACGATGGATCCAAGCTAACTTGGTTTACCCCTCGACCGGCCGAGGAGGTACGCACAGGAATGGAAGTCCTGCTGGTAGTGCTGTAATCCATATCAGAGTGGGCGAAACTCTCAAACAAATCGTTACACTCATTCACTGTCTTTTTACCCATAAGCTGCCCACCTGCTAAAGTATCGAAACGAGCTCTAATATCAGGAGTAAGACCATTGTAGAATTTTTCAACTAACGCCCAGTCAGACAAACCATGCTGAGAACAACGGGAGATCAATGTCTGAAAACGCTCCCAAGCTAAGTGGTACGGCTCATCAGGCTCCATACGGAAGGAGTGAATCTGATCACGAAGGTGAGACGCCTTGGATGGTGGGAAGTACTTGGCTAAGAAAGCATCGCGAAGACCAGCCCAAGTAGTGTAAGTGCCAGCTGGCTGAGAATCGAGCCAAGTCGCTGCGCGACATGCGAGTGAGAATGGAAAGACCTGAAGGTAACGAGCATCGAGGTTCACACCCTCGATGGAAAAGGTGCTGCAAAGGCGAGTGAGGCGATTGATGTGGGCGGGTGCATCCTCGTCATCACGACCATGGAACTGGCAAGAATTGGTAATGGCGGTCATGATGTAAGATGGGATCTGCCAGGACCTATCATTCGTAATGTTGGGAATGGTGATGGGCGAATTGGCGGCAGTGAAACCAGTAGTAGCCTGCTCGTAAACGGTGTGATTCGCCATTTAAACTACGGGTGTGGGTGGTGGGGAAACGTGTGGTGAAACGTGTGGTGATGACTTCAGAATGAAGTCGGTGTGTGGTGGAAATGAGGAAGAGCTAGAAGAACTTACCTCGGGTGCAACGGACGAAACAAAAGTCTTGATCGTAAGCGGATTCGGCGGAGGTCCCTACGAGCGCGTATGGGGCATCAACTGCAAAACCAAACACGAACAAGTAAGTAGACTCTAACGATGACTCACTAAACTAGAGAAGACACTAAAGCAAATATTTTTTTTGATTTTTAGACTCCTGCGACTCAACGAACACAAATAGCATGTAATATGTCAACTAAGTCCAAACAAAGTAATCAACGCAATTGCCAAAGAGTCCGCGTCAACGGCGCCAAAAACTTGATGTGCTCGAAGTGGTTTAATAAAAACAACTAAAATTAACCCTAATCTAGACACTCTAAGCTTTAAATTTATAAACTTAGACTCGATCTAGAACTAAACCCACACAACCAGCAAGTGTACCGATCAATGTAGTATAGCTAAAGTAAGTCCGAGTATCGAACCCACGAGACTCTAATGATTACGCTAAAACTCTATTTAGACTACGACTGACACGACTTAACTAATTTGTTTATTTGATGAGGGGGGTTTCTAAAAATCCTAAATAAAATATTAAAATAATATTAAATAACTAGACACGAACTTGGACGAAGACTAGAACCAGTGGCGATGAAGACTACATAGGCTAGACGCAAGTTTAATTCAGAGTGGATTTCTATTCGATAGTTTTGTGGTATGGAACCGGGATCTTTAAATGCTAAACCTATTAAGATACCAACTAAGCCCCTCAATCCCTCTCAAGGTGATTCTTGTGGCACTACCTAGGCTGTTATGATTACCGGTTTTCTAGATTTACTCACAGTTCTCTAGTTTCTTGAAAGTGCCTAAATAAGACAATCTACCTCACAGCGCGAAAGTCTAAGGCAACTATGGGTTTTAATCTTGGTTTAATAGACAAGAGAATGTTTAAGGACTAGACCGATTTCTTAAACCTAGCTATAAACCAAACCGAGACCTATTAATAACCTCGAGCCTCACAGCGACAAGATTAGCAGAACACTTGATTTTATTAAATTACCGGATATTACTTCTAAGGTTAGTTACGTAATTTCACCTTAAAAAGTTAAAAGATTTATTATGTGATATACACTCACCTAAATCAAGAACCCTAGCACACCCCTATTATGTGATATAGACCATCACCAAGGATTATACGAAGCAATAAACAGCGATGAAACAATATCAAGCATGCATATACACCAAGTTAAAATTCCATAGCCTTTACAATACAACAAAAATCCATAAACCACGCAAAAACCGAATAGAAAATCCAAACTTTATTTAAACTATTGTCATGCCTAGGTAGTTTAAGAGTTTTAGCCGGAAAACATCATCAAGAACAGAATCACAATCCAAGTATAAACTGAATTAATCGTGCAATAAAGTTTAAACGAACGAAAACGAAAGATAAAGGATGATTAAACCCGAATCTTCACTCCCGAACGCTCCCGAAGTATACCCGAATGATTCCAAGCTTCCAAGATGCTCCAGAACCTTCAACAGCCTTCAATGGTGCTCCAAGAAACTCAAATTCGTAATTGTTCTGCTGACTTCGTACGTCTGATCTGATGTCGCCTTCTCTTTTTGTCGCAGCCTCTGATCGTCTGTCACCTTGCTTCACGTCCCCAATATTCCTTTTATATTGTCCCTTATACCTTAGGGTTTAATATTCCATATGTACGTGCATTAAAGGCCCACCGACTTTCATCCATTCACGAATTACTATTAGACTTATACCCTTTGATATTTGGCAGCCCTTTTTATTTTTGTTTTGTCTCTAATAATTTTCTTTTCATCCAAGTAATATTTAATGTTTGATATAGACACCCAATAATAATAATTCGTAGCCGCCTTCTCAAAAATCACGTAAACATCTTCTGGGGTTTAATCCTTTAGTCATTGAGCAATAATTGCTTCACATGGCCAAAATACTACAATTCAAGACCATCTGGTGGACTTTTGATGTTAACACGGCCCACCTCTTTCTTTTCTTTTCTTTTTTTCAATTCCAACAATACTAATAATATATCAGCCCATTTTAAATAACAAAGAGATAGCGGGCTCGGCCCACTCACAGGAAATGGTTGCAATTTTTATTGGGTTTCTGGCACCCCGCTCTGCCCAACTGGCTGGTTATTTCTTTATTAATCTTTTTCGCTCCATTTGCACCAGTACCTGACCCAACACAAAATAATATAATATAATACTAAAACTTAATAAAAACAAATAAAACTATACAAAAATTATACAATTTACACGGGACAAATATGTGTATTTTACCCTACATCAAGGAACAAGGGCCAAACCAAACACTCAAGAATGGAATCGTCGAGCGAAAACACTTGACAACCTCCTAGAAGCAGTTTTTCTTACCACCAGTCCTTTCTCCATCAATTAGGAATCTGATGCCATCACTAAACAAAAAGGCGTAAGGTTCACAATGGTGTAAAATTAAAATGGGATATACCGGGCTAGGATTCGAGTTACAGGAACAAGGGCCAAACCAACCACTCAAGAATGGAATCGTCGAGCGAAAACACTTGACAACCTCCTAGAAGCAGCTTTTCTTGCCACCAGACCTTTCTCCATCAATTAGGAATCTGATGCCGTCACTAAAGATATTTCTTAAATGGTAGCCATTTGTTGAGTGTTTTTTTTTTGGTGTCTAATCCGCATATATATCACCATTGCCCTTTATTTTCTTAACTGTATATCTCTTAAATGTCAACATATACACGTATGATTTAGTATACAAAGATTTTTCAATGTCAAGAACCTCGATCAGAGAGTAAAAAAGGCGTAAGATTCACAATGGTGTAAAATTAAAATGGGATATACCAGGCTAGGATTCGAGTTACAGGAACAAGGGACAAACCAACCACCCAAGAATGGAATCGTCGAGCGAAAACACTTGACAACCTCCTAGAAGCTGCTTTTCTTGCCACCAGACCTTTCTCCATCAATTAGGAATCTGATGCCGTCACTAAACACATTCCTTAAATTGTAGCCATTTGTTGAGTGTTTTTTTTTGTGTCTAATCCGCATATATATCACCATTGCCCTTGATTTTAATGACCGTATATCTCTTAAATATAAACATATACACGTGTGATTTAGTTTACGAATATTTTTCAATGCCGAGAACCTCGATCAGAGAGTAAAAAAGGCGTAAGGTTCACAATGGTGTAAAATTAAAATGGGATATACCGGGCTAGGATTCGAGTTACAGGAACAAGGGCCAAGCCAACCACCCAAGAATGGAATCGTTGAGTGAAAACACTTAACAACCTCCTAGAAGCAGCTTTTCTTGCCACCAGACCTTTCTCTATCAATTAGGAATCAGATGCCGTCACTAAACGCATTCCTTAAATTGTAGACATTTGTTGAGTGTTTTTTTTTGGTGTCTAATCCGCATATATATCACCATTGCCCTTGATTTTCTTGACTGTATATCTCTTAAATATCAACATATACACGTGTGATTTAGTTTACGAGGATTTTTCAATGCCGAGAACCTCGATTAGAAGTAAAAAAGGCGAAAGGTTCACAATGGTGTAAAATTGAAATGGGATATACCGGGCTAGGATTCAAGTTACAGGAACAAGGGCCAAACCAACCACCCAAGAATGGAATCGTCGAGCGAAAACACTTGACAACCTCCTAGAAGCTGCTTTTCTTGCCACCAGACCTTTCTCCATCAATTAGGAATCTGATGCCGTCACTAAACCCATTCCTTAAATTGTAGCCATTTGTTGAGTGTTTTTTTTTTGTGTCTAATCCGCATATATATCACCATTGCCCTTGATTTTCTTGACTGTATATCTCTTAAATCTCAACATATACACGTTTGATTTAGTTTACGAAGGTTTTTCAATGCCGAGAACCTCGATCAGAGAATAAAAAAGGCATAAGTTTCACAATGGTGTAAAATTAAAATGGGATATACTTGGCAAGGATTCGAGTTATAGGAACAAGGGCCAAACCAACCACCCAAGAATGGAATCATTTTAGCGAAAACACCTGACAACCTCCTAGAAGCAGCTTTTCTTGCCACCAGACCTTTCTCCATCAATAAGGAATCTGATGCCGTCACTAAACACATTCCTTAAATTGTAGACATTTGTTGAGTGTTTTTTTTGTGTCTAATCTGCATATATATCACCATTGCCCTTGATTTTCTTGACTGTATATCTCTTAAATGTTAACATATACACGTGTGATTTAGTTTACGAAGATTTTTCAATGCCAAGAACCTCGATCAAAGATGTAAAAAAGGTGTAAGGTTCACAATGGTGTAAAATAAAAATGGGATATACCGGGCTAGGAATCGAGTTACAGGAACAAGGGCCAAACCAACCACCCAAGAATGGACTCGTCGAGCGAAAACACTTGATAACCTCCTAGAAGCAGGTTTTCATGCCACCAGACCTTTCTCCATCAATTAGGAATCTGATGCCGTCACTAAATAGATTCCTTAAATTGTAGCCATTTGATGTGTGTTTTTTTTTGGTGTCTAATCCGCATATATATCACCATTGCCCTTGATTTTCTTAACTGTATATCTCCTAAATTTCAACATATACACGTGTGATTTTGTTTACGAAGATTTTTCAATGCCAAGAACCTCGATCAGAGAGTAAAAAAGGCGTAAGGTTCACAATGGTGTAAAATTAAAATGGGATATACCGGGCTAGGATTCGAGTTACTGGAACAAGGGCCAAAAGAACCACCCAAGAATGGAATCGTCGAGCGAAAACAATAGACAACCTCCCAGAAGCAGCTTTTCTTGCCACCAGACCTTTCTCCATCAATTAGGAATCTGATGTCGTCACTAAACACATTTCTTAAATTGTAGCCATTTGTTGAGTGTTTTTTTTTTTGTGTCTAATTTGCATATATATCACCATTGCCCTTTATTTTCTTGACTGTATATCTCTTAAATGTCAACATATAAATGTGTGATTTAGTTTACGAAGATTATTCAATGCCGAGAACCTCGATCAGAGAGTAAAAAAGGCGTAAGGGTCACAATGGTGTAAAATTAAAATGGGATATACCGGGCTAGGATTCGAGTTACAGGAACAAGGGCCAAACCAACCACCCAAGAAATGGAATCGTCGAGCGAAAACACTTGACAACCTCCCAGAAGTAGCTTTTCTTGCCACCAGACCTTTCTCCATAAATTAGGAATCTGATGCCGTCAGTAAACACAATCCTTAAATTGTAGCCATTTGTTGAGTGTTTTTTTGTGTCTAATCCGCATATATATCACCATTGCCCTTGATTTTCTTGACTGTATATCTCTTAAATGTCAACATATACACGTGTGATTTAGTTTACGAAGATTTTTCAATGCCGAGAACCTCGATCAGAGAGTAAAAATGGCGTAAGGTTCACAATGGTGTAAAATTAAAATGGGATATACCGGGCTAGGATTCGAGTTACATGAAAAAAGGCCAAGCCAACCAACCAAGAATGGAATCGTCGAGCGAAAACACTTGACAACCTCCAAGAAGCAGCTTTTCTTGCCACCAGACCTTTCTCCATCAATAAGGAATCTGATGCCGTCACTAAACACATTTCTTAAATTATAGCCATTTGTTGAGTGTTTTTTTTTGTCTAATCCGTATATATATCACCATTGCCCTTGATTTTCTTGACTGTATTTTTCTTAAATGGCAACATATACACGTGTGATTTAGTTTACGAAGATTTTTCAATGCCGAGAACCTCGATCAGAGAGTAAAAAAGGCGTAAGGTTCACAATGGTGTAAAATTAAAATGGGTTATAACGGGCTAGGATTCGAGTTACAGGAACAAGGGCCAAACCAACCACCCAAGAAATGGAATCGTCGAGCGAAAACACTTGACAACCTCCCAGAAGCTGCTTTTCTTGCCACCAGACCTTTCTCCATCAATTAGGAATCTGATGCCGTCACTAAACACATTCCTTAAATTGTAGCCATTTGTTGAGTGTTTTTTTTGTCTAATCCGCATATATATCACCATTGCCCTTGATTTTCTTGACTGTATATCTCTTAAATGTCAACATATACACGTGTGATTTAGTTTACGAAGATTTTTCAATGGCGAGAACCTCGATCAGAGAATAAAAAAGGCGTAAGGTTCACAATGGTGTAAAATTAAAAGGAGATATACCGGGCTAGGATTCGAGTTACAGGAACAAGGATCAAACCAACCACCCAAGAATGGAATCGTCGAGCGAAAACACTTGACAACCTCCTAGAAGCAGCTTTTCTTGCCACCAGACCTTTCTCCATCAATTAGGAATCTGATGCCGTCACTAAACAGATTCTTTAAATTTAAGCCATTTGTTAAGTGTATTTTTTTGTGTCTAGTCCGCATATATATCACCATTGCCCTTGATTTTCTTGACTGTATATCTCTTAAATGTCAACATATACACGTGTGATTTAGTTTACGAAGATTTTTCAATGCCGAGAACCTCGATCCGAGAGTAAAAAAAGGCGTAAGGTTCACAATGGTGTAAAATTAAAATGGGATATACCGGGCTAGGATTCGAGTTACAATAACAAGGATCAAACCAACCACCCAAGAATTGAATCGTCGAGCGAAAACACTTGACAACCTCCTAGAAGCAGCTTTTCTTGTCACCAGACCGTTCTCCATCAATTAGGAATCTGATGCCGTCACTAAACACATTCCTTAAATTGTAGCCATTTGTTAAGTGTTTTTTTTCTGGTGTCTAATCCGCATATATATCACCATTGCCCTTGATTTTCTTGACTATATATCACTTAAATGTCAACATATACACGTGTGATTTAGTTTACGAAGATTTTTCAATGCCGAGAACCTCGATCAGAAAGTAAAAAAGGCGTAAGGTTCACAATGGTGTAAAATTAAAATGGGGCATACTGGGCTAGGATTCGAGTTACAGGAACAAGGGCCAAACCAACCACCCATGAATGGAATCGTCGAGCGAAAACACTTGATAACATCCTAGAAACAGCTTTTCTTGCCACCAGACCTTTCTCCATCAATAAGGAATCTGATGCCGTCACTAAACACATTCCTTAAATTGTAGCCATTTGTTGAGTGTTTTTTTTTGTGTGTCTAATCCGCATATATATCACCATTACCCTTGATTTTCTTGACTGCATATCTCTTAAATGTCAACATATACACGTGTGATTTAGTTTACGAAGGTTTTTCAATGCCGAGAACCTAGATCAGAGAGTAAAAAAGGCGTAAGGATCACAATGGTGTAAAATTAAAATGGGATATACCGGGCTAGGATTCGAGTTAAAGGAACAAGGGCCAAACCAACTACCCAAGAATGGAATCGTCGAGCGAAAACACTTGAGAACCTTCTAGAAGCAGCTTTTCTTGCCACTATACCTTTCTCCAACAACTAGGAATCTGATGCCGTCACTAAACACATTCCTTAAATAGTAGCCATTTGTTGAGTGTTTTTTTTTGTCTAATCCGCATATATATCACCATTGCCCTTGATTTTCTTGACTTTATATATCTCTTAAATGTCAACATATAAACGTGTGATTTAGTTTTTGAATATTTTTCAATGCCGAGAAACTCGATCAGAGAGTAAAAAAGACTTAAGGTTCACAATGGTGTAAAATTAAAATGGGATATAACGGGCTAGGATTCGAGTTACAGGAATAAGGGCCAAACCAACCACCCAAGAATGGAATCGTCGAGCGAAAACACTTGACAACCTCCTAGAAGCAGCTTTTCTTGCCACCAGACCTTTCTCCATCAATGAGGAATCTGATGCTGTCACTAAACACATTCCTTAAATTGTAGCCATTTGTTGAGTGTTTTTTTGGTGTCTAATCCGCATATATATCTCCATTGCCCTTGATTTTCTTGACTGAATATCTCTTAAATGTCAACATATACATGTGTGATTTAGTTTACGAATATTTTTCAATGCCGAGAACCTAGATCAGAGAGTAAAAAAGGCGTAAGGATCACAATGGTGTAAAATTAAAATGGGATATACTGGGCTAGGATTCGAGTTACACGAACAAGGGCCAAACCAACCACCCAAGAATGGAATCGTCGAGCGAAAACACTTGACAACCTCCTAGAAGCAGCTTTTCTTGCCACTAGACCTTTCTCCATCAATGAGGAATCTGATGCTGTCACTAAACACATTCCTTAAATTGTAGCCATTTGTTGAGTGTTTTTTTTTGTGTCTAATCCGCATATATATCACCATTACCCTTGATTTTCTTGACTGCATATCTCTTAAATGTCAACATATACACGTGTGATTTAGTTTACGAAGGTTTTTCAATGCCGAGAACCTAGATCAGAGAGTAAAAAAGGCGTAAGGATCACAATGGTGTAAAATTAAAATGAGATATACCGGGCTAGGATTCGAGTTAAAGCAACAAGGGCCAAACCAACTACCCAAGAATGGAATCGTCGAGCGAAAACACTTGAGAACCTCCTAGAAGCAGCTTTTCTTGCCATTATACCTTTCTCCAACAACTAGGAATCTGATGCCGTCACTAAACACATTCCTTAAATAGTAGCCATTTGTTGAGTGTTTTTTTGTCTAATCCGCATATATATCACCATTGCCCTTGATTTTCTTGACTTTATATATCTCTTAAATGTCAACATATAAACGTGTGATTTAGTTTTCGAAGATTTTTAAATGCCAAGAACCTCGATCAGAGAGTAAAAAAGGCGTAAGGTTCACAATGGTGTAAAATTAAAATGGGATATACCGGGCTAGGATTCGAGTTACTGGAACAAGGGCCAAACCAACCACCCAAGAATGTAATCGTCGAGCGAAAACAATTGACAACCTCCCAGAAGCAGCTTTTCCTGCCACCAGACCTTTCTCCATTAATTAGGAATCTGATGCCGTCACTAAATAGATTCCTTAAATTGTAGCCATTTGATGAGTGTTTTTTTTTGTGTCTAATCCGAATGTATATCACCATCGCCCTTGATTTTCTTGACTGTATATCTCTTAAATTTCAACATATACATGTGTGATTTAGTTTACGAATATTTTTCAAAGCCTAGAACCTCGATTAGAGAGTAAAAAAGGCGTAAGGTTCACAATGGTATAAAATTAAAATGGGATATACCGGGCTAGAATTCGAGGGAACAAGGCCAAGCCAACCACCCAAGAATGGAAACGTCGAGCGAAAACACTTGACAACCTCTAAGAAGCAGCTTTTCTTGCCACCATACCTTTCTCCATCAATTAGGAATCTGATGCCGTCACTAAACACATTCCTTTAATTATAGCCATTTGTTGAGTGTTTTTTTATCTAATCCGTATATATATCACCATTGCCCTTAATTTTCTTGACTGTATATCTCTTAAATGTCAACATATACACGTGTGATTTAATTTACGAAGATTTTTCAATGCCGAGAACCTCGATCAGAGAGTAAAAAAGGCGTAAGGTTTACAATGGTGTAAAATTAAAATTGGATATACCGGGCTAGGATTCGAGTTACAGGAACAAGGGCCAAATGTAACATCCCGAAAAATATAAAACACTATATCAGAATTATAAAGCCTAAATAAAT
This sequence comes from Helianthus tuberosus, assembly GCA_030545235.1. Classification (NCBI taxonomy): domain Eukaryota; kingdom Viridiplantae; phylum Streptophyta; class Magnoliopsida; order Asterales; family Asteraceae; genus Helianthus; species Helianthus tuberosus. The sequence goes on along the minus strand of CM060411.1, from coordinate 210,446,908 downwards.
GGGAGTTTACTAACTAGAAATTTTAACCTAGTTAGTTAACTAGTCTAGAAATAGATTATTGAGTGATTAAAAAAAAAAAAAAGCTATCAAACCATATGTTGAACAAAATAGAGGGACCAAAGTTGTAAACTCTAAAACTTAATTAAAGTTTATCAAATAAAAATAAACCAAACACCCCAAACCAGGGTGTTGGTCGATCAGAGAGAAGCAAGGGGCGACACCCCCAACCCAAGAACCCTAATCTCACAAATCTCTTAAATTGAAGATGAAATTCTGATCCAAAACGAAATCCGAGTTTAGATTATCGATTCTCATCACAAGAGGATCATAAGGTATGTAAAAATTCGTGTTAAATCCTTGTTTGGAATTCTCATGATTTTGGAAATCTGAAAATTAGATGCTTGCATGTTTGTTACTTGGTTAGATTAAAGTTGATTAGGTGTTTAGAAGTAAAACCTAGCTAACTAATTGGGAAATCATAACCAAATTCAGAAAGTTCCATGAACACCTTGAAGGTGGGTTGTGGGTTTCACATGATGATGATGAACACTAGGGTTAAGAAGGTTATTCTAGTGTATTTTGATTGTTGAAAGTGATTTCCAGAAAATATGATGCTTAAAACACTATAGGATGGCTCTATTGTTGTCAAGTTAGCTAATTAGCAAGCTAAGAAGTTGATTTCTAAAGTTATGAAAATTCTGCACATGAAGTGTTTGTTGAAATGCCTCTATGAAGGCTTTAAAACTGAAATTCGGAGCTTAAACGCATAATCATAATGTTTTGGTGTGCTATGCGAATTATGATTTAAAGAGAGTTCTAAAACGAATCATAAATGGACTCTATAGGAACGGACGCAGGAACATCAAGTGGACAAACGGGTGGCGAACCACGTTTAAAGGGCAAACTTTGAAGGTATGTAACTTGACCCGTTACATTTATTATATCGGATGAGTCTTTGTGCAATTTAATTTTGAATGAGAGTTGTTTGAATTAAGCAATGAAGTCGTAATATTGATTGATTCATTGAATTCGGTTGGTACCCGTTGGTAGTCGTCATATAGAAGGATTCTTTAGACGAGCCAAACGGGTCAAATAATCGAGTGAAACATGATTTATTTATACCCCGGAATATGATGGATTGCTTTTAGATATTGCTTGATATATATATAACATGTTAGAATTGCTAGAATCTGATGTTGTAGTTGTTAGAAAAGTATGTTCCAAGAGTTGGGTTCGAGGGTCATGAACAAAACAAACAAGACCTGAAATTCCCAGGTACCACCGTAAATTACGGTATTACCGTAATTTACGGTGAAGGTTATACTTGTTACGGTATGGACCTACTGATTTACGGTGATCATACAAGTCCAAGACTCACCGTAAATTACGGTGATACCGTAATTTACGGTGGACCCAGATTAAACTTTTATATTTTGTTATTTCAACTTTGATGTTAAATTCTTGGAACTATATTACATAATAACATCAAAACTAACGTTTTAGATGGTTTGATCATAGGTAAATTAGTGAAGCTTACGGATGGCGATCAAGTGATAAAGTGAAGAACCGAACACTCTATTTTGAAGCTTCCGCAATGTCTTAGATCTTTTGTAGTCTTTAATTATGGGTTGTAAACACGTGTCAAACACATTTTTGAAATGATGTAACTTAGTCACTTCTTGATTAGGGTCTTGAATACTTATAAATTTTGCTAATGATAAGTCATGTGCTTTAACTATATAAATATATAAAATATCAAGGGTATAAATCTAGGGTGTTACAAGTTGGTAATCAGAGCTCATGGTTGTCAATAAGTGTTCGGTTCAAGCTTGATCGATCGTCCGGTAAGAATTAACTTGTTTTGTTGATAAATTATGTACTACGTATAAAATGAGAAATGGACAATATGCATGAAAAGAGTGCGTAAGCTCACTCAAAAAGCAAGAAATGCATGAAACATGAATGATCAAATCAAGTTACGGACTTGATTAAATAGAAACATGAATGATCAAATCAAGTTACGGACTTGATTAAATAGAAACATGAATGAATCAAATCAAGTTACGGACTTGATTGAATAGAAACAAGAATTATAAAATCAAGTTACGAACTTGATTAAATCAAAACAAGTAAAGCATGTGTTATAAATGGAATGTTAACAATTTATGTAAACATTTCAGAAATCGAGATGGCTGATGGAGGCAATGATAATGCGGTGCCAAGAGTCACCGAACAAGTGAGGGAAGTGATTGCCGAAGAGGTTGGGAAGGCGATCGAAAACAGTTTGTCGAGTTTTATTGATAAAATCCAACACACGGTTTTATCAATAGTAGAAGATAGAATCAAGAAACTGGAAGATGATTCAAATGTAGCAAAGGAGAAGCGTGGAGGACGAAAGCCTTGTTCATACAAGGAATTCATGGCTTGTAAACCACCAACATATAATGGGGAGGTTGACCCAATAGTGTGCCAACGATGGCTAAGTGACATCGAAGGAGTATTCGAGAGAACCCATTGTGACGAAGAAGACTACGTAGCCTATGGTACGGGTCAACTAAGGAGTCAAGCGAAAGATTGGTGGGATAACAAAAAGAAGGAGATTGGAAGCGAAGCGGCTAAGGCCATGACTTGGGAGGAGTTTAAGACGCCGTTTCTTAAACACCATAGTCCCAAGGCGGTCGTAAATAAAATCAAGGAAGAGTTCATGCAACTCAGACACAAAGGTGAATCCATAGACAAGATCACGGGGATGTTTATGGACAAGATGAAGTTCTGTGACGAATTGATAACGAATGAAGAGCAAAAGGTCTATTATTACCATAACATGCTAAGCGCGGAATATAGAGAGTTCATAACCCCTTCGAAGTACGAGACCCTTACCGAGATTGTCAATGCTGCTCGGGAAAGGGAGATTGAGTTGAAAAAGAGTATAGAACGGGGTGAACGAAGGGCACTAGATGTGAATCCAAGCCCTACCAAGAAAGCAAGAACGAATGAAACAGCAAAGAGATCAGATGCTAAAGGTAGTACACCGGGTTGCAAAATTTGTGGGAAAGGTCATAAGGGTGAATGCCGTTACAAGGATAAGCCTTGTCCTATATGCAAGAAAACGGGACATATGGCCATGTCATGCCCGGAGAAAGTGACGGTTTGTTATAACTGTTATCGAACGGGTCACAAGAAGTCTGAATGCCCGGAACTGGTTGGAAAGAAGGATGGGCAAGAACCGAAAGGTGAAGCCCCGAAAGCAAAGGCGAGATCTTTCCAACTAACTGCTGCAGAAGCGAAGATTGAACCTGACGTGGTCTCAGGTATATTTGCTGTAAATTCAATTCCTGCACACGTGTTATTTGATACGGGTGCGAATAAATCCTTTGTTTCATATGGGTTTATTCGACATCCTTCATTTGCTTTAACCAAATTACCTGTGCCTTTAGAAGTAGAGATAGGTGATAACAAAAGCTTTATTGTTTGTGATGTATGTGAAAATTGTAAACTGAGCATCGATGATGAAGAATACTCGATAAATCTAATTCCGATGTCGATGGGAGAATTCCAAGTAGTTGTGGGGATGGATTGGCTATCTCAATACCATGCAAAGGTCGTGTGTTTTCGCAAAGAGATAAAACTAACATCTCCAAGCGGAAAACACGTCACCATTTATGGAGAAAAACGAGGCAATCCCATTGTATGTTCGATGTTGAAAGCTCACAAGCTCATGAAGCGAGGATGCAAGGCGTTCATAATTTATGCAAATGAGACCGAGAAAGAATCACGAAAGACTAGTGATGTACCGGTAGTACGAGATTATGAAGATGTTTTTCCGGAAGAATTACCGGGGATACCGCCTGAACGGGAAGTAGAGTTTGGGATCGAATTGATTCCGGGCGCGAAACCTGTAGCAAAAGCCCCGTACCGACTTGCACCGTCGGAATTACAAGAACTGATGTCCCAAATTCAAGATTTGCTTGACAAGGGATTCATAAGGCCGAGTGTGTCTCCTTGGGGCGCACCGGTGTTGTTTGTGAGAAAGAAGGACGGGAGCATGCGCATGTGTATCGATTATCGGGAGTTGAACAAGCTCACGATAAAGAACCGATACCCGCTCCCGAGGATAGATGACTTATTTGACCAACTACAAGGCGCGAGTTGGTTTTCCAAAATTGACCTTAGGTCGGGGTATCACCAACTAAAGGTCAAAGAAGAAGATGTGCCGAAGACGGCTTTTCGCACAAGATACGGACATTACGAATTTCTCGTGATGTCGTTTGGGCTGACAAATGCGCCCGCGGCTTTCATGGACCTCATGAACCGGGTTTGCAAACCAATGTTGGATAAGTCGGTTATCGTGTTTATCGATGATATCTTGGTGTATTCGAAAAGTGAAGCCGAACACGCACGCCACTTGCAAGAAGTGTTAGAGACACTTAGACGAGAGAAACTTTATGCAAAATTTTCTAAATGTGCCTTTTGGTTACGAGAGGTACAATTTCTCGGTCATGTCATAAGTGCCGATGGAGTTTTGGTGGATCCGTCAAAGATAGAGGCGGTGACAAAATGGAATTCCCCAAAGAACCCTTCTGAAATTAGAAGCTTTTTGGGGCTTGCTGGATATTATAGGAGATTCATTCAAGATTTCTCCAAGATTGCATCGCCGCTAACAAAGCTAACCCAAAAGAAAGTAAAGTTTGTCTGGGGAGTTGATCAAGAAAAAGCGTTTCGAACGTTAAAAGAAAGGCTAACTCAAGCTCCGGTACTGACATTGCCGGACGGAGTCGAAGACATGGTGGTCTATTCGGATGCTTCATTATCAGGGCTCGGTTGCGTGTTGATGCAACGGGGCAAGGTAATAGCCTATGCCTCGAGACAATTGAAGATACACGAGAAGAAATACCCCACGCACGATCTCGAGTTGGCAGCGGTGGTATTTGCATTAAAAATATGGAGGCATTACTTGTATGGAGTAAAATGCACCATATTCACCGACCACAAGAGTCTGAAATACTTCTTCGATCAGAAGGAGTTAAATATGCGACAAAGGCGATGGCTGGAAACGGTGAAGGACTATGATTGTGAGATACACTATCACCCCGGAAAGGCAAATGTGGTAGCGGATGCTTTAAGCAGAAAAGCGGACTATGTTCCAATACGAGTGAGATCGATGCAACTCGTGGTAACCTCGGGTATACTTGAACGTATTCGAGAAGCACAATTAGAAGCAGTAAAAGAAGAGAATTGGAAGAAGGAAAGAATAATCGGACAGTTGAAAGACTTGTCGGATGGAAATCACGGGTTAAAGACTCGATCCGGAAGGATATGGGTCCCACATACCTGTGGAGTAAAGGCGCTTCTACTTGATGAAGCTCATAAATCCCGTTATTCAATTCATCCGGGTGCGACCAAGATGTACAATGATTTGAAACAAAATTATTGGTGGCCCGGAATGAAGAAGGATGTGGCGAAATATGTGGAAAAATGCTTGACATGTTTACAAGTCAAGGCGGAGCACCAGAAACCATACGGTAAACTCCAACCGTTAGAAATTCCGGTTTGGAAATGGGAACATATTACAATGGACCTGTTAACCAAACTGCCTAAGACGAATCGTGGTTTTGATGCCATATGGGTAGTGGTGGATAGATTGACGAAAAGTGCTCACTTCATTCCGATTCGTGAGACGTACACGTCAGAAAAGATGTCAGAAGTCTATACCAATGAAATCATAGCACGTCATGGAGTGCCGGTGTCCATCGTGTCCGATAGGGATACCCGGTTTACTTCGAATTTCTGGCGTGATTTCCAAGAACAAATGGGGACCAAATTGTTCATAAGCACTGCGTACCATCCTCAAACGGATGGACAAAGTGAAAGAACGATACAAATATTGGGTGACATGCTACGGGCATGTATAATCGACTTTGGAGGCAGTTGGGATGTTCACCTACCGTTGGTCGAGTTTTCGTATAACAACAGTTACCAATCTAGTATTAAAATGGCACCATACGAACTGCTTTACGGTAGGAAGTGTCGAACCCCGGTTTGTTGGGGTGAGGTGGGTCCACGTGAACTTGCCCACCAAGACATAGTACGAGCCACGAACGAAAAGATCGATAAAGTTCGGGCACACTTGAAAGCGGCTCAAGACAGGCAAAAGGCGTATGTTGATAAAAGGAAAAGGCCAATTGAATTTCAAGTCGGTGACATGGTCATGCTAAAAGTGTCCCCATGGAAAGGTGTTATTAGATTTAGAAAGAAGGGGAAGTTAAGCCCAAGGTTTATCGGGCCATTTAAAATTATCGGAAGAGTTGGCAAGGTAGCTTACCGTCTTGAACTACCGGAGGAACTGAGTGGGATCCATGGCACGTTTCATGTATCGCAATTAAGAAAGTGCTTAGCGGATGAAACGACATATATCCATTACGACGATATCGAAGTGGATAATAGTCTAAATTATGTGGTGAGACCGGTTGAAATTTTAGACAGAAAGGTCAAACGTTTACGAAATAAACAAATTGATCAAGTCAAAGTCAAATGGGAGCATAGGAAAGGTTCGGACATTACATGGGAGTCCGAAGAGGAGATGCGACGTCTTCACCCTACATTATTTGGTACGTACTTTGGTTTCGGGGACGAAACCCTTTTAAGGGGGATGGACTTGTAACATCCCGAAAAATATAAAACACTATATCAGAATTATAAAGCCTAAATAAATGGGAGTTTACTAACTAGAAATTTTAACCTAGTTAGTTAACTAGTCTAGAAATAGATTATTGAGTGATTAAAAAAAAAAAAAGCTATCAAACCATATGTTGAACAAAATAGAGGGACCAAAGTTGTAAACTCTAAAACTTAATTAAAGTTTATCAAATAAAAATAAACCAAACACCCCAAACCAGGGTGTTGGTCGATCAGAGAGAAGCAAGGGGCGACACCCCCAACCCAAGAACCCTAATCTCACAAATCTCTTAAATTGAAGATGAAATTCTGATCCAAAACGAAATCCGAGTTTAGATTATCGATTCTCATCACAAGAGGATCATAAGGTATGTAAAAATTCGTGTTAAATCCTTGTTTGGAATTCTCATGATTTTGGAAATCTGAAAATTAGATGCTTGCATGTTTGTTACTTGGTTAGATTAAAGTTGATTAGGTGTTTAGAAGTAAAACCTAGCTAACTAATTGGGAAATCATAACCAAATTCAGAAAGTTCCATGAACACATTGAAGGTGGGTTGTGGGTTTCACATGATGATGATGAACACTAGGGTTAAGAAGGTTATTCTAGTGTATTTTGATTGTTGAAAGTGATTTCCAGAAAATATGATGCTTAAAACACTATAGGATGGCTCTATTGTTGTCAAGTTAGCTAATTAGCAAGCTAAGAAGTTGATTTCTAAAGTTATGAAAATTCTGCACATGAAGTGTTTGTTGAAATGCCTCTATGAAGGCTTTAAAACTGAAATTCGGAGCTTAAACGCATAATCATAATGTTTTGGTGTGCTATGCGAATTATGATTTAAAGAGAGTTCTAAAACGAATCATAAATGGACTCTATAGGAACGGACGCAGGAACATCAAGTGGACAAACGGGTGGCGAACCACGTTTAAAGGGCAAACTTTGAAGGTATGTAACTTGACCCGTTACATTTATTATATCGGATGAGTCTTTGTGCAATTTAATTTTGAATGAGAGTTGTTTGAATTAAGCAATGAAGTCGTAATATTGATTGATTCATTGAATTCGGTTGGTACCCGTTGGTAGTCGTCATATAGAAGGATTCTTTAGACGAGCCAAACGGGTCAAATAATCGAGTGAAACATGATTTATTTATACCCCGGAATATGATGGATTGCTTTTAGATATTGCTTGATATATATATAACATGTTAGAATTGCTAGAATCTGATGTTGTAGTTGTTAGAAAAGTATGTTCCAAGAGTTGGGTTCGAGGGTCATGAACAAAACAAACAAGACCTGAAATTCCCAGGTACCACCGTAAATTACGGTATTACCGTAATTTACGGTGAAGGTTATACTTGTTACGGTATGGACCTACTGATTTACGGTGATCATACAAGTCCAAGACTCACCGTAAATTACGGTGATACCGTAATTTACGGTGGACCCAGATTAAACTTTTATATTTTGTTATTTCAACTTTGATGTTAAATTCTTGGAACTATATTACATAATAACATCAAAACTAACGTTTTAGATGGTTTGATCATAGGTAAATTAGTGAAGCTTACGGATGGCGATCAAGTGATAAAGTGAAGAACCGAACACTCTATTTTGAAGCTTCCGCAATGTCTTAGATCTTTTGTAGTCTTTAATTATGGGTTGTAAACACGTGTCAAACACATTTTTGAAATGATGTAACTTAGTCACTTCTTGATTAGGGTCTTGAATACTTATAAATTTTGCTAATGATAAGTCATGTGCTTTAACTATATAAATATATAAAATATCAAGGGTATAAATCTAGGGTGTTACACCAAACCAACCACCCAAGAATGGAATCGTCGAGCGAAAACACTTGACAACCTCCCAGAAGTAGCTTTTCTTGCCACCAGACCTTTCTCCATCAATTAGGAATCTGATGCCGTCACTAAACACATTCCTTAAAATGTAGCCATTTGTTGAGTGTTTTTTTTGTGTCTAGTCCGCATATATATCACCATTGCCCTTGATTTTCTTGACTGTATATCTCTTAAATGTCAACATATACACGTGTGATTTAGTTTACGAAGATTTTTCAATGCCGAGAACCTCGATCGGAGAGTAAAAAAGGCGTAAGGTTCACAATGGTGTAAAATTAAAATGAGATATACCGGGCTAGGATTCGAGTCATAGGAAAAAGGATCAAACCAACCACCCAAGAATGAAATCGTCGAGCGAAAACCCTTGACAACCTCCTAGATGCAGCTTTTCTTGCCACCAGACCTTTCTCCATCAATTAGGAATCTGATGCCGTCACTAAACACATTCTTTAAATTGAACCCATTTGTTGAGTGTTTTTTTGTGTCTAATCCGCATATATATTACCATTGCCCTTGATTTTCTTGACTGTATATCTCTTAAATGTCAACATATACACGTGTGATTTAGTTTTCGAAAATTTTTTAATGCCGAGAACCTCGATCAGAGAGTAAAAATGGCGTAAGGTTCACAATGGTGTAAAATTAAAATGAGATATATCGGGCTAGGATTCGAGTTACAGGAACAAGGGCCAAACCAACTACCCAAGAATGGAATCGTCGAGCGAAAACACTTGACAACCTCCCAGAAGTAGCTTTTCTTGCCACCAGACCTTTCTCCATCAATTAGGAATCTGATGCCGTCACTAAACACATTCCTTAAATTGTAGCCATTTGTTAAGTGTTTTTTTTTGTGTCTAGTCCGAATATATATCACCATTGCCCTTGATTTTCTTGACTGTATATCTCTTAAATGTCAACATATACACGTGTGATTTAGTTTACGAAGATTTTTCAATGCCGAGAACCTCGATCGGAGAGTAAAAAAGGCGTAAGGTTCACAATGGTGTAAAATTAAAATGAGATATACCGGGCTAAGATTCGAGTCATAGGAAAAAGGATCAAACCAACCACCCAAGAATGGAATCGTCGTGCGAAAACCCTTGACAACCTCCTAGAAGCAGCTTTTCTTGCCACCAGACCTTTCTCCATCAATTAGGAATCTGATGCCGTCACTAAACACATTCTTTAAATTGAACCCATTTGTTGAGTGTTTTTTTGTGTCTAATCCGCATATATATCACTATTGCCCTTGATTTTCTTGACTTTATATCTCTTAAATGTCAACATATACACGTGTGATTTAGTTTTCGAAGATTTTTCATTGCCGAGAACCTCGATCAGAGATTAAAAAATTCGTAAGGATCACAATGGTGTAAAATTAAAATGGGATATACCAGGCTAGGATTCGAGTTAAAGGAACAAGGGCCAAACCAACCACCAAAGAATGGAATCGTCGAGCGAAAACACTTGACAACCTCCTAGAAGCAGCTTTTCTTGCCGCTAGACCATTCTCCATCAACTAGGAATCTGATGCCGTCATTAAACACATTCCTTAAATAGTAACCATTTGTTGAGTGTTTTTTTTTTGTGTCTAATCCGCATATATATCACCATTGCCCTTGATTTTCTTGACTTTATATATCTCTTAAATGTCAACATATAAACGTGTGATTTAGTTTTCGAATATTTTTCAATGCCGAGAACCTTGATCAGAGAGTAAAAATGGCGTAAGGTTCACAATGGTGTAAAATTAAAATGGAATATACCGGGCTAGGATTCGAGTTACAGGAACAAGGATCAAACCAACCACCCAAGAATGGAATCGTCGAGCGAAAACACTTGACAACCTCCTAGAAGCAGCTTTTCTTGTCACCGGACCTTTCTCCATCAATTAGGAATCTGATGCCGTCACTAAACACATTCCTTAAATTGCAGCCATTTGTTAAGTGTTTTTTTTTGTGTCTATTCCACATATATATCACCATTGCCCTTGATTTTCTTGACTGTATATCTCTTAAATGTCAACATATACACGTGTGATTAGTTTTCGAAGATTTTTCAATGCCGAGAAATTCGATCAGAAAGTAAAAAAGGCGTAAGGTTCACAATGGTGTAAAATTAAAATGGGATATACTGGGCTAGGATTCGAGTTACAGGAACAAGGGCCAAACCAACCACCCAAGAATGGAATAGTAGAGCGAAAACACTTGACAACCTCCAAGAAGCAGCTTTTCTTGCCACCAGACCTTTCTCCATCAATTAGGAATCTGATGCCGTCACTAAACACATTCCTTAAATTGTAGCCATTTGCTGAGTGTTTATTTTGTGTCTAATCCGCATATATATCACCATTACCCTTGATTTTCTTGACTGGATATCTCTTAAATGTCAACATATACACGTGTGATTTAGTTTACGAAGATTTTTCAATGCCGAGAACCTCGATCAGAGATTAAAAAAGGCGTAAGGATCACAATGGTGTAAAATTAAAATGGGATATACCGGGCTAGGATTCGAGTTAAAGGAACAAGGGCCAAACCAACCACCAAAGAATGGAATCGTCAAGCGAAAACACTTGACAACCTCCTAGAAGCAGCTTTTCTTGCCACTAGACCATTCTCCATCAACTAGGAATCTGATGCCGTCACTAAACACATTCCTTAAATAGTAGCCATTTGTTGAGTGTTTTTTTTTTGTGTCTAATCCGCATATATATCACCATTGCCCTTGATTTTCTTGACTTTATATATCTCTTAAATGTCAACATATACACGTGTGATTTAGTTTTCGAATATTTTTCAATGCCGAGAACCTCGATCAGAGAGTAAAAAAGGCTTAAGGTTCACAATGGTGTAAAATTAAAATGCGATATACCGGGCTAGGATTCGAGTTATAGGAACAAGGGACAAACCAACCACCCAAGAATGGAATCGTCGAGCGAAAACACTTGACAACCTCCTAGAAGCAGCTTTTCTTGCCACCAGACCTTTCTCCATCAATTAGGAATCTGATGCTGTCACTAAACACATTCCTTAAATTGTAGCCATTTGTTGAGTGCTTTTTGTTATTGTCTAATCTGCATATATATCACCATTGCCCTTGATTTTCTTGACTGTATATCTCTTAAATGTCAACATATACACGTGTGATTTAGTTTACGAAGATTTTTCAATGCCGAGAACCTCGATCAGAGAGTAAAATGGCGTAAGGTTCACAATGCTGTAAAATTAAAATGGGATATACCGGGCTAGGATTCGAGTTACAGGAACAAGGGCCAAACCAACCACCCAAGAATGAAATTGTCGAACGAAAACACTTGACAACCTCCTAGAAGCAGCTGTTCTTGCCACCAGACCTTTCTCCATCAATTAGGAATCTGATGCCGTCACTAAACACATTCCTTAAATTGTAGCCATGTGTTGAGTGTTTTTTTTGGTGTCTAATCCGCATATATATCACCATTGCCCTTGAATTTCTTGAATGTATATCTCTTAAATGTCAACATATACACGTGTGATTTAGTTTACGAAGATTTTTCAATGCCGAGAACCTCGATCAGAGAGTAAAAATGGCATTAGGTTCAAAATGGTGTAAAATTAAAATGGGATATACCGGGCTAGGATTCGAGTTACAGGAAAAAGGGACAAACCAACCACCCAAGAATGGAATCGTCGAGCGAAAACACTTGACAACCTCCTAGAAGCAGCTTTTCTTGCCACCAGACCTTTCTCCATCAATTAGGAATCTGATGCCATCACTAAATACATTCCTTAAATTGTAGACATTTGTTGAGTGTTTTTTTTTGTCTAATCCGCATATATATCACCATTGCCCTTGATTTTCTTGACTGTATATCTCTTAAATGTCAACATAAACATGTGTGATTTAGTTTACGAAGATTTTTCAATGCCGAGAACCTCGACCAGAGTTTAAAAAAGGCGTAAGGTTCACAATGGTGTAAAATTAAAATGGGATATACCGGGCTAGGATTCGAGTTACAGGAACAAGGGCCAAACCAACCACCCAAGAATGGAATCGTCGAGCGAAAACACTTGACAACCTCCTAGAAGCAGCTTTTCTTGCCACCAGACCTTTCTCCATCAATTAGGAATCTGATGCCGTCACTAAACACATTCCTTAAATTGTAGCCATTTGTTGAGTGTTTTTTTTTTGTTGTCTAATCCGCATATATATCACCATTGCCCTTGATTTTCTTGACTGTGTATCTCTTAAATGACAACATATACGTGTGTGATTTAGTTTACGAAGATTTTTCAACGCCGAGAACCTCGATCTGAGAGTAAAAAAGGCGTAAGGTTCATAATGGTGTAAAATTAAAATGGGATATACCGTGCTAGGATTCGAGTTACAAGAACAAGGGCCAAACCAACCCCCAAGAATGGAATCGTCGAGCGAAAACACTTGACAACCTCCTAGAAGCAGCTTTTCTTGCCACCAGATCTTTTTCCATCAATTAGGAATTTGATGCCGTCACTAAACACATTCCTTAAATTATAGCCATTTGTTGAGTGTTTTTTTTGTGTCTAATCCGCATATATATCACCATTGCCCTTGATTTTCTTAACTGTATATCTCTTAAATGTCAACATATACACGTGTAATTTAGTTTACGAAGATTTTCCAATGCCGAGAACCTCGATCAGATAGTAAAAAAGGCGTAAGGTTCACAATGGTGTAAAATTAAAACGGGATATACCGGGCTAGGATTCGAGTTATCGGAACAAGGGCCAAACCAACCACCCAAGAATAGAATCGTCGAGCGAAAACACTTGACAACCTCCTAGAAGCAGCTTTTCTTGCCACCAGACCTTTCTCCATCAATTAGGAATCTGATGCCGTCACTAAACACAATCCTTCAATTGTAGCCATTTGTTGAGTGTTTTTTTTGTTGTCTAATCCGCATATATATCACCATTTCCCTTGATTTTCTTGACTGTATATCGCTTAAATGTCAACATATACGTGTGTGATTTAGTTTATAAAGATTTTCAACACCGAGAACCTCGATCTGAAAGTAAAAAAGGCGTAAGGTTCACAATGGTGTAAAAGTAAAATGGGATATACCGTGCTAGGATTCGAGATACAGGAACAAGGGCCAAACCAACCAACCAAGAATGGAATCGTCGAGCGAAAACACTTGACAACCTCCTAGAAGCAGCTTTTCTTGCCACCAGATCTTTCTCCATCAATTAGGAATCTGATGCCGTCACTAAACACATTCCTTAAATTGTAGCCATTTGTTGAGTTTTTTTTTTGTGTCTAATCCGCATATATATCACCATTATCCTTGATTTTCTTGACTGTATATCTCTTAAATGTCAACATATACACGTGTGATTTAGTTTACGCAGATTTTTCAATGCCGAGAACCTCGATCAGAGAGTAAAAAAGGCGTAAGGTTCCACAATGCTGTAAAATTAAAATGGGATATACCGGGCTAAGATTCGAGTTACAGAAACAAGGGCCAAACCAACCACCCAAGAATAGAATCGTCGAGCAAAAACACTTGAAAACCTCCTAGAAGCAGCTTTTCTTGCCACCAGACCTTTCTCCATCAATTAGGAATCTGATCCCATCACTAAACACAGTCCGTAAATTGTAGCCATTTGTGGAGTGTTTTTTTTTGTGTCTAATCCGCATATATATCACCATTGCCCTTGATTTTCTTGATTGTATATCTCTTAAATGTCAACATATACACGTGTAATTTAGTTTACGAAGATTTTTCGATGCCGAGAACCTCGATCAGAGAGTAAAAAAGGCGTAAGGTTCACAATGGTGTAAAATTAAAATGGGATATACCGGGCTAGGATTCGAGTTTCCGGAACAAGGGCCAAACCAACCACCCAAGAATGGAATCATCGAGCGAAAACACTTGACAACCTCCTAGAAGCAGCTTTTCTTGCCACCAGACCTTTCTCCATCAATTAGGAATCTGATGCCGTCACTAAACACATTCCTTAAATTATAGCCATTTGTTGAGTGTTTTTTTTGTGTCGAATCCTCATATATATCACCATTGCCCTTGATTTTCTTGACTGTATATCTCTTAAATGTCAACATATACACGTGTAATTTAGTTTACGAAAATTTTTCATTGCCAATAACCTCGATCAGAAAGTAAAAAAGGCGTAAGGTTCACTGATGTGTGCAAAATGCAACATATAAATTACATCAATTGTGGCATAAAACTAACCCTTTGTTAGTACTAATGTTGGAAAAAGTGTGTTTTTGTCTTCCTTTTGTATTTTCTGGATTAAATGAGCTCAAATTAACAAAAGAAGCAAAAAGACAGCAAAATTTAACATAAATACAGGAAAATGAACTAACGTGACATGCCCGACCCCACAACAGCATCTTCCCAAGCAAAAAAAGAAGACAGAAGACTGAACACGCCCCGTGCTCAGCCAGCACGGGGGCGTGCCCAAGTGTCAGCAGAAAAGACAAAGTGGTAGAAGCTTCTATTGCCCACCACGGGGCCGTGCTCAGCGGACACGGGGCCGTGGTCAACTATAAGATTCGCAGAATCCAGACAAATCTTTATAGTACAAAGATTCTTCTGCACACGGGGTCATGCTCAGCGGACACGGGGGCGTGGTCAACTAATAAGACAAGCTGCATTAAATGAAGAAAGAGAAGGATGTGGACACGGGGCCATGCCCACTGGACACGGGGCCGTGCCCGAGCTTCTGTCCAGCCTATAAATAGGAGTGCTTGGCTCAAGCTCAAACCATCCCTTGGCACACCACCTCTCTCATACTTCACCCACCACCCACCACCACCATAACACCATCATCCACCACCATCATCCATTTTCCATCATAGAGTGTGTGAGTCGTCTCGGCATCCAAGATTGATCGTAAGAGTTCTTGACAATCAAGGCCATGTTTGCCTAAGTCTCTTACATCACTTGGTGAAGACAAGTGTCTAGTGTAATACTTTTTATTTTTAATCTTTTTGCAATTTTTACTTGGTTTTGTGTTAATGACTTTAATAACTAGTTTCTTATGTTGAAGGTGATTCTTCCTTATCGTTTGTCCGTGGTGTCTTGGCATTATTTTACTGTCTATATAAAATAAAAGATTTTCACCATTCATATATCCACGGTCTATATGGAGGTATGTTGGCTACCTGGTCGGGGGTTAAGGGAACGGTTTGGTAAGAGTCTTGCCGTTGTTCAGCGTTTAGAGATCCTGCAAGGGACCTGGGTCAAATTTAGTAGGACCTCCTTCAATACTTAACGGTATTGGATGGCGGGGGTCCAAACTCTTTGATCCCCTCATAAGTTAACTACTATTAATACTATAACCCGGCTATTTAGGACTGTATCCCTGCTAACTCAGACTACTTAGTCGAGGGTAACGTCACCTCCAAAAGAGGGGCCTACCATAATTTGCATTAATAACTTAATTCATTATCTTTCAATAATCCGACCCTTTAGGATTGTATCCTTGCTGACTCAAACTACTGGGTTGAGGGTAACATCACCTTCAAAAGAGGGGCCTACTACAATAACTAAGATAATCTCTTAAATAAGTGCAAAAGTGAGGAAATAATCAAAGGTTACACTAAACACGAGTCGGAACCAAGTGATTCATCTTGTCTATCTGTTTTTATTTTTTATTTTACTTTTCAGCATTTTAGTTAGTTTTTATTTTCTTAGTTTAAAACATTTTTCTAAACTTTTTGATTTGATTAGACGTTGAGGATAAACCGGTACTAAAAGCTCTTGTGTCCTTGGACGACCTCGGTATCTTGCCAACACTATACTACGCTCACGATGGGTGCACTTGCCCATATGTGTGTTTAGTGTTAGTAAATATCGTGTTTTATAAATTTAAAACTTGGCTTAAAAAAGTGTTAAAGGGCTTAAAATATACACCTAATATATATAACACTTCACACGCATCATTCACAATGGTGTAAAATTAAAACGGGATATACCAGGCTCGGATTCGAGTTACAGGAACAAGGGACAAACCAACCACCCAAGAATGGAATCGTCGAGCGAAAACACTTGACAACCTCCTAGAAGCAGCTTTTCTTGCCACCAGACCTTTCTCCATCAATTAGGAATCTGATGCCGTCACTAAACACATT
This sequence comes from Helianthus tuberosus, assembly GCA_030545235.1. Taxonomy (NCBI): domain Eukaryota; kingdom Viridiplantae; phylum Streptophyta; class Magnoliopsida; order Asterales; family Asteraceae; genus Helianthus; species Helianthus tuberosus. Next base: position 210,430,248 of record CM060411.1, on the reverse strand, counting down.
CCTTAAATTGTAGCCATTTGTTGAGTGTTTTTTTTGGTGTCTAATCCGCATATATATCACGATTGCCCTTGATTTTCTTGACTGTATATCTCTTAAATGTCAACATATACACGTGTGATTTAGTTTACGAAGATTTTTCAAGGTCGAGAACCTCGATCAGAGAGTAAAAAAGAACTAAGGTTCACAATGGTGTAAAATTAAAATAGGATATACCGGGCTAGGATTCGAGTTACAGGAACAAGGGCCAAACCAACCAGCCAAGAATAGAATCGTCGAACGAAAACACTTGACAACCTCCTAGAAGCAGCTTTTCTTGCCACCAGACCTTTCTCCATCAATTAGGAATCTGATGCCGTCACTAAACACATTCCTTAAATTGTTGCCATTTGTTGAGTGTTTTTTTTGGTGTCTAATCCGCATAAATATCACCATTGCCCTTGATTTGCTTGACTGTATATCTCTTAAATGTCAACATATACACGTGTGATTTAGTTTACGAAAATTTTTCAATGCCGAGAACCTCGATTAGAGGGTAAAAAAGGCGTAAGGTTCACAATGGTGTAAAATTAAAATGGGATATACCGGGCTAGGATACGAGTTACAGGAACAAGGGCTAAACCAACCACCCAAGAATGGAATCGTCGAGCAAAAACACTTGACAACCTCCTAGAAGCACCTTTTCTTGCCACCAGACCTTTCTCCATCAATTAGGAATCTGATGCCATCACTAAACACATTCCTTAAATTGTAGCCATTTGTTAAGTGTTTTTTTTTGTGTCTATTCCGCATATATATCACCATTACCCTTGATTTTCTTGACTGTATATCGCTTAAATGTCAACATATACACGTGTGATTTAGTTTACGAATATGTTTCAATGCCGAGAACCTCGATCAGAGAGTAAAAAAGGCGTAAGGTTCACAATGGTGTAAAATTAAAATGGGATATAACGGGCTAGGATTCGAGTTACAGGAACAAGGGCCAAACCAACCACCCACGAATGGAATCGTCGAGCGAAAAGACTTGACAACCTCTTAGAAGCTGCTTTTCTTGCCACCAGACCTTTCTCCATCAATTAGGAATCTGATTCCGTCACTAAACACATTCCTTAAATTGTAGCCATTTGTTGAGTGTTTTTTTTTGTCTCTAATCCGCATATATAACACCATTGCCCTTGATTTTCTTGACTGTATATCTCTTAAATGTCAACATATACACGTGTGATTTAGTTAACGAAAATTTTTCAATGCCGAGAACCTCGATCAGAGAGTAAAAAAGGCGTAAGGTTCACAATGGTGTAAAATTAAAATGGGATATACCGGGCTAGGATTCGAGTTACAGGAACAAGGGCCAAACCAACCACCCAAGAATGGAATCGTCAAGCGAAAACACTTGACAACCTCCTAGAAGCAGCTTTTTTTGCCACCAGACCTTTCTCCATCAATTAGGAATCTGATGCCGTCAGTAAACACATTCCTTAAATTGTAGCCATTTGTTAAGTGTTTTTTTTTTGTCTAATCCGCATATATATAACCATTGCCCTTTATTTTATTGACTGTATATCTCTTAAATGACAACATATACACGTGTGATTTAGTTTACGAAGATTTTTCAACGCCGAGAACCTCGATCAGAAAGTAAAAAAGGCGTAAGGTTCACAATTGAGTAAAATTAAAATAGGATACACCGGGTTAGGATTCGAGTTAAAGGAACAAGGGCCAAACCAACCACCCAAGAATGGAATCGTCGAGCGAAAACACTTGACAACCTCCTAGAAATAGCTTTTCTTGCCACCAGACCTTTCTCCATCAATTAGGAATCTGATGCCGTCACTAAACACAATCCTTAAATTGTAGCCATTTGTTGAGTGTTTTTTTTGATGTCTAATCCGCATATATATCACCATTGCCCTTGATTTTCTTGACGGTATATCTCTTAAATGTCAACATATACACGTGTGATTTAGTTTACGAAGATTTTTCAATGCCGAGAACCTCGATCAGAGAGTACAAAAGGCGTAAGGTTCACATTGGTGTAAAATTAAAATGGGATACACCGGGCTAGGATTGGAGTTACAGGAACAAGGGCCAAATCAACCACCCAAGAATGGAATCCTCGAGCGAAAACACTTAACAACCTCCTAGAAGCAGCTTTTCTTGCCACCAGACCTTTCTCCATCAATTAGGAATCTGATGCCGTCACTAAACACATTCCTTAAATTGTAGCCATTTGTTGAGTGTTTTTTTTGGTGTCTAATCCGCATATATATCACCATTGCCCTTGATTTTCTTAACTGTATATCTCTTAAATGTCAACATATACACGTGTGATTTAGTTTACGAAGATTTTTCAATGCCGAGAACCTCGATCAGAGAGTAAAAAAGGCGTATGGTTCACAATGGTGTAAAATTAAAGTGGGATATACCGAGTTAGGATTCGAGTTACAGGAACAAGAGCCAAACCAACCACCCAGGAATGGAATCGTCGAGCGAAAACACTTGACAACCTCCTAGAAGCAGCTTTTCTTGCCACCAGACCTTTCTCCAACAATTAGGAATCTGATGCCGTCACTAAACACATTCTTTAAATTGTAGCCATTTGTTGAGTATTTTTTTTGTGTCTAATCCGCATATATATCACCATTGTCCTTGATTTTCTTGACTGTATATCTCTTAAATGTCAACATATACACGTGTGATTTAGTTTACGAAGATTTTCCAATGTCGGGAACCTCGATCAGAGAGTAAAAAAGACCTAAGGTTCACAATGGTGTAAAATTAAAATAGGATATACCGGGCTAGGATTCGAGTTACAGGAACAAGGGCCAAACCAACCAGCCAAGAATAGAATCGTCGAACGAAAACACTTGACAACCTCCTAGAAGCAGCTTTTCTTGCCACCAGACCTTTCTCCATCAATTAGGAATCTGATGCCGTCACTAAACACATTCCTTAAATTGTTGCCATTTGTTGAGTGTTTTTTTTGGTGTCTAATCCGCATATATATCACCATTGCCCTTGATTTGCTTGACTGTATATCTCTTAAATGTCAACATATACACGTGTGATTTAGTTTACGAAAATTTTTCAATGCCGAGAACCTCGATCAGAGGGTAAAAAAGGCGTAAGGTTCACAATGGTGTAAAATTAAAATGGGATATACCGGGCTAGGATACGAGTTACAGGAACAAGGGCTAAACCAACCACCCAAGAATGGAATCGTCGAGCAAAAACACTTGACAACCTCCTAGAAGCACCTTTTCTTGCCACCAGACCTTTCTCCATCAATTAGGAATCTGATGCCATCACTAAACACATTCCTTAAATTGTAGCCATTTGTTAAGTGTTTTTTTTGTGTCTATTCCGCATATATATCACCATTGCCCTTGATTTTCTTGACTGTATATCGCTTAAATGTCAACATATACACGTGTGATTTAGTTTACGAATATTTGTCAATGCCGAGAACCTCGATCAGAGAGTAAAAAAGGCGTAAGGTTCACAATGGTGTAAAATTAAAATGGGATATAACGGGCTAGGATTCGAGTTACAGGAACAAGGGCCAAACCAACCACCCACGAATGGAATCGTCGAGCGAAAAGACTTGACAACCTCTTAGAAGCTGCTTTTCTTGCCACCAGACCTTTCTCCATCAATTAGGAATCTGATTCCGTCACTAAACACATTCCTTAAATTGTAGCCATTTGTTGAGTGTTTTTTTTGTCTCTAATCCGCATATATATCACCATTGCCCTTGATTTTCTTGACTGTATATCTCTTAAATGTCAACATATACACGTGTGGTTTAGTTAACGAAAATTTTTCAATGCCGAGAACCTCGATCAGAGAGTAAAAAAGGCGTAAGGTTCACAATGGTGTAAAATTAAAATGGGATATACCGGGCTAGGATTCGAGTTACAGGAACAAGGGCCAAACCAACCACCCAAGAATGGAATCGTCAAGCGAAAACACTTGACAACCTCCTAGAAGCAGCTTTTTTTGCCACCAGACCTTTCTCCATCAATTAGGAATCTGATGCCGTCACTAAACACATTCCTTAAATTGTAGCCATTTGTTAAGTGTTTTTTTTTTGTGTCTAATCCGCATATATATCACCATTGCCCTTGATTTTCTTGACTGTATATCTCTTAAATGTCAATATATACACGTGTGATTTAGTTTAAGAAGATTTTTCAATCCTGAGAACCTCGATCAGAAAGTAAAAAAGGCGTAAGGTTCACAATTGAGTAAAATTAAAATGGGATACACCGGGCCAGGATTCGAGTTACAGGAACAAGGGCCAAACCAACCACCCAAGAATGGAATCGTTGAGCGAAAACACTTGACAACCTCCTAGAAGTAGCTTTTCTTGCCACCAGACCTTTCTCCATCAATTAGGAATCTGATGTCGTCACTAAACACAATCCTTAAATTATAGCCATTTGTTGAGTGTTTTTTTTGGTGTCTAATCCGCATATATATCACCATTGCCCTTGATTTTCTTGACTGTATATCTCTTAAATGTCAACATATACACGTGTGATTTAGTTTACGAAGATTTTTCAATGCCGAGAACCTCGATCAGAGAGTAAAAAATGCGTATGGTTCACAGTGGCGTAAAATTAAAATGGGATATACCGGGCTAGGATTGGAGTTACAGGAACAATGGCCAAATCAACCACCCAAGAATGAATCGTCGAGCGAAAACACTTGACAACCTCCTAGAAGCAGCTTTTCTTGCCACCAGACCTTTCTCCATCAATTATGAATCTGATGCCGTCACTAAACACATTCCTTAAATTATAGCCATTTGTTGAGTGTTTTTTTTGGTGTCTAATCCGCATATATATCACCATTGCCCTTGATTTTCTTAACTGTATATCTCTTAAATGTCAACATATACACGTGTGATTTAGTTTACGAAGATTTTTCAATGCCGAGAACCTCGATCAGAGAGTTAAAAAGGCGTATGGTTCACAATGGTGTAAAATTAAAGTGGGATATACCGAGTTAGGATTCGAGTTACAGGAACAAGGTCCAAACCAACCACCCAGGAATGGAATCGTCGAGCGAAAACACTTGACAACCTTTTATAAGCAGCTTTTCTTGCCGCCAGACCTTTAACCATCAATTAGGAATCTGATGCCGTCACTAAACACATTCTTTAAATTGTAGCCATTTATCGAGTGTTTTTTTTGTGTCTAATCCGCATATATATCACCATTGTCCTTGATTTTCTTGACTGTATATCTCTTAAATTTCAACATATACACGTGTGATTTAATTTACAATGGTGTAAAATTAAAATAGGATATACCGGGCTAGGATTCGAGTTACAGGAACAAGGGCCAAACCAACTAGCCAAGAGTAGAATCGTCGAGCGAAAACACTTGACAACCTCCTAGAAGTAGGTTTTCTTGCCACCAGACCTTTCACCATCAATTAGGAATCTGATGCCGTCACTAAACACATTCCTTAAATTGTAGCCATTTGTTGAGTGTTTTTTGTTGGTGTCTAATCCGCATATATATCACCATTGCCCTGGATTTTCTTGTTAGGATCGAAGGCTCTCATGATTGTGTTTGTTTGTGTAAATTGTATAATCAATAGAGATGAACAAAGTTTAAGTGCAGCGGAAATGAACAACAAATGTTGTAAACACAATCAATGAGAAAATAGTTTGACAAACATTTTCTTCTCATAGAGTCAAAAGATTACAAATCAAAGCAAAAGATTACAAACATGCTTACAAACTAGGCTCCCCCTCAGCCTGATGCCCCAAGGTTGGATTGCACAAGATGAAAGGATTGAATTGAGGAGAAGAACTCTCTCAAAACGAATCAAATGTAACAGTACAGAGCACTGCTCCATTTATAGACAAACCAAACTACTGAGGCATCTCAGCTGACGTCACCATGAAAGCGACGTCTAACAGTCTAACAACCTGTATCTACTGGTCTTATACAAACACTGCTAAACCTAACCACTGACTATACATAAAACAGATGATATACTAAACTACTGTTCTCTCTTTATATCAGTGCTTTCCTCAAGGTTGATCAGTCCTTGATTGGGCAGTGCTTTGTCATCAGCAGTGCTTAGATCTCAGCACTCTTTTGGCTTCATCAATAGTTAGAAGAGCAGCAGCAGTTGTATCAGGACAGTGGATGTAAGACCATCAGATGTTATAATCACTTTCAGGACAGTGGATGTTATAGACAAACCAAACCACTGAGGTATCTCAGCTGACGTCACCATGAAAGCGACGTCTAACAGCCTAACAACCTGTATCTACTGACCTTACACAAACACTGATGTCTAACAACTGATTGTAAATAAAATACAAAACATGAGGAAACAACTGCTTCACGTTCCACTGTTGTAGCCTAAACACTGATGCTTAACAACAACATCAGTGCTTTCTTCAAAGGTGATCAGTCCTTGAATGAGCAGTGTTTGTGTCTTCAGCAGCACTTAAGAGACAGCAGTAGATAGAGCGAACAGAGTTTGTCTTCAACAGTCTTTAGGATTATATCAGCATTTGGATCATCAGTTGTTCTTTTGAGCAGTACTTAAGGTTCATTAGCTGATAGATAACCACTGTCAAGGGGAGAGCAAAGTGTAAACTGCTGCTTATTGTGAATCCTCTGTTGCGACCTGGTTTTGGCTTTACATTATCTGTTCCTCTGGTAGGGTTCAATCCCAACAATCTCCCCCTGGAACAGATAATGCCAAAACCTTTCATTATTCAGGACCTTTATTACTCATCAAGAGTGCCTTAGCTTGTTCTTTGAATTCAGCTTCAAATTCCTTTGCACTCTGGTCATCCTCATCCCTACACAGTGAAAGCCCAAGGAGATCCTGCAAATCTTGAACACTAAGGCCTAGTGCTTCTTTCCTTGATATGTGCTTCACATCGCCATTGGCTCTGACCAAGGTCAATACGTGAGTCTTTTGATCAGACATCCACTTTAGTATTTTTAAGCCAAGTGGGTTTCTTGGGAGAGACTTATTTGAAGATGAGTTGAGGGATAATGGCCTTGAAAACAACTGCAGACTTTCAGACATTCTTTTGAAAGCTTCTTCAAAGACTTTGTCAGCTGCAGCTATATCTTCTGCAGTTTCTTGTTTAATAAGTTCTTGTCGTTCAGCTTCTGTCTTGTCTTTAGCAGTGTTTGGAGACGCAGGTTTGTTTAATGCCTTAAAAAGGCTTTGAATCTTTGTTGAAGTTTCTTCTTTTAGACCCATTTTCGTGATGGTATCTTTGAAGTACTCTGCTTCCTTTTCAATTACCTCTTCTTCAGTCAGCTGTTCTCCCTCTTCTTGATTTGTTACAAAAGTAGACCGGAACAGTGTGTCGAGGTTTCCTATCTTCTGTTCAAGCTTCATCATTTGTTCTTGCTTTTTAGAAGTGCTTGAAACAGTTATCTTTCTTTTCTTTAGCCTTTCATAGGCTTCATCGGTCTGCTGCCTAGACCATTTTGATATGGCTTCAGCAGTGTCCATCTTAGCATCCACTAGCTCCTTTTTCTTTCCTTTATATTCAGCAGTGAGATCAGCAATAAGCTTTTTGTATTTACTCCAGTTTGGAGCATTTTTCTTTTTTGAAGGATCATTCTTGATTTTTTGGATCCTTTCAGCTTCATGCTTTAAAGCTATTAAAGGCCATTCTTTAAACAGAGATTCTTCAGCAGGGTAGAACTTTTCTTTCATGATGAAGGCTAGAAATTGTTCTCTCAATTTCTTCTTTTGATTAGCCTTTTCTTTGTCTAGTTCTTGTGCATATTCTTCCATCTGCTTAACCTTTGCAAGGTAGAACTCTAGTCTATTAGTAATGCCTTCTTCGCTTAGCCTTTCTTTTTCACTGTCAACCTTAGCTTTAACTTTAGCTTGCCTAGCCTTTATCTTGAGATAATCAGTTATAACTTCTGGAGCTATATAGCCTATTAGTGAGGAGAATTTTCTTTTTGATGGATCTGTTTCTGTATAAAACTGCCTCATTTCATTTTTAATGGCTTCAAGCTCCAGTGGATATTTTTCAGCATTCGGATCATGCATCCCTTCATCGGCAGTGATTGGCTTTCTTTTTCTGCTAAAGAGCTTTGGTTGAGATATAGGAAGGATGAGAGCAGTGGTGGATGCCTGACTAACAGCTGTTGAAACAACTGGTGTCTCAACATCTGTTGTCATTACAACTGCTGATATGTCAGCAGTTGTCTTCTGCTTTTGAGCAGGGGATGGATGTGGTGAGGTGGTTTTTGATGATGGTGATGGTGGTGGTGAATCAACATCTGATATGAGATTCCTTCTCCTTTTTAATGAAGAAGAGGCAGATGATGTTTTGGGTGGATCAGTGGTGGTAGATTGGATAGCAGTGGTTTGTGACAGTGATTGACTGACAGTGGTTGAAACAACTGGTGTTTCAATCACTGTTGTCTTCTGTTTTATGACAGGAGGCAGTGGTGATGGAGCAGTAGTTGTAGTGGTGTGTGGTAGAGTGGTGTGTGTTGAAAGTGTGTGTGTTGATGACATGGCAGCTGTTTGGCTACTGACAGCAGTTTTTGTAACTACTGCTGTATCAGCTGTTTGGCTAACAGGTTTTGAGACCTGTTTTTCTTTTTCTTTTTCTTTTTCAGGTTCAATATGAAGGCCATGTTCAATTCCCTTTTTCTTCATTTGCTTCATTATCTCCCCCTTTTTGGCATTATCTGCAAGGGGATCATCAAAGAATAGTAAAGTTGAAGGAGCCTTGCCAGTGGCAGTTTGGATACTGGCCTTAATAGCCTTGATATCTGCTTGAGTATCCTTGAACCTTGATTCCATCATGTTGGACAGCAGTTGTACTTGAACAGCATGCTTTTGATCAGCCATTTGTTGCTGTTTTTCCAGCATGGTTTGGAAAATATTCCAAAGCTCATTTGCAGCAGGTGCTTGTTGTGGAGCAGGTGCTTGAGCAGGAACAGCAGAGGATTGTGCTTTCTGAGCTTTTAAAATCTCTTGCACCATCTCCTTTATTTCAGAAACTGATTCTTCAAGTTTTTCCACTCTGCCCGTCAATTCCTGATATCTTGAATCATCACCCATTTTACTGGGATCATCTGAATCCCCACCTGTGGTGGTTATATCAACGTGTGACTTAGGAACAGAGTCCCAAAAATCACCCATTGATGCCCCTTGTTCTTGGTACTGGGGACTTCTCTCTTCAGCACTCGATAAACCTTTGATGGTACCAGTGGTTAGATCTAACTCACTGGTGGTCACCGAAGTTGCTATTAAAGAAATTGCCTTCAATAGAGTCTTACTTATGAAACAACTGTCCAACTGAGGATCTGTTGATCCACCAGTTGTAGTTGCTGCTCCACTTGAACTACTGACAAGAGTTACTTGTAACTCCTGCAGTGTAACCTCCTCAACTGTTGCTGGGATAGCAGTAGTAATAGCATCAGACCCAGTCACTTGTGGATGTATACTCTCAGTGATAGGTGATAGAGAGGAACTGGTTTGTGTCTGTGCAATAGCAGCTGCATGCAACAGAGGTAGCATGGATTGTGGCATTATTATTGGTGAGGGGATGGGGGTTGAAAGAGACATGTCCTTGGGATCAGGACTGAGGAAGATGGATCCGAGTGGATTCAGAGCTTCATATTGTGGTGTCCCTGTGCTTACAACCTGATCCTTTTGTGAGGATGCAGGAGGAGTTTCGGTTATGGGTTGAGATCTTTCTTCCAACTGCTGTGAGGAAGTAGCAGCAGTGGTTTGTGGTGACTTTTGTGTTGTCACAGGCATTTCCTCTGGGATCTCATCTTCCAGAGTTGCCTTTGTTTTGGGATTGGTGGGTTTTCTGGATGTTTTTCTTTTGGTCTTTTTGGTGGTGGCAGGTGTGGGTTTCAGAGCAGTGGGAGTGCTGCTATGATCACCTGGAGCAGTGGGCTCAGCATCTGATACCTGAGGAGCAGTTGTAACCGCTAAAGTCTGCTCAGGTACCCCTGCTTTTGTTTTTATTGGTGCCATCATCCTTGAAAATGTTTCTTTTGTTATGCTTTTTATTTGACAATGAACACCTTGTTTGAGCAAATTTACATTTTTCTTTTCAAATTTTTGTTCAAAATAATAACTCAAAAATCTTGGAAAAAGTAAAAATGCTTTACTTTCAACGTTTTTCACCATGTCATTGAAAATCTCCTGGGAGTAGTTATAGTTTTTATTATTCAAAATAGCGTAACCCAGGCTTTGAATTTTCAATGGTACTTCGTTGAAAGATGTTGTTTTATTTGAAGCACACATCAAGAGTGTGTGAAATAAAAACCTGGGTGCAGATGGAAAATAGCCCTTTTGTAGGGTATCTACCTTTGGTTCTTCTGCATAACCCCTTTTCAGAAAATCAGCTTTTAACTCGTTTTTGTCAAAAGAGGTTTTACCGTTCTGATCGTCGAGTATGAAGACTTCTGATATCGATTTTGGTGTGATTATGATCTCTTTTCCCTGTATCGAGGAGTTAATGGCTATGACTTTTCCGTCTTGTTTTTCAAGCGACGCCTTTTTCCAAAACTCTCTCTGGGTTTGCAAGTAGATAGGAGCATTTGCTGTCAACAAAGTTTTGTACTTTGATGCAGATAATGCATCAATGATGGTGTCAAAGGTGTGATTATCAGTAGGTTTTGTGAATAAACCCAGATAGTTGTGAGATTGTTTGAATGGTATTTCGATGGGTTCTTCGGTCGTTTGAGCGACCTCTTTGGAAGGTGATGGTGATTTAGGTTTTGGTTTTGATTTTGATTTTGATTTTGTCATTTTTTGCGGAGAAGAATGAAGGAGGATTTTGGAGATTTTGAGAGGAAGGGTTGGAAACTGCTATGAGAAGAGAATTTTGGAATTCAATTCGACAGTGTAAAACCCTGTTTGGGGTTTAGGGCAGGGTTTTATTTGAAAAAAAAAATGATCGCTGATTTGGCAGCGGTTATTTTGATCTGAGGGCTAAAAACTGTCCATGTGTCAAACACTGATGAGATGGATGAAGTATGGAGAACAGTTGTTTTAAGAGCCACTGACGTATCAATCATCAGTGGTTACAACGGTAAAAATTTTGGGCAGTGGATGATTTTTACTATCAGTAGATAGCATATCAGTGGATAAGACACTGATTTTGAACATCAGTGCTTTTCAAGAAAATGAGGGATCAGTGGTTAACTTTCAGCAGTGGACAGTGTTTTAGAGATCAGATATTGGAACAAAACAGTGGTTAGGGTAAATGGTACAATTCTGAAGGACAGGTGTTTCAGCAACAGTTTTGAAAATATCATTCAAGGTTTTACCACATGTCAATTTTGAAAGACAGTGGTTTAGTACCCCAGATGATGAAAACTTTTTACTAAGGCAACTCATTTTCGTTTAATATTCAATTAACACATGAGTAACTTAGTGATTTAAGCACAGTTTGCAATCAACCTTTGATAAAAATTTAGGAGCAAACCTGAGTATGGCATGATCATGACATATGTACCATTTCCTTTTGACCCATTTATGAGGACACTAATATCATAAAAAAGAGGTATTATATCCTGACAGGAGCTGAAACCAATTGCCAACAAAAACAAGCAACGGTTTCAAATATATTATTCCAAAAAAAATGAATAATATATCCTGATTATTCGAGAAAATCCTTTGAACACAAAAAAAAATTGTTAAAGGATTTTCTAAAAATAGTATCAAAAAGATCTGGTAAAATTTCAATAGAGAATATAATCACATCACTCATAGGTTTTTGAAAAATGGTCAGTAGTTTGTCAACAGTGGTAGAAAACTTTTGGAATACATTTTGACCACTGTTTGGTACCATTTTCTTTGTCAGTTGATTGCAAACCTGAGGACACATGGATATGTTTTTGAACATTTGTCTAGTCCTCTTTGGAGTTCATTTACTGGCATAAAAACCTTTTTCTGAACAGATGAATGCACACAGTTGCTTAATGACCATTATTACCCCAAGCTTTGACTCTTAAGTGTTTTACGTTTATACTCTTTTCAAAAGTTTTGAGATAAACACACTTTCGAGTTTTTGTGATTTAGTCCAAAATCATTTTGCAGTAATGTTTTGAGAGACTTGGTCATGTTTGCACAAGTTTTTCAACCAATCTCACACTACATACGATACGGACTATGTTGACCCCTGTTTTTCTTAGCGTATTTAGACAAAGTTGATTTGATCCTTTTGAGGATTTCAACCTGTTTTACTACACATAAGATCTAAATAACTAAAGTCTTAATTCCCTCTTTATAGAAAATCAAAACACTAATGTCTTATGAATCATCGGTTTTGTTATTCTGAGGATCATAATTTAGTATTTAATGAAAACATCACAAATATCAAAACAACAGTTGAAATCAATTTTGAGAATATAGAACAATCCCATAATTTATCAGATGTGTTTACAGATCTGAAAACTATGAGTGACTTGTGCATGATATCACTTGTTGTATGAAATTTGTGTGTCATATGACATCTTGGTTGATAAACAGAGTTTTTGAATAACCACTTTGAACATGATTTACTCGATACTCTGTTTTTCAACAAAATACAACCAACCTTAGTATCAATGAATTTTGAGCCGAACTGTTATGCCAAATTGATTGTTAGATCGAATTTGACTGTCCAGGCTCTGATACCAATTGTTAGGATCGGAGGCTCTCATGATAGTGTTTGTTTGTTTACAATGAATAATCAATGAATATGAAAACATGTTAGGTGCAGCGGAAATGAAAACAAACTCTGTAAACACAATCAAAGGAGAAAATAGTTTGATAAACGATTGCTTCTCATAGAGTCAAAAGATTTACAAATCAAAGCAAAAGATTACAGATATGCTTACAAACTATACTCCCCCTCAGCCTGATGCCCCAAGGTTGGTTGCACACAAAATGAAAGGATTAGACATGAGGAGAAGAACCCGCTCAGTCAATCAAATGTAACAGTACAGGGTACTGTTCCATTTATAGACAAACCAAACCACTGAGGTATCTCAGCTGACGTCACCATGAAAGCGACGTCTAACAGCCTAACAACCTGTATCTACTGACCTTACACAAACACTGATGTCTAACAACTGATTGTAAATAAAATACAAAACATGAGGAAACAACTGCTTCACGTTCCACTGTTGTAGCCTAAACACTGATGCTTAACAACAACATCAGTGCTTTCTTCAAAGGTGATCAGTCCTTGAATGAGCAGTGTTTGTGTCTTCAGCAGCACTTAAGAGACAGCGGTAGATAGAGCGAACAGAGTTTGTCTTCAGCAGTCTTTAGGATTATATCAGCATTTGGATCATCAGTTGTTCTTTTGAGCAGTACTTAAGGTTCATTAGCTGATAGATAACCACTGTCAAGGGGAGAGCAAAGTGTAAACTGCTGCTTATTGTGAATCCTCTGTTGTGACCTGGTTTTGGCTTTACATTATCTGTTCCTCTGGTAGGGTTCAATCCCAACAAAACCCCTGTTTATTGTGAATCCACTGACATGATCCTGTTTTGGCTTTCATTATCTGTTCCTCTGGTAGGGTTCAATCCCAACAATCTCCCCCTGGAACAGATAATGCCAAAACCCTTCATTATTCTGGATCTTTATTCCTCATCAGAAGTTCTTTGACTTGTTCTTTAAATTTCAGCTCAAAATCCTGAGAACTTGTATCATCTTCATCCCGACACAGTGTAAGCTCAAGGAGATCTTGTAGATCCTCAACACCCAGGCCTAGTGCTTGATTCCTTGATATATGCTTCACTTCACCATTGATTCTGACCAGAGGCAATACATGGGTCTTTTGATCACAGAGCCACTTTAGTATTTTTAAACCAAATGGGTTTCTAGGGAGAGATTTATTTGATGATGAGCTTGAAGTTTTTGGCCTTGAGAAAAACTGTAAAGCAGTATCTTGAACTTCAGACATTCTTTTAAAAGCCTTTTCTATGACTTCATTTGCTACAGCTATATCTTCTGCAACTTCTTTGTCAATCAGCTCTTGTCTCTGTTGTTGATCAAGCTCATTGTCTGTGATATCTGCTGATGATGATTGGCTCAAAACCTTTTTGGCAAGATCTTGTAGCTTTGCTAAGTTTTCTTTATCTAAAGCCATTTTCTTGATGACTTCTTCAAAGTGATCAGTTTCTTTTTCTTTTTCTTCTCCAACAGTCAGTTTTTCCCTCTTTTCTTTTCTCAACATTGTGATAGAGGTTTCTGCTGCATTGATCTGTGTTTCAAGAGTCTTGATCTGCTCTTTTAGCTTTTTGTAGTTAGACTTTTTAGGAGTGTCAGAGACTGTCATCATCCTTTTCTTAAGTTTTCATAAGCTTCATCTGTTTGATGCTTAGTCCATTTTGCTATGGCATTTGCAGTATCCACCCTTGCATCCACCAGCTCCTGCTTCTTTCTTTTATATTCAGAAGTAAGATCAGCTATGAGCTTCCTGTATTTGGTCCAATTTAGAGCTGTCTTCTTCTTTCTTGGATCATTTTTAATCTTTTCAATTCTGTTAGCCTCATGCTTTAATGCAACTATTGGCCATTCTTTGAAGTGTGTTTCTTCAGCAGGGTAGAACTTTTCTTTCATTATGTATGCAAGGTATTCTTTTCTCAATTCATTTCGTTGATCTGCTTCAGGAGCTAGGCTTGATATTTCTTTGTTCAGATCACTTGCATATTCTTCTATTTGCTTGACTTTGTTGAGCAGGAATTCCCTTCTTTCCAGAATGGCTTCATCACCTTGATCCTTGCATTCAACTTTGGCTCTTATCCTTGCTTGTCTTGCTTTCATTTCAAGATATTCATCCATGTTTTCTGGATTTATGAAACCTATGAGAGAAGGAAATTTCCTTTTTGAAGGATCATCTTCAGTGTAAAATTGTTTCATCTCATTTTTCACAGCTTCTAATTCCAGTGGATATTTAGCAGCAACATGATCATACTTTTCATCAGTAGCCTGTGTTGTTTCTCTTTTTCTTTTGTGAAGCTTTGGAGGTTGTGATGTAGGAATGATGAGAGCAGTGGTTGATGGTTGACTAACAGCTGTTGAAACAACTGGTGTTTCAACCTCTGTTGTCATTACAACTACTGATGTGTCAGTAGATGTCTTTTGCTTTTGAGCAGGGGTTGAAGTGGTTTTTGATGGTGGTGATGGTGGTGGTGACTCATCATCAGGAATGAAAACCCTTCTCCTTTTTATTGTAGGAGAGGCTGATGATGTCTTTGGTGGATCAGTGGTTTGAATGATGGAAAGCGTCAGACAAACAGTTGTTGAAACAACTGGTGTCTCAACCACTGTTGTCATTACAGCAGATGTTGTAACATCTGCTGTCTTCTGCTTTATGGCAGGAGGCAATGGTGGTGATATGATTGTAGATGAAGATGGTGGTGTAACAGTGGTTATGATGGTGTGTGTTGATGAAATGGCAGCTGTTTGGCTACTGACAGCAGTTTTTGTAACTACTGATGTATCAGCTGTTTGAATGGAAGTTTTGGATTTTGTGGTTTGAGGTGGTTTAGATGGTTGTTTTTCTTGTTCTGGTTCAATATACAGCCCATCTTCTATTCCTTTCTTTCTCAACTTGATTTTCTCCCCCTTTTTGGCATTATCTGCAAGAGGTTTATCCATGAAGAGGATTGTAGAGGGAACTTTTCCACCATGAGCAGTCTTTTGTATGCTGGCCTTTATAGCCTTGATATATGCTTGGGTATCTTTGAATCTTGATTCCACCATGTTTGACATCATTTGTACATGTATAGCATGCTGCTGATCAGCCATTTGTTTCTGTTTTTCCAGCATGGGTTGAAAGATATTCCAGAGCTCATTTGCAGCAATTGCTTGTGGTGGAGCAGATGCTTGAGTTGGAACAGATGCTTGTGGTGGGGCAGCAGTGGATTGTGCTTTTTGAGCTTTTAAAATCTCTTGCACCATCTCCTTTATTTCAGCAACTGAGGTTTCCAGTTTTTCAACTCTTCCCGTCAATTCCTGGTATTTTGAATCATCACCCACTTTAATGGGATCATCTGAATCCCCACCTGTAGTGGTTATATCAATGTTTGACTTAGGAACAGAGTCCAAAAAATCACCCCTTGATGCCCCTTGTTCTTGGTACTGGGGACTTCTTTCTTCAGCACTTGATAAACCTTTAATGGTACCACTGGTTAGAACCAACTCACTGGTGGTTACCGATGGTGCTATGGAAGAAATTTCCTTCAAGTGAGTCTTACTTATGAAACAACTGTCCAACTGAAGATCTGTTTATCCATCAGTTGTAGTTGCTGCTCCACTTGAACTACCACCGAGAGTTACTTGTAACTCAGGGGGTGTAACCTCCTCAGTTGT
The DNA here is from genome assembly GCA_030545235.1 of Helianthus tuberosus. NCBI lineage: Eukaryota > Viridiplantae > Streptophyta > Magnoliopsida > Asterales > Asteraceae > Helianthus > Helianthus tuberosus. The sequence continues at coordinate 210,413,895 of CM060411.1, read as the reverse complement.
TGCTGGGATAGCAGAGGTATAAGCATCAGACCCAGTCACTTGTGGGGGTATACTCTCAGTGACAGGTGATAGAGAGGAACTGGTTTGTGTCTGAGCTATAACAACTGCATGCAACAAAGGTAGCATGGATTGTGGTAATATCATTGGTGAGGGTATGGGAGTTGAAAGAGACATGTCCTTGGGATCAAGACTGAGGAAGATGGATCCGATTGAATCCAGAGCTTCATATTGTGGGGTCCCTGTGCTTACAACCTGATCCTTTTGTGAGGATGCAGGAGGAGTTTTAGGCAAAGGTGGAGATCTTTCTACCAACTGCTGTGAGGAAGTAGCAGCAGTGGTTTGTGGTGACATTTGTGTTGTCACATGCAGTTGCTCTGGGATCTCATCTTCCAGAGTTGCCTTTTTCTTGGGTTTGGTGGGCTTTTTGTATGATTTTCTTTTGGTCTTTTTGGTAATGTCAGGTGTGGGTTTCAAAGCAGTGGTAGTGCTGCTATGATCACCTGGAGCAGTGGGCTCAGCAGCAGATGTCTGAGGGGCAGTGGTAACTGCTGAAGTCTGCTCAGACACCTCTGCTTTTGTTTTTATTGGTGCCATCATTCTAGAAAATGTTTCTTTTGTTAAGCTTTTTATTTGAAAATAGGCACCTTGTTTAAGCAAATTTTCATTTTCTTTTTCAAATTTTTGTTTGAAATAATAGCTCAGAAATCTTGGAAAAGTAAAAATGATTTGCTATCAACGTTCTTTACCAAGTCGTTGAAGATCTCCTGGGAGTAGTTGTAATCTTTATTGTTTAAAATAGCATAGCCCAGGCATTGAATCTTCAATGGTATTTCATTAAACGCTGTTGTTTTATTTGAAACACAACTTAAAAGTGTGTGAAATAAAAATCTGGGTGCAGATGGGAAATAACCTTTTTGTAAGGTATCTACCTTTGATTGTTCTGCATATCCCCTTTTTAGAAAATCAGCTTTTAACTCGTTTTTGTCAAAGGAAGTTTTACCATTCTGATCATCGAGTTTCAAGACTTCTGAGATTGTTTGCGGAGTGATTTGAATCACTTTACCCTGTATCGAGGAGTTAATGGCTATGACTTTATCGTCTTGTTTTTCAAGCGTCGCCTTTTTCCAGAACTCTCTCTGGGTTTGCAAATAAATGGGAGCATCTGTTGTCAATAAAGTTTTGTACTTTGATGCAGATATTGTATCAATGATGGAGTCGAATGTGTGGTTATCGGTAGGTTTTGTGAGCAAACCCAGATAATTATGAGGAGATTTGTATGGTATCTCGATGGATTCTTCGGCCGTTTGAGCGACCGCTTTTGAAGATGATGGTGATTTTGGTTTAGATTTTGATTTTGACTTCGTCATTTTGATGAAGAAGAATCGGAGAATGATTTGGGAAGAAAAGTTGGAAACTGCTTTGAGAAGAGAACTTTGGAATTCAATTCGACAGTGTAAAAAACCTTGTTTGGGGTTTTGATCAGGGTTTTATTTAGGGAAAAAGTGATCGCTGATGTGGCAGCGATTATTATGATCTGAGGGCTAAAAACTGACCACGTGTCAACCTCTGATGATATGGATGAAGAATGAAGGACAGTTGTTTTAAGAACCACTGATTTATCAAGCATCAGTAGTTACAACGGTAATAATGTAATGACAGTGGAAGATTTTTACTATCAGTGGATAGCATATCAGTGGATAAGACACTGATTTTGAGCATCAGTGCTTGCCAAGCAAAATGAGGATCAGTGGTTGACTTTTAGCCGTGGACAATATTTAGTAAGCATATGTTTGAACAAAGCAGTGTTTAGGGGTCAGATAATGATAGTGTTTTGAAAGCCCATTATGTCAGCAACATTCAAAGAGATTTTCATTCAAGGTTTTTGCCACATGTCAATTACACATTTTGAAGCTTTTTCAAATTTCTGACAGTGGATTAGTACCCCAGATGATGAGAACTTTTTTCTTAGGCAACTCATTTTCGTTTGATATTCAAATTAAAACATGAGTGCCCCAGTAGTTTAAGCACTGTTTAGCAAACAACCTATGATTAATGTTTAAAAACAAACCTGAGTATGACATGGCCTTGACATATGTACCATTTCCTTTAGACCCATTTATGAGGACAATAATACCAACAAAAATAAGGTACTATATCCTGACAGGTAACTGAAACTATTGCCAACAAAAACAAGCAAAAGTTCAAAATACATTATTCTTAAAAAAATGAACAATATATCCTGGTTATTCGAGAAAATCCTTTAAAAAAATGGTTAAAGGATTTTTGAGAACAACATCAAAAGGATCTGGTATATTTTCAATAAAATACGTAATCATATCATTCTCACGTTTATGAAAAGATCAATGGTTTGACAGCAGTGGTAGGAAATTTTGAATACATTTTGACCACTGTTTGGTACCATTTTCTTGTCGGTTGATTGCAAACATGAGGACACATGGACATATGAGATTTGAAGATCCTGTTATAGATCTCGTTACCATGTGATGATTTTGAAGATTTGTCTAGTCCTCTTGTAAGCTCAATCACTGAGAATACTATTGTCACCTGAACTTTTCTGAACCAATGAGCACAAACAGTTGCTTAATGACCATTATTACCCCAAGCTTTGACTCTTAAGTGTTTTACGTTTATACTCTTTTCTTCTGACTTCAAAAGTTTTGTGATAAACACACTTCTGAGTTTTTGTGAATTTTCTTCTTCCCTTTTTACCCTTCCCAATCATAAGTAATGAAATACTTACTGAGAGGCATTTATTGAAGTAATACTTGTTCCAAAATCATTTTGCAGTAATGTTTTGGGAGATTTGGTCATTTCTGCACATGCTTATGCCAACCTCATCATTACCTATGATCTGGACATTTCTTGACTCCTGATTTTCTTAATGTATTTTAACACAGTTGATTTTGTCCTTTTTGAGGATCTCAACCTGTTTTCAACACATAAGATCTGAATGACTAAAGTTTTAATTTCCCTCTTTTTATGTTATCAAAAACACTAATGTTTTATGAACATAGGTTTTTGTTAATCTGAGGTTCATACACTATCATTTAAGAAAGTGACATCACAATTTTCATAACAGCAGTTGAAATCAATTTTGAAAATAAGAGATAATCCCATAGTTTTAATAGATATGTTTTCAGATCTAGAAACCATGAGTGTCTTGTGCATGAAATCACTTGTTGTGTGAGATTTGTGTGTCATATGACATCTTGAGTGATTTACAGAGTTTTTAAATAACCATTTTGATCATGGTTTACTTGTTACTCTGTTTTTCAACTAAATACAACCAACCTTAGCATCAATGTATTTTGAGCCGAACTGTTATGTCAAATTGATTGTTAGATCGAATTAGACTGTCCAGGCTCTGATACCAATTGTTAGGATCGAAGGCTCTCATGATTGTGTTTGTTTGTGTAAATTGTATAATCAATAGAGATGAACAAAGTTTAAGTGCAGCGGAAATGAACAACAAATGTTGTAAACACAATCAAGGAGAAAATAGTTTGATAAACATTTGCTTCTCATAGAGTCAAAAGATTACAAATCAAAGAAAAAGATTACAAATATGCTTACAAACTAAGCTCCCCCTCAGCCTGATGCCCCAAGGTTGGATTGCACAAGATGAAAGGATTGAATTGAGGAGAAGAACTTTCTCAAAACGAATCAAATGTAACAGTACAGAGTACTGCTCCATTTATAGAAAAACCAAACTACTGAGGCATCTCAGCTGACGTCACCATGAAAGCGACGTCTAACAGTCTAACAACCTGTATCTACTGGTCTTATATAAACACTGCTAAACCTAACCACTGACTATACATAAAACAGATGATATACTAAACTACTGTTCTCTCTTTATATCAGTGCTTTCCTCAAGGTTGATCAGTCCTTCATTGGGCAGTGCTTTGTCATCAGCAGTGCTTAGATCTCAGCAGTCTTTTGGCTTCATCAGTAGTTAGAAACCAGCAGCAGTTGTATCAGGACAGTGGATGTAAGACCATCAGATGTTATAATCACTTTCAAGGGAGAAGACTTAGTGTAAACCCCTGTTTATTGTGAATCCACTGACATGATCCGGTTTTGGCTTTCATTATCTGTTCCTCTGGTAGGGTTCAATCCCAACAATCTCCCCCTAGAACAGACAATGCCAAAACCCTTCCTTATTCTGGATCTTTATTCCTCATCAGAAGTTCTTTGACTTGTTCTTTAAATTTCAGCTCAAAATCCTGAGAACTTGTATCATCTTCATCCCGACACAGTGTAAGCTCAAGGAGATCTTGTAGATCCTCAACACCCAGGCCTAGTGCTTGATTCCTTGATATATGCTTCACTTCACCATTGATTCTGACCAGAGTCAATACATGGGTCTTTTGATCACAGAGCCACTTTAGTATTTTTAAACCAAATGGGTTTCTAGGGAGAGATTTATTTGATGATGAGCTTGAAGTTTTTGGCCTTGAGAAAAACTATAAAGCAGTATCTTGAACTTCAGACATTCTTTTAAAAGCCTTTTCTATGACTTCATTTGCTACAGCTATATCTTCTGCAACTTCTTTGTCAATCAGCTCTTGTCTCTGTTGTTGATCAAGCTCACTGTCTGTGATATCTGTTGATGATGATTGGCTCATGTTGGTGCACTACATCTGTCGACTTCGTCTTGTATCGAGTCTTAGTTTTAGATTGTTAGATCAGGGCACATTTTACGAGAAAATAGGATAGCATATAGGTCTAAACTGTCAGGTCCGCTTATATGGACATAGGAGGTCCGTTTTTGTGTCATGTCCGTATATGGGAACCTATCTGGTTAGGTCCGCTTATACGTACATGTCGGTATGTGCGAACCTACCTGTTTAGGTCCGCTTATTCGTACATGTCCATATATGCGAACCTACCTGCTCTATAAATACCACATGAGCGGATCTCATTTGTAACCTTGTCGAATTCCATACCGAGGTGCTGCCGGTGTGAGATTTGAATGTAAACGTTGTAATATCAATCAGAAAAGTGATTTAAGTGAAGATCTAGCTGTTTCTACGTCAGGTACTTGTTTTCCGCACCTGTATCTGATCAAAACTCCTCTGATAGACTCGTTCGGGTCAAAACACGATCCTACAAGTGGTATCAGAGCTTCAGGAGGAGGAGTTCTATAGAGATTTGCTGGATTTCATCTAAAATTATTAATTCTACACCTTCTTTCTTCATCAGAACGAGATTTTACGGCCGGAATCGGCTCAAAATCTCACAGATTGTGCGTAACAGTATATAGACAAACCCTGGAAAGTTTGGTGTTAAAATTCATATTAAAAATGGGTCAAAACTTGTTCCGAATTAGGTCCGCTTTTACGGTTTCACTTAGGTTCGCTCAATAGGTCCGCTTCAAGAACAGTTCAGGTTCGCTTATTAGACACCTGATCCGCTCATTTGACATCATAGTTCCGCTTTTGTGTCACTCCTAAGCATCTAGGTTCGCTTTTATGTCAACCCTAGAGATCTAGGTCCGCTTTTATGACCATCGAAAACACCTAGGTCCGCTCCAAATTGCATCTAGATCCGCTCATAAGTTCATTCAAGTCCACTTCAGTGTCATTTAATTTGATAGGTCCGCTCTAAAGGTCAATCTGGTCCGCTTTTCTGATCAATCAAGTCCGCTCATAAGGTCCGCTTCAAGAGATCCGCTTTTAGTGACAAAGTTCAGTAGATCCACTTATTTGGTCATCAGTAGATCCGCATTAATTGTGAAATCTGACTTTGCATGTGAATTGTCGGTTGTTAAAAGCATTCAAGGGTATGTGTTGATTGTGTTGTTCGAGATATTCAAGGTCCAATAAAATCAAGTTTGTATTCAAAGTTGTCGGCTATTAAGTCTAGTTACAAAGTCTCGAAATTTATAGAATTGGTTTGCATGTGAACATTCAGATTAGTGGTTTTGAGGTCCAATGGGAATTTGAATTCATAAGAGTTTTTAGTTGTCTGCCACATATAAAGGCCCAATCAGATTTAAGTAATAATTAAAGTTGTCGGGCTTTGAAAAGTGTTTGTCGGATATTTGCAAGAGTTCGGTCCAATCAGAAGTATATTAGCAGTGTTTGTTGACTATTCTCGACCCAATCATAAGTCAGTTATCAAAATTGTTGTCGGGTTATTTTAATAGGTCAAATGATATTGTTGTCGGGTTAATGAGCACTTTTCGAGAAATATTATATTTCAAAGTGTTTTGTGAGCAGACATAGTGTTAGCCCAGTACATTGTGTTCGACCCATTGAGTATTATTTGAGGACCAATCTGAATTAAAGTCGATCATTGGAATTGAATTGTTGTTGTGTGGTTTGTCATTGATATCAGTTCGCATAAAATCAAATTAACTAAGTACGAAGTCCGATTTTTCTATCCGCACAGTTTGAAGTTCAAAGTTTTCGAAGGGTCTGGTCGTTTGAATTCGATCCGGGTCATAGCAGTCCGCACAGTCTGTCAACATTCAGTCCGCACAGAATATTCACAAGTTCGAGTATCAGTCTTATACTTTTAATTGATAAGTCTTTAATCCGATTGTTTGTTTGTTTGCGTCAGGTGTTTCACGAGGTGAACCTGTTAGTTTGAAAGCTTGTTTAAGAAATTCTTCGTTACCGAAACATGGATTCTGAATTCTACAACGCTTTTGCTTCAACTCCAACTAATCCATCCGACATTGCTAAGAACATGAACATGGAGAATGAAACCGGAACAATGCAAAAACCCCCGAAACTTATGGGAATTGAAGATTATCATGGATGGAAGAAACAGTTTGAGAATTGGGTTCAGGCAAATCATCTAAAAGCTTGGGAGAGCATCGAAACTGAATATCAGAGGCCAAAGAATTCAGCGGGAGTTGATAAAATAATTTCAGAGTTCACGGAGCAAGAAAGAGAGAGTTACAAAGGAGAAAAGATGATGATCAATTTGTTACAACAAGCTGTTAAAGAAGATATATTTGTGTTGCTTCAACATGATGAAAATGCTTATTCTATTTGGGAAGCTCTTGGAAAGAAATTTGAGGGAAGTACTGAAATGCTACAGAGTAAAGCAGCTTTGTTGAAAAAGGAGTTTGAGCTGTTTACGTGCATGCCTGGTGAAACAACAAAGAGTCTTATTGAAAGATATTGTCATCTTGTACGTACCATGTCACAGTTAAAGATTACAAAAACTCCAGCAGAATGGGTTGAAAAGATTGCTGATGCGTTACCGCAACAGGAATGGGGTACATATCTGATGATATTGAAAAATTCCGGACAATTTAAAAAGTTATCGATTGCACAGTTTATAGAGAAGTTGGAGGCACAGGATCTGGAGCAGCAGAAAATTGCTAGAATGAACAGTTCTACTCATCAACAAGATATTAAATTGTATTATAAAGGAAATGTTCAAACTGCAGAAGCAAGTCCAAAGATACAAACTGCATTTAGTGCTGGAAATCAATCTACACCAAGCAGTCAAGGATCAGTCAACACTAGTGGGTTCTCAACGGTGAATCCTCCAAATGTTCAAAGTTCATCTGCTGGAAATGGTCATCTAATTCAGTGCAATGTGGCTTTACATCTTCAAAATGGACAAAATTATTCTGAAGAGATTGTAAAGAATCATATGGGATTATTGGTCACTGCATTAGAGTCTTATGAAGGGTTGATTGCCGGAAGAATTGGCAATCCAATGCTCACAAAAGAAGATTATGATCAGATTGATGCAGAGGAGCTGGAACTAATGGATATTAAATGGGCCTTAGCGAGCGTTTTGAGGAGAGCAGAAAAATTTAGATTGGTTACAGGAAGAACTGATTTCTTGGATGCAAATCTTTCTAATCTTGGATTTGATAAATCTAAAGTTGTTTGTTTTCGTTGCAGGGAGAAAGGCCACTTTAAAAGGGAGTGCAAGAATCAGGAACCGAGAGGAGCAAAGGAGTCTACTGGGAAAGATGATTATTATCGGAAGACCATTTATCAGCAAATTACTCACCAATCGCATCAACAAAAGGAACCTCAAACGGCACATGGAAGAATGATCGAGGATGCAAACAAAAAGGCTTACTATGGAATCATGGATCAAGATGACGAGAAAGTGGCTGAAGGGTTTAGCTGGGACAAGTACATTCCAGCTGATCCAAATGTTAAAGCTTTTATTGCTCAGATTGTGCAAAAGCCAGAGTTGCTGAAGGAGTGGATGGATGTGATGTCTGATAATGAGGAGAGTCAAGATGGAAAATCTGTTTCTTCTGAAAGCAGTGATGATGATGAAGAAGTTGAACAGATAAACATTGGAAAATCTCATTTATCTTCTGACAGTTTTGAATTTTATTTTGCAGATAAACTGAAGAAACTCAAAGAGAGGAAAGCTGCAAAAGAATTGAAAGAAATCAAAGTGGTTGAGAAGATTGTGGAAGTTGAAAAGATAGTTGAAGTCGAGAAGATCGTTGAAATCACAAAACCTTGTTTTACTTGTTTAGAGTCTTGTAAACAATGTATAGAGAAAGATGAGAGGTTTAGTGAGTTAGAAAAGTTGAAAGAAAAGTTGTTGTTTGATGTAAAAAATTTGAAACAGTCATATGATGTATTGAACAGAACTGTGAATAGTCTGGAAAAGACTAACTCTGAAAGAGAGAAAGCTTTGAAGATGTTGAATGCTACTATGATGACAAAGCAGAAAGAGATCAACATGTACATAGAAGAATGTGCAAAGTGGAAGAAAGAGTTGGATAGTGAAGCAACTGAAAATGAAAGAATTAGAAGATTGCTGCAAAGTTACAAAGGTTGTGACTACATAATTGATAGAATTTATCCAACAGTTGAAGGATTTGAAGCGTTTCAAGGTGAAGAAACAAAGCCAAAGAAGAAAAAGGATACTGGTAAGAAACAGGGTGTCTGTTATAATAAGTGTCCGCCTCCGATTTGGGAAGGGTACTCATCTAGAAAACCTAACGAGGAAGAACTAAAACAGGCAGTCAATATTAAGCTAGAATCCGAGATAACTGATGTTTTACCGGACAATATTGATGTCACGTTCACAGCGTCCGACACAGATCATGAGTCAGAACTGATAAAAAGAGTGATTGATCAGGTGTTGGATAAGGATGAGGAGTCAGAGTCAAAATCCGGGTCCAAAAGTTCGTGTCAGTCAGTTGGGAGTTCGAGTTCGTCCGAAAGAAGTTCAAAATCGTCGGGAAAACGGGTTTATAGTAAAGAGTTTTTATTGTCAAAATCTAATTTGGATGATGAAACATTTGAAGTTGTGTATACTTTAAATTATCCTGACAAATTATATTTTGATAAAGAGTTTCCAATAAGAAGTGTTCGGTTTGACATGATCAAAAAGGTTTTCAAAATGATAGAAATTAATATTTCTGAAATAAAAGATTTAAATCTTACTGGAAAACCTAAAAAATATACTTCAAGAGTTCAACAACGTTTGAACAAGAAAAAGGGTTACAATTCTGGTTCTGGTTTTCAAAAGAAACCAAACCACAATCGTAGCTACAAAAAGAAAGGACTTGGTATTATTCCACCTGAAAACTATAAAAATGAAAAATATGTTCGAGATTTTAAATAAAAAATGACATATGTTGCAGGAACTAGCCATGAAGAAGAAGCAAAAAGCCCATTCTGGAAACAATCTAACCAAGAATTTCTTGCCGAGAAGAGAAAGAATGAAGCTTATGTGAAGAAAGAGACAAGAACCTGTTTCCGATGCAATGAAGTTGGTCACATTGCATGGAACTGTCCGAAAGCGACAAACACAAAACAAGGAGTTTCTGGAAAACTGAAAGAAGTTGTTGTTGTTAAAACTGAACCACCAACTGAAAGATTCAAAGTGTTCAAAAATTCAACATATGAAGTTGGAGAGTGTTCGAAAAAGTTTTACAAGAAGAAGGGAAATCTTGACAACCAAGCTTGGGTTGTTAAGAAATCAGAGGTAAAATCTGGCGATGAATCTGATTCCACAAAATCGGAGGAGCCAAAGGTTGAGGTAAAAAGTGAGGTAAACAGTGAAAACTCAGTGCCTGTAACGGATGATGTTCATTTTCCACCATTGAGAACTGAGAATTTTAAATCAAAGGTTGGAAAGGTTGAGATCTCAAATCAATTTTATTCTGAAAAGAATGAATTTGATGTTGAAAAAGCTTTTAATGGGAATGTAAAGAAAATTTTCGGAAAGATGGTCGATGGGAAGGTTAAAGGGGTTAAAGATTTTTATGCTACAAAGAAAGCAACTTACACCCCAACTGCTTCTGAATTGAAAACACCCAAGGCTGGTCAGGCTTGGGTGGACATTTTCTTTGCTTAAAGAACCTGACTTGCCGGAGATCCCAAGTTTGTAATCGTGGATCAGGAATCGGCATCTTTCTTAAAAATTGATGGTGTAAATGAATCTTAAAGTTTGTTAAATTTTACAGATTGTGACTTGCCGGAGCTTCCAGGTTGGTAAGTGTGAAGCAGGAATCGGCATCTTGATTAGTAAAATGGTTTGTGTAGATGATTTATTCCTACATGTGTTTTTAAATGTTGGATATTCTTACAAGTGGTAAGAGGTTGGATATGACAAAGTGATTCGTCAAGGTCATTAGTTTGAACTTGATGTAATCCTGATACGTATATGTGAAGGATAATATGATGAACCATACCCCTAACTTTACAAGTGGTAAAACCAACAAAACTTATTTTCCGGAAAAATCATTTTGGTTAAAACAAACTTAAGTGTTTTGAAATCATAATGAGAAAATAGTTTTGTGAAAGGGGGAGTTCTGATTGTTTATGCCTAGTGGATGGCGAATTGAGGTGATTTGATATCAGTTGTCACTTTATTGTATAGTTTGTTTTCAAATTTCCTAAAATGTGTTTGCATTTTAGGGGGAGTAAAAATTTCGGAAAATCCAAAAACATTTGAAAATTTGAAAAATACAAAAACATGATAAAATTCAAAAATGAGTTTCGTTGTGAATAGAGGAAATGATAGTACATCAGTAGACTGCCACAACATGCTAAAGATATGAAATGTTAAAATGTGATAAACAATCTCACTGTGGATATGTCAATAGGTTTTTGCACATTTAGTAGATTGTGACGAGATATAAACCTAAATTTCAAACTTGCTTATATCGTGGGGAAACATCTCTCGGATATATGGGTAACCCCCGAAATCTTGTTTGAAAGATTCCTTTTTCTGATATACTAGGTCTTTATACTCAGTGATGTCTGGGGTATTATTCTTGGACTTCTGCTGAATGGAAGTTCTGACCTAGTCCTCGAATAATACTTTCTGCAAATGCTTGAAACATAGCATCACCCTCAGCATATATGATAAGACAATAAAATTGCTTAGCAATGCTGTTGTAAAAAAGATCCTCTAAAGGGGACACACCCAAAAGTTGAGTCATGATCTCTCTGCTGAACGGTAGTTCTGACCTGAGCTCTCATGATTCTTCATAAATTATTAACCCCTTACAGATATCATTGGTGTTATAATTACCTGTAAGACTGAATATTGGGATCTGGATACGGGAGTATATTCTGAGGTGGGACACGCGATTAAGTTTAAGTATCTAAGACATTAAACTAGTATCTCGAAGTAGTTGAATTTTGTGTGAAAATTTAAGCGGATCAGTATACTGACAATCTAAGTGAATTGTTTAGAACTTAAAATGAAATGAAGCTTAACGGTGTTGGTGACTTGTCTCAAAAACTGATATGATTCTCTTACACGAACTCACAAAAATATTGTTTGTAAATATTTCTTTACTGCATTTCATTTAAATTTCAAAATCCAAAAAGATTTTCAGTGTAATTTTTTGAAAAATCCAAAAAGATTTTTGACAACTGATATTGGAAAGCTAATTTTCAAAATTCCGAGTGCTAAACATGATGAGAAATATTTGAGGGGGAGTGTATGTCTGGAATTAAATGTTTTCATAATCTAACCTTTCAAGTGGTTCATCAAAATCTGTGTTTGTTTTGAAGAAAAGTCTGAGTTAGTGCAAGTTTATATGTTTGAAACGTGTAAATTGTAAAATTTATTGTGAGGTAGAGTTTATGCAGGTTTAAAGTTTGAGAAGTGATGATCCTGAAAAGTCAAAATTGTGAAAGTCAGACAACGATCCTAACGCTGATGATGCTGATGATCTGAAGAAATGCCAGCATATCGCAAGGGGGAGTCTGAAGACATGCAAGAAAAGATTGAGAGAGAGAAGCCCAGAGACAGATCAAGACTGAAGATGTGAAGACATGACATTGTTGTGACTCGATAGTCGACTCGTCAACATCTGAGGGGGAGTCTGTTGGTGCACTACATCTGTCGACTTCGTCTTGTATCGAGTCTTAGTTTTAGATTGTTAGATCAGGGCACATTTTACGAGAAAATAGGATAGCATATAGGTCTAAACTGTCAGGTCCGCTTATATGGACATAGGAGGTCCGTTTTTGTGTCATGTCCGTATATGGGAACCTATCTGGTTAGGTCCGCTTATACGTACATGTCCGTATGTGCGAACCTACCTGTTTAGGTCCGCTTATTCGTACATGTCCATATATGCGAACCTACCTGCTCTATAAATACCACATGAGCGGATCTCATTTGTAACCTTGTCGAATTCCATACCGAGGTGCTGCCGGTGTGAGATTTGAATGTAAACGTTGTAATATCAATCAGAAAAGTGATTTAAGTGAAGATCTAGTTGTTTCTACGTCAGGTACTTGTTTTCCGCACCTGTATCTGATCAAAACTCCTCTGATAGACTCGTTCGGGTCAAAACACGATCCTACAGCTCAAAACCTTTTTGGCAAGATCTTGTAGCTTTGCTAAGTTTTCTTTATCTAAAGACATTTTCTTGATGACTTCTTCAAAGTGATCAGTTTCTTTTTCTTTTTCTTCTCCAACAGTCAGTTTTTCCCTCTTTTCTTTTCTCAACATTGTGATAGAGGTTTCTGCTGCATTGATCTGTGTTTCAAGAGTCTTGATCTGCTCTTTTAGCTTTTTGTAGTTAGACTTTTTAGGAGTGTCAGAGACTATCATCATCCTTTTCTTAAGTCTTTCATAAGCTTCATCTGTTTGTTGCTTAGTCCATTTCGCTATGGCATTTGCAGTATCCACCCTTGCATCCACCAGCTCCTGCTTCTTTCTTTTATATTCAGAAGTAAGATCAGCTATGAGCTTCCTGTATTTGATCCAATTTGGAGCTGTCATCAGCAGTGCTTAGATCTCAGCAGTCTTTTGGCTTCATCAGTAGTTAGAAGAGCAGCAGCAGTTGTATCAGGACAGTGGATGTAAGACCATCAGATGTTATAATCACTTTCAAAGGAGAAGACTTAGTGTAAACCGCAGTTTATTGTGAATCCACTGACATGATCCGGTTTTGGCTTTCATTATATGTTCCTCTGGTAGGGTTCAATCCCAACATTTCTTGACTGTATATCTCTTAAATGTCAACATATACATGTGTAATTTAGTTTTCGAAGATTTTTCAATGCCGAAAACCTCGATTAGAGAGTAAAAAAGGCGTAAGGTTCACAATGGTGTAAAATTAAAATGGGATATACCGGGCTAGGATTCGACTTACAGGAACAATGGCCAAACCAACCACCTAAGAATGGAATCGTCGAGCGAAACACTTGACAACCTCCTAGAAGCAACTTTTCTTGCCACCCGACCTTTCTCCGTCAATTACGAATTAGGAATCTAATGCCGTCACTAAACCCATTCCTTAAATTGTAGCCATTAGTTGAGTGTTTTTTTTTGGGGTCTAACCTGCATATATATCACCATTGCCCATGATTTTCTTGACTGAATATCTCTTAAATGTCAAAATATACACGTGTGATTTAGTTTACGAAGATTTTTCAATGCCGAGAATGTGGATCAAAGAGTGAAAAAGGCGTAAGGTTCACAATGGTGTAAAATTAAAATGGGATATATATCGGGCTAGGATTCGAGTTACATGAACAAGGGCCAAACCAACCACCCAAGAATGGAATCGTCAAGAGAAAAAACTTGACAACCTCCTAGAAGCAGCTTTTCTTGCCACCAGACCTTTCTCCATCAATTAGGAATCTGATGCCGTCACTAAACACATTCCTTAAATTGTAGCCATTTGTTGAGTGTTTTTTTTGGTGTCTAATCCGCATATATATCACCAATGCCCTTGATTTTCTTGATTGTATATCTCTTAAATGTCAACATATACAGGTGTGATTTAGTTTACGAAGATTTTTCAATGTCGAGAACCTCGATCAGAGAGTAAAAAAGGCGTAAGGTTCACAATGGTGTAAAATTAAAATGGGATACAACGGGCTAGGATTCGAGTTACAGGAACAAGGACCAAACCAACCACCCAAGAATGGAATCGTCGAGCGAAAACACTTGACAACCTCCTAGAAGTAGCTTTTCTTGTCACCAGACCTTTCTCCATCAATTAGGAATCTGATGCCATCACTAAACACATTCCCTAAATTGTAGCCATTTGTTAAGTGTTTTTTTTTTGTGTCTAATCCGCATATATATCACCATTACCCTTGATTTTCTTGACTGTATATCTCTTAAATGTCAACATATACACGTGCGATTTAGTTTACGAAGATTTTTCAATGCCGAGAACCTCGATGAGAGAGTAAAAAAGGCGTAAGGTTCACAATGGTGTAAAATTAAAATGTGATATACTGGGCTAGGATTCGAGTTACGGGAACAATGGCCAAACCAACCACCCAAGAATGGAATCGTCGAGCGAAAACACTTGACAACCTCCTAGAAACTGCTTTTCTTGCCACCAGACCTTTCTCCATCAATTAGGAATCTGATGCCATCACTAAACACATTCCCTAAATTGTAGCCATTTGGTAAGTGTTTCTTTTTTGTGTCTATTCTGCATATATATCACCATTGCCCTTGATTTTCTTGACTGTATATCTCTAAAATGTCAACATATACACGTGTGATTTAGTTTACGAATATTTTTCATTGCCGAGAACCTCGATCAGAGAGTAAAAAAGGCGTATGGTTCACAATGGTGTAAAATTAAAATGGGATATAACGGGCTAGGATTCGAGTTAAACCAACCACCCACGAATGGAATCGTCGAGCAAAAACACTTGACAACCTCCTAGAAGCAGTTTTTCTTGCCACCAGACCTTTCTCCATCAGTTAGGAATCTGATGCCGTCACTAAACACATTCCTTTAATTGTAGCCATTTGTTGAGTGTTTTTTTTGTGTCTAATCCGCATATATATCACCATTGCCCTGGATTTTGTTGACTGTATATCTCTTAAATGTCAACATATACACGTGTAATTTAGTTTTCGAAGATTTTTCAATGCCGAGAAACTCGATTAGAGAGTAAAAAAGGCGTAAGGTTCACAATGGTGTAAAATTAAAATGGGATATACCGGGCTAGGATTCGAGTTACAGGAACAAGGGCCAAACCAACCACCTAAGAATGGAATCGTCTAGCGAAACACTTGACAACCTCCTAGAAGCAACTTTTCTTGCCACCAGACCTTTCTCCGTCAATTACGAATTAGGAATCTAATGCCGTCACTAAACCCATTCCTTAAATTGTAGCCATTAGTTGAGTGTTTTTTTTGGGGTCTAATCTGCATATATATCACCATTGCCCATGATTTTCTTGACTGAATATCTCTTAAATGTCAAAATGTACACGTGTGATTTTGTTTACGAAGATTTTTCAATGCCGAGAACCTGGATCAAAAAGTGAAAAAGGCGTAAGGTTCACAATGGTGTAAAATTAAAATGGGATATATATCAGGCTAGGATTCGAGTTACAGGAACCAGGGCCAAGCCAACCACCCAAGAATGGAATCGTCGAGCGAAAACACTTGACAACCTCCTAGAAGCAGCTTTTCTTGCCACCAGACCTTTCTCCATCAGTTAAGAATTTGATGTCGTCACTAAACACATTCCTTAAATTGTAGCCATTTGTTGAGTGTTTTTTTTTTGTGTGTCTAATCCGCATATTTATCACCATTGACCTCGATTTTCTTGACTGTATATCTCTTAAATGTCAACATATACACGTGTCATTTAGTTTACGAAGATTTTTCAATGCCGAGAACCTCGATCAGAGAGTAAAAAAGGCGTAAGGTTCACAATGGTGTAAAATTAAAATGGGATATACCGGGCTAGGATTGGAGTTACAGGAATAAGGGCCAAATCAACCACCCAAGAATGGAATCGTCGAGCGAAAACACTTGACAACCTCCTAGAAGCAGCTTTTCTTGCCACCAGACCTTTCTCCATCAATTAGGAATCTGATGCCGTCACTAAACACATTCCTTAAATTGTAGCCATTTGTTGAGTGTTTTTTTGGTGTCTAATCCGGATATATATCACCATTGCCCTTGATTTTCTTGACTGTATATCTCTTAAATGTCAACATATACACGTGTGATTTTGTTTACGATGATTTTTCAATGTCGAGAACCTCGATCAGAGAGTAAAAAAGGCGTATGGTTCACAATGGTGTAAAATTAAAGTGTGATATACCGAGTTAGGATTCGAGTTACAGGAACAAGGGCCAAACCAACCACCCTGGAATGGAATCGTCGAGCGAAAAGACTTGACAAACTCCTAGAAGCAACTTTTCTTGCCACCAGACCTTTCTTCATCAATTAGGAATTTGATGCCGTCACTAAACACATTCCTTAAATTGTAGCCATTTGTTGAGTGTTTTTTTTTGGTGTCTAATCCGCATATATATCACCATTACCCTTGATTTTCTTGACTGTATATCTCTTAAATGTCAACATATACACGTGTTATTTAGTTTACGAAGATTTTCCAATGCCGAGAACCTCGATCAGAGAGTAAAAAAGTCCTAAGGTTCACAATGGTGTAAAATTAAAATAGGATATACCGGGCTAGGATTCGAGTTACAGGAACAGGGCCAAACCAACCAGCCAAGAGTGGAATTGTCGAGCAAAAACACTTGACAACCTCCTAGAAGTAGGTTTTCTTGCCACCAGACCTTTCTCCATCAATTAGAAATCTGATGCCGTCACTAAACACATTCCTTAAATTGTAGCCATTTGTTGAGTGTTTTTTTTGTGTCTAATCCGCATATATATTACCATTGCCCTTGATTTTCTTGACTGTATATCTCTTAAATGTCAACATATACACGTGTGATTTAGTTTACGAAGATTTTTCAATGCCGAGAACCTCGATCAGAGAGTAAAAAAGGCGTAAGGTTCATAATGGTGTAAAATTAAAATGGGATATATATCGGGCTAGGATTCGAGTTACAGGAACCAGGGCCAAACCAACCACCCAAGAATGGAATCATCGAGCGAAAACAATTGACAACTTCCTAGAAGTAGGTTTTCTTGCCACCAGACCTTTCTCCATCAATTAGGAATCTGATGCCGTCACTAAACACATTCCTTAAATTGTAGCCATTTGTTAAGTGTTTTTTTTGTGTCTAATCCGCATATATATCACCATTGCCCTTGATTTTCTTGACTGTATATCTCTTAAATGTCAACATATACACGTGTGATTTAGTTTACGAAGATTTTTCAATGCCGAGAACCTCGATCTGAGAGTAAAAAAGGCATAAGGTTCACAATGGAGTAAAATTAAAATGGGATACACCGGGCTAGGATTCGAGTTACAGGAACCAGGGCCAAACCAACCACCCAAGAATGGAATCATCGAGCGAAAACACTTGACAACCTCCTAGAAGCAGCTTTTCTTGCCACCAGAACTTTCTCCATTAATTAGGAATCTGATTCCGTCACTAAACACATTCCTTAAATCGTAGCCATTTGTTGAGTGTTTTTTTTTGTGTCTAATCCGCATATATATCACCATTGTCCTTGATTTTCTTGACTGTATATCTCTTAAATGTCAACATATACACGTGTGAATTAGTTTACGAAGATTTTTCAATGCCGAGAACCTTGATCAGAGAGTAAAAAAGGCGTAAGGTTCACAATGGTGTAAAATTAAAATAGGATATACCGGGCTTGGATTCGAGTTACAGGAACCAGGGCCAAACCAACCAACCAAGAGTGGAATCATCGAGCAAAAACACTTGACAACCTCCTAGAAGTAGGTTTTCTTGCCACCAGACCTTTCTCCATCAATTAGGAATCTGATGCCGTCACTAAACACATTCCTTAAATTGTAGCAATTTGTTGAGTGTTTTTTTGGTGTCTAATCCGGATATATATCACCATTGCCCTTGATTTTCTGGACTGTATATCTCTTAAATGTCAACATATACACGTGTGATTTTGTTTACGAAGATTTTTCAATGCCGAGAACCTCGATCAGAGAGTAAAAAAGGCGTATGGTTCACAATGGTGTAAAATTAAAGTGGGATATACCGAGTTAGGATTCGAGTTACAGGAACAAGGGCCAAACCAACCACCCAAGAATGGAATCGTCGAGCGAAAACACTTGACAACCTCCTAGAAGTAGGTTTTCTTGCCACCAGACCTTTCTCCATCAACTAGGAATCTGATGCCGTCACTAAACACATTCCTTAAATCGTAGCCATTTGTTGAGTGTTTTTTTTTTGGTGTCTAATCCGCATATATATCACCATTGTCCTTGATTTTCTTGACTGTATATCTCTTAAATGTCAACATATACACGTGTTATTTAGTTTACGAAGATTTTCCAATGTCGAGAACCTCGATCAGAGAGTAAAAAAGACCTAAGGTTCACAATGGTGTAAAATTAAAATAGGACATACCGGGCTTGGATTCGAGTTACAGGAACCAGGGCCAAACCAACCAACCAAGAGTGGAATCGTCGAGCAAAAACACTTGACAACCTCCTAGAAGTAGGTTTTCTTGCCACCAGACCTTTCTCCATCAATTAGGAATCTGATGCCGTCACTAAACACATTCCTTAAATTGTAGCCATTTGTTGAGTGTTTTTTTGTGTCTAATCCGCATATATATTACCATTGCCCTTGATTTTCTTGACTGTATATCTCTTAAATGTCAACATATACACGTGTGAATTAGTTTACGAAGATTTTTCAATGCCGAGAACCTTGATCAGAGAGTAAAAAAGGCGTAAGGTTCACAATGGTGTAAAATTAAAATAGGATATACCGGGCTTGGATTCGAGTTACAGGAACCAGGGCCAAACCAACCAACCAAGAGTGGAATCATCGAGCAAAAACACTTGACAACCTCCTAGAAGTAGGTTTTCTTGCCACCAGACCTTTCTCCATCAATTAGGAATCTGATGCCGTCACTAAACACATTCCTTAAATTGTAGCAATTTGTTGAGTGTTTTTTTGGTGTCTAATCCGGATATATATCACCATTGCCCTTGATTTTCTGGACTGTATATCTCTTAAATGTCAACATATACACGTGTGATTTTGTTTACGAAGATTTTTCAATGCCGAGAACCTCGATCAGAGAGTAAAAAAGGCGTATGGTTCACAATGGTGTAAAATTAAAGTGGGATATACCGAGTTAGGATTCGAGTTACAGGAACAAGGGCCAAACCAACCACCCAAGAATGGAATCGTCGAGCGAAAACACTTGACAACCTCCTAGAAGTAGGTTTTCTTGCCACCAGACCTTTCTCCATCAACTAGGAATCTGATGCCGTCACTAAACACATTCCTTAAATCGTAGCCATTTGTTGAGTGTTTTTTTTTTGGTGTCTAATCCGCATATATATCACCATTGTCCTTGATTTTCTTGACTGTATATCTCTTAAATGTCAACATATACACGTGTTATTTAGTTTACGAAGATTTTCCAATGTCGAGAACCTCGATCAGAGAGTAAAAAAGACCTAAGGTTCACAATGGTGTAAAATTAAAATAGGACATACCGGGCTTGGATTCGAGTTACAGGAACCAGGGCCAAACCAACCAACCAAGAGTGGAATCGTCGAGCAAAAACACTTGACAACCTCCTAGAAGTAGGTTTTCTTGCCACCAGACCTTTCTCCATCAATTAGGAATCTGATGCCGTCACTAAACACATTCCTTAAATTGTAGCCATTTGTTGAGTGTTTTTTTGTGTCTAATCCGCATATATATTACCATTGCCCTTGATTTTCTTGACTGTATATCTCTTAAATGTCAACATATACACGTGTGACTTAGTTTACGAAGATTTTTCAATGCCGAGAACCTCGATCAGAGAGTAAAAACGGCGTAAGGTTCACAATGGTGTAAAATTAAAATGGGATATATATCGGGCTAGGATTCGAGTTACAGGAACCAGGGCCAAACCAACCACCCAAGAATGGAATCGTCGAGCGAAAACACTTGACAACCTCCTAGAAGTAGGTTTTCTTGCCACCAGACGGTTCACAATGGTGTAAAATTAAAGTGGGATGTACCGAGTTAGGATTCGAGTTACAGGAACCAGGGCCAAACCAACCATGCAGGAAAGGAATCGTCTAGCGAAAACACTTGACAACCTCCTAGAAGCAGCTTTTCTTGCCACCATACCTTTCTCCATCAATTAGGAATCTGATGCCGTCACTAAACACAATCCTTAAATTGTAGCCATTTGTTGAGTGTTTTTTTAGTGTCTAATCCGCATATATATCACCATTGCCCTTGATTTTCTTGACTGTATATCTCTTAAATGTCAACATATACACGTGTGAATTAGTTTACGAAGATTTTTCAATGCCGAGAACCTCGATCAGAGAGTAAAAAAGGCGTAAGGTTCACAATGGTGTAAAATTAAAATGGGATATACCGGGCTAGGATTGGAGTTACAGGAACAAGGGCCAAATCAACCACCCAAGAATGGAATCGTCGAGCGAAAACACTTGACAACCTCCTAGAAGCAGCTTTTCTTGCCACCAGACCTTTCTCCATCAATTAGGAATCTGATGTCGTCACTAAACACATTCCTTAAATTGTAGCCATTTGTTGAGTGTTTTTTTTGGTGTCTAATTCGGATATATATCACCATTGCCCTTGATTTTCTTGACTGTATATCTCTTAAATGTCAACATATACACGTGTGATTTTGTTTACGAAGATTTTTCAATGTCGGGAACCTCGATCAGAGAGTAAAAAAGGCGTATGGTTCACAATGGTGTAAAATTAAAGTGGGATGTATCGAGTTAGGATTCGAGTTACAGGAACCAGGGCCAAACCAACCACCCAGGAAAGGAATCGTCTAGCGAAAAGACTTGACAAACTCCTAGAAGCAGCTTTTCTTGCCACCAGACCTTTCTCCATCAATTAGGAATCTGATGCCGTCACTAAAACATTCCTTAAATTGTAGCCATTTTTTGAGTGTTTTTTTGTGTCTAATCCGCATATATATCACCACTGTCCTTGATTTTCTTGACTGTATATCTCTTAAATGTCAACATATACACGTGTTATTTAGTTTACGAAGATTTTCCAATGTCGAGAACCTCGATCAGAGATTAAAAAAGACCTAAGGTTCACAGTGGTGTAAAATTAAAATAGGATATACCAGGCTAGGATTCGAGTTACAGGAACCAGGGCCAAACCAACCACCCAAGAATGGAATCATCGAGCGAAAACACTTGACAACCTCCTAGAAGCAGCTTTTCTTGCCACCAGACCTTTCTCCATCAATTAGGAATCTGATTCCGTCACTAAACACAATCCATAAATTGTAGCCATTTGTTGAGTGTTTTTTTTAGTGTCTAATCCGCATATATATCACCATTGCCCTTGATTTTCTTGACTGTATATCTCTTAAATGTCAACATATACACGTGTGAATTAGTTTACGAAGATTTTTCAATGCCGAGAACCTTGATCAGAGAGTAAAAAAGGCGTATGGTTCACAATGGTGTAAAATTAAAGTGGGATATACCGAGTTAGGATTCGAGTTACAGGAACAATGGCCAAACCAACCACCCAGGAATGGAATCGTCGAGCGAAAAGACTTGACAAACTCCTAGAAGCAGCTTTTCTTGCCACCAGACCTTTCTCCATCAATTAGGAATCTGATGCCGTCACTAAACACATTCCTTAAATCGTAGCCATTTGTTGAGTTTTTTTTTGGTGTCTAATCCGCATATATATCACCATTGTCCTTGATTTTCTTGACTGTATATCTCTTAAATGTCAACATATACACGTGTTATTTAGTTTACGAAGATTTTACAATGTCGAGAACCTCGATCAGAGAGTAAAAAAGACCTAAGGTTCACAATGGTGTAAAATTAAAATAGGATATACCGGGATTGGATTCGAGTTACAGGAACCAGGGCCAAACCAACCAACCAAGAGTGGAATCGTCGAGCAAAAACACTTGACAACCTCCTAGAAGTAGGTTTTCTTGCCACCAGACCTTTCTCCATCAATTAGGAATCTGATGCCGTCACTAAACACATTCCTTAAATTGTAGCCATTTGTTGAGTGTTTTTTTTTTGTGTCTAATCCGCAGATATATTACCATTGCCCTTGATTTTCTTGACTGTATATCTCTTAAATGTCAACATATACACATGTGACTTAGTTTACGAAGATTTTTCAATGCCGAGAACCTCGATCAGAGAGTAAAAAAGGCGTAAGGTTCACAATGGTGTAAAATTAAAATGGGATATATATCGGGCTAGGATTCGAGTTACAGGAACCAGGGCCAAACCAACCACCCAAGAATGGAATCGTCGAGCGAAAACACTTGACAACCTCCTAGAAGTAGGTTTTCTTGCCACCAGACCTTTCTCCATCAACTAGGAATCTGATGCCGTCACTAAACACATTCCTTAACTTGTAGCCATTTGTTGAGTGTTTTTTTTGGTGTCTAATCCGTATATATATCACCATTGCCCTTGATTTTTTTGACAATATATCTCTTAAATGTCAACATATACATGTCTGATTTAGTTTACGGAGATTTTTCAATGCCAAGAACGTCGATCAGCGAGTAAAAAAGGCGTAAGGTTCACAATGGTGTAAAATTAAAATGTGATATACTGGGCTAGGATTCGAGTTACAGGAACGAGGGCCAAACCAACCACAAAGAATGGAATCGTCGAGCGAAAACACTTGACAACCTCCTAGAAGCAGCTTTTCTGGCCACCAGACCTTTCTCCATCAATTAGGAATCTGATGCCGTCACTAAACACATTCCTTAAATTGTAGCCATTTGTTGAGTGTTTTTTTTGTGTCTAATCCGCATATATATCACCATTGCCCTTGATTTTCTTGACTGTATATCTTTTAAATGTCAACATATACACGTGTTATTTAGTTTACGAAGATTTTCCAATGTCGAGAACCTTGATCAGAGAGTAAAAAAGGCGTAAGGTTCACAATGGTGTAAAATTAAAGTGGGATGTACCGAGTTAGGATTCGAGTTACAGGAACCAGGGCCAAACCAACCACCCAGGAAAGGAATCGTCTAGAGAAAAGACTTGACAAACTCCTAGAAGCAGCTTTTCTTGCCACAAGACCTTTCTCCATCAATTAGGAATCTGATGCCGTCACTAAACACATTCCTTAAATTGTAGCCATTTGTTGAGTGTTTTTTTTTTGTGTCTAATCCGCATATATATCACCACTGTCCTTGATTTTCTTGACTGTATATCTCTTAAATGTCAACATATACACGTGTTATTTAGTTTACGAAGATTTTCCAATGTCGAGAACCTCGATCAAAGAGTAAAAAAGACCTAAGGTTCACAGTGGTGTAAAATTAAAATAGGATATACCAGGCTAGGATTCGAGTTACAGGAACCAGGGCCAAACCAACCTGCCAAGAGTGGAATCGTCGAGCGAAAACACTTGACAACCTCCTAGAAGTAGGTTTTCTTGCCACCAGACCTTTCTCCATCAATTAGGAATCTGATGCCGTCACTGAACACATTCCTTAAATTGTAGCCATTTGTTGAATGTTTTTTTTGGTGTCTAATCCGCATATATATTACCATTGCCCTTGATTTTCTTGACTGTATATCTTTTAAATGTCAACATATACGCGTGTGATTTAGTTTACGAAGATTTTACAATGCCAAGAACCTCGATCAGAGAGTAAAAAAGGCGTAAGGTTCACAATGGTGTAAAATTAAAATGGGATATACCGGGCTAGGATTCGAGTTACAGGAACAAGGGCCAAACTAACCACCCAAGAATGGAATCGTCGAGCGAAAACACTTGACAACCTCCTAGAAGCAGCTTTTCTTGCCACCAGACCTTTCTCTATCAATTAGGAATCTGATGCCGTCACTAAACACATTCCTTAAATTGTTGCCATTTGTTGAGTGTTTTTTTTGGTGTCTAATCCGTATATATATCACCATTGCCCTTGATTTTTTTGACAATATATCTCTTAAATGTCAAGATATACACGTCTGATTTAGTTTACGGAGATTTTTCAATGCCAAGAACGTCGATCAGCGAGTAAAAAAGGCGTAAGGTTCACAATGGTGTAAAATTAAAATGTGATATACTGGGCTAGGATTCGAGTTACAGGAACGAGGGCCAAACCAACCACAAAGAATGGAATCGTCGAGCGAAAACACTTGACAACCTCCTAGAAGCAGCTTTTCTGGCCACCAGACCTTTCTCCATCAATTAGGAATCTGATGCCGTCACTAAACACATTCCTTAAATTGTAGCCATTTTTGAGTGTTTTTTTTGGTGTCTAATCCGCATATATATCACCATTGCCCTTGATTTTCCTGACTGTATATCTCTTAAATGTCAACATATACACGTGTGATTTAGTTTATGAAGATTTTTCAATGTCGAGAACCTCGACCAGAGAGTAAAAAAGGCGTAAGGTTCACAATGGTGTAAAATTAAAATGGGATATAACGGCTAGGATTCGAGTTACAGGAACAAGGGCCAAACCAACCACCCACGAATGGAATCGTCGAGCGAAAAGACTTGACAACCTCTTAGAAGCAGCTTTTCTTGCCACCAGACCTTTCTCCATCAATTAGGAATCTGATTCCGTCACTAAACACATTCCTTAAATTATAGCCATTTGTTTAGTGTTTTTTTTGGTGTCTAATCCGCATATATATCACCATTGCCCTTGATTTTCTTGACTGTATATCTCTTAAATGTCAACATATACACGTTTGATTTAGTTTACGAAAATTTTTCAATGCCGAGAACCTCGATCAGAGAGTAAAAAAGGCATAAGGTTCAAAATTGTGTAAAATTAAAATAGGATATACCGAGTTAGGATTCGAGTTACAGGAACAAGGGCCAAACCAACCACCCAAGAATGGAATCGTCGAGCGAAAACACTTGACAACCTCCTAGAAGCTGTTTTTCTTGCCACCAGACCTTTCTCCATCAATTAGAAATCTGATGCCATCACTAAACACATTCCTTAAATTGTAGCCATTTGTTAAGTGTTTTTTTTGTGTCTATTCCTCATATATATCACCATTGCCCTTGATTTTCTTGACTGTATATCTCTTAAATGTCAACATATACACATGTGATTTAGTTTACGAATATTTTTTAATGCCGAGAACCTCGATCAGAGAATAAAAAAGGCGTAAGGTTCACCATGGTGTAAAATTAAAATGGGATATAACGTGGTAGGATTCGAGTTACAGGAACAACGGCCAAACCAACCACCCACGAATGGAATCATCGAGGAAAAACACTTGACAGTCTCCTAGAAGCAGCTTTTCTTGCCACCAGACCTTTCTCCATCAGTTAGGAATCTGATGCCGTCACTAAACACATTCCTTAAATTGTAGCCATTTGTTGAGTGTTTTTTTTTGGTGTCTAATCCGCATATATATCACCATTGCCCTTGATTTCCTTGACTGTATATCTCTTAAATGTCAACATATACACGTGTGATTTAGTTTACGAAGATTTTTCAATGCCGAGAACCTCGATCAGCGAGTAAAAAAGGCGTAAGGTTCACAATGGTGTAAAATTAAAATATGATATACTGGGATAGGATTCGAGTTACAGGAACACGGGCCAAACCAGCCACCCAAGAATGGAATCGTCGAGCGAAAACACTTGACAACCTCCTAGAAGCAGCTTTTCTTGCCACCAGACCTTTCTCCATCAATTAGGAATCTGATGCCGTCACTAAACACATTCCTTAAATTGTAGCAATTTGTTGAGTGTTTTTTTTTTTGTGTCTAATCCGCATATATATCACCGTTGCCCTTGATTTTCTTGACTGTATATCTCTTAAATGTCAACATATACACGTGTGATTTAGTTTACGAAGATTTTTCAATGTCGAGGACCTCGATCAGAGAGTAAAAAAGGCGTAAGTTTCACAATGGTGTAAAATTAAAATGGGATATAACGGGCTAGGATTCGAGTTACAGGAACAAGGGCCAAACCAACCACCCACGAATGGAATCATCGAGCGAAAAGACTTGACAACCTCTTAGAAGCAGCTTTTCTTGCCACCAGACCTTTCTCCATCAATTAGGAATCTGATTCCGTCACTAAACACATTACTTAAATTGTAGCCATATGTTGAGTGTTTTTTTTTTGTTGTCTAATCCGCATATATATCACCATTGCCCTTGATTTTGTTGACTGTATATCTCTTAAATGTCAACATATACACGTGTGATTTAGTTTACGAAAATTTTTCAATGCCGAGAACCTCGATCAGACAGTAAAAAAGGCGTAAGGTTCACAATGGTGTAAAATTAAAATGGGATATACCGGGCTAGGATTCGAGTTACAGGAAAAAGGGCCAAACCAACCACCCAAGAATGGAATCGTAGAGCAAAAACACTTGACAACCTCCTAGAAGCCGTTTTTCTTGCCACCAGACCTTTCTCCGTCAATTAGGAATCTGATGCCATCACTAAACACATTTCTTAAATTGTAGCCATTTGTTAAGTGTTTTTTTTTTGTGTCTATTCCGCATATATATCACCATTGCCCTTGATTTTCTTGACTGTATAACTCTTAAATGTCAACATATACACATGTGATTTAGTTTACGAATATTTTTTAATGCCGAGAACCTCGATCAGAGAATAAAAAAGGCGTAAGGTTCACAATGGTGTAAAATTAAAATGGGATATAACGTGGTAGGATTCGAGTTACAGGAACAACGGCCAAACCAACCACCCACGAATGGAATCATCGAGGAAAAACACTTGACAGTCTCCTTGAAGCAGATTTTCTTGCCACCAGACCTTTCTCCATCAGTTAGGAATCTGATGCCGTCACTAAACACATTCCTTAAATTGTTGCCATTTGTTGAGTGTTTTTTTTGTTGGTGTCTAATCCGCATATATATCACCATTGCCCTTGATTTCCTTGACTGTATATCTCTTAAATGTCAACATATACACGTGTGATTTAGTTTACGAAGATTTTTCAATGCCGAGAACCTCGATCAGAGAGTAAAAAAGGCGTAAGGTTCACAATGGTGTAAAATTAAAATGGGATACACCGGGCTAGGATTCGAGTTACAGGATAAAGTGCCAAACCAACCACCCAAGAATGCAATCGTTGAGCGAAAACACTTGACAACCTCCTAGAAGCAGCTTTTCTTGCCACCAGACCTTTCTCCATCAATTAGGAATCTGATGCCGTCACTGAACACATTCCTTAAATTGTAGCTATTTCTTGAGTGTTTTTTTTGTGTCTAATCCGCATATATATCACCATTGCCCTTGATTTTCTTAATTATATATCTCTTAAATGTCAACATATACACGTGTGATTTAGTTTACAAAGATTTTTCAATGCCGAGAAACTCGACCAGAGAGTAAAAAGGCGTAAGGTTCACAATGGTGTAAAATTAAAATGGGATATACCGGGCTAGGATTCGAGTTACAGGAACAGGGGCCAAACCAACCACCCAAGAATGGAATCATCGAGCGAAAACACATGACAACCTCTTAGAAGCAGCGTTTCTTGCCAGCAGACATTTCTCCATCAATTAGGAATCTGATGTCGTCACTTAACACATTCCTTAAATTTTAGCCATTTGTTGAGTGTTTTTTTTTGGTGTCTAATCCGCATATATATCACCATTGCCCTTCATTTCCTTGACTGTATATCTCTTAAATGTCAACATATACACGTGTGATTTAGTTTACGAAGATTTTTCAATGCCGAGAACCTCGATCAGAGAGTAAAGAAGGCGTACGGTTCACAATGGTGTAAAATTAAAATGGGATATACAGGGCTAGGATTTGAGTTAGGAACAAGGGCGAAACCAACCACCCAAGAATGGAATCGTTGAGCGAAAACACTTGACAACCTCCTAGAAGCAGCTTTTCATGCCACCAGACCTTTCTCCATCAATTAGGAATCCGATGCCGTCACTAAACACATTCCTTAAATTATAACCATTTGTTGATTGTTTTTTTTTTTTGGTGTCTAATCCGCATATATATATCACCATTGCCCTTGATTTTCTAGACTGTATATCTCTTAAATGTCAACATATACACGTGTGATTTAGTTTACGAAGATTTTTTCAATGCCGAGAACCTCGATTAGAGAGTAAAAAATGCGTAAGGTTCACAATGGTGTAAAATTAAAATGGGATATAACGGGCTAGGATTCGAGTTACAGGAACATGGGCCAAACCAACCACCCAAGAATGGAATCGTTGAGCGAAAACACTTGACAACCTCCTAGAAACAGCTTTTCTTTCCCCAGACCTTTCTCCATCAATTAGGAATCTGATGCCTTCACTAAACACATTCCTTAAATTGTAACCATTTGTTGAGTGTTTTTTTTTTTGGTGTTTAATCCGCATATAAATCACCATTGACCTTGATTTTCTTGAATGTATATCTCTTAAATGTCAACATATACACGTGTGATTTAGTTTACGAAGATTTTTCAATGCCTAGAACCTCGATTATAGAGTAAAAAAGCCGTAAAGTTCACAATGGTGTAAAATTAAAATGGGATATAACGGGCTAGGATTCGAGTTACAGGAACATGGGCCAAACCAACCACCCAAGAATGGTATCGTCGAGCGAAAACACTTGACAACCTCCTAGGAGCATCTATTCTTGCCTCCAGACCTTTCTCCATCAGTTAGAAATCTGATGCCGTCACTAAACACATTCCTTAAATAGTAGCCATTTGTTAACTGTTTTTTTGGTGTCTAATCCGCATATATATCACCATTATCCTTGATTTTCTTGACTGTATATCTCTTAAATGTCAACATATACACGTGTGATTTAGTTTACGAAGATTTTTCAATGCCGAGAACCTCGATCAGAGAGTAAAAAACGCGTAAGATTCACAATGGTGTAAAATTAAAATGGGATATAACGGGCTAGGATTCGAGTTACAGGAACAAGGGCCAAACCAACCACCCAAGAATGGAATCGTCGAGCGAAAACACTTGACAACATCCTAGAAGCAGCTTTTCTTGCCACCAGACCTTTCTCCATCAATTAGGAATCTGATGCCGTCACTAAACACATTCCTTAAATTGTAGCCATTTGTTGATTTTTTTTTTGTCTAATCCGCATATATATCACCATTGCCTTTGATTTTCTTGACTGTATATCTCATAAATGTCAACATATACACGTGTGATTTAGTTTACCCAGATTTTTCAATGCCGAGAACCTCGATTATAGAGTAAAAAAGGCGTAAAGTTCACAATGGTGTAAAATTAAAATGGGATATAACGGGCTAGGATTCGAGTTACAGGAACATGGGCCAAACCAACCACCCAAGAATGGAATCGTTGAGCAAAAACACTTGACAACCTCCTAGAAGCAGCTTTTCTTTCCCCCAGACCTTTCTCCATCAATTTGGAATCTGATTCCGTCACTAAACACAGTCCTTAAATTGTAGCCATTTGTTGAGTGTTTTTTTGTGTGTCTAATCCGCATATATATCACCATTGACCTTGATTTTCTTGAATGTATATCTCTTAAATGTCAATACATGAACGTGTGATTTAATTTACGAAGATTTTTCAATGCCGAGAACCTCGATCAGAGAGTAAAAAAGGCGTAAGGTTCACAATGGGGTAAATTTAAAATGGGATATACCGGGCTAGGATTCGAGTTACAGGAACAAGGGCCAAACCAACCACCCAAGAATGGAATCGTCGAGCGAAAACACTTGACAACCTCCTAGAAGCAGCTTTTCTTGCCACCAGACCTTTCTCCATCAATTAGGAATCTGATGCCGTCACTAAACACATTCCTTAAATTGTAGCCATTTGTTGAGTGTTTTTTTTTTGGTATCTAATCCGCATATATATCACCATTGCCCTTGATTTTCTTGACTGTATATCTCTTAAATGTCAGCATATACACGTATGATTTAGTTTACGAAGATTTTTCAATGCCGAGAACCTCGATCATAGAGTAAAAAAGGCGTACGGTTCACAATGGTGAAAAATTAAAATGGGATATAACGGGCTAGGATTCGAGTTACAGGAACAAGGGCCAAACCAACCACCCACGAATGGAATCGTCGAGCGAAAACACTTGACAATCTCCTAGAAGCAGCTTTTCTTGCCACCAGACCTTACTCCATCAATTAGGAATTTCATGTCGTCACTAAACACATTCCTTAAATTGTAGCCATTTGTTGAGTGTTTTTTTTTTGTGTCTAATCCGCATATATATCACCATTACCCTTGATTTTCTTGACTGTATATCTCTTAAATGTCAACATATAAACCTCTGATTTAGTTTACAAAGATTTTTCAATGCCAAGAACCTCGATCAGAGAGTAAAAAAGGCGTAAGGTTCACAATGGTGTAAAATTAAAATGGGATATATCGGGTTAGGATTCGAGTTACAGGAACAAGGGCCAAACCAACCACCCAAGAATGGTATCGTCGAGCGAAAACACTTGACAACCTCCTAGGAGCAGCTTTTCTTGCCTCCAGACCTTTCTCCATCAGTTAGAAATCTGATGCCATCACTAAACACATTCCTTAAATTGTAGCCATTTGTTAAGTGTTTTTTTTGGTGTCTAATCCGCATATATATCACCATTACCCTTGATTTTCTTGACTGTATATCTCTTAAATGTCAACATATACACGTGTGATTTAGTTTACGAAGATTTTTCAATGCCGAGAACCTCGATCAGAGAGTAAAAAACGCGTAAGGTTCACAATGGTGTAAAATTAAAATGGGATATACCGGGCTAGGATTCGAGTTACAGGAACAAGGGCAAAACCAACCACCCAAAAATGGAATCGTCGAGCGAAAACACTTGACAACCTCCTAGAAGCAGCTATTCTTGCGACCAGATCTTTCTCCATCAATTAGGAATCTGATGCCGTCACTAAACACATGCCTTAAATTGTAGCCATTTGTTGAGTGTTTTTTTTTGGTGTCTAACCGCATATATATCCCCATTGCCCTTGATTTTCTTGACTGTATATCTCTTAAATGTCAACATATACACGTGTGATTTAGTTTACGAAGATTTTTCAATGCCGAGAACCTGGATCAGAGAGCAAAAAAGGCGTAAGGTTCACAATGGGGTAAAATTAAAATGGGATGTATCGGGCTAGGATTCGAGTTACAGGAACAAGGGCTAAACCAACCACCCAAGAATGGAATCGTCGAGCGAAAACACTTGACAACCTCCTAGAGGCACCTTTTCTTGCCACTAGACCTTTCTCCATCAATTAGGAATCTGATGCCGTCACTAAACACATTCCTTAAATTGTAGCCATTTGTTGAGTGTTTTTTTTTTTGTTTCTAATTCGCATATATATCACCATTGACCTTGATTTTCTTGACTGTATATCTCTTAAAGGTCAACAAATACACGTGTGATTTAGTTTACGAAGATTTTTCAATGCCAAGAACCTCGATCAGAGAGTAAAAAAGGCGTACGGTTCACAATGGTGTAAAATTAAAATGGGATATACCGGGTTAGGATTCGGGTTACAGGAACAAGGGCCAAACCAACCACCCAAGAATGGTATCGTCGAGCGAAAACACTTGACAACCTCCTAGGAGCAGCTTTTCTTGCCTCCAGACCTTTCTCCATCAGTTAGAAATCTGATGCCGTCACTAAACACATTCCTTAAATTGTAGCCATTTGTTAAGTGTTTTTTTTGGTGTCTAATCCGCATATATATCACCATTACCCTTGATTTTCTTGACTGTATATCTCTTAAATGTCAACATATACACGTGTGATTTAGTTTACGAAGATTTTTCAATGCCGAGAACCTCGATCAGAGAGTAAAAAAGGCGTACGGTTCACAATGGTGAAAAATTAATATGGGATATAACGGGCTAGGATTCGAGTTACAGGAACAAGGGCCAAACCAACCACCCACGAATGGAATCGTCGAGCGAAAACACTTGACAATCTCCTAGAAGCAGCTTTTCTTGCCACCAGACCTTTCTCCATCAATTAGGAATTTGATGTCGTCACTAAACACATTCCTTAAATTGTAGCCATTTTTTGAGTGTTTTTTTTGTGTCTAATCCGCATATATATCACCATTGCCCTTGATTTTCTTGACTGTATATCTCTTAAATGTCAACATATAAACGTGTGATTTAGTTTACGAAGATTTTTCAATGCCAAGAACCTCGATCAGAGAGTAAAAAAGGCGTAAGGTTCACAATGGTGTTAAATTAAAATGGGATATACCGGGTTAGGATTCGAGTTACAGGAACAAGGGCCAAACCAACCACCCAAGAATGGTATCGTCGAGCGAAAACACTTGACAACCTCCTAGGAGCAGCTTTTCTTGCCTCCAGACCTTTCTCCATCAGTTAGAAATATGATGCCGTCACTAAACACATTCCTTAAATTGTAGCCATTTGTTAAGTGTTTTTTTTGGTGTCTAATCCGCATATATATCACCATTACCCTTGATTTTCTTGACTGTATATCTCTTAAATGTCAACATATACACGAGTGATTTAGTTTACGAAGATTTTTCAATGCCGAGAACCTCGATCAGAGAGTAAAAAACGCGTAAGGTTCACAATGGTGTAAAATTAAAATGAGATATACCGGGCTAGGATTCGAGTTACAGGAACAAGGGCAAAACCAACCACCCAAGAATGGAATCGTCGAGCGAAAACACTTGACAACCTCCTAGAAGCAGCTATTCTTGCGACCAGATCTTTCTCCATCAATTAGGAATCTGATGCCGTCACTAAACACATGCCTTAAATTGTAGCCATTTGTTGAGTGTTTTTTTTTGGTGTCTAACCGCATATATATCCCCATTGCCCTTGATTTTCTTGACTGTATATCTCTTAAATGTCAACATATACACGTGTGATTTAGTTTACGAAGATTTTTCAATGCCGAGAACCTGGATCAGAGAGCAAAAAAGGCGTAAGGTTCACAATGGTGTAAAATTAAAATGGGATGTATCGGGCTAGGATTCGAATTACAGGAACAAGGGCTAAACCAACCACCCAAGAATGGAATCGTCGAGCGAAAACACTTGACAACCTCCTAGAGGCACCTTTTCTTGCCACTAGACCTTTCTCCATCAATTAGGAATCTGATGCCGTCACTAAACACATTCCTTAAATTGTAGCCATTTGTTGAGTGTTTTTTTTTGTTTCTAATTCGCATATATATCACCATTGACCTTGATTTTCTTGACTATATATCTCTTAAATGTCAACAAATACACGTGTGATTTAGTTGACGAAGATTTTTCAATGCGGAGAACCTCGATCAGAGAGTAAAAAAGGTGTAAGGTTCACAATGGTGTAAAATTAAAATGGGATATACCGGGCTAGGATTCGAGTTACAGGAACAAGGGCCAAACCAACCACCCAAGAATGGTATCGTCGAGCGAGAACACTTGACAACCTCCTAGGAGCAGCTTTTCTTGCCTCCAGACCTTTCTCCATCAGTTAGAAATCTGATGCCGTCACTAAACACATTCCTTAAATTGTAGCCATTTGTTGAGTGTTTTTTTTTTGTGTCTAATCCGCATATATATCACCATTGCCCTTGATTTTCTTGACTGTATATCTCTTAAATGTCAACATATAAACGTGTGATTTAGTTTACGAAGATTTTTCAATGCCAAGAACCTCGATCAGAGAGTAAAAAACGCGTAAGATTCACAATGGTGTAAAATTAAAATGGGATATACCGGGTTAGGATTCGAGTTACAGGAACAAGGGCCAAACCAACCACCCAAGAATGGTATCGTCGAGCGAAAACACTTGACAACCTCCTAGGAGCAGCTTTTCTTGCCTCCAGACCTTTCTCCATCAGTTAGAAATCTGATGCCGTCACTAAACACATTCCTTAAATTGTAGCCATTTGTTAAGTGTTTTTTTTTGGTGTCTAATCCGCATATATATCACCATTACCCTTGATTTTCTTGACTGTATATCTCTTAAATGTCAACATATACACGTGTGATTTAGTTTACGAAGATTTTTCAATGCGGAGAACCTCGATCAGAGAGTAAAAAAGGTGTAAGGTTCACAATGGTGTAAAATTAAAATGGGATATACCGGGCTAGGATTCGAGTTACAGGAACAAGGGCCAAACCAACCACCCAAGAATGGTATCGTCGAGCGAAAACACTTGACAACCTCCTAGGAGCAGCTTTTCTTGCCTCCAGACCTTTCTCCATCAGTTAGAAATCTGATGCCGTCACTAAACACATTCCTTAAATTGTAGCCATTTGTTGAGTGTTTTTTTTGTGTCTAATCAGCATATATATCACCATTGCCCTTGATTTTCTTGACTGTATATCTCTTAAATGTCAACATATAAACGTGTGATTTAGTTTACGAAGATTTTTCAATGCCAAGAACCTCGATGAGAGAGTAAAAAAGGCGTAAGGTTCACAATGGTGTAAAATTAAAATGGGATATACCGGGTTAGGATTCGAGTTACAGGAACAAGGGCCAAACCAACCACCCAAGAATGGTATCGTCGAGCGAAAACACTTGACAACCTCCTAGGAGCAGCTTTTCTTGCCTCCAGACCTTTCTCCATCAGTTAGAAATCTGATGTCGTCACTAAACACATTCCTTAAATTGTAGCCATTTGTTAAGTGTTTTTTTTGGTGTCTAATCCGCATATATATCACCATTACCCTTGATTTTCTTGACAGTATATCTCTTAAATGTCAACATATACATGTGTGATTTAGTTTACAAAGATATTTCAATGCCGAGAACCTCGATCAGAGAGTAAAAAACGCGTAAGGTTCACAATGGTGTAAAATTAAAATGGGTTATACCGGGCTAGGATTCGAGTTACAGGAACAAGGGCAAAACCAACCACCCAAGAATGGAATCGACGAGCGAAAACACTTGACAAACTCCTAGAAGCAGCTTTTCTTGCCTTCAGATCTTTCTCCATCCATTAGGAATCTGATGCCGTCACTAAACACATTCCTTAAATTGTAGCCATTTGTTGAGTGTTTTTTTGGTGTCTAATCCGCATATATATCATCATTGCCCTTGATTTTCTTGACTGTGTTTCTCTTAAATGTCAACATATACACGTGTGATTTAGTTTACGAAGATTTTTCAATGTCGAGAACCTCGATCAGAGAGCAAAAAAGGCGTAAGGTTCACAATGGTGTAAAATTAAAATGGGATATAACGGGCTAGGATTCGAATTACAGGAACAAGGGCAAAACCAACCACCCAAGAATGGAATCGTCGAGCGAAAACACTTGACAACCTCCTAGAAGCAGCTATTCTTGCGACCAGATCTTTCTCCATCAATTAGGAATCTGATGCCGTCACTAAACACATGCCTTAAATTGTAGCCATTTGTTGAGTGTTTTTTTTGGTGTCTAACCGCATATATATCCCCATTGCCCTTGATTTTCTTGACTGTATATCTCTTAAATGTCAACATATACACGTGTGATTTAGTTTACGAAGATTTTTCAATGCCGAGAACCTGGATCAGAGAGCAAAAAAGGCGTAAGGTTCACAATGGTGTAAAATTAAAATGGGATGTATCGGGCTAGGGTTCGAGTTACAGGAACATGGGCTAAACCAACCACCCAAGAATGGAATCGTCGAGCGAAAACACTTGACAACCTCCTAGAGGCACCTTTTCTTGCCACTAGACCTTTTTCCATCAATTAGGAATCTGATGCCGTCACTAAACACATTCCTTAAATTGTAGCCATTTGTTGAGTGTTTTTTTTTTGTTTCTAATTCGCATATATATCACCATTGCCCTTGATTTTCTTGACTGTATATCTCTTAAATGTCAACAAATACACCTGTGATTTAGTTTACGAAGATTTTTCAATGCGAAGAACCTCGATCAGAGAGTAAAAGAGGTGTAAGGTTCACAATGGTGTAAAATTAAAATGGGATATACCGGGCTAGGATTCGAGTTACAGGAACAAGGGCCAAACCAACCACCCAAGAATGAAATCATCGAGCGAAAACACTTGACAACCTCCTAGAAGCAGCTTTTCTTGCCACAAGACCTTTCTCCATCAGTTAGGAATCTGATGCCGTTACTAAACACATTCCTTAAATTGTAGCCATTTGTTGAGTGTTTTTTTTTGTCTAATCCGCATATATATCACCATTACCCTTGATTTTGTTGACTGTATATCTATTAAATGTCAACATATACACTTGTGATTTAGTTAACGAAGATTTTTCAATGCCGAGAACCTCGATCAGAGAGTAAAAAAAGCGTAAGGTTCACAATGGTGTAAAATTAAAATGGGATATACCGGGCTAGGCTTCGAGTTAAAGGAACGAGGGCAAAACCGACCACCCAAGAATGGAATCGTCGAGCGAAAACACTTGACAACCTCCTAGAAGCAGCTTTTCTTGCCACCAGACCTTTCTCCATCAATTAGGAATCTCATGCCGTCACTAAACACATTCCTTAAATTGTTGGCATTTGTTAAGTATTTTTTTTGTCTAATCCGCATATATATCACCATTGCCCTTGACTTTCTTTACTGTATATATCTTAAATGTCAACATATACACGTGTGATTTAGTTTACGAATGTTTTTCGATGCCGGGAACCTCGATTAGAGAGTAAAAAAGGTGTATGGTTCCCAATGGTGTAAAATTAAAATGGGATATACCGTGCTCGGATTCGAGTTACAGGAACAAGGGCCAAACCAACCACCCAAGAATGGAATCGTCGAGCGAAAACACTTGACAGCCTCCTAGAAGCAGCTTTTCTTGCCACCAGACCTTTCTCCATCAATTAGGAATCTGATGCCGTCACTAAACACATTCCTTAAATTGTAGCCATTTGTTGAGTGGTTTTTTTTTGTGTCTAATCCGCATATATATCACCATTGCCCTTGATTTTCTTGACTGTATATCTCTTATATGTCAACATATACACGTGTGATTTAGTTTAAGAAGATTTTTCAATGCCGATAACCTCGATCAGAGAGTAAAAAGGTCTAAGGTTCACAATGGTTTAAAATTAAAATGGGATATACCGGACAAGGATTCGAGTTACAGGAACATGGGCCAAACCAACCACCCAAGAATAGAATCGTCGAGCGAAAATACTTGACAACCTCCTAGAAGCAGCTTTTCTTGCCGCTAGTCCTTTATCCATCAATTAGGAATCTGATGCCGTCACTAAACACATTCCTTAAATTATAGCCATTTGTTGAGTGTTTTTTTTGTCTATTCCGCATATATAACACCATTGCCCTTAATTTTCTTGACTGTATATCTCTTAAATGTCAACATATACACGTGTGATTTAGTTTAAGAAGATTTTTCAATGCCGAGAACCTCGATCAGAGAGTAAATAAGGCGTAAGGTTCACAATGGTGTAAAATTAAAATTGAATATACCGGGCTAGGATTTGAGTTACAGGAACAAGGGCCAAACCAACCACCCAAGAATGGAATCGTCGAGCGAAAACACTTGACAACCTCCTAGAAGCAGCTCTTCTTGCCAACAGACCTTTCTCCATCAATTAGGAATCTGATGCCGTCACTAAACACATTCCTTAAATTGTAGCCATTTGTTGAGTGTTTTTTTTGTCTATTCCGCATATATAACACCATTGCCCTTAATTTTCTTGACTGTATATCTCTTAAATGTCAACATATACACGTGTGATTTAGTTTAAGAAGATTTTTCAATGCCGAGAACCTCGATCAGAGAGTAAAAAAGGCCTAAGGTTCATAATGGTGTAAAATTAAAATTGAATATACCGGGCTAGGATTTGAGTTACAGGAACAAGGGCCAAACCAACCAACCAAGAATGGAATCGTCGAGCGAAAACACTTGACAACCTCCTAGAAGCAGCTTTTCTTGCCAACAGACCTTTCTCCATCAATTAGGAATCTGATGTCGTCACTATACACATTCCTTAAATTGTAGCCATTTGTTAAGTGTTTTTTTTTGTATCTAATCCGCATATATATCACTATTGCCCTTGATTTTCTTGACTGTATATCTCTTAATTGTCAACATATACACGAGTGATTTAATTTCCAAAGATTTTTCAAAGCCAAGAACCTCGATCAGAGAGTAAAAAAGGCGTAAGGTTTAAAATGCTGTAAAATTAAAATGGGATATACCGTGCTCGGATTCGAGTTACAGGAACAAGGGCCAAACCAACCACCCAAGAATGGAATCGTCGAGCGAAAATACTTGACAACCTCCTAGAAGCAGCTTTTCTTGCCACCAGACCTTTCTCCATCAATTAGGAATCTGATGTCGTCACTAAACACATTCCTTAAATTGTAGCCATTTGTTGAGTGGTTTTTTTTTATGTCTAATCTGCATATATATCACCATTGCCCTTGATTTTCTTGACTGTATATCTCTTAAATGTCAACATATACACGTGTGATTTAGTTTACGAAGATTTTTCAATGCCGAGAACCTCGATCAGAGACTAAAACGGCCTAAGGTTCACAATGGTTTAAAATTAAAATGGGATATACAGGACAAGGATTCGAGTTACAGGAACATGGGCCAAACCAACCACCCAAGAATGGAATCGTCGAGCGAAAACACTTTGCAACCTCCTAGAAGCAGCTTTTCTTGCCGCCAGACCTTTGTCCATCAATTAGGAATCTGATGCCGTCACTAAACACATTCCTTAAATTGTAGCCATTTGTTGAGTGTTTTTTTTTTGTCTATTCCGCATATATATCACCATTGCCCTTAATTTTCTTGACTGTATATCTCTTAAATGTCAACATATACATGTGTGATTTAGTTTAAGAAGATTTTTCAATGCCGAGAACCTCGATCAGAGAGTAAAAAAGGCGTAAGGTTCACAATGGTGTAAAATTAAAATTGCATATACCGGGCTAGGATTTGAGTTACAGGAACAAGGGACAAACCAACCACCCAAGAATGGAATCGTCGAGCGAAAACACTTGACAACCTCCTAGAAGCACCTTTTCTTGCCAACAGACCTTTCTCCATCAATTAGAAATCTAATGTCGTCACTATACACATTTCTTAAATTGTAGCCATTTGTTAAGTGTTTTTTTTTTTTTTTGTATCTAATCCGCATATATATCACTATTGCCCTTGATTTTCTTGACTGTATATCTCTTAAATGTCTACATATACACGAGTGATTTAATTTCCAAAGATTTTTCAATGCCAAGAACCTCGATCAGAGAGTAAAAAAGGCGTAAGGTTTAAAATGCTGTAAAATTAAAATGGGATATACCGGGCTAGGATTCGAGTTACAGGAACAAGGGCAAACCAACCACCCAAGAATGGAATCGTCGAGCGAAAACACTTGCCAACCTCCTAGAAGCAGCTTTTCTTGCCACCAGACCTTTCTCCATCAATTAGGAATCTGATGTCGTCACTAAACACATTCCTTAAATTGTAGCCATTTGTTGAGTGGTTTTTTTTATGTCTAATCCGCATAGATATCACCATTGCCCTTGATTTTCTTGACTGTATATCTCTTAAATGTCAACATATACACATGTGATTTAGTTTACGAAGATGTTTCAATGCCGAGAACCTCGATCAGAGAGTAAAACGGCCTAAGGTTCACAATGGTTTAAAATTAAAATGGGATATACAGGACAAGGATTCGAGTTACAGGAACATGGGCCAAACCAACCACCCAAGAATGGAATCGTCGAGCGAAAACACTTTGCAACCTCCTAGAAGCAGCTTTTCTTGCCGCCAGACCTTTGTCCATCAATTAGGAATCTGATGCCGTCACTAAACACATTCCTTAAATTGTAGCCATTTGTTGAGTGTTTTTTTTTGTCTATTCCGCATATATATCACCATTGCCCTTAATTTTCTTGACTGTATATCTCTTAAATGTCAATATATACACGTGTGATTTAGTTTAAGAAGATTTTTCAATGCCGAGAACCTCGATCAGAGAGTAAAAAAGGCGTAAGGTTCACAATGGTGTAAAATTAAAATTGAATATACCGGGCTAGGATTTGAGTTACAAGAACAAGGGCCAAAACCAACCACCCAAGAATGGAATCGTCGAGCGAAAACACTTGACAACCTCCTAGAAGCATCTTTTCTTGCCAACAGACCTTTCTCCATCAATTAGGAATCTGATGCCGTCACTAAACACATTTCTTAAATTGTAGCCATTTCTTGAGTGTGTTTTTTTGGTATCTAATCCGCATATATATCACCATTGCCCTTGATTTTCTTGACTGTATATCTCTTAAATGTCAACATATACACGTGTGATTTAGTTTACGAAGATTTTTCAATGCCGAGGACCTCGATCAGAGAGTAAAAAAGGCGTAAGGTGCACAATGGTGTAAAATTAAAATAGGATATACCGGGCTAGGATTCGAGTTACAGGAACAAGGGCCAAACCAACCACCCAAGAATGGAATCGTCGAGCGAAAACACTTGACAACCTCCTAGAAGCAGCTTTTCTTGCCACCAGACCTTTGTCCATCAATTAGGAATCTGATGCCGTCACTAAACACATTCCTTGAATTGTAGCCATTTGTTGAGTGTTTTTTTTGTCTAATCCGAATATATATCACCATTGCCCTTGATTTTCTAGATTGTATATCTCTTAAATGTCAACATATACACGTGTGATTTAGTTTACAAAGATTTTTCAATGCCGAGAACCTCGATCGGAGAGTAAAAAAGGCGTAAGATTCACAATGGTGTAAAATTATAATGGGATTTAACCGGGCTTGGATTCGTGTTACAGGAACAAGGGTCAAATCAACCACTCAAGAATGGAATCGTTGAGCGAAAACACTTGACAACCTCCTAGAAGCAGCTTTTCTTGCCACCGGACCTTTCTCCATCAATTAGGAATCTGATGTCGTCACTAAACACATTCCTTAAATTCTAGCCATTTGTTGAGTGTTTTTTTTGTGTCTAATCCGCATATATATCACCATTGCCCTTGATTTTCTTAACTGTATATCTCTTAAATGTCAACATATACACGTGTGATTTAGTTTAAGAAGATTTTTTATTGCCGAGAACCTCGATCAGAGTGTAAAAAAGGCGTAAGGTTCACAATGGTGTAAAATTAAAATAGGTTATACCGGGGGGCTAGGATTCGAGTTACTGAAACAAGGGCCAAACGAACCACCCAAGAATGGAATCGTCGAGCGAAAACACTTGACAACCTCCTAGAAGTGGCTTTTCTTGCCACCAGAGCTTTCTCCATCAATTATGAATCTGACGCCGTCACTAAACACATTCCTTAAATTGTAGCCATTTGTTGAGTGTTTTTTTTGGTGCCTAATCCGCATATATATCACCATTTCCCTTGATTTTCTTGTTGTATATCTCTTAAATGTCAACATATACACGTGTGATTTAGTTTACGAAGATTTTTTCAATGCCGAGAACCTCGACCAGAGAGTAAAAAAGGCGTAAGGTTAACAATGGTGTAAAATTAAAATGGGATATACCGGGCTAGGATTCGAGTTAGAGGAAAAAGGGCCAAACCAACCACCCAAGAATGGAATCGTCTAGCGAAAACACTTGACAACCTCCTAGAAGCAGCTTTTCTTGCCACCATACCTTTCTCCATCAATTAGGAATCTGATGCCGTCACTAAACACATTCCTTAAAATTGTAGCCATTTGTTGAGCGCTTTTTTTTGTGTCTAATCCGGATATATATCACCATTGCCCTTGATTTTCTTGACTTTATATCTCTTAAATGTCAACATATACACGTGTGATTTAGTTGACGAAGATTTTTCAATGCCGAGAACCTCGATCAGAGAGTAAAAAAGGCCTAAGGTTCTCAATGGAGTAAAATTAAAATGGGATATACCGGGCTAGGATTCGAGTTATAGGAACAAGTGCCAAACTAACCACCAAAGAATGGAATCGTCGAGCGAAAACACTTGACAACCTCCTAGAAGCAGCTTTTCTTACCACCAGACCTTTATCCATCAATTAGGAATCTGATGCAGTCACTAAACACATTCCTTAAATTTTAGCCATTTGTTGAGTGTTTTTTTTTGTGTCTAATTCGCATATATATCACCATTGCCCTTTATTTTCTTGAGTGTATATCTCTTAAATGTCAACATATACACGTGTGATTTAGTTTACGAAGATGTTTCAATGCCGAGAACCTCGATCAGAGAGTATAAAAGGTGTAAAGTTCACAATGGTGTAAAATTAAAATGAGATATACCGGTCTAGAATTCGAGTTACCGGAACAAGGGCCAAACCAACCACCCAAGAATGGAATCGTCGAGTGAAAACACTTGGCAACCTCCTAGAAGCAGCTTTTCTTGCCACCAGACCTTTCTCCATCAATTAGGAATCTGATGCCGTCACTAAACACTTCCTTAAATTGTAGCCATTTGTTGAGTGTTTTTTTTTTGTGTCTAATCCGCATATATTTCACCATTGCCCTTGATTTTCTTGACTGTATATCTCTTAAATGTCAACATATACAAGTCTGATTTAGTTTACGAAGATTTTTTAATGCCGAAAACCTCGATCAGAGAGTAAAAAAGGCGTAAGGTTCACAATGGTGTAAAATTAAAATAGGTTATACCAGGGGGGCTAGGATTCGAGTTACTAGAACTAGGGCCAAACGAACCACCCAAGAATGAAATCGTCGAGCGAAAACACTCGACAACCTCCTAGAAATGGCTTTTCTTGCCACTAGACCTTTTCCATCAATTAGGAATCTGACGCCGTCACTAAACACATTCCTTAAATTGTAGCCATTTGTTGAGTGTTTTTTTTGGTGTCTAATCCACATATATATCAACATTGCCCTTGATTTTCTTTTTGTATATCTCTTAAATGTCAACATACACACGTGTGATTTAGTTTACAAAGATTTTTCAATGCCGAGAACCTCGATCAGAGAGTAAAAAAGGCATAAGGTTCACAATGGTGTAAAATTAAAATGGGATATACCGGGCTAGGATTCGAGTTACAGGAACAAGGGCAAACCAACCACCCAAGAATGGAATCGTCTAGCGAAAACACTTGCCAACCTCCTAGAAGTAGCTTTTCTTGCCACCAGACCTTTCTCCATCAATTAGGAATCTTATGACGTCACTAAACACATTCCTTAAATTGTAGCCATTTGTTGAGTGTTTTTTTTGGTGTCTAATCCGCATATATATCATCATTGCCCTTTATTTTCTTGACTGTATATCTCTTAAATGTCAACATATACACGTGTGATTTATTTTATGAAGATTTTTCAATGCCGAGAACCTCGATCAGAGAGTAAAAAAGGTGTAAGGTTCACAATGGTGTAAAATTAAAATGGGATATACCGGGCTAGGATTCGAGTTACAGGAACAAGGACCAAACCAACCACCCAAGAATGGAATCGTCGAGCGAAAACACTTGACAACCTCCTAGAAGCAGCTTTTCTTGCCACCAGACCTTTCTCCATCAATTAGGAATCTTATGACGTCACTAAACACATTCCTTAAATTGTAGCCATTTGTTGAGTGTTTTTTTTGTGTCTAATCCGCATATATATCATCATTGCCCTTGATTTTCTTGACTGTATATCTCTTAAATGTCAACATCTACACGTGTGATTTATTTTATGAAGATTTTTCAATGCCGAGAACCTCGATCAGAGAGTAAAAAAGGTGTAAGGTTCACAATGGTGTAAAATTAAAATGGGATATACCGGGCTAGGATTCGAGTTACAGGAACAAGGACCAAACCAACCACCCAAGAATGGAATCGTCGAGCGAAACACTTTACAACCTCCTAGAAGCAGCTTTTCTTGCCGCCAGACCTTTCTCCATCAATTAGGGATCTGATGCCGTCACTAAACACATTCCTTAAATTGTAGCCATTTGTTGATTGTTTTTTTGGTGTCTAATCCGCATATACTTTACCATTGTGTTGATGCACAAGAATGTCTGTTGACTGCATCTTCATCAAGTCTTATATCAAGAAAGTCAAGATTGGAACTTAAAAGTCAAATTAGGATTTAGTTTTGATTTTAGGAAGTGTTTAAGAGGGTTCCGTTTGAAAGATAAGGGTTCCGTTTGAAATATGATGGTTCCGTTTGAATTGGTCGTTTGAGATATAGGGTTCCGTTTGAACCATTATGTTAAGATTCAAACGGAAGGGTTATGTCTATATATAGGGGTATATCAGTTACATTTCAAACGGAACAGGAGGAAGGTCATTGTATGTGAAACGAAGTGCTGCCGGATTTGTTTCAGAAAACATTGTACAAGCACGTAAATCAATTAGA
Organism: Helianthus tuberosus; assembly: GCA_030545235.1. Lineage (NCBI taxonomy): Eukaryota > Viridiplantae > Streptophyta > Magnoliopsida > Asterales > Asteraceae > Helianthus > Helianthus tuberosus. Next base: position 210,369,332 of record CM060411.1, on the reverse strand, counting down.
AAAGAAAGATTAAAGGATACAAGTTGTTTTGGACGTTGTTTACTTTGATTCCGCCTTAGTAATCGATGTTGAACTACCTTAACTGACTTTCAGGGTCACGTACACGATCCAACAAGTGGTATCAGAGCTCAGGACGAGGAGTTCATACCAAATACAGCTTGAAATCATCGGATTATCTCACTTCTACCTTTCTTTTCTGATTTAAACGTGTTGTCGCGGTTAAAATGGCTTGAAACGTTCACATTGCAAACGAAATTCACTATTAACTAATCCTTGAGATTTTGAAACCAAAATTCGACCTAAAACTGTTCGAAATCATTCAGACCGTTTGAAAATGTTCGTGAATTGATGACGTCATATCGTTTGAAATGAAAAATCGTTTGAAATTGATCGTATCGTTTGAAAACTAACTGATCGTTTGACACAATCGTTTGAAATTGGCTATATCGTTTGAAGTGTGATTGTCGTTTGAAACCATTGATATTTCAAACGGAACAGTCCATTCCGTTTGAAAAACAGCTGTCGTTTGAAACTATTGTCGTTTGAATAGTTATCGTTTGAATCTATTGTCGTTTGAACATCTGTCGTTTGAACATCTGTCGTTTGAACAGCTGTCGTTTGAAACTATTGGTATTTCAAACGGAACAGTCCATTCCGTTTGAAAACAACTAGTTCGTTTGAACTATCATTCCGTTTGAACAGGTTCCTATATTTTCCAAAATCAAAATTTTTCTAAGTGTTGTCTGATTTTACAGGTACATTCACGATGGATGATATTTCCTTAAACCCGTTTAGCGACATGTACGCGTTCGCTGGAGATTCCGGAAACGATAATACTTCGTCAAGCAATGTGAATGATAACACGCCAAAAGAGAAGAAAAAGGAAGCTTGGGAGTCGGAAAGTGCTTTTGGAACATTCAATAAACCTCCAAAGCTAATGGCTATGCGGTGGTCCACAAAGTTTGAAGACTGGTTGATGGCATTCGCATTTCCTAGCTGGAAAAGTTTGAAAAACGGTTATGCCAATGGAAAGAAACATGGTGAAACTTTAAGAGCAGCTGAGGAGATTGAATCGTTTGTAGCTGAACAAAAGTGTGTGGCATTGTTATTTCAGTCAGTCCGGGAAGACATTATTGCCTTGATCGACTATTCAAATGCAAAAGATCTTTGGGAAAAGCTTGAAAAGAAATGTACTGGTAGTCAAGAAATTAAGAAAAACAAAAAGAAACTTCTTAGAAAAGAATTTGATCTGTTTGGATGTTTAAAGAACGAGTCAGTGTGTAAAATGATAGAAAGGTTCGGTCATCTGAAGCTGGAATTAGTAAGACATGATATCGACATTCCTGAAGAAGATCTTATCGACAAATTGTTCGATTCGTTGCCTGACGAGATGGATTGGAGATATTATGCGCTGATGCTGAAGAATACTATCAAAGAACCAGAAAAGCTGACATTAGATTTGCTGATTGAGAAACTCGAGAGTCACGATTTGGAGTTGAAAAAGACATACAAAGTTAATCATTCATCTTATCAACAGAATCTGGATCTATACTATCCAAAAAGCATGATGCCAAAAGCAACTTCACCAAAAACTGCTTTTTCTGCTGAAAATGTGTCGACAGCCAGCAAAGAAAGTCAAAGTGGTCAAAGCAGTGGAAGTCACAGTGGTTTTCACAGTGGATCTTCATCTTCTTGAATTGCTGATGCAAAGAATCGTTTTCAATGTAACATCGCAATAGATTTGAAGAATGCTCAAAATTTTGATGAAGAATCGGCCAAGCAGCAGATGATCTTTCTAGCATCAGTGTTGGAATCGTATGAAGGATTGGTAGCTGGAAAGATTGGCAATACAAATCTGACGAAAGAAGATTACGATCAGATTGATCCGGAGGAAATGGAACTGATCGATATTCGTTGGGCTATGGCAAGTGCTGTTCGTCGTGCACAAAGATTCATGGAAATTACAGGCCGGAAAACAATTGGTGGTGCATCTACTAAGCTGGGGTTTGATAAGTCCAAGGTGACATGCTTCAAGTGTAAGCAGAAGGGTCACTTTAAACGAGAATGCCGAAACGCTTATGCTGATGAGTCGGAGAATCCTTTCAGAGATGATTACTACAAGAAGGCGATTTATCACCAGAATAAATCTGAGCCGCCTAGATTGAAGCAGGTTGAAGACAACAGAGAGAAATCTAGAGCTCTTGCAGTGATTTACGATGATGAGGGTTATGACTGGAGTCAAGAGGTTCTACCAGAAGAAGACGCGGTTGGTTACGCATTCATGGCGAAAAATGACGATCCTATTCCGTGGAAAGACGATCGAACTGAAGAGCAAAAATATCAATACAAAAAAATGATTGCTGAAAACAAAATCATTAGAATATCTCGTATCTATCTGGAGGCAAGGAGAGCTAATAGATGGGATCCAGATAGAGAGTGCTATCTTGATGAGTATGGAAATATTGCAATTGATGATAGTACACTTGATATTGAAGTCATAATTCAGCAATACAAAGAAGATGATGAGTACTGGCAACACAAATGGTGGGGAACTCCAAGTTCGAAAATGATTGAAGAAGAGAAAGAGAAAGAGAGAAAGGAGAAAGAAGAGATCGAGAAAGCAAAGAAGATTGATACTGGAGTTATTGACACAACGCAGGAGTTGACTGCTGAAAATCTTGGAAGAATGGATGACAAAGTGCTAGCTGCTAAGGCACTTGAGGTAGACTCTAACTCCGTGTCTGAGTCAAAAAGCCAGGTCAGTTCAGATGTGTCAACGAATGCGTCAGGTAAGAAAATCGATGGAAATGCTGATTACAAAAATTGCAACAAAGAGTGCAAATTTTGTAGCACAGTCACGTATCTCAACGGAAAGAAAGTTGATGATCTGACAGCTAAGGTCAGAAACGTTGAGAATCAGATTCTTGATCGTGACAAAACAGTTAAAGCTTCAACTGAACGGATAAGAGAATTAACTAAACAAATTGAAAATGATAAAATTGATCATGACAAAATTAAACAAGAAAATGAAAAGTTGATTCTTGAAAACCGTCAGATTTCTGAAAAATTTGAAAAACTAAAAGGCACATTGAAAGATTGTGATGATCGAAATGGTAAAACTTTTAAAGAAAATGAACATCTAGGAGCAGTGCTTAGAGTCAAAGAAGAATCAATCAATCAACAACTGGATGAAATCGCTAAATTGAAACTTAAAGTTCAAGAGGCTGTAATCGAAAACGAGCGAATCCAGTTGAAGCTTAACAGTTACAGCTCCGCAAGCTTTGTTTTGCAACATATCATTC